>JANHMN010000001.1:41816126-41839330 GCA_030674055.1 Rhabdomys pumilio
TGTGTGTGTGTGTGTGTGTGTGTGTGTGTGTGTGTGTGTGTGTGTGTCTGTGTCTGTGTGTCTGTGTGTGGTGTGTTTCATCTTTTTATTTTGGTTTTGGAGTTTGTGTCTTTGTCTTTGGTGTGAGTGGGGTTGACAGCTTGGCACACACTTCTGATGTTACATGTGTTCACTCCAGTATGAAAATAGACGACACTGTGAATTTACCTATATTGTTTATCATTACACATAATGGTCTCTCTATTTTCCACTTCACATCGTAGGGTAGTCTTTCTCCACCTTCCCTTAACAATTTTCTTTCCATTGCTCCAAGTTTCATAATGTCTTGCTGTCCTTCCATCTCAGCTCAAGTGAATGTCAGAAACATTATGTTTGTGTTACACAGCATCCCACTGTGAGATTATATATAATTGGCCAATTATAATAAGCCAATTACTGATCACAAAGGCAAGAGTGAAGACTTTAAATTATATACAACATTTTCAGCCTCTTCTCCCCTTAATTTCTGTCTTTGAAACCAGAAAGCAACAACTACTGGGTAGGATAGCAGTAGAATAGTAGAACCCAGATGCCTTTCTTCCACTGTAGATTTCATATTAGGCTTGAGATAAATTCTCCTTCAAGTTTTAAAGTGAATAAGAGTCTATAGTTTTAATATTGCACTGGGCTAGGGTAATGAATACTGAAAAATGTGGCATCAATACTTCTGAGACCTGTGAGTTGACAGTAGATTCTTCAATTTCAGAGGTAGTAAAAAAAATAAATCTCACTTTATTGTTGGGTTCCATCTTGGCTCTTTCAAAAGAATAAGATTCACCATTGACATTATCCACATATACCCACAAATAATGTTCTACATGTAAAGTTTAATTTGTATTTGTTATTTACACATATATTAGATTTGTATCACAGTCATTTTGAAAAACAAAACCAAAAAAAAATGGTAGTATGAAGAAAGAACAACATAACATTGGTCTGAAAGCTTTAAGATCCTTTTAGTAGAACAAAACTTTAAAAATGTATTCAGAAGTATTAGCAATGAATTTGTAGGCTCAGCAGGAAGGCCCATTAAGTGCAGGTGATTATAGCACAAGTGTAATGACCCCAGTCCAATCCCTAGAACCTATTCAGACACAGAAGAAGAAAACTCTACAAAGTTGTGAGCGGATCTCCACCCATGTTGTGCTGTGGCATGTGTGTACCTGCACATAGATTAATAATAGTAATTTTAATATCAATGTTTTAAAAGAGTATAAAATGGATTTATACATATGTCTATAGCACAGACGCACATAAAACAAAACAAATTAAAATAGACTTGTTTAAAATAGAAGAATGTAAAAAGGTTAAGCTAAATAATTTTAGGTATTAGATTCATGAAAAGTTTTTCAAAAAATTTGCTTTTATCATGTATGTTAATTTTAGATAAGTTTTAATATAGTTAATATTAAGTAATCATATAGCCTTTTATGTATCAATGTATTGTATGTAGGAAGATGACCATGCAAACATTACTAGATCCTATATATTAATATATGTTGATATATTGTTTATTATATCTACATATTAATATATATGAATGGTGTAGCAGAGGTCCAAAGTGTTATCTTTATAAAATCACTCTATCATTGTCTCAAGCTAAAAGGTTTTCATATATTGTGTGATAGAACAATAGACTCCATACCATGTTCTTATTGCTAAATCAATTTTATTTACTCTACTAAAGTATTTCTTGGCCAGATTTAATATGCTCCAAGTGATCTCATAAACCAAGAACACCACAAACAGATGGAAGCCATCTAGGTAGCAAGACAATGTCATACCTATGGAGGTTATTGATCAGAGTCAAGAGAAATATTTGGCAGTTTGAAAGGTAGCTAGCTATAGAATGTCATGAATTAATCAAAAAAAAAAGGCTGTTGGGTTTCTTAGAAAGATAATATTATGCTTTCAGTCAGCATTGATCAGGACTCGGTTCGACATCCTGAATATTGATAACTTTATATCCTGCGCCCACATACAGCCTCCTTTGCAGTCACCATAGTGTTTACATTATGCCCACTGCATTAACCCTAGGGTAGCTAATTACAGGTGCTAGCCTTAGTCTCATTTTTTTCTTTACTTTAAAAAAATGTATAAAAAGTTTATACTTTTTTTCTTCATAGTAGATCCTCTCTTGCCCACAAAACAGATTTAAACTCAGTTCTTATTTCAGTGGTTCCAGAATCTTTGAAGTAATCATTTCATAAAATTCTCAAGGAATGTTTTTCACCCTGTTGATACCATAATACATAAGAACTTCTAGATAGCAGATCTTTGATCCACTATAGAGCCTTTTCTTGTCTCCTAGGCAAAACTAAGAGAGTCTTTCAAATTGCCAGTTGACTAGAACAGTATTCGTAGTACGGAAGACACCCCCTGTTCAATATGTGTAGCATTTTTTCTTACTCTTAAAGGGATTTCAGCATATAGTTGACATTCTGTAACATACTGCTATGTAGTATCTCAATTTTTACATTTTGATTCTCTATCTTGTGCATCACATGCATTTGTACCTTATCAAAACCTTCACTGTAATTAACTCAATAGTTATTTAGCTTGATATATTATCACTATTATGAGCCAGTGTAGTATTATGCAGAATATCCAGATAACATAGAATCCTCTTTTCCTTAAACTAGAAACAGGAGGTACAATAAAGTTTAAATACATACTCACTTATGAATTAATGGATAGTGTTCTTAGATCTCTTCCCAATAAGATGTAAAGAAAGGTATCAGGAGATCAATGGCTGCACCCATGTACCCAAGGCCAAAGTTGCAAAACGCATATCTGGAGTAACAGATGGAGCAGGAAGTGAGTGTGCAAACTTTTCTCAAATCTAATTGTATGCTTTGCCTTTAATGATAGTGTAGAATTGACCACCTCCTACTGAAATATTGGCTTGATTTCAAATCTTTAGAAGGTCTTAGTTCTGAAGTCTTAAACTATGTAGTTTAGTTAACCTACAGTAGCTACTACAATTCAGCATAGAAGATATAAATGAGTTGTGTTAAATACCTGCTATATTCATTACAATTCCGTATTCAAGGACAAAGTAAATGGCTATGGGTAAGTCCCAAAGAAGGCAAGACCAAGAGGAGAGATGTATGTGCACTTTCTTGTCCCTTCATATTCCTACTCTTAAAGTGAAAAGCAAGGAGCCAGTCTTGGCTTTCCAAGATATTCCTCCCCTATCATCATTTCTTGATATCTACTTTCCCTGTGTGGTTTTCCATAGTCTTTCTTTCTGGGTACATGGCCTAGTTCATTAATCAATTCACATAAAATGAATGGGAACTGGCTCAATTCTGTAAATTGGCCAATTAATTCCTGCGAAAAGTTTGGCTAATTTTTATACCACATTCCCATCCATCTTTCGTTATTATTTTAATTATACATTAATGATAATCAAAATACAAATTCTCTAAGATTCAAGATGTGGCTATTCATTATTCTGCCATTTTAGGAATTAAAATTTTAATGATTTTATTATGTTCTTTATAGTTTTTTTTAATAGAAATAACCCACTAAGTGCAATTACTGCCACTTGTATGTGCATGGGGATACAGACACCCAGTGGTATGAGGCAACCTACAATAGGCCAAATCCCTGTAGAGAAGCTATTTTCCATCTCTTACCCACAGCATCCGTAATTCCATAAATCAGACCTTCTGTATTTTTTAATAGTGGTTTTAAATGTGTCTAATGATGAAAATCACATGACTACTCTATTTTTGGATAACTAACAAGTATAAATTTCATGGAAATGTTATTAGTAGTAAGCATTTCTTTGACTAAATTTTCTGGTTATAACTTCTTTTAGTGTAGTTCATAACATTTAAAAGTGTAGTTCATAACATATTTTTAAAAGATGGTCAATATCTATTGAACATGTAATGTGTTTGTGGTGACTATCCTGCATGTTTAGAATAAACAAACCACTTTTGATCTGGAGATCAGAAGAAAACAGAAAACACTTCTTTCTTCTCTCTTCTCCTTAATACAGAAATACATACATAATGTACAGAGTTTTGAACCTGGAAGGTGCAGATTGAACAAAACAAAGTTTCTTATCACATTAATGATTATACATGTCATCTACCTTTCCCAAAGACTACTGTTATAACTTTGTTACTTTGTGCAAAAGCATAGATGAGTCATTCATGAATAGTTTTAGTTATAACATTTTGTAGCAGGTGAAAAGAATCCCCACTGCATTTATATAAATAAATAAAATGACCTATGCTCTAACCTGATCAGATGCTACTAATCCAAGGTTTTTGGGAGCTGATGTGGAAGTTCAAAAAACAAGCTGAACTGATTAAGAAACACTTTTGTATGGGATGGAGAGATCTGGCCTTTCTATCTAAACAAGGTTTGTTAGCATTCAAGCACATAGTAGCTAGGCTTACAGCTATATTAATTTATTTACTATATAATGCATATATATTTAATATCTAATGCATGTAACTTTTTCCCTTTGTTCCTTTCTTCTTCCAATGATAAGTGTTTCCCAATTATAGGACCAACACATAATACAAAAAGAAAAATATGGTTACCAAACATCATTGTCTGCAAAAGTGATGAAAAAAAAATATATATATAAAACACTTTTTAGAATTATAGCACAGACACATAACTGAATTTGGTCTCCAGACTAGTATTACTTAAGAAATAGCTATATCAAGTGTCAGTGTGTCTTCTGCTTAGAAAATTGCACAGTGGAAAAGGTCTGAATTACTAGTTTTCTCCTTGGAAGGGATTTGAAAGATTACAAAGAAACAAAAGTACAATTTAGTTAGGATTTTAGCAACTGATCATCTATGTTGAGCAAGGTACTCATTTCTTTTCAGCTTACAGATCTAAATAATGAGACTTGTTTTGTGCCACAATTTACTCAATACATGCAAAAATTCTAAAAGTGTGTTTAAAGTCAAAATGTTTCTCATTTCCCTAAGTTTTAATAATTCAATAGCAGCAAGGCTAATGAGTCTTTTCTGATAATCAACTACAGTGTTACAGTATGGATTTTTTCCATGTGATCAAGTCACACAACAAAGTAACCTTTTCTTCTGTGTAAAACATTCAGAGCCATTGCTCTATGACCAATAAAATGAGTTGCTTCCTAACACCCACCTTCTCACTCTCAGAATCCCAGTGGACTAGTGATGCTATTTTTCATTAACTCTCTTTGCATTTGTCCTATTGCTCATCTGAAATATTTTACCATAGAAAATACACAAGAGTAAGATAGATGGGTAAAATTGGCCTATAATTCCATATTTTCTGGTAACTTTTCAGTTTGATCCTTAGGGTCCTGTTTCTATGCCTTTATACATTACTCTCTAAGGTAAACAAATGTTGTAAGATGCTTTCAAATTTGCTCTGACTTGTTTCTTTTCTTTTTCTACTAATCAATATAGTTTTTTCATTCTTTCAATTTTCCGCAATAATATTTCAATTATTGTACATTATTTTACTATTTCTATGTATCAGAATTAATTTCACAATACATTCTTGTTTGTTGTTTTCCCCTTTAAATTTTATGTAAATGAAATATGCTTATAAAACTAAAATCATAGGTCTAAAGGCAAGATTATTAGACATTTTCTCTTACCACAACTTCCCAGACATGAAAAAATAGGTTCAATTTGAATTATGTAATCAAGGGCTGTTTATTCTAGTCACAATAAAAGTAGATATGCCACATGTCTATTGGTACTGTTGAGAGAGAAATTCTCTGTTGTTTTAACTTATCAATGATAATTATCAGTGAATTTATAAATACTCGAGCTTTGTATATTCACTTTGAGTATTTTCAGTTATAAAATTGCTTCTTATTTGCAACTACTGCTCTGTTGTTTTTCTGAAGTACATATCCTATTGAGTCACAATATTTGTTAGGGATGGGTTGGTTATGCATAGTCACAAAGCCAGTATAGAATTCACTGAGTAGTCAAAGATGTCCTTGAACTCTGTATCTTCCTTTATTTAGTCCCCAGACCTGGAGTTACAGGTACACATGACCATGCCTGGCTTCTAAATCTTAATAAATAAAGGTTAGTATATTCTTTCGTAAAATTTACAGTTTCTCTCTGACTTGTCTGTGTTATTAGTATTCTCTATAACATTCCTTCTATACAATGATTAAGAAGATTAGTCAATCATATTTATCCATTATTTTCACTCTACCTTTATAACTTGTGTTCATTATTCTTAATTTTCTTATTATATTGATGGGCTATACTGTACCATTTCTAATTTCTACCTATAAGATTTCAAGTTGACTCAACTGTGTCTGTTTTATGCAAAAAATAATAATTTTATTGATTAAGTGGCTTATAGAATAATTTTATCAATGTTAATAATAAACTGTCTCTTTTATTATAGACTATAAACTGAATAGTTTTATGGGTGGTGGTGGTGCATGCCTTTAATCTAAGAACTCTAGAGGCAGAGTCAATAAGTAGAAGGCCAGCCTGGTCTACAGAATGAGATCCAGAGTAACTAGAACCACACAGAAAAACCTCTGTTTCAAAAACCCAATCAAACAAAAAGAGATAGAAATAGTTTTATATAAAAGTAGTTAAATGTGAGGTCAAAAAATTGTATCATATATTTACTATAGATTGTGGGGAGCCAACAGAAGGCTGCTATCATCTGAGTAGCCATCTTGAGCCATATACCCTGACAAGAGACTTGATTACAATAGCCTACAACAGCTGAGCACACTCTGATAACATCTTGTTTTAGATACCCAGGATCTTTCCTTGGATGTGTGAGACTTAAAGGTGTGATTTAGAGCTGAGACTTAAGGGTGTGACTTAAGGTGTGATTTAGAGATAAGACTTAAGGGCGTGACTTAAGGGCGTAACTTAGAGGGGTGGCTTAGAAGTGAGACATATAAAAGGCGAGAGGCATACAGAAGAAATTATTAGACATTAGGTATTAGACACTTGGCACTTGAAGGAAGAACTTGGAATTAGAAATTAGACAATAGGTAAAAGACACTTGGACTAGAGAACTCAGAAGAACTTACTTGATACTTGGATTAGGCACTCGGATTAGACATTAGGCACTTAGCACTTGGAGAAAGAACTTGGAGGCACTAGGGACTAGGAACTAGGGACTAAGAACTCAAGACTTGGGACTTGGACTAGGAAGAGAGACTGAAGAATAAATGGAATTGAATCACACTCTGTCTGGTCTCCATTGTCCTCACTGTCTCTCTCTTGCTGAACCCAGATCCATGGACCAGAGCATCTTATTTACAATAGATCAGTAAATAACCATTTAGTAAATATACATCTAAAATAACTTAATAAAATGTGGAAAATTTTAAACTAAAGACTTGCATGTTCTTTCAACATATCATGTCATGAGTTCAACTGCTTTTAATGTGTTTTGACATTAATCAAATTAGTAGCTGATGAATGTTATAAACAGCAATGAATCTCTAATCAGCACTTAACTAGTTGTATGCACTGTCTAATAAGAAATATTCAAATTATCAAGTTTATAGCATTTTGGGGTGGCTTAGGTAAATTCCCTTTGAAAAGAAGAATCAATGTAGATATAGTTTAATTTCAATAGCACATGCACATTGATATAATTAAGACCAAAGAGCAGATAGAATCTTAATTTAATGTACATAATGTGTAGATAGATGGCTGTGGGCTTCCTGCATAGCCATTGGATAGAAATTGAGATTGAGTGACACCTGAAAGGAGAAGCATAGGATCTTCTACAATGGTGTGACAGCCAACAAACTGGATAATGTCAGGCAATATGATATTTCTGTGGATGAAAGTAGCCTAAAAATTCAACAAAGGCAATGGTGACTCATATACAACTTTGACTACATAGCACCCTTGCCAATCATAGCAGATAATGAGTGAGGGCTTGTTGAGGAAAAGTGAGCTCCATCAGAGAATGAGCCACAACATACGTATACTGATGAGACTCCAGAGAATGTCAAGAGAAAGGGAGAATTGGAAAAATGATAATATAGGTGCACCAGACACATTCTACCCTGTCTACCCCAAAACACTTCAGAATGTCTTTCTGTTATGTGTCCTAGGAACGGGGATTATTTGTGTTTAAAAATATATTAACTATACATGGTCAGTAAGATTTGGTGACTTTCTATTATCAAAGTATCCCATAATGTGTTGAGACCTATTCTAAAACATAATAAGACATTATGGTATATTTCCAAATGTTTACAATCTTATATTCTATCATAACTATTTACACAACTTTGTCACTTAGATATAAAAATAGTGTTAGAATACACCAAAAAATTGTACTCCTGTGGATAAATCAATCATGTCAAATACCCTTTAAATACTAGTCGTGTAAACTACAAATATCCTTAAAACACACACACAACTACTTACTAAAAATATTATAAACTTTATGTTAAATACTTAGCATTTTCTAAGAGAATTACTAATTTACATAATTGGATCTCAGCTGACCCTAGGAGAAGACCTAAACAAAATGATCTTTGTAAATCCACAAAGATCTCATTCAAAACTAAGTTTGTCTCTAAACTCAGGCTAAAAGAAGTTCGTTTTTATTGTTTATAGAATCAAATATGGTGAGATTTTAATTATTTATATTTTAATTATACATTAGTATTTCTTTTATAAATACACTTAAAGATCTATGGCATTCTTACAGTGTGAATTAAGGTCACCTCTTTTGTTGGGGTTAGAGTATATCCCAGGTTAATCATTGAAGTTAGCAATTACTAATTACACAGGCAGAAATTCTGAAGTTAACTACAGTGATACCATGGCCTTCTGTCACATATTTAACTATGGGTTTTTGATGGAGAATGGAAAAATGCCATAGACTATGATGGAAACTTATGGGGATGGACATGGGGTATGATGCTGAGTCAGCAATACATTTATTTCTGGAGCTTCCAAACTTATATTTACTTTTAATATGATGCAGTAATAAAATTGTGCTCTGAGATCACACACTACTTGCCCTACCAACAAGATCCACTGTACCAACAATAAATGAGACTCATAGAGCTCACTCTTTACTACTGATATACTGGCTATTAGTAGACTCTAGAAAAGAAGAAACCATTGTCTTTCCTTATGTCCGTATACAAAGCCCATCAGGTTCCAACAGATACTCCAAATCAATGACCACAGAGATAGCCCTGCTTAATCTCAGTGAATCAAAAAATCAACATGAATCATCATTTTAAAAGTAACTTTTATTCACCTAATGTAATTGTTGTCTCAGAGGTTTACTGATGAATAAATTCATCCTTTCTAGTTCTTTCTGACCTTTGCCTCGCTGGTTCAACTCAGCCAGTCTGGCTTAAACTCTTCTCCAAGCTCACTGATTCACTCTGGCTTCTCTCATCTTATCACTGAATTGCTCTGCTTGACCTCAAACTAACTCTGGCAATTTGTTCTGGCTTCTTTTTATTCTTTGACTTTAACTGCCTCTGTTGACCAGCACTATAGAGTATGAATTCAAGAACAATCTCAGCTTTGTCTCACTGAACTGAACTGACTGAACAGAACTGACTGATTCTGTCTCCCTGACTATCTCCATGTGCTTATAAATAGAGTCTCTTCCCTGTGTTGTTCTCATGACAGTTGGGTGTACTGACTCATTCTGTCAAATCTTTCTCTAACTCATCACATTTTGCCTGTCCCTCGATTAAATGTCTGCTTCCTTCTGACAACTAACCTTACCTAAGTTATTTGAGATTAAAAGTGAGTACTAAGGATGTGTCTGTATTCCAGCCAAAGCATTCATGTTGCTGGCTTAAAATTTCTCTACAACTCACAAATGTGTGAGACAGATTTGTGAGCAAGAAGTGGTAATAGGGTAATGTGGGGTATGAGTTGTTGGTGAGGCTTGTATATATTTGAGAAATAGTCAATAATTATCTAAGCCAAATTTAATTAATAAACATAAAAATTCTTCTCTCTAATTTGGCTTAGCAACTTCATAGATAAAAAACTTGGACTGAAATCCTCAAAGAAAAGAATATGAGAAAAATAGGACGTACAGCAACAATATTTTTTTAAGGTTTTCATTCAAATGCAGTCACTGGATAAGATAGGTTTTAAAAAGAAAGTAATTCCTTTAACTTCTCATGTACTAACGTGTGCAGAAAAGTGTGTGTGAGGAATTAGGTTTGTATTTTTTCCAAGCACCTAAAATATGAAATAGAAACATTTTACCATGATAGAAGCTACAAAAACATGGCTTCCAGAGATTAGAAATCTAATTAAATTCAATAATAAATGTTATAGAAGTAAATTTGTTTGACATCAGTAACTGATCAGTAACTCATTATTTAAAAATGACATGAGTAGCTCATTATTTAAAAATTAAGTTGATTGAATTTTAAAAACTTTTCATATTCTTGTTAACGTTAATATTCTGTTTGAAAACTCTGTCTCCCCAAAGCCACCAGAGCTATATTTTTCAAGTGTCGACTTCAGAAAGTCAGAAAAATGTTTGCTGATTAATTTTCTGGAATATTAAACAAATATTCCCTGCAAATTGAATATGTGAAACACCTTGTATTACCTCTGGTAGCGTTTTTTAACGGGGAGAGAAAAGCATCACCATTACCAAGTTCTTATTTTTACGACACTCCACTTGTCAAATGTCTTTGACCATGTTCAGAAAACATTTGTCAACATGTCATAAAATATACCAAAAAAATTTAAAATGCAATTGAAAATTATTTAATCTCAGAATGAAATGTTTCTTTTCATCTCTCTCAATTAAGAAAGTAGAGTTGTTACTGAAAACTAAATCCTGAGCAGGTAAGTGATGTGGAAAGTTCCAGCCAGCCTGCAAATTTGATCTTACTTCTTTAAAGATCAGTTATTATGGAAGAAACTGAAATGGAAGGGAGGGGGGATTCTGATGATGAAAGCAAACTGACTTCCTTCTTTGTACTAATATGCTATTTCTGGAAACATTGAATTTCAAAGAGACACAGAGACTAAAATTATGAAAGAAGAATTCAAAGTCTTGAGAGATCGACGTCTGAGGTGAGGAAAAGAATGTGGGGTTTGAAATACCAAAGTAAATTAGTCTAGGCGTGAACTCTGGGAAAGCCAGGGTACCCTAAAACAACCCTTTCTAGACTCATGGTGTTCTGAATACTTCTATTCATGACTCTTTGGTTTAATATGCTTTATTTTAATCACAACTTTACTCCATTAAAATCTCTTTAACAAATTTATTTATTCTGAAAAGACTTCATTGTTTAAAAAAGAAATTTCATTAGTCTATTACTAATTTACTACATACATATTTGATAAAATATAATACATGTTTTAAGAAGATAGTCATCCTATAACATCAGAAGCACTTTGCAATTTCAGTCTTTGTGAACAACAAAATGAATTCTTATGGTATATACTAAATGGCACAACACTAAAGTTCAAAAACATATATTTAATCACGTGGCTCCAGGCAAATGTATGATAAATATATGGCCATAAAAATTCTTGTTTTGAATGTTTGGCATTGAGTTGGACAAAAAAATTCCAATTTGTGCTTCAGGAGTCAAATCTCCTGTGTAACTGAAATTAGTATCATTAAGCTATCATTTGTGTCAGAGAAGAGAAATTAAACTTAGCACATCTGCAAGGCAGTACCTCTAGCCAAACTTCACCGTCTCCAGGCAGGCCACCCAAAAAAGACAAAAAGTAAATAAATACAATAATTAATGTCTCTTTCAGCTATTTGTGCTACAGCACAGTGTTCCTCTGAGCTTGACTGGTGCTAGGGGAAGGAGTAGGAAAACAGGAAATGGAAGGGGAAAAAGAGGCTCTTTCATGAACTACTAGGTCTCTGGACTCCAGGCTCCTTTCACCTCTGAATTCTCTGCATGAAAATATGCTAATAAACCTTTACACTGGAAAAATTAAAGCATGCAGTCAATTAATAATCTAATATAATTAAACCAGCAAGAGTAGCTTCATCTTTTGAATAATCTTCTGCTGTCAAGGTTTGTCTGAAGAAATAAAACACATTATTAATGACTCTCTATGAAAGATAGCACTTCTCAGGAATAGAGAGCTGTATGGTTCTCTTTCAGCTGAACAGTCTCTTGGCTTATTTTTAGAAGCTGTAGTGTGTTTTCAAAAAAAAAATCTTTTAGAATAAAACTACATTTTTGTTCTCTAATTTCTATGAAATCTTTGAAATTATTTCTGTTTTAGATTCAAGGACCTTAAATGGAAAGGAAAAATGAATTTGTAGTGCAAAGTCTGTTTTTAATTTTTCCACCCTAGTTCAGTTGCCTACAAGCATGAACGGAAACCTAAAAACTATTTCACACTAAATGCAATGTAGGAAGGGTGTGGTATTAGTGGTTAGAGAGGGGGATTTGTAACTTAATTTTTTGAGTTCTATTTCTGTCTTAACCTCTGGCAATCCTGTGGTTGAGAATAGTTACTTTTACACTTATAGACTGTTTTGTCTACCTAAGAACAGGCTGTTGTCAGTGACTGTTCTATATTACTCAAAAAATACTATGTATTTTTGTTACCTATACAACGGAAACTAAAGTTTTCTCTCAAATGTGTCTCTTGATGCAACCTTTAGTGATATAACCATTTTAACGCCTTATTCCCATAACTTTCCTTACTTCGCTCACATGCACCTACCATTTGCAATAATCACAAGCCACTGTAATGATGCTCATCCTTCTATACTCATCCCATATTTCCTTGAAGTCTATGGTTTATTTTGCTGTGGATAAATGAAACTCCTTGGACAAACTTAGACCACAAAGGAATGTATTTGAAATAGTTCATCAGTTCCTTTCATAATAGTAAAATGAACTGTGCAAACACACAAGAAAAACGTGAGAAATGGAGTGAATCTTGGTCCTTAGCAGCAAAACTTCTTGACTTACTCCGCTGGTGTATTTCTTGGTGAGTTGACTTTGCGGAGTCCATATGGCCTCTCTCTAAGTTCTGTATTCCAAATTCTCAGTGAAATAGTACAGTAATAGGTACTGTCCTATTCATGTCAGTTGTGTCTCATGCTCCCACTCATTATTTAGCAGACTGAACATGACAGTAGCTAGAAGTGAGTCACATATTTAAATTTTTTAATTCTCCTACTTTGCTTATCATTTATCATTTATTCAAAACACTGTTTTCTTCCTGTTATGTACTATGCTGTCACTGCTCTAGAGATGGTGGGACCTGGGAGAGTGGAGGTGATAAATGAGGCACAATAAAGTCTCATGCAATAGCCAACTTTATTCCGAGTCTCAGACAATTTATACTTTTAAGGTTGAAAAGGGGTCATGAGTATTATTCTCATAAGTTTGAGCTGTTTATAATCATCAGGATATATACATATATACATATACTGCTGTATATGGCAAAAACATGTGTTTACATGGAATAACAACAGAAAACAATATTGAATGATCTTAAGTTAGCTCACTCCTATCCACTATGCCTGGGCAGAACACAAAAACACATTCCAAGTACAACTCCCTGGTTTGAGGAAAAGACAGTCAAAAGTCTCATGTTTTCTTTAGGTGTTCTCACAAACAGAATGCTCGTCACATGACTACTTTTCTAGACCATGTTACATCGCTACATACTATGGTAAAGACTTCGAATACAAATGAAATATAAGGGTCTCCCTACTATCAGAGAATGCACGGGCTATTTTGGGAGTAAGATAAATATCAAAATAGCATTGTATTTTACACTTACTAGAAGTAAGTAAAAACGGAATTATATAAGAATAAAAATAATTCTTTCTGAGAAAAAATCATGAAGGCTTTATAACAGCATTGACAACTTCAATTCACAAATATCAACCAAAACAATAGAACAGGCAAAAGTCACTTAAATAAAAATAGGTTTAAAAAGTAATATAAGAATTCTGAAGCATGTACTCTTGATATTAGGCTAGTAGTTGAGATAATGTGATCGTAGTTTCATTTTGAAAATCACAATATAGCTGAAGGAACTTAGTATAGACGTCAACTAAACCTGTCTCGTTTTGTCAATAAAACATCAATAAAAGTTTGTTGCTTTCTGGTGACATGATAAACCACTACAAAAAAAAAAATGGTTTAAAGACATATTTCCTTAGACCGTTGAAGGACATACCACTGAAAGAGTATGTCAAAGGAGCACTAACAATAGTCTATCTAAAAATCTCCTAGCAGTTTGATGACCCAAGCATCCTTTTTCAGGGCTAGCTGTTCTTTAGTTTGTATCAGTGAAGCACTAGCACCTGGCATTTCTCGCATGATCACTAGTGCCTTCGCTTCTTCATAGCCTTCATAGTACATTCTTATGAACCTGTATTGTGATTTCCTTTTCTGTGACAAAAACACTTGACAGCAATACCTTACGAGAAAAAAAGACTTACTATGGGCCACAGTTTCTGGGGATTCCAGTGCATCATAGTGGAGGATTTTATCCATTTTTATAGAAGTGTGAAACACCTGGTTACATCATGATTTCAATCTAGCCCAGAGCTATTAATGGAATGTTTAGTGGTCTCACCTTTGTGTTGCCTAACCTTATAACAGCCTCTTGCTCTGAGCCAAGTATGCATAGATCTTTGTTTCATCTTAAAAGGGCAACAGAGAGCAAATAAGATGGCTCAGTCAGCATAGTGCTTGCGTAAGCATGAGGTCCTGAATTCAATCTAGTCAAACCCATCTGAAAATATCAGGGCATCATGTTGCACACTTATTCTACTCTAGCGGTGGTCTTGCTGACCTAGCCTATGCTAGTTGTAAAAGTTTCTCTTCTATTAAGATTTGCTTGCTTGCAAAAGTCATGAAAGACCTAACAAGAGTCTCCCTGTTGCAACTTGGAGAGTCATTTGCTTGCTCCTAATTTCAAGGAGAGCAGGTGGCCTGGCCATTAATTAAAATTTTTGCCTTGCAAAAATTGTGGTCTCTGCGAATGTTTTAATTTTGATTACACAACAGCACTAAAGTTTAGATCTGGGGTGCTCCTCTCGCAAAAGGATCATTCGTTAAGTCTTGGTTCTCAGCTAGGTAGTATTCTGAGCCAAGTGGAAGACCTTAGGTCATTAGGTTCTTAAAGTGATAGGATTATGAGACTTCATTCTCTCGTCTCTTTATAAGATTCCAGGCTCAAAGGAAACATGTTTTGCTCTCCCATGTCACTATTTTGACATACTAGGTTGGTTGCCCTAGCTAGGCACAAAGAAAGAATACTATAAAGCCTACAAACCCAAATAAACCTATTTTCTTAATAACTTGATTATCTTATGTGTTTGTTACAGTAATAGAAAAATGGACAAACACAGAAGGGAGTTTTGCTGTATTATTATTTTTTTTTACAATAATACAGTATGGTAAAGGAAATGTGTACAACTGCCACTGTTATATTATATTGTATGGTTACACTGATTTGACCAGTGTCGTGACATTTTTCAAGCAAATTTCTACTTGTTTTCCTGCTGGCCCTGGAAAAGTTGGCAACATGTTGTGAATAGCCTAGGAAGAAGGCTGTGTAACGTAAGACAATTGATGTCTTTCAGGAGCCAAGAACAATCTCCAAACAGCTGCTATAAAACCTGAACATTCAAATCCTTTAAACTAAAGCAAATGAATCCTGCCCAAACCCAAAATATCCTTCTCCATTTGATATTCCAGATGAAGCTGTGGCTAACTGACAACTTACAGTGTGGTGAGATCCTCAAGAAAAAAATCTCATTTAACTATATAAAATAAAGTAAGTTGCTTTAAGTTGTTAGATAAGTCCTAATTTCTTATGCAGAGATAGGAAATAAAATAGATTTCGGGAGTTCTTTTGAACTATATTATATTGGTTGGATCTTATTTCCTTTTAACAAATATCCACCATCATCACTGTCACCACCATTACTACAACCACCATCGCCAGAAACTTCACCATAATCATCTTCTATGAAGAATGGTTTCAAAATTCATAACTCCAGTCAAGAGTATTCTCATTTTATTCACATACATTAAGTCAATTTTTTATACTGTATAATTGGTTTCAATATCACACAAAGTAGCTCTATAATAACAAAATATTCTGTTTTACCTAATCAGATATGCAGATCATTGTTAGTAACTGATCTGTTTGTAATTACTCTGGTCTCATTATTAAATATAGTAATATAAAAGATTTATTGAAAACCTCTTTGATGTGCATTTTTTCCATTTATCATGATATATTTGACAGACTTCCATATTTTAGATGGAACTTGATAAATTATTTCTGCTATGAATAAAATTTCACTGAAGATATGTATCGTACTTTATTCAATGTGTGTACTTCATTCACTTTTTGAAGAATATCTTTATTGTTTTCATGACTTGGAAAGTATGGCTAAAGCCTGTTTGAATTTTTTGGGCAGGATTTTATGTAGTTCAAAGTTCAAATCATTTTAATAGAACATAACTTTTGGAGTTTTTTTCAAGATTACTTTGAATAATCAATATCTTTGAAAAAAAGCTAAAATGTATTTCCATGTGTATATCACTGCATTTCTACTAATGAGGAATGAGAGTTTATTACTCTCTCTCCTTGCTAGTAACAGTATTATGTTTTTTTTCTTTTTTATTTAATATTTCATTTATTTACATTTTAAATGTTATCCTCTTTCTAGGTTTCCCCTCTGTCAACACCATATCCCATTTCCCCTCTTCCTGCTTCTATGAGGGTTCTCCCCCACAACCCATCCACTCCTACCTCACTGCACTGGCATTCCTCTACACTGAGACATCCAGCCTTCACAGGTCCAAGGGCTTCTCCTCCCATTAATGCCTGACAAAGCTGCCCTCTGCTACACGTTACATATGCAGCTGGAGTCATGGGTCCCTCTTTGGTTGGTGGTTTAGTCCCTGGAAGTTCTGGGAGGTCTGGTTGGTTGATATTGTTGTTCTTCCTATGGGATTGCAAACCCCTTCAGCTCCTTCAGTCCTTCCCCTAGCTCCTCCATTGGGGACCATGTGCTCAGTCCAGTGTTTGGCTGCAAGCATCTGCCTCTGTCAGGCTCTGGCAGAGCTTATCAGGAGACAGCTATATTATAGGCTCTTGTCAGCATGCACTTCTTGGCATCAGCAATAGTGCCTGGGTTTGGTGTCTGTATGTGGGATGGATAGCAAGTTTCCTCAAGAATGTGGCCTTTGAGAGGCCATTTATGCTTTAGTAGATGGCCCCACACTCATGTGCTTATTAATATCACTGAATGAACTAAATAGGTTCAAATAAAGAGGTAAAATACAGGAAATTAGGAGAGAAAAGTTGTATGAATGGAGATTGTTAGAGCAGAAAGGATGGGCATGAACTCAGTCAATGCATATTGTATACATGTATGAAATTCTCAATCAGTCAAAACTTAATGATGTTAATGTAAAATCAAGCTGTCTTTACCTTGCATTTGGGCTTAAGCTCACAGGCAGTTAACTTATACCTAGATTACAACTCAAATGACCAGAAGGCACAGGTGCAGAACATAGGTTCCTTGAAGTCAGTGAATTTGAATTTATATCCCTGTTCCTCAAATGGGTAGCTCATAGGACATACTTAAGGAGAAGATACTTGGATTTCTGAACATAGTAAAGACACAGAAAATTTGAGTGAACATACACTGCTGTATCCAGTTAGTAAAAATAGCATTTGAACCTTCAGACCTCTTTTTCATGTTTTGGAAAGTGGATATGGCCAGGTGTTTTGAAGAATTGGGTAACTGCACATTGTCTAAATAATCTAATTTTTTAAAGAACGTTGCTTAATCCCCTCTCACAGTTCTCCTTTGTGTCCTAGGGGTGAAAATATGACCCTACTTGGGCTTTTCATGTTCTAGTGCCACACATGGCACAGTAGAAAACAATAGCATTCGCTAAAATTGAATTACTGACATATTTTATTTTTATTAGATATTTCATTTATTTACATTTCAAATGTTATCCTCTTTCCCGCTTCACTCTGCACCCCTGAAAGTCCCCCCCCCCGTCCCATTCCCCCTCCCCCTGCTTTGATGAGGGTGTTCCCTCACCCACCCACCCATTTCTGCCTCCATGCCCTGGCATTCCCCTGGGGCATCAAGCCTTCTCAACATCTGGGGCCTCTCCTCCCATTGATGCCCAACAAAGCCATCCTCTGCTACATATGTGGCTGGAGCCATGGGTATCTCCATGTGCACTCTTTGGTTAGTGGTTTAGTCCCTGGGAGCTTGGGAGGGTCTGGTTGATTAATATTGTTGTTCTTCCTATGGGATTGCAAACCCTTTGAGCTCCTTCAGTCCTTTCTCTAACTCCTCCATTGGGGACCCTGTGCTCAGTCCAATGATTGGCTGTGAGCATCTGTCACTGTATTTGTCAGGCTCTGGCAGAGCTTCTCAGGAGACACCTATATCAGTTCGCTATTAATGAAATGCAGTAGAAGAGACAGCACTTTGCTTATCTCTGGTCATTCGTTTTTAAATGTGTTTAAGAGGAAATTAGTTATACCTCTCTTAAAAAGAAAACATGTCCAGTAATTGGATATTGTAAAACTAAAAGCACTAAACAAACCAAAAGAAAAAAAACCCACAATTTTATAATTTGTAAAAATAAAAATATACCATTATTAAGAACCTTGTAAGCACATTCAGTGTTATCTTGTTGATAATCACCTGTTTGAGTTTGTTCTGTATTTAGATCATCTAAATGTATATAATGCCTCATTCAATGTTCAGGAAAGCATTGATCTTGCATAAGATGAAAACAATTTGTACAGCAGACAGAACAAAGGTTTATGATAAGAATTAACATGCCATCATATGATACTAAATTTACTCTGGAAATCAAATAATTGCCATTTTTTTCAATTTTTTATAGGATATTTTATTTACATTTCAGATGCCAATCCCTTTCCCCATTTCCCTTCCCCAGAAAACCCCTATCCCTTGCCCCCCCTTTTCCATTTGGCTTTTATACAATTTTTAAATGTTAATCAAGGGCTTTGTAAGTATGGTTATGCTCAATCAGAAGTGTAACCTAATACCCAATCTAGCTATGTAAACTATCTTTGACTAGTGGAGACACGTGAACTTCTGCCTCCATGCCATTTTTTTTAAAGAGTTAGGAAATAGAATTTTCGTTTTGAGGACTTCATTGTAATTGCTAGAGGAGAAAAGATTAAATTAGATGATTAAATTATATAGGACCATTTATTTGAGGTTTGTATTTACAAACTAGTAACTTTCTACTTATACTAATGTAAAACAAGCAAACAAAATCAATCAAACAAATAAAAACACTAGCAACATCCAGAAACACAATATTCTGTAAAAATGGTTGTCAGTCTTTGTCCATAAACTGTGCTTTCTTCTCCATATTGATTTCAATGGGAACCAGAGAAGTATATCGACAGGGAGCCAAAAAAGGCTAAAAGAGAGGATCAAGAAAGAACCCTGTCCTGTCAGTAAGATCCTAGAAGTCAGAAAGTAGAAGGAAAATAAAACCCAGTTCTACAGGGAGGTAGCCAGAAAGTAAACCTTTTATATCAAATAATCCAGGAGATCTTGGAATTCCAAAATATTGGGTATCTCTGAGAAAGAACTGTTAACAAATATCAATTTCACAAGATATACTTATGCTCTATGGGCCCTAGTTCTGTTTGAAAATATAGTTAAGTTGATCCTCCATGCCTGTCATGAAAAGCTTGAGTAAGGTCATCTTTTCACCCCAAGACAGAAGTGAGAACTGAGAGAGAGCATTAAGCAATGTTCTTTTAAAAGATCAGATTATTTAAATAACATCCAGAAACTAAAAGATTTGGGGACAGTCTGTCTTAAATGGGGTGTCTTCATCAAACTCTCCCCTCCCCTCTGAGCCCATGGAACTACAGAAGAGGAGGCAAAGACATTGCACAAACAAATGGAGATGGAGGACTCCAAGGAAGCTGTGTTTTCTGGACACAACAACAGTGATACACATCTCAGAGACTGTGCAGTATACACAGGCCTGCAGCAGTTCAAGCTAGATGTGGTTCCAGGACTAACAGGGGAAAGTGGACATGGGTTCCCATCCTTCACCAAGAAGCTATCTCCAATGAGCATCCTATTGCAAAGAAAAAATATTGTTTGTTCCAATGGAGTCTCACTGGGTATATTAACCACTTTTAAGACCAGGGCCTATACTCAGCACTATTTGGTAAAAATAAACCCAATCAATGGTGTTTTTTCTAGATGTTTTATTTATTTATTTTTTTGCCACATATTGCTTTGTTAGGGCAGTTTGTTTGTTTGTTTGTTTGTTTTGTTGATCTGCTTGTATAGTGTGGTTTCTTATTTTGTGGTTTCTTATTTTTTTATATCTAGCTTATTTCTTATGTTTTAATTTATGTGGTTTTTGTGTGTTTTCTTTTTACCTTCTGAGTTTTGCTTGTTTTCCCATTTGTTTGCTGAGCGAGAGAGAGAGAGAGAGAGAGAGAGAGAGAGAGGAAAGAAAATGTGTGGTTAAAGTGTGGGAGGGATGGATCTGGGAAAGAGAAACCATTATCAGAAAATACTTTGAAATTTTTTGTATATGCAAAATAATCAGATGATTAAGTCAATGTCAACATAAAAGTCTCCTCTATTTATGGTTTACAAAACCACAGACAAAATTTCTCTGTGGAAAATCAGACTTGGGTTCTAGCACAAGAAAATGATAATTTCCAGGTATTAGAGCTGGGACACACCAATTTCCTTTTCTTTCTGCACATTTGCTTTATATATTTGACCAGCATCTATGGCAAGGAGGTATGCCATGTTGGCTAGAAATTAAGACAAAATATTAGGCTCTAGACAATAGTATCTCCCATCAATCACATGGCACCCTCAGGATGAAACAGTCTTTAGCCCACAGGACAATAAGGGAGGAAGATCATTATGAGTTTGAGGGTAGCTTGGGCTACATAATGAGGTAGCACAAATTGGCCTTGGTTACATAGTGAAGTCTGGTCTCATGTTAAAAAACAAACAAACAAACAAACAAACAAACACAAGAAAAGATGAGGCCGGAGGAAAGGAAAGAACAGAAAACTGATAGAAGAAGAGAGAGTAGAAGAGACTTCCACAGGAGCTATGATGTTTTCCTAAGCTTCATCACACACAATATGTTCCTTCATGAGAAAAGCAGCTAGCTGTCACTCACCAAGGCAGTGCGATAGTAAAGCTGTTTGATGGTAAGAATAACTGCTTCACAACAAAAGTGGCACGTTTGTAGTCCAAGCAGACAATAAAAATCAAGCAGAAAAAAAAACCACAACATGATTTCAAACATGTGAAGCCGCCGTTGCTCACTGCCGGTTAGTGCCGCCCAGCATCTGTCTTCCCTACTTCTTCTGGTTGCCTGCCAACTATGGGAACCACAGGAATTGACTGCAGGCAAACAAAGCTCTGGACTCGGGATGGTAATCTCTGCCACAAAATTAATGAGCTGTCCTGGAAAACCTCACCTTCAGGAGACTTTCACTCTTCTTTAATGTGTTCTGATTGTTTTCCTGAGATGCCTGGTCAGCAGAATCCCATGAAGTTGTATAGCAGGTGGCAGAGAACATGTGATTATCACAAGAAAGTGTAGGAAACAAACTGTCTAACACCATGTCTCATAATTTCCTTAGGGGCTCTTATAAATAGTATTCTCATGGTATCTTTTTCAAAGAAAATATCTTAGTTCTCAACTCAATTTTTTAGACATTTACTATAAAGATAATATCTGGTTGTTAAGTGACTGATTTAACCATAAAAAAAGGCTATCCTCTCATATTCTGATTTTGATGTGTCCTGTTATTTGATTACTTAAACATATGAATTTACCTCTGCTCCTTGAATTTCTAAACAACAAAGTTTTTCCTGGCTTCATTATCAAATAGAAACACAAAGTTAAATGATAGATAGGGGGTTGATATATGATGGACAATGGATAATAGAAATATAGAAGATAAGTTATGGATAGAGAAAACTTGATGAGGATGTATTCAATACAGAGCCATGTTTCAATCAAATTACAATAGACACACACACACACACACACACACACACACACACACACAGAGAGAGAGAGAGAGAGACCACCCCCCACACACACACACAAGCATCAGTCAATAAACAGCATTCAATTCATGAAAGCATACCCAACGAAGACAAATACCCTAACTGCAGGCAATCCAGTGCTGCCTATACTTTGCTTGTATTTGTCTTATCATTCTCACTTCTCACATTTCTGGGTTGACCTTCTAGAACAACTCTTTACAAAAACTCCTACATTCAAGAATCACTCTGAGCTCAAATAATTTTGGTAACATTGATAAAAATTTTAAATTTTAACAATATTACATGAGAGTATACGAGTGTTTATCCACTGGGAAAATACCTTATGAGAAATGAAATTAAAAAATAAAACCCTCTAAATAGTAATAAAAACACCCAAACCCCAAGTATTTTATACTTTGGGGGTTTTTCAAGTGTAGCCACACCGATTCTCCAAAATTCAACAAAAGAAATAAAGTATGGACAAAACTACCAATTATTTAAGAACAAATTATAGAAAACAAAAACTTTTAGTATGAAAATTCTAGTTGAGGTTTCTTTCTGTTTTGTTTTGCTTTTTTTTTTGTTCTGATGATAATGACTCTGTGTAGAAAATTGAAGAATTGCATCCATTAATATGTATATGATATTCACTTACTATTTTATTTACTGATATATTCTCAACATTTGGAAAGGGGGTTGGTTACCTAGAAAATTACTAATACCAATAAGTTCAATATAATTTACTAGTTACATTGATTTGTTTATCTTCAACTACAACGTCAATACGTCCTAACTGCTCACAGGATACTTTATAGACCAACCCAGACACTCTCGACACAATGTTAGACACACCATCTTTGCTAACTGGCTGAGTCTAAATTATCTTGTGATATTGTCTAACTTCTTTCTGATAGCAAGATGCATCATTAAGCTCTTTTGAGTCTCTCTTGCCTTCTTACTCTCTATCTGTCCTTTGTCCCTTCCCTCTTTCTCCCCATTCCTTCCCTCCTCCTTTCTCCATGTGCTCATGGCTGGCCTCTACTTCTCTATATTCTCTCTCTCTCTCTCTCTCTCTCTCTCTCTCTCTCTCTCTCTCTCTCTCTCTC
>JANHMN010000001.1:41848419-41863159 GCA_030674055.1 Rhabdomys pumilio
ACACACACACACACACACACACACACACACACACACACACACACACAGAATTGAATTCATTTTGGATTGGCCATGGGCTAGCCTTTAGTGTTATTTGTATAACCAGTGAGTCTCCACTAGATAATACTATTTTTTTCCTTTGTGAGTCGTTTTCAATTGGAGAGAGTTTCAAGGTTAGGGTTGGAGGCTTGTTTCTACTTTCCCTATCAGAACTAGGACCTCATCTGACTTAGACATAAGCAAGGCCTATGCGTGCTGCCACGGTTTCTGTGAGTTCATATGTGTGTGATTCCTTCTGTGTCTATAAAGTTGTGTTTCCTTGGTGTCTTCCATATCTTCTGACTCTTTCATTCTTTCCAACTCTTCTTCTGTATTACCCAAGACCTGAGTGGAGAGATTTAATAATGATGCTTCATTTAGGGCCCAGTGTTCCAATGTCTCTCGCTCTCTGTGCTTGGTCTAGATGTGGATCTCTGTATTTGCTTCCATCTACTGCAGGAGGAAGCTTCTCTGATGGTGACTGAGCATGATCTGTAAGTATAGCAGAATGCCATTGGGGTCATTTTATTTGCTACATTCCTTGTGTATTTTCAGAGGGTCAACAATTTGTCTCTGACTGTCCAAGACTGAACAAAGAGATATGGGATACAGGCTGAACCTGTAGTCTGCACGAGAGGCTCAAATTTGGCAGCAGACTAGAGGTTATGTCTCAGTTATTCCCTTTACCAGCTATGGAAGTTATTTTCATCATTAAAGTGAGATAGATAATATTTGTCTTGGTTAGACTGCAATGATACACATGGCTTTCAAACAGAAGAGCTCTTTTTTACTTTGGTTACACTTGTCATGGGTTGTCTAGACTTTCCATCACATCTGCTGACTGTGACACAGGTGGAGAGAGAAACGACTATATTAGAAGGTGTGATTAACTGAAGCCAAGGGATTTTCCACAAATAAATGCTTAAGTCCAGACATCCCCTGGCACTTCCATGAGCAACACTTTAGTTGAAACTCATCACACAACTCCACCCAGACTGGGGGGATGTTAAAGAGAATTCCTACCACAGGTCTGGAGGAAAAAGATTTACAAAATCTAGTGTAGTGTGGTGATAACCACGGTGTTCTTAAGGATGGTGTACTAGCATACTGAATATCTCTAGCACAGTGTTCGTGCCATGTGGTAAACATTTTACTTTCATTCCCTTGGGAACACAACACTGAATGAAGCGAGGATGAAAACATATATGAGCTGAAGTGTTTGTAGCTACTTTATGGTCTATCAAGTTACATTTCCTCAGTGCACATATTTTAAAAGTGCGGAAAATGACTGCTTCAACTTTAAGTACTTAAAGCAGCATCACCACATTTTGACTCACCACAAGGAACCAACATGAGACACAGTCATTTATGCAGAAAAGCTAGAAGTTACAATTTTGAAAGACTGGATAGTTTCCAGATTCATGAAATCTAATGGAAAACATCTTCATATAACAAAGCATTCATTATTAATTCAAATGAAGAAATTTGAGCAATACATTTTACAGTTTAATTTAACAGATATTTTGAGGACTATTCCTAGAAAATCAGTTCTGTTGCCCAAAGGCCTATAAGTATTTATTAGTAGAGATTAGAGACTGCTCTGTTTCATCTCTTTTTATTCTCAGAGGAAAATCAATTTCCAAAATATTCTGATGTCTAAAGTTCTATGCTCGTAGATTATTCAATACAGCATGAATTTCCCATTATTAACAGTTTTGTTTGTTTGAGATAGGGTCTTGCTATGTAGCTAAGATTGTAATCTTTCTGCCTCAGCTTTCTAAGTGCTAAGATTATAGGTAAAGACCATTACATGTAGCGGGGATTACAATTCTTATAACATGAAAATGTTTAGAGCTATATTTACAAATATTTATGACTATAGCAACCACTGTTTCACTCTGTTTGCATTTGCTAGATATTTACTTGGAACAAAGCTTTGTAGTGTGCATCAGAAAATAAAATTCTTTTGCAAGAGATATTATCTAACAGCAGTCATCCTGGCCTTTTGGCTCTTACAACCATTCTGCCCTCACTTCTGTGATTTCCCCAATCCTTAAGCGTAAAGGATACACTGCAGATACATAAATTGGGATTGAATACCCCAAGACCACTTATTCTCTGGCTTTTGACCAGTTGTGAATTTCCCTAATTGTCTCTATTTTCTGAAATGAGAAGATTCTGTGATGACTGAATATAAAGATATGTACTGAGAATATATTCAGAAATTTTATTAATTTAGGTAAATGGCAGTAATGGGTTCTCCTCTAAGATCTACAACCTCTCCAGCCATGGATACTTGGCTAGCTTTACAGTGTTACCCACCAATTCCCTCCATTCAGTGGAACTTAAGTTGTTGATTATTCCCAAATGCTACTGTTTCACCACTGTGGTTGTTTTGCAAATCCAGTCACAGTTGTAATTCACAGGCTTTAAAACAGGATAGGGCTAAAGATTGTTCTTCAATATTCGCAGCTCATGGTCACCTCCTGACACTGAGAGCCAAGAAAAATCAAGCCGGAACAAACTTTAGTCACCCTTAAGCAGTGAAGTTGGGCAGGATGAGTGGTAAGGCAAATACATACACATCAACTCTGCCAAAAATTATGGCCAAGCCACTTTATTTTGTCTCCTCTTAAACTCAGAGACGAAAAAGCATCAAGAAGTATTTATACTACTATATATATGCCAAGATTCTCATCAGTTTTACTTTTAATAACCCTATATAGGAAATAATCAAAATATAATTAAACATACGGTATATCCATGTCATGCACTACTACACAATATTACAAGCAAGTAAACAATTAATATTGAAAATCTGACAGATCTCAAAGAAATTATTCTGAGTGAAAATGTCTATCTCCAATGGTCAATACCACAGAGCTTCATTAACATAGTATTCTTGATACTTAGTAACACTGTAGAGGGGAAAACAGCTTCATTGTTGAGAGGGTTAGAAACAAAGTTTGTGGAGAAGATGACTGCAGATACAGTGTGAAATATTGAAGTTTTTTTGTGGTAACTCAATTATTATATTTTTTGTGGTGATTATACAAATCTACATGTTTTAATAAATATATTTTTAAATAAAGTGTTAATAAATGTATAATGAAGTGCTCACGTACTATTACTCATTTAAATAAATAAATAAATAAATAAATAAATAAATAAATAAATAAAAAGCAGAGCACCTAAATTGGTTATCCAATACCAAGTGGATAGCTCTGATATTATATACATACAAGCAGCATTATATAATTTAAGAGGGTTGTATTTGCATATTTAGTAATATGTAGACATATGTGTATATATAACTGCAGTGAGTCTATGAATTTGAGATAGAGCTCAAAGCAGAGGATGTGGGGGGAGGTTTAAAGGGAGGAAAAAATAGAATGACATAATTATATTTTAATTTAAACAAATGAAAATATTAAAAGAAAGAAAAGAAGTGAAATCTGGGACTGAAGAGATGGTTTACTAGCTAAAAGTGCTTGTTATGTAAGTATGAGCAGCAGGCCTTCTAGGGATATCCACTGAACACAACTTAACAAGAGACAATAACTACCCAGTTACTCCCAGGTGCTGTACCAGTGTCTCTGAGTTGAGCTGGCTCAGGGTAGCTAGCAAGGAGGGGAGGGTCCTGAAGGCACTTCAGGAGAGCAGATCTCCTCCCAAGTTTTACAGCTCTTGCTACAGAAACTCTCAGACCACAGGATGATTCTTGTACACCTTTACTTCTGAATAGGGCTCTTATATACAGTTTTGGGGTGGGTTAGAGTATGGAAACCTCTATTGGGTTGGTCTGAGAGCTTGGAGATACCTCATTTACATGTGGGAGAGCTAGAGGCACTATTCCTACTTGACTGATGGCCTTGGACCTCTCTGTGGGAGGGGCTGTGGAGGGTTGAAGCTGAGTGAAAGGAACCAGGAGCCAGGAGCAACGCTGAATGCCTTCTGCATCCCATTAGCGTCCGGGGTTGGGGCCTGTGCTCCACCAGGCCCCCAGCTGCCTTTCACAGCCCACTGCCCCACAGTGAGCCAAGAGAATAATTTGAATAAGTCATCATATTTACAGTATAGTAAGACTATAGAACGTGTTTGAAACAAACTGTTTCACAATCAACAGTAATTTTTTTCTTTGTAAAGAAACCAGATCTGTAATTTATATTGGGAATTAGTTGAATATTCACTCAGAAATAAATGATAGATTGCAGGTAATTATGTTGTTTGAAATAACGTTGCCTGTAATATTGATACCATATAAAAACACATATTAAGTATGTTTTAGTTGTTTTATAGTTCACACAGATCTATGCATAAGTTAAATATTGTCAGTCCTACCCAGGTCTGCACATGTCTTTAGTGGAGTGAGCAGATTTCTGCTCTGACTTCAGGGCTCCTCTAGTCTTGCTCAGTTGCCTCCTATAAGGCATTCTACAAACTTATCATGAATATTTTCATTGTTATAATAAATAAAATCACTTGCTCTAAAGGTTTGCTTTGAATTCTCTTACATTTGTTTTCAATGGAGAGTTTATGTTGACTCTTTTTTTTGGATTTCATCTTAATATTTAATTTTTAAAACTATTATGTGTAAAATATATGATAAATATTAGTAGAATCTGAAGTGAATTTTTTTTGTAACTAAAGAATTTCCACATGTGAAAACTTTCGCCCCTTTACACACCTGCATTTGCAGTTTGACTCTTCAAGCACAGTATATCACAGTGTCTTATTTTATGTGTAGGCATACCAGTGAATGTGTGTTCTTCTAGTTTCACAAATGTGAGTGAGAGGCATTAATGGTGATGCAGTCATGATCCTGTAGGCAGAGAAAAGAAGGGGGCTACTCAGAACTATCTTAAGTTCTAAAACTTACATAATGAAATGAAGACATATAATGAAATCCAGAGGCCATGAATGGCGATTATGAATATTTCTCTAAGACGAAATTTGTTTCCACATGCAACACTAGAAAAAAATTTCAGCAAGATACTGTCTCTCTCCTGGGTTGATTATTTTTGTTGCTTTTGAACTTTGTACCACATCAAGCTTGTGACCTTATAGAGGTTTTAGTAATGTCAAAGGTCATTGCCACAAAGATAAGAGGATAAGTAGCATTTTCCAGAAAGGCTTGAATGTCAAAACATTTAATTGATCACCAATCTACCCCCAAATTCAGGGCTTCTTCAAAAGGCTAAACTTCTAAGTCTAAAGGATGACTGTCTACAGTGTTTAATGAGGAAAGAAATGGTTTTGTTTGGAAAAGTTTCTATTCCAAAATCTCACAGCATGAATTTCATTACGATGAAATTACAATGACTCTGAAAACAAAGATCCTTTAAGCCTAGACAATAGTAAAACCGTCACTAGTTGATATTAGTTTAGTTTTTCCCCAGGCCTTTCTTTTGTTTTTCAAGTAAATACTTACTAAACTTTATCAAAAGTGTGTCTTTCTATTTTTCCACATTGATAACACCACCTAAAACTAAGCAGGAGTTTAAATTTTAAAGTAAATAATGAGAGGATTTGCAAGTAGAGCTTCTGAAGGAAGATCGCTTGTCAAGAGGCTCCTCCCCAGGGGGGAGGCTGCACAGTCTTCAATTTAGGCAGAATAAGATCTTGAGAATGTGCATTTTGAAGAAAGAAAAATATGGATTTGGGTTGTATTTCTGGTATTCTTTTGTCTTCACAGCAGATAATATTTTAACTGTCGACTTCCTTATCTGTAAATGCACTGCACTGTAAAAAAAAAAAAAAAAAAAAAAAAAAAAAAGTCTTTCACAACGTCACTTTACAAATTTAAATAGATTAATCCATGCTTGATATGACATTTTATAAATTATCTAATATAGCATAACTCTCCTACTAAGGGTTATAATTGCTGTGATGAATGAAACACCATGACCCAAAGCAACTAGGGGAGAAAGGGTTTATTTGGCTTATGCTTCTACATCAGAGTTCATTGTTGAAGGAGGTCAGGGAAGAAACTCAACGAGAACCTGGAGACAAGAGCTGATACCAAGGCTATGGAGGTATCTGGCTTATTGGCTGGCTTCGTTCTTGTTAGTAGAAGGGGCCAGGTGCAGTGACTTTTCCTTCATCTTAGAATACCTTTGCATCCCCCACACCACTAAACTCCTCAGAATTTCACTGAGGTAGAAGGACACTGAGTTTTGGTTGGATTTCTTTTCCATCATTTGACGCACATACGGGTCATTAACAAGTCAAATTATTTTCTAACTCCTGCTCATTTGGTTTAATTAAATTAATTAATTAATGGCGACATAGTGAACCAGTGTGATATTTTATGGAACTGATATAGAAGTGGTCAACATCCTTTCTAACTACCTTATGAAGCAAGGCTGGAGAGTTAATACACACTCAAGGTAAAACTATTTACAAGTGTAATGCTGGCTTGGCCAACTGAATGTAAGTTGCGTCTGCTGCTCTATTTTTGAAATTAAATTAGATTTAAACCTAAATTTATGCTTCTGAATTTTACAAATATGTAAATACTTATCACACAGAGTGTTTTTTTTTAAATCTTTTAAACTAATATTTTAATTTAAAAGATCATTAGTAAAAATTCCATGATTGGTAAAAATAAAAACAGGGTACAAAAAGAATATCGGTCAGAGTTCTGTTTTGTTTGCTGTTTTAAGTGGCATTATGTGCATGTGATCTTTTTCAAAGACATAGAAAGAGCAATTCTCAATTTCATATGAAAAAACAAAAAAAAACAAAACAAAACAAAAAAACTCAGGATAGCAAAAAAGAAGAAAAACAATTCTTAACAATAAAAGAACTTCTCAGGAAATCACCATCCCACTTTGGGCCTGTCACTGGACCTTCTTTCCCTCAGGCTTTTCTCCATTTTTGTCCCTGCAATTCTTTCAGAAAGGGACAATTCTGTGTCAGAGTTTTTGACTGTGGATTAATGGCAATCCCATCCTTTCATTTGATACTACTGGAGACTGACTCTACAACTTCCTTCTTCCCACTGTTGGGTATTTCATCTAAGGTCCCTCCCTCTGAATCCTGAGCATCTCTCACCTCCCAGTTCTCTGGCACATTCTGGAGGGTCCCGCCACCTCCTACCTCCCGAGGTTGCCTGTTTCTATTCTTTCTGCTAGCCCTCAGGGTTTCACTCCTGTTTCCCACCCCCCTCCCAATACCTGATCATGTTCCCGTATTTCCCTCTCTGTCCTCCCTCCTACCCAGCTCCTTCTGTGCCTCTATGTCCTCCATAATTGCTTTCTTCTTCTTCCCAAGTGGGAATGAGGCATCCTCACTTGGGCCCTTCAGCTTGTTAACCTTCTTGAGTTCGTGATGCATTTAGAAGTCTTTGTTTCCATTGTTTCTTCTAGTCATTCTGGCTCTAACATTTGCCAGTCTCCAGTTCCAGAAAATTCGCTGAGTCCTGAGGGGAGGGATGTGATAGATACACTAAGGCTGAGTATTCTATCCAGTGTGGGTCTCTAATTTTGATCTTATCTTCCTCGAGAGGAATCTTTCTTTTCTAGTAGTATCTGAGTTAGGCATTGATCTATGAGTACAGCAGAAAGTCATTAGGAGTTATTTTATTACCATCTTCTTTAATTGCAGAGTAGTATTTTGTTTTACCCTATATCCATGGATTATCTAGTCTCAGATTCATGATCACTGCATCAGCACTGGGCATGGGTTTCATCATATGGAGTCTTAAGTCAAATCAGCAATTGGTTAGTTACTTACACAAGTTTTCTGACACCATTGAACTAGCATACTTTCCAAGCAGGGCACCAGTATAGTGGAGGGGTTTTGGTAGGCTGGGCTTTATGATTCTCCTTTGGCCATGTGAAAAATACCTTCCTATACCAAGAACACAGCAAGCCAGGGTTTCTCTAGGTAGCAAGCCTGGCTGTCTTAGAACTTGCTCTGTAAGCCAGGCTGGTCTCAAACTCAGAAACCTACCTTTCTCTGCCTTCCATCTGCTGAAAATAAAGGTGTAAGACACCATGCCCAGCTTATTTTACAGATTAAAGTAAGCAGACGTCTGATTACAGTGCAAGGCAAATGCCACCTGAAGATGTTAAGCAGTTTGGCAGGTGGTGGTCATCAATCAAAACAGTATTTAACAAGTTCCTTCTTCCCTTCTTCTTTCTACACTTCAAGCACATGCACATCAGACTGTTGCAGAAACCATGCTTCTTTCTCTTTTTAAACTGTGTCTTTTTTGTAAAGAGACATAAAAGTGAGTTCTGCTTGTGAACAGAAGGCTTTTTCAGAAATTGCCAATCTATTTACATGAAGTTTGCCTGACTCAACATTTCTTTGCAATTTATGGAGCCAAAAGTCATGGTGAGCCAAGCCTGGTGGTGCAGGCCTGCAATCCCAGCTACCAGGGAAGCTAGGCTGGAGGACATTCAAGGTCTTCTTGTTCCTCAGAGCAAATCCAAGACCAGTTTGAACAATTCTTCCAGATATCTTTCTCAAAAGTAATATATTAAAAGAAGAGGGCTAGGGTAGAGTTAAGTCATGTGTCATTCTCCTAGTGTGCACAATGTCCTGAGTTCAGCCCTACTACTGAGAGAAAAAAATCACAGTGGAACACTTCAGAAGAAACCAGTAAGTGTTAAATCACTGTCCTCACCACCACACTGTGAACATTCCATCTGGGAAAATATGACTGACACAGAGGACAGACAATGAAACGCCACCCACAGCTAATGAGTAAGCACACATTTTTTAGAGTAGCTAAGAAGTAACTAACTATTCCTCTGTGTGGTACAGATATGGACTAAAGAAACACAGAGCACACAGTACCTATGTGACCTAACAGACTTCTTAAGATTGTTGTGTTCAGCTCTGTGAGCTCCCGGGAAGAATGCTTGGTATTTTGGCCAAAGACCAAATTAGTCAGTAGCTTTGAATAAAGCTATGTCTCCAAAATTGACCCTGGAATAAAGGCAGAGAACCCAGAAAAGAGCACAACCAGTGATAATGAGCCCCATTCACCAGGGCCTCACTTACTCAGCAGTTGCTCCTGGAGAACCATCCAAAAGAGACAAATATGGAGCCTGCGTGTTTAAAAAAAGGCTGTCAGATAACACAGCTTCCAAGCTCAGCTTCAATTATCTCTTTAGAGATAAAGGATATGCTTAGTTTCACAACGTAGCTTTTTATTAATTCCCCTATAATTTCTAAAAAATATTATATAATATTAATTCAAGTTAATTGAACACTCAAATACAATACATATTAGATTCTGTAAGTGGAGAGACTTTATACATTGATTATTTTTTTAAGATCAGTTACTGGCATTTTGTAAGAACTGAAGTAAGAATACTACAGAATTATTCACCGTGGAACACTACAGGGTGTATTTTAGAAATGTTTGAACGTTGAGTTCTGATGAGCAGGCTGTCACTGATGTGCAGTTTCAATCACTGGATGGACAACTGATGTTGTGATTGTTCATTATTCGTCAAGATCACACACATATTCCTAAATACATACATGCATACAAACACACATATATTTTAAGTAGTAACACATCTAGAGGCCAAAAGGTTCACTTCGATTCATATTTTATATTCTGGTTTAAAGTATCTCTTCTGAATTTTGGTTTTCTTGCTCCTATCCAAAGTGCTTCAGATAGAGAATTTCCTAGACAGTATGTCCTGCTCAGAAAAAAAATCCATGGAAGCCCACTCCAAATGTGAATTCATATATCTAGTCACTTTTCTTTCTTTTTCGTTTTGTTTTTTTGATTTTATTTTTATACAGTATCTCTGCGTTGCCCTGGTACCCCGGTACTAAATATGCACATTTATATTCTTCGATGTCTTTCTAAAATGTCTAATAAATCTAATTTTCTTCTGATACCTTCTTTTTTTTCAGAGAACAACTCCTTACACTATTTTCTTTGTAAAAACATTTTCCTTTAAGACAATTTCTGGACATCCTTAAAGAGTCCACGAAATGTTGCCTGTGATGATTTCTCACTTCCCACAGACCCACAGCCGCAGCATCAGATCATTCATACGGCCTTGAAATGTTCACCTAACTATGCTATATTAGTCTTTAAAAAGATATTTTCTCCTTTTTATAGCAAACAGTTTTTGAAAGAATCGTGCCTTTTACAAGTATATGTCATTGTTCTGATACACAGACATACACTTTATATGACAATTTTATTGAAGTGAAAACATTTCTAAAAGACTCCACACATTAATGTTAAGCAGAGACCATCTAGATTAACACTAGGCCAGTTAGCACAAAATAATTACAGCTATGGAAGTTATGAAATTTAAGTTTTGCCCTTTATAGGAATGTCATTTTAGGAATAGTCATCTCTCATGACTATTTTGTGGGAATATAATATTAGAAATTTTTCTCAAATTCATGTGGCACCATCATTTATTATGTAAAGTTTCTGATTTTTCTTTACCTTCTTTTCCTGGGTTTATATCTGTTAGAAGAAAATGGAAAAAAAACAATAATAACTTTTAATAGAATCTTTAGGATATATTATATTCCATGTGAATTTATAGCTAAGTATGCTAGACTCATAACAGAGAAGGAACACTCTCTCATGTATTTCCTTAGACAGCTTTGAAATAGAGCTGGATTCAGTGTGTGGTTTTTCTAATGCCAATAGTCTTTCTGTGTGTGTCACTTTCTCTGTCTCTCTGCCTCTCTCTGTCTCTCTGTCTCTCTTTGTCTCTCTCTGTCTCTCTCTCTGTCTCTCTCTCTCTCTCTCTCTCTCTCTCTCTGTCTCCCTCTCTCTCTCTCTCTCTCAAATTCATATTTTTTTATTTCTCCTGGAATATATATATTAGCTGCTCAGGAAGATTCTACTCACTGGTAGTGCATGCTACATCACACACTTCTTTTGGTCCTGAACTTCTCCCCTTCTCTTATTAAAAATAGATTTTCCCCTCTCATTTTATATATATAATGACTTCCAATCCTTCTACTCCTCCAAGTTCAATCATACTTCCCTCTCTCATCTGTATCAACACCTTCTTGTGTGTAGCTGAAGTATGCATGGATCCAGTAATAAGAGAAAATATTTATGTGTACATGCATATGTGTATATGTGCATGTGAACCAGATGTTGATGTTGAACATTCTCCCCAGATACTATCTACTTTAGGTCTGAGACAGTCTTACTGACCCTGGTGCTAGACTGGTTGGCCAGGAAGACGCAGGATCCTCCTAACTCCACCTCCCTAGCGCTGAGATCACAGAGACTCACTGTTGTGTCCAGTTGTATATGGGATCCAAACTCAGGTCCTTGAACTTTTTGTTACAAGTACCAGTCTCTACTTAGGAAAAAAAAGTTAATACTCAATTAAGTTGATTTTTTTCTTATCCTTATATAACATTTTGTAAATTCTTATCAGACAAAATGAATACTTAATAAAAACCTAGACATGAACATTCATTGAAACACTATGAAAATTTTTAGCAAAAGGAACAAATACAATATATTTTAAAATTAGGCATTAAACCTTGCAGGGTTTGGCTTTTCTGCATTTGTTTTCTTATTTGCTCTAAGTATTATTCAAGAATATTCTTTTCCTTACTGTTCTACAAATATGTATTTTAGTAACATATTATTCATTGCTCAATTAAAATATTTCTGGAATAGAAAATAGTTTGTGTCCGGACTTTTTTTTTTTTTGCTTTGTTTCATTATTTCCTTGTTATGTAGACTCTCAAAATTGTCACTTTATAGACCGTAAGGCAATTGTAAACATGTTATCAAAGCATATGGGAATTATTGACTGTCAAAACATTGCTGGTTTTAGACATTTTGCAGAATTCCTAGATTATCTGACTTCTAGAAAAATGTAGTCATATCTGTTTGTAATATGCAAAAATCAGGTCACAGAAGGATTTTTTAATGTAGAAGAAAGCACAATTCTATGGATTTAGTTGCATGCCAACCTCTTTAATACAGTCAAGTAGTTCATCTATATGAAATACACAGGATCCAACAAAAATAACTATCCCAGTATGTGATGAAGAACATACCTTGTGAGGGGAATTTTGTGAATGCTTGGAATACATTTAAAAATAATAAAAGTTAAGAAGCTAAACTTAGTGGATCCACCATAATCAACAAAGACTTCTGGATGGCTTCCAAATAGCCATCAGGAGTCTTCCCATTACACATGTAATACATTGGTTCAGTCAAAAGATGTGATTTATTTATATATCTTTAATAGTATTGCATTTGTGATATTTCACTTATGAGCAGTTGTGGCCAACATCTACACAAAGAAGCCACAGAGGAGGAAAGGAAAAATCCACATTCCATTACACAAATGCATGTTCCCTTGGCTTGTTTCCTAGAGCAATGTGGGTGCAAACTGAAGGAAACTTGCAGAGACCTGCCAGCCCTATATCCCCAACCCTTTTTTAAAAAATTGATACAAGGAACTATATGAAGATGGCTAACACTTTAAGGGAGTTTATGGTGATGTGGTGATGTTCTTTTATTAACATGCCTTAAGTCTCTGAGACTCTGAGTCACCAGTTCTAGTGCTGTTCCTCTATTGTCCAAGATAGGTATGATCCACTAATTTTGGTTTTGATACTTTTATTCTGAATCATGGAGATCTTTCTGATGTTTTTTTTTTCTTCTGGGGGATCAAGACCAACTAAATTTTAACTCTTTTAAAATTAGCTGACTGGCACATCACAGGGAATTATATTAACAGATTCCTTAACTTCCAACTTCTTTTTTCAGAATATTTTACTTTAAACTCAGACTTTTACCATGTGGGATAATGTCCCTGTGTATTTTGTAGTAGGGCTTGCATACACACATTCAAATGTGTACTGCATGCTCCATCAGGTACAAAATGAATTGGATCCTTCTAAAGTGTAAGAAAATATTCTTATTGTTTACCATTCACAAATACATTTAGAAATTAAATATAACATTTTGATTTTAAATTCATTTGAGTGTGTTTTTAATTAAGACTTTTGAATATTTATGAGCTTCTCTCAAAAAAGTAATATCTGGAAGTTCAAGGTAACTTCTGCTAGAGTGCTTCTGATTTTCCACTTCTAAGTAGTGTATTCTGTCTCTGAAATTTTTCTACAATCTTTGTTAAGATCCCAAGTGTATCATCTAATTTGAAACAGATTTGCTGCTGTTTTCAACTATATTCAGTTTGTGAGTTAAATACATGAGATAGAAATAACTGAACAAAATGTGGCTTTCTGAGGCTAGACATTCCAACTGGCTCTCTGCAGCCAAGAATGTAAATCTGGTAAGGATTTATAGACCATGGTTATTTTGAAAGTAAGGATGAATTGGTGTGCTGCTGAAGGCTGTGAAGGAGTGGATTCAGAGACTTTTAGATAGATGGAATTTATGCACAGGTACTTTCCTTCTGCTACGTAAGATTTGACACACCAAAAATATGTGATAGAGAAAAAAATGTGGCTTAGTTTCCTCTGTCTTACTCCAGCTGGTAGCCCAAGATGTCTCTGATGTCAGCCATTTTATTTCAGTTGGAAAGGAAATAGGAAATTAATGTGACTGAACACACACACTTGTTCAAAAAGAAAACTCTGAAACAGGATGTACGTTTTGTGATTAATATTAAGACAGCATTCCTAGCTTTGCCATTCCATTTCTATTTGAGTAGCCTCACTGGAATGTCTGATACCACTAGCCCTACATGAAGAAGAAATGAATTGCCTTCTTTCTGCTTCAGGTGACATGATCAGTTGGGCATCCTCATCTGGGTGGGACATCGCAGGGAAAATAAGTCTTGTTGGAGAAAAAAAAGTCAAATAAAACTGAAAATATGTGGTAACGATGAGTCAGTGGAGCACATTAAACATAGAGAAACACTGAACTGCAGAAAGAGCAAACATTAACTACTAAGATAAACAAATAGGGTACAGCATGCAAAGGAAGATACATAGCCATTTCTCCTGTGGAAAAAACTATGAACATTTTAGAAAACAAGTCAATGGTAGGTTCATAACTGCCTACCTGTTCTCTAATAATGAGACAAGAAAAAATACACACACACACACACACACACACACACACACACACACACATAGTTTTTTTATTTGTCATTTTCCTCAAATTGAACATATGTTAGAGTAGTTGAGATTGTATGGAACTGTACGATACAATAAATCTGGGCACTGAGCCTTTGTTACTCCATATGAGAGAAGAAAGATGATTTGACATTCAGTGTTTTGTGTAAAGACTCCATCTATGTTCCCAACTGTGAAGTGACTCATTTCCCCAGCCACATGTACCATTTTCGACTCTATTTAGGTATCTGGGATGAAATGTTCTAGACTGGTTCACTGTGTGTTCTTCTCTGTGTCTCAGATGTAGAAAGAGTTAGCATCATGCCTAACAGTACAGAATGAGCAACGAGAAGTTTTGGCATGAGAATTTAAGGAATGTACCACAAAATGTCACGTTCTTTCTCCTATCATATTTATTTTCTAAACAATGACTCAATCACAGTTCAGTACTCTCTCTTCTGAAGTCAGTTAAAATGGCTTTCAGCTTCATCCATATGACGTATGTAACTTAGATCATCGGTTAGGGAAAGTGTTTATACATTCATTCTATTGTAACTATACTTTTAATTATTCTGTTAACACATTATTGTTTTGTGTGTGTGTGTGTGTGTGTGTGTGTGTGTGTGTGTGTGTGTGTGTG
>JANHMN010000001.1:41863169-41873845 GCA_030674055.1 Rhabdomys pumilio
GTGTGTGTGTGTGTGTGTGTGTGTGTGTGTGTGTGTGTGTGTGTGTGATGTATTGCAGAACTGAACTAACCTGTGTATATATGTATGGAGACCAGAGTTGGATCTGAATTTTCCTCTATGCTCTTTACTTTATCTGTCTGTCTGTCTGTCTGTCTGTCTGTCTGTCTGTCTGTCTGTCTATCTAGTTATTTGATACAGGCTCTCACTGAAGCTCGGGCTTACTGTTTTGGCTAAAGTGTGTGCTGAGTGTTGGTGTTACATATAAACCATACCTGGCTTTTATATAGGTGCTAGGCATCTAAGCTCAGGCATCAAGCATTTTACTCTCAACCCTTATTATTTTCATTAAATTGACTACAATCAGTAAACTCTGAAAGTGAATTTTCAAATATTTTCAGTATATCACTCTGAACTCTCTTACACTGTGTTTATATATGAATGTTCACCCTATTGTGATGCCTGGCTTCCTTCTCTGCTATTACCAGGATTAGGAATGTACATCTGCTCAAGGGTGGCCAGTGTGCTTGTGCAATGAAACATGGATAAAGTGAGGATTAGGGCACTATTTCCTTCTCAGTCAATTGCTCAGCTGTAATCTGGGATAATCCTTGATTTGGATGGAATACTTATCCAGCAGATGAGATTCAAGTGGAAACCTCTGCACTAGACATTATAAGCCCATAAACTAAGGGTACGTGGGGTTGTCCATTAAGAAGCCATAGAGACTGGTAAGGGAAGTAATCATAGCAGAATAGTGCATTGCAACCTATATTAAGTATACTAAAGGTTACATAGGTTATATAGGTTATATAAGTGTGGTCTTCTTAGGGGTATGAGCTCCAGCAGGAAATGCCTGAAGGAATGCTGCAAACCAAAATAGGACAGGCATGGTGTCCCACCATTTGCAAGGGGTTCTAGTAAAAGTCATGCTCAGCTGCACAATGAGTACAAGGTTACATTGGGTCACCCAAGTCCCTGTCATGAAAGAAAGGAAGAAAGAGAGAGAGAGAGGGAGAGAGAGAGAGAGAGAGAGAGAGAGAGAGAGAGAGAAAGAGAGAGAGAGAGAAAGAGAGAGAGAGAGACAGAGACGACAGAGACAGAGACAGAAAAATATTAAAGAAAATAAAAAGAAACATATAAGTTAAGACTGCTACTCTTCATCGATGAAATTCATTACTAAAACTTTTTGAGTAGTTATAGATTTAATCAGAACTATAATTTTTAACTAAACAATTCGATGAAACTTATGATGTTATCACATTTGTCCCTCAAGCTTTTAGGACACACTAAATAATCAATATGAAGTCTAAAGCATACAGACTTCATATGGATTCACAAATGCATTTTCCTGTGTTTATTAGTGTTTCTTTCTTCATGGTTTATACTGTTATATCTAAGCATATATTTTCTAATTAAAGTTTATAAAATAGTCCCTTACTTATTTATGACAAAATTTATGATTCACTCACTTGCTATAACTTAGACCAAATTTCTGTACCGTTTTCACCCCTTGAAAATACAGCAGCCACCTTTTTTGGTACTGAAAGCATACTTTCTTTTAAAGCTATAAAGCTTCTGTATTAATAGAATCCCAAACATTCCATAGTGGTGGCTCAACATGCTGAAATGTGAGTTTAGAAAAGCCATTTTGATCTCCACTGTTTACTCTGACTTTCAGTGGGGGATATTGAACAAGGGTCTACAGTTCAGTACTTGAATCTGTGGTCCACTTCGGGAACCACAGTGAGGGTACCTGGCATCTCTCAGAGCGCTGGGGAGACAGGCAAAGGCTTGCTCCTGACATTTTAAAAATGATTTCCTAAACAGAACCCTTCTATTCGACTCTTTGAAAGGAGGTTTCAGTGCTAACAGGGTGCAAGTCCGAGTGCTGTAAACACAGTGGCGAATGAAATTGGTAAAGGTTGGTGGATAAATAAGAAAAAAAGATTTGAAGAAAATAAGGGTGGAAAATAGGAGAACAATAATGACAAAAGATTTTTTTAGTCAAGTGTATGGCTTGATATTTTAATTTCTTGGTCAAAAACATCTCATAGCATTGCACTGTTTAAGGCAGGAAAGAAACAAAATATATCGTTAATTCAAACACTCATTTTAAATTTATGAGAGTAGTAGTCTTCTATTTTAGTAGGAGAAGCAATCAAATTTTGCAAGAAAGAACCAGGGAAGATGGCAATAGCACAATCCAATGCTCAGAAGAGATGGATTGTTAGTGATAATTCAATAATGTCTTCTTTTCACAGAGCAGAAAATCATCTCATGCTGCAAACTTTATAAGAATTTAATAGTGTACTCAGAGAGATGTGCATTAAAGCAATTTCCGTGAAGGAATTATTTGAAGTGCAAGAGGAATCCATGCCACGGTCAGCTCTTCCTTTATGGAAAGAAACTCTCTAAGTCATTACCACAAGGCAAGGATCTTTGCATGATCCATGTTCTTGCATCTTCCATGATATACAGTTCATTTTCAGAACTCAAATTCAGTCAAATTAAAACACTGATATTGAAACAGAAGTCACTATGCAACAGTCACTCAACCATCAGGTGTACACAGGAGCCTCCGCCCCATGTGGGAAGCACAGAATGTTAGCCTAAACAGAGCTCTTCCTGAACAATGACTTTTTTTCATAATGATACAAAAACTGATGAAGTACATCTTGAGAAGAAGAAGCAAAAAGAAAAGAAGCAAAACAGCAAATGAAACACTGCTTTCTAATTCGACCATAGTAAGCATACAAGGTAACTAGGCTTTGGAAAGCAGGGGCTCTTTCATCTGCTGACCTGCACAGATTTATCAGGCAAGAGGCTCATTAGCACATGGTTATCAACTTACTCCAGCCAATAAAAATTTCACAAATACATAATAGTGCTGGTGAGTGCTAACAGGGTCTGGCAAGATGATTTAAAACATATTATGTTCAAGTTCAAATTTCTTATTACAAACTCTTACTCTATTGATATGAGTGGCTGGAATTATCATGCTGGTTTTCTCTTTGTTAGTTGGTTTCACTGCAAAATAGTCCCTTGCTTTCAGACCTTGCCAGTTCTGATAAGGTGCAAATATTTACTTGGCTTAAGTGCAGGAAAGCAGAATGAGGATTTTTTATAACATTTTTTAAAGAGAAACAGAAAGAATAAAAAAGATCAAACTTAACTGAGCAGATCCCAGATGGCAGCTCTGCACCCAATCTCACAGAACCCACAGGAAGCAGGCCTCCCAGGAGCTCTGACCCAGGGAGTGTCTTAGGTAAGGAGACAACAACACCCACCCCAAACAAGGAGTAACTGGGACCCACTAGAAACCAGGAAATCACTCTTGGCCTGGTGCACTGGTTCTTTCCTGTCTGTGTCTGAGCACTGAGCAGATCTTGGGCCCCAGCTCTAACTCTAGTAGTAACACCCACCCCACACAGTTCTGATACAACCAAGATAATAGGAAGGACAGGCTCCAGTCAGAGACAAGGCAGGTAGCACTAAGGAGATCCAGATGGTGAAAGGCAAGTGCAAGAACATAAGCATCAGCAAACCAGGGTACGTGGTATCAGTTCTTCCACACTAGAAAGTCCTGAATTCCCCATATCACTAGGAAAGCAAGATTCAGATGTAAAATCACTATTAATGATGATCATAGAGGACTTTAAGAAGGACATAAATAACCCAAAGAATTTGAGGAGAACACAGGTAAACAGGTAGAAGCCCTTAAAGAGGAAACACAAAAATCCCTTAAAGAATTACAAGAGAACACAACCAAACAGGTGGAGGAATTGAACAAAACCATCCAGGACATAAAAATGGAAGTAGAAACAATAAACAAATCACAAAGGGAGACTACCCTGGAGATAGAAAACCTAGGAAAGAAATCAGGAGTCATAAATGCAAGCATGACCAACAGAGTAGAAGAGATAGAAGATAGAATCTCAGGTAAAGAAGGTACCATAGAAAATATTGACACAACTGTCAAAGAAAATGCAAAATGCAAAAAGTTTTTAACACAAAACATCTAGGAAATCTAGGACACAATGAGAAGACCAAATGTAAGGATAATAGGTATAGATGAGAGTGAAGATTCCCAACTTAATGGGCCAATAAATATCTTCATCAAAATTATAGAAGAAAATTTCACTAAAGAACGAAGTGCCCATAAACATACAAGAAGTCTATAGAATAGACTAGACCAGAAAAGAAATACCTCCCATGACATAATAATCAAAACACCAAATGCACAAAACAAAGATAGAATATTAAATGCAGTAAGAGAAAAAGGCCAAGTAACATATAAAGGCAGAGCTATCAGAATTACACCAGACTTCTCACCAGATACTATAAAAACGAGCAGATGCTGGACACATGTCATACAGACCCTAAGAGAACACAAATGTCAGCCCAGGCTACTATACCCAGCAAAACTCTCAATTACCATCGATGGAGAAACCAAGATATTCCACAACAAAACCAAATTTACACAAACCCAGCACTACAAAGGATAATAGCAGGAAAGCTCCAATACAAGGAGGAAAATTATACTCTAGAAAAAGCAAGAAAGTAATCCTCTTCCAACAAACCCAAAAGAAGATAGCCACACAAAGATAATTCCACATCCAATAACAAAAATAACAGGAAGCAACAATCACTGTTCCTTAATCTCTCTTAACATCAATGGACTCAGTTCCCCAATTAAAATACATAGAATAACAGACTGGATATGTAAACAGGACCCAGCATTTTGCTGCATACAGGAAACCCACCTGAGTGACAAAGACAGACTCTACCTTAGAGTAAAAGGCTGGAAAAACAATTTTTCAAGCAAATGATCCTAAGAAACAAGCTGGAGTAGCCACTCTAAAATCTCCAAGCTGAGAACATAAAGGGAAGGACTCATGGCTCCACCTGTATAGGTAGTTGAGGGTGACCTTGTCAGTCATTAGCAGAAGTGGAGGGCCTTGGTGCCTGAAAGTTTGGATTCCCTAGTGTTGGGGAATTCGAGAACAGGGAGGTGGGAATGAGAGGATGGTGGGAGCACACCCTCATAGTTATAGGACAAGGGAGGATAGAGTAAGGGGGGAATAGGAGAGCAGATAACACTAAAAAGATAATGGGTCTAGCAATTGTAGTTGAGCAGTTGAGACTTTTGTCAATAATTTATTATGGGGATTTTGTATAATCCTCAAGGACAAGGTATTGTGGAAGAGACCCATGGAACTTTAAAAAGATTGGTGAGACATACTATTGCTGAGACAAAGAATGATGCCGACCTGTGAGCTTGCTGAGTGCCCTGACAAGGGTGACTGGGGAGCTGTATTGGACATATGTTCCTGACCCACCTTTGCTTGACTATATACCAGATGGGACAAGCTGCCTTGCCTCAAGTTTTTTTTTTTTAATTCACAATGATTGTCATTATAATTAGAAAAAAGTTTAAAGACACCTGTACAATATTTGGCATAATCCTAACACCTCTCTGGGTGTGTTAACTTTGCATAATGAGATTATAAATTTAAAGAATGCTGCTCTGTTGATCTTTGATGCTGCAGATAATGCTGATAAAATTATCCATGGCCTGAATGCAGTATTTCCATTTTGGACAAACCTCAGGAATGGCATATGTAACTTTATCAGGCTAGCCCTTCTTGTCCTGGGAATACTTTTATTCCTGTCCATCATGTTAAAGCTTATCTTTAACAAAATCAACATGTTGGCAGCCAAAGTACATGGTTTAAAACTGAAAATAGACCCTCAGACAAAGTTATTAAATTAACAGGCTGGCAAGCCAAGGACCGGTAAGATTGTGCATAGAGCCTTACCAACCTAAGACATAAGTGCATTGCCTTTGATAATGCATATTCCATGATGGGTAAGGAAGGCATTCTTGTCAGAATGACCTAAGACAGGCTCAGTCTTGTTAACGAAATAAGAAAGGGGGAGAGTTGGAGAGACTTTGGGGCTTCTTGGCAAGAAGCTGACATGGGCCAAGGACAAGGGAAGGAGCTGTTTGACAGGAATATGACATTGGCCAATGACAAGGAAGTAGGCTTCAAGCAGGAATCTGACATTAGACTAGAACAAAGAAGTAATTTCAGGTAAGAGTCTAAATTGTAGGCTAGAACAAAGAAATAATCTCAGGCAGGAATCTAATTATTAGGTCAGAACAAAGAAGTAATTTCAGACAGGATTCTAAATTTTAGACTAGAACAAGAAAGTAGGCTTCAGACATGAAAATGACTTTGGGCTAGGATAGGGAAGTAGGCTCAGATACTTTGGTCATCCTATTAAGTCTTTAAAAACAGTGATCATGGGAGTGTTCATATAATTGGGTTTAATGCCTTGCTTTTTCTTTGACTATTTGTGTTTATTTTATTGCTTGTTCCTCAACTATTTGCATCTACTGTATTGCTAGACCTTCAACCTAGAACTGATCTTATTACATGCTTGTAATCAAAATGGTATAAAAGCATAAAGGAAGAGGTGGTATAGGATAGGGGGTTCTAGGGAGGGTAAGGAGGAAAAGGGATGACTTCTGTACTGTAAATAAGATATACAATAAAAAATAAAAATAAATTTAAAAAAAGATCAAATTTTGAGTTTAGAATTTTCTTAAGATGCCTTGCATTCAAGACTTGCTTTGGACTTGTATATAGCTGAGGGTGACAGTGAACATTGAACCTCTGCTTCTTCTCCAAATTCTGAGATAATAGCCATGTACCACTATGCCTGATTTACAAAGTGCTCAGGTTTGAACCCAGGACTTTATGCATGCTAGGCAAATATTCTACCAACTAAGCTACATCCCCAGTACATAGAATAATATTATGTGTTCTGTCAAGAACATTAATAGATAATTATGTTCTATAGTTTCTCCAGTAAAATAAAGTAGTTATTAAAATGTAATTTTAATAAACAGAATACTTGTTAGCCAAGGCTGAGGTTATTGTTTGAGGCTAGCTCAGCTACATAGAGATTCCTAGGCTACCTAAATCAAAATAAATAATGACACCTTGATGAAGAGAGGGAAGAAAAAAGAAAAAAACAGGGAAAGAATGAGAGTGAAAGAGAAAGCAACACACACACACACACACACACACACACACACACAGAGAGAGAGAGAGACAGAGAAAGAGACAGAGATCTAAATGAGTCAAAACATACTACTTTCTTGATTTTCACTTTATTTTGAATATTTCCTTCTTATTTTTTTTTTTTTTTTAGGTTTGAGAATAATAAATGCAACAAGAAAAGTTTTGGGGTAGAGGACAGTACAAAGCCAACCATACTTTGAATACATCTCAACAGTCATGCTGTAAAAAGTTCTGCTCATTTAACATGAATAAACACAAGGAGCAGAGATGTGAATAAAGGAAGAATCCTTGTTTAAGTTAAGAATGAACAAGATAGGCATTTCTTGCCAAAGTTTATTTCTTCTGATTTGCTAATTTTACTGTAAAATCCAGTGTAATAAAGACAGTGTGCCTTTGGTCCAGATATAACATTTCTACAGCTCTTCCATATGTGAAAACAAAGATGTGATATTGAAATCTTGAATCTATTGTTAATACAACAAAAAGAAAATGAAAACAATAAATTTCAAAGTCCATTTTTTACTGAAAGTAAATGGAAACTGTGTTGTTTTTGTTAAACTGGTAGAAGTATATACTTCTATCCATCCCATAAAAATCACATGGAAAGAAATGAAGTCTGTCTTTCTTTACTATAACTACTGAATAAGCAATCCTAATGGAAACTCTGACTGACTCAGGGGTTAGATTGTTTCTATAGTTCTTTAATTCTATAGTCCCCTGTTACATAATCTGCTATAGTCAATATGAACTTTAAAAATATTTACTTCATAAATTAATGTCATTCTTTCCTACAGTAACAGTTCCAGTTGTGAATGTCTTCTTCTTCCTCTTTCATGATCTTTGTCTTTCTATGTTCAGTTTTCTCCCATTAATATGGATAGGACCTGTGACTGCTTCTTATGAGTTGAGTCAGAAAAGCAGAGGGAACCTACTCCTGGAATCATCTCAGTAATTGCAAGATGCTATGTTGACAATGCACTCACTCCAGGGACTCTGCTTGCTTTCTTAATAAAATATGAAAGAATATCAAAAATATTCATATAACATGTGACTTCAGAGAATTGCAAGAGACCTTAGACTTGTAGGAAAGGAATTCTGACTCACAACCAAAAAAATCAGTGGGTGCCTAAAGCTTTATCACTACTGGGAGATGATTTCTACAAGCCTTGTAAGGGACTTCAGAAATATTCCCTTGAAAGTTATGATTGTAATTTTCAATTGCAGCCCTGTATAATTCTAAATAGAAAATCTAGTTGAGCTAGCTTTTGCAAAAATAACCATGTTTTTAAGCTATACAAATTGTAATAATTTGATGTGCAACAGAAAGTAACTGATGAAGGAAGCAACCCTTCTTCAGTCACACCTTTTGTAAATCCTACATTAGAATGTTCATTTCTCTTGATGATGTGTTGATTTAATTTTAGATTCAATAATGTTTTATATTGCCAGATACTTGTTCTGGATATTAAGGACACAGACAGAAAGACACAAAATAAAATTTGTATGGTATAATGGAAGTATATCAATGGTATTTAGAGTCACCATTTATTAATTAGTATTAAGATTATATTCACCAAATAGTAAATGAACAGCCTTGTCCAGGAGAATTGGAAAAACTTTTGTCATCTATGTTTCATGAGGGTCTTGGCAGAAGGAAACAAATTAATAGCAATTTGGTAAGTTTGTCTGTTCAGACAGCTTAAGAAACCCACCATGATCAATTTTATGATACGGTGATGTCTTTGAAAACAGTTGAAAAGAAATGTACATAATCAACATTTTCAACATGACAAGACTCCTGTATACAGTTAGGTTTCTCTGGAAAGATGACAATTGGAGTAAGGATAGATAGGTGTCTAACTTAGAGAGTGAATAAAATGCATACTAGAAGAGCAGCCAGAATGACAAAATCGCTAAACTGGGACAAACTGCAGTGTTTAATGAACTGTAGAAAGTGAATTTACCCAAAGCTTAAAGATTAAGAAGAAAGAAAGTCAAGACTGGAAAGTCAGGAAAGACTCAGCTGACACACCCTCTTTTGCCCTAGGGATGTAACAGTAACACAGAGACACAAAAATCCCTTTTTCGAGGTGCTTCCAAGGTTATGTACAAGATGTTAAGAATTTTAGGAGTATGGCCTAATAGCAAAAGGAAGTCATTGCACTATGAATAGCAAGCAAATACGACTATATTTTTATGAGACAGCTGTTTTTCCATCAAGCTTATTTTTTAAAGCCCATAAAAATGAGTAAGTGGAGATGAAGAATGTTACTCAATTTTCTGTTGATTCCTCCATGAATAAGATAAAATAATAATAGTGCCTTCATTACTATTTATTTGAGATTAATACACATAAATTACCAATAAAGGTGGTTACAATTATTTTTCTTTCTTTTTTTTATGTTTGTTACATAAAGTACAACTATAGACTGGGTGGCAGACATAAAGCATGCAAGTAGATATCCCATAAACAGTGTTGAAAGGCACAAAAGGCAAGAGTGACATAGAGGTTAGAGGGAGGAGATGAAAGAAGACACTTGTCAAAGTCATAGTGAACCAAAACATTAAATATCAGCTAGAAGCAAATGGAGTTCCCTTCTTTGGTTAAAGACTTATGTTATAAAGTATGCAAATGACAAGTTCTGTCTTCAGGACTCTGCTGAGCTCACACCTGGATTATAGAACTCATTTCTAAGGTCACCATATTAGAAGTATGTAGAAAAACTGGATAGAGTTCAGAGAAAAGCAGTGAGAGTAATTAAAGACGTGATTCTGATAGATTTATGAAGGTAGATTAAAAAGCAGAACATGCTTTAACAAAGGCCACAAAGAGACAATGCTCATTAACCTCTTAAAGATTTAAAAGGGTAGTGAGCATGAAGAACAATGTTATTTTCTTGAAATTGAAAATAAGAGAACATTTAATCATAGCCAAACTGCTAGAAGAGGAGATTCTGACATCCATTTTTTGAAATTTTATAGAATATAGTGTATGAATAAAAGTATCACATGCACATGCTAAAAATGTCTATAAGTGTTTCTTTCAGATAAATATAATTTTCCAAGGCCAGATAGCTGTATCAATTATTGTTATTATTATTATTATTATTATTATTATTATTATTATTATTATCATTATTATTATTGGTCTGTAAGATCAGAGAATAATTTTGTGGAGTTAGTTCTTTCTTCCACCTTATTTTTTAAATTTTATTTATCCTTATAACTTATATAATATAATTTATTTCATATATTAATTATATACTATACTATATATTCTTATTAAATATATTTTATTTTATTTATTCTTATAACTTCATACATAATTACTGTATTTGCATCATGTACATTGCACACTCTTCCCCCTTTAGTTCCTGCTGCATTCTTTTAGACTCCCTCACAAACTCCTGACCTGTTCTTCTTTAGTTTTTACAACTTTATACACTCAGCACACACATATGTACATAAATCAATCTGCTATAACCATTTAGTGGCTTGCATGCATATGTGCCTGCACGTGTGCATGTGTGCGTGCATGCGTGTGTGTGTGTGTGTGTGTGTGTGTGTGTGTGTGTGTGTGTGTGT
>JANHMN010000001.1:41873855-41903933 GCA_030674055.1 Rhabdomys pumilio
TGTGTGTGTGTTTAGGGCTGACCAACTGATATTAGATAACCCACTATCAGGAAGCTGGATTCTTGGAGAAGACTTCTTGGAGAAGAGTCAAGAGAAGACCAGTTCTTCCTCTCTTTGCTTCCATATGCCTAAAACAGTATAAAACCCCCCATCAAAGAAGCTTTCTTTTGCAGCAAAGGAAGACTATAATAGAATTCTACAACTAGTCAAATTGCAAAGAAAAACTGTCTATATATTGCCCAATGCTAGTTGATATATTCACAATAGAACTCATACACCTAAGTCTCGGGAACCATCACTGAAGAGGGAGCAGAAGGAATGTAAGACATAGATGTTCAGGATATATGTTCCAAAATAGCCTCTTCAATGTATGATAGGGAACCTGCACACATGGAATAGTAAAATATTAATATTTATGAAATATTAAATATATGTTCACCTAAAGCCCTATACAATAATAACACCAATTGACACCCCACTGTTGATGGAAGAAATCTCAGAAGGCTTCACTTTAGTTAAAGCGCTACAGGTAATTATTGCCTCTTCCATTTTTACCTTGGTTATAGGGATCAAATTCAGGTCATCTTGCTTTTATGCAAATCACTGTGCAAACTGAACAATTCTGCTGCCCTCTCAAATTTAAAAAACAAAACAAGTGTATTATCACAATGCAAGACAGTGGTTGACAAAAGAAGAGTCTCAATGATTATGTACAATGGCATGTTATCAAAAAGTAAGAAAGTATCCTCAAGGTTGTGCCATATATTCAGGAACTCACCCATGATCACCTGCACACAATAAATACAGCCAGTCCTTTGGGAAGCCAAGTTCAACAACATATAAATGCATAACTTATTTCAATAAAGAGTAGAATATTCCATGAATGAAAACTCAGTTGACTATTTTAAAATTTGATAATTTATTTTACTATAAGAACAGCCTAAACAAAAACAAAATTATAAGAATGCTTCAGTAATTAACCAAATTTACTTATTGTTTTCAAGTATGACATCCAAAAATAAGATACTTAAAGTAATGTTCACTAGGGAAATTTTACAAAAATTCCATACTCAATTATGAATCACTGGACCCTTACGAAAGAGTTAGGCAAAGGACTGAAGGCCCTCAAGGAGATGGCAACCCCACAAGCAGACCAACAGTGTCACCTAACCTGAACTCCTGGGAGCTCCCAGAGACTGAGCCACCAACCAAAATACTTACAGGACTTGGAACGAGCCCCTCTGCCCAATATATATGTAGCAAAGGGATGCTATGTCTGGCCTCAGTGGGAGAGGATATGCCTAATCCTGTAGAGACTTGATATACAAGGAGGGAAGAGGGTAGAGGGGTGATGCCCTCTCAGAGGTAAAAGAGATGGCATGAGGTGGCGGGATGGGGGAAAGGATCTCTGTGAGGAGGGATTGATAGGGGGTAACATTTAGGTTGTAAATAAATAAATAATTAATTTAAAAAAGTTGAGGAGAAAGAGGGAGGTATCTGTATTCCTAGCCTGTACTCCTCATTTGAACATAATGCTTAGTCAATGTATCACCACAATGAAAAGAGAAAGAAAAACGATGGGAAAGGAATGCTTGTTTACTTGTGGATGACATTAGTGCTTACATGGAAGATAGAGGGAATTTTCCAAAGTATACCTGAACTAAAAGTACTTTCATCATGGTTACAAGAAAACACAAAAATGGAAATTTCCCCCTCCTCTATAGAATATCACATGATTGAAAAATAAAGGAATCCTAAAAATATATTTAGCTTGTATTAAATATTTTTTTACTGAAGCTAGAGAGATGGCTTAAGGGGTAATTAGGAATGTGTAAAGATATTGCAAAAGAATGGAGTTCCATTTCCAGTGTGCAAGCCTGGCAGTCCCAACTCCCTTATAACTCCAGCAACAGAAGATCTTACGATTTTTGGCTGTCATAGGCATTCACATCCCATGTGTGTGTGTGTGTGTGTGTGTGTGTGTGTGTGTGTGTGTGTGTAGACACACACATAAATACAAAAAATGAAAATATGCTTACTAATAAACTCCATGAATCTTTAAACACTGTAAGGTTAATTACAAAGCATACTAAAACGTATTTAGTCAATAAATGAGACAATGTTAGCAGTAATTTAATTCTTTCCAATTAATAATCTCAGTTAAGATCCAAAAATGCCTTTAGTATAAAAACTGACAAAGTTACTTTTATGATATATATTTTTGAATTAAATAAAATAGTCACAACAAAGTAAACTTGAAGAAATGAACATTTGAGAAGACTTAATATCCGATTTTATGACTTATTTAATGTTTGCTGTAGTAAAAAGAAAACCGAATTGGAATTGAAATACACAAGTATACCCACAGGAAAACAATAAATTCATCAGAAACATGCACACACACACACACACACACACACACACACACACACACACACAGAAGGAGGGAGGGAGAGAGGGAGAGAGGGAAAAGGGAGAGCGATAACATTTATAAAGAAAGAAACACATTCAGTATGTGCAGGAGAAGAGTTAAGTAAGTGTAGAGAGCAAACATGAAACCTACCTTTCTATTAATTTAGGTGAGTGAGAAAAAAAGTAATTAAAGCGACTCATGTACTTACATGTCAGGGACAGAAGACAACCTTGGGTTTCAGTTGTCACCTTCTATCTTGTTTGAGACAGGGCCTCTTGTTTGTCACTATGCTAGTTACTAGGTAATTTTCTAGAAATTCTCTGGTCTCACATTCCAATCTTGTTGTAGGATCACTGGGATTAGAAGGGCAAACTACTCATAGAAACTCCAATTCTATGAGTTCTGGAGATGTCATATCCTCACATTTTTACAAGTTCCTTTGCCACTGAGCAGTCCCCTCAGCTTTATGTTAATTCCTAGACACCAAACCACTAGTGATTGAGGGAAAAGGCAGACAACAAAGTAGATTACAGCAAGAATTTGAAATTTAAGCACACAAGTGTAGAAAATATCTGTCATTCATTTTGTTGAAGGAAGTTTTGTAAACAGGGAGGCAATATTACAAAAATTGCATAAAACAATACTAGAAACATAAACGTCATCACTTCATCTGCACACAAAGTAGGTTTAAGACTTGAACAGAAGTAAGAGTGGCATTTGAATTGAAAAAAATAGTGCTATATTTCATCGACCATCAAAAAAATAGAGATCAAGGCACAATGGGTGACTATAAACCCATCGTACACTGGAAACAGCCACCAAGAAAACAAATGTTACTGAAGCATAACATATGTAAGTTATACAGTGCTGACAAGGTTAAGCTTTACGCTTTAGAGCTATTTCTTGTATTTTAATGGACTTGATGTGCATCTAAAGACTCAGAAATTCTGGCCTTATCATAGTAGTTAGGGATCTTCAGAGAAACAGAACCAGTAAAAAGCATATAAAATTACAAGTCGGAGTAAGCAGGCCTGGAGGCAAATTCCTGTGATTGCAGCATTTGGTAGACTGAGGCAGGAAGATTGTTAATTCCAGAGCAGTCTGTATTACACAGAGCAACTCTTTCTCAAGCCAATAGAAAAAGCTGATGGATTTACTGAATTGGTTTAAGGATCATATTTCAGATATGTCTACAATACCAAGCTGTATGCACAAGAGCCAGGAAAACCAGTACTTTAATAATATAAACTCTTTTGATTATTCACAGGTCTTTAATTTCTCTCATGTTTCCTCACCTTATTTAAACTTGTAATGTTCCTGTTAGACAGTAAAGATTTTAGATAGTATAGAGCGTGTGTCTTCAATATAAATGCTAAGTGGAAAAGAATGATTTGTGATTTAAAAACCTGCATCATGACAATATCCCCGTGCATGTGGCACAATACAGTTAAAACACTGATGTAAAGTGTTATAGTTGTTCTCACAAGAAATTACTTCCTTCTATGTAAAGAGAAAGAAAGCTTTGGTAATAGTAAGTCTGAAAATGACATTTTTATTTATAAAAAAATAAAAACATTTCATAGCATATTTTCATTGGATATTTTAATTATTTACAATACAGATGTCATTCCCTTTCCCCATTTCCCCTCCCTAGAATCCCCATCCCTTCCCCCTTCCTCCTTTATGCTTTTGTAACCATTTTGATTACATGCATTTATTAAGGTCATTTCTAGGTTGAGGGTCTAGCAATACAATAGATGCAAATAGTCAAGAAACAAACAATACAATAAACACAAATAGTCAAAGAAAATGCAAGGCATTAAACTCAATTACATTACATTAATTGCTAGCACCACTGCTTCTGCAATTGCTGTGACACAAGAAGTTAAGTCAGCTACTTTTGTTAATCATTTAGCAAAAAAAATAAATAAATAATAAATAAAGTGTTACTAGTGTGTTGAATATACCAGAGGATTTAGATAGGCATTTGTAAGAACAGACTGATGCTCTTTATCCTTTTCAAATTACTGGAAGGAGGTTTGGAATTGAAGGGTAAGGAGCCATCTTGAGTGTCATGCCAAATACCATTGGATTCATGTTAGTTCTACAATTTACAGTGGTAGTCATTATAATTAGGAAGAAGTTTAATGACACGTGCAGTGTATTTGGCATAATTCTAACATCTCTTGGGATGTTTTAACAATACATAGAGAGCTTATGAATTTCAAGAATGCTGCTCTACTGAGCGTTGATGCAGTAGATACTGCAGATAAAATTACCCATGGCCTGAGGCCAGTATTTCTATTTTGGTCAAGCTTCAAGAATGGCATATATAGCTTGATCATACTAGCTCTTTTTGACCTGGAAATACTTTTATTCCTGCTCATTGTGTTCAAGCTTTTCCTCATAGCATATTTTATGCCCTTGCTCTAATACCCCAGATGTTTTTACCCATATGTAACAAATTTTGTAGAACCTGATGAAACAAATGCTGTCTCATAATTCTTCTGCCCCCCACCCTACACACACAATAGATGTTTACATGTGATAGCAGAATCAACACCCACTGGTCGAGTCCAGAAATACAAGAGATGTGGACAATCTGGAACCTCCTTTTATGCTAGGTATTAAAAGCTTCCCGACATCTCTCGTCTTTCTCTTGGAAAGTTGACAAAAGTACAGGGATTGGTTTTCTAGCCACTAGCCAGCTCATTTGAGTTGTCTCACTGGGAGTACCAACAGAAAACTGGCAGATGGAATGAAAGTACTTGGTCCCTGTGGATTAGCTGCTTATGTCTACCCAGGGCACAGTTCTTTGTCACCTCTTTCTTGTTGTTAAACTCTGCCCTCCTCATGTTTCAACAACTTGGGATAGAAGTAGCTTCTCCCTGTCACTGCAGCAGAGTACTGGAATATCCTAGATGACATACCTCCAGCCTGGTTCACATATATAACCAGCTTCTCAATTTGACTTCTTTCAATTGATTTTAAAGATGATATTTCTTTTCTGGAACAGTTCTGACTGATAAATTGCAAATGGAAAGTCTTTGTATTTGTGGTAGGCTCTTGTTACTTTGAAAGCTTTATCTTGTCTAAGTGTGTTATTTAAGTGTGTATGTGTGAGTGTGTGCATGCATGTACTCACTTGCATGTGAACCTTTGTTGAAAGAGTGGCACAAAGGCCAAAATGGAGCTACAGTCCCTGTAATTGGGATTACACTCAGTTGTGAGTTTGCTGATATGGAACCTGTAGCTCAATTCAGGTCCTCTGATAGAGCAGTAAGGCTTATCAGGTCAATCAACAGTAAGCTGATTGTCTCTAGCAGAAAATCTGTGGTAGTTTCATCATTATCCTTGTTATAAGAAAATAACCAAGAAAAATCACCAAGAAATAAGAGAAGTCATCATTAATTTAAAAACATAATAACTTAAATTATGAAAGCAGTATAAACTATATAATTGATACAGAGAAATTTCACATAACTTCTCCAAGAAATGTGTGACAACCAGTATTAAACTCAGCATCATTTATATCAATATCTGATTGTAAAGATCATGAGGTCATATCTGGGCATGCAATATTGAGATATTAGGTAAACAGGAGCGCACCACTCACACTTCACTATATCTCTCCTTAGCTGTCTTTGGGAAGTTCGCCAAGATGCTACTATCTTGTCTCAACGTGTGAGCAGATTGATCCTTCATCCTCAGTTCAGAACATAGCATTTATCTACTCATGATCTCATAGCTACTCAACAGCAAAGACCAAAGTTCATACAGTTGCTAGACTGCCCTAATTAACCTGCTTCCTGTTATTTCTACTATTTTGTCTCTTGTTATGAATCTCTCTTATTCTGCTCCACCCAAGTCAGTCCATGTGTCCATGGAACACACAGGGGATGCATCATTCCCATGATCTAAATTTTTCCACCTTGGAATATCTTTTCCCTGGAAAGTATGCATGTCTCACCTTTATCTACTTTAACCTTAGGGAAAATGTTACCTTTTGGTTGGAGCAGTCCTGACCACTTCTTTAAAATTTCACCCTCCAAAAAAACAGTGATATTGTTAAGTGAGTAAAAGTGGTGCTTGCTGACAAATCTGAGGCCCTGAATGTTATCCCTGGGATGGGCACAGTAGAGAGAGATAATCTACTTCTGATAATTGTTCTCTGGATGCCCCATATGTGCAGTAGCCTGTGCATAAATATTGAGAAATAGACAAGCAAATACAGTAAAATGACGCTCAAGCACAGTGCTGAGGTGGTCTTTAGTGACCCTAAGTGCAATAAAGTGGTAATGAGAAAATTGGAAGAGCATCCTTTATGCCTGAGCTATGATGTTGTGAGCCATGAAGAAGTCAATGTCAGCCAATTGGCAAAAGCAAGTTAGTATATGCATATGTATATTCATGAATGTTCTATATGTGGACATATTAAAATAGGAAATTTTAAACTATGTTTAAAAGTCTATGTTATTTTAGTCTACCAACTTTCATGAAGGAAAAATTATAGTTTCTTGCTTGACTGTCTTGTCACATCTCTATATTCTTGATTTTGATCTATTTTATTATTGCTCCTTAGATGCCTATTTAATCTCTAATGAAAAATAGCAAGAGTATGGATTCAGGATAAGAGGGAAGATGGAAACAGAGGACTGGAAGAAGAGAAGAAGAAAACATAATAAGCACACATTGGAGGAAAAACATCTATTTTTAGTAAAAGAAAAAATATATCCAGTCCTGTTTTTCATAGTCTTCCTTCAACTATAAATAAAAAACAAGTTGATAACAAAATTCTAATTGTAAGGTTAGATAAAAATACAATATTCTCATTAGAAATAGAAACCTACAAGTCATTTTAGTTAAAATTTTTGGGGCTTATGCTGAGAACCAAGAGTCCTGTGGTATGGGACTAATGAATTTTGGAGTATGATCTTTTTGGAAATAGTGACCCTAGAGTGATGATCATCAAGGGCACTTGAAAACATTAAGGCTATAACAGAGAATCTGTATTACAAAGGTAGACAGGAAGTTAAGTCTATAACAGAGAATCTGTATTACAAAGGTAGACAGGAAGAGGGGAGTGGGAGTTGATTGGACAAGAAGTCAGAAGCTGAAACCAAAACTGTGAATGGAAATAAGGTAGAAATCTTCCAGGAAAAACTTCCCTCAACTTTGCCTAATGTGTTGTTAGAGAAATTATCTTACTAAATATGAGGGTACTGAAACATGCCACCACTAGGAGAAATTGCCTGTGTTCTGAATTCCTAATATCACTAAAATTCATCCACCATGTAAGAGAAATTTGCAGTTTTAGCATCAAATTCACTGAGGCATCTTTACTGGGGGTTATGAGTCACAGTTGTGATAGCTTACTTGCACATATTTTAACCCAGATTCTTTTGAAAGTGGCACAGCGAAAGACTTAGTGATTTATCTGTTTGAAATCTTTGTCACCAGTATTACAGTAAAATCCTCTTTTAAAAATATTCATATTAGCCAGAAACGGAAAACAATCCAAATGTCCCTCATCCAAAGAGTGGATAAAAAAAAAATGTGGTCTGCAAGTTTTCATTTATACAATGGAATATTACTCAGGTATTAAAAACAAGGACATCATGAAGTTTGCAGGCAAATGGGTGAAACTAGAAAATATCATCCTGAATGAGATAACGCAGACTCAAAAGGACAGGTATGATATGCACTCACTTATGAGTGGATATTAGCCATAAAGTAGAGGATACACATGCTACAGTGTACAGCCCCAAAGAAGCTACATAGCAGGGAGGATCCATGGGAGGAAGATTGAGTCTCTCTCAGAAGGGGAAATAAAGTAGTTGTAAGAGGAGGATGGAGGGGTGGAACTGGGTGGGAGAGGGGATGGGGAAGGTGAATGGAAGTGGTGGATCTGGTGGGGAAGAGGACCAGGAGGGTAAATGGAAATTGGCAGCAGGCTTTGAGAAGAGGATAAGTAGGAGGGGCCAGCTCTTGTGTCTGGGATGTGGGAAGCTCTCAGGAGTCTATGGGGATGACATCACTGAGATTCCTAGCAGTGATATATAAAAAATCTGAAGTACCTCCTGTAACCAGGCAGGACTCACAGTGGAGGAATAAGGACACTAATCTGCCCACAAAACTTTTGACCAAAAATTTTTCCTGCCTTCAACTTTAAGGACAAAGATGGAACAGAGAATGAGGAATGGCCAACCAATGATTGGACCAACTTGAGACCCATCCCATGGGCAAGAATCAGTCCATGGCACTATTAATGATACTCTCTTACATTTGCAGATAGGAGCATAGCATAACTACCTCTGAGAGGTTTCACCAAGCAACTTGATGAAGCACATGCAGAGAGAGAGAGACCTTCAGCCAAACATTAGATAAAACTTAGAAACTCTCGATGTCTTGCTGAAGGTTTAGGAGAGAAAGATTGGGAGAGGGCCTCAGAAGGGATAGGGACTACACAAGAAGACCAACAGAGTAAACTAACCTGGATTCCCAGACACTGAACCAACAGCCAAAGAGTATACATGGGCTGGACCACCCATGTCTCATATACAGTCATTGTGTTGCTTGGTCTCTATGTAGGTTCTCCTGGAGCAAGGGGTGTCCCTGACTTTGTTGTCTGCTTGAGGATCTAGTTCTTCTAACTGGGCTGCCTTGTCTCACCTCACTGGGAGAGGATGTGCCTGGTATTGCAGTGACTTGAGGCACTAGGGTGGGCTGGTACTCAATGGGTACCTCTTGTTTCTCAGAGGAGGAGATGGAGTCTCTCTAAGAGAGAGACTGAGAGGAGTGTGGGTCTGTGAGTGACCTGTATAGTGAATAAATAAATTAATGGAAAACTATTGTTTGTGGGGTAAGTGGAACCTTGTTACCAGAATAAACTGGGAAGGTTGAGTGGATTCAGAAACCCCAGTAAATTCTCATATCTAAGAATGATAGGTGTTTCATCTACTCCTGACTGATTCCTGTCCTGGAGCACATGACCATGACGCCCCACACAAAAGTCTTGACCACTAATCACAGAGCATATAACACAGAGTTCTCCACGTGACTAAGCATATAGATGGGCTATCCTGGTAATAATATCCTGGTAATATCCTGGTAATAATCTCTGGTCTATCCTGAGTAAGTTGTATGCATCTACTTTCCACTACCAATAAACAGTTTGGACAAGGAGGGACTGTCTCTCTCATCAAGATCCTCTATGATTCCCCTTTATCATATAAAGTCACACTGCCTAAGTCTCCCACAGAAGGGCCCTCTGGACTCCTAACAAGGACATTTACCCCTGAACTAAGCTGTATTCTCCCTCTCCCTAGTTCTTCCCCACCCCCACCCCACTGCTGCTCATCACCAGCCTGCAGTCCCCATTTCTGACTCCTTTCAGCCGTTCCCAGTACCATCTGGGTGTCCCTGGTAGTTAGGAAACCCCAGTTGTGGTCCCAGCCTTTGGTATTTCTCACCTGGGCTAGGGCCCCCATCTTAGGCTATATTCATAGCCTAACACCTCTACCTTTTGTCTGCCTGAGCAATATTCACATACTCCCAACAGCGAGACAGAACACAGAACCAAAATTGATATTAGTTACAGTAACTATAGTATCTACGGTAACTAAAGATGTGGGGTCTAGCATCTCTAAAGGCTCCACAATTCAGGCACAGAGTGGTTTTCTGGCTAATAATTGACACATGTTTTTGAAATGCTTGCTCCAAAAACTAGTAGTAGACTAAACAAACAGACTGGCATCACTGGTTTTGATTTGTCAAAATGAATGCTTAGGTTTACTGCAGAGTTAGTCACAAAAAAAAAGAAAAGAAAAGAAGAGAGGGAGGGAGGGAGGAAAGAAGAAAGAAAAGAAAAGAAAAGAAAAGAAAAGAAAAGAAAAGAAAATAGCAAATGTATAATATCCTTTTATGTAGGAGTCTTAATTTGAGTTTATATTAGGAAGAATGTTGAGTAGACAATTGACAAGTTTTTGGAAGCAGCAAAGGTTTTCTCCAAGACGTTCAGCACAGACTACAGTCTTCGCACAGAGAGATTGAGAGCAATCGAACTGTAATGCTGAAATGCCAGTATCACCTGTTAGGATCCTCAGTCATCACCTCTTTTTGTCTCTACCTAAAGTGACTCCCCCCACACCTTCAGGAAAATAGAGTATCTGATATAAAGCTGCCTATATTTATATCACCATGTCTCCTGTTCATTTTGCAAGTGTTCTATATTTGTAATATTATTATTATGCAATATATGATATATACACACACAGAATGGCTAATCATTACTGTTGGCTTGCTTGGAATCACTTGGGAAACATACATCTTTGGCATGACTACAGGGGTGCTTCTAGAGAGGTTTAACTGTGGTTGGAAAATTCGTCACAGAAGTAGACAACACTATCCCATGGGCTAGGGTCGTGGAATAAATAAAGAATGAAAAAACAAGTTGAGCACCAGCCATTATCTCTCTTTGCTTCCTGACCATAGCTGTCATACACCTAGTTGCCTCATGCCCCTGTTGCCTTGCGCTCACTTGCATGAAGGGCAATACCTTCTAACAAAGAACAGAGCCAGACTAACCCTTCACTACTTACATTGCTGCATTTAGGACAAGGAAAGCCTTGGTTGATCCATACTTAACAGCCCATGACATATGTTTTTAGTTCAGTGGTAGGGTGTCTTTGAAGACAGACACTTCTGGATTTTCTCTGATGTTTCACTTCAATTATATTCCAGCTGAGTGGCAATGCTCTGATCTCTCCCCTCTTCATTAAACTTACAAAGCACACAACACATAGTTGTCAGTCTTCTGATTCTCCTTCTACAGAATTGTCATTCTTTTACAAAGATATTAATCTGAGCCCACATTCCTCTTTTAATCTAGGATCTACTAATTTGACTTTGAAGTTGGGTTTTTCCTCATTCAAGTTTGGCACGTAAAGGGAAGAATTTGGTGACATTCAAACCACTCATTTATTTCTAATACACACATACTTTATTAAATGAAAGCAATTTGAGGTCCTTTAAGATTATTTCTTTATTTTAGGGAGGGAAGCTATCAAGAGGCATCATGTTAATGGAATTAGGCCCACTAGTTCAGGGGAAGGCGGTAATGGAATGTTCCAGTGGTTGCATGTTGCATCTGAGAATAACCCAAACAGGAATAAACATTAAAAGTTCATAACATGGTATGACTGATTTATTCTACCCACATTGAATAAAACAAATTTTCTTATAACAATACCTAATGAAATTCTTCATTTTAGATTTCACTAAAAAGAAAAATTATTTAAAGGTTTTAGGAAATATATTCTGCATGTATTGATGAAAAAGTAACTATGATTATTTCTTTACCTTACTATACATGAATACACACACACACACACACACACACACACACACACACACACGAACATATAAAGGGATCATGAGAAGGGGGCAGGCATAAGACAGTGTATGACATATACCATCACATATATAACACAGTGTGCAAATAGAGGACGATTTTGGGCCTTTCCTTCTCAGAGGAGAAAGAAAGTAGGGAAGGGGATAGGATCTGTGTAAGGGCTTCCTGGGAGAAAAGAGGGGGGCTAATATTGGAATGTAAGGTGAATAAATAAATAAACAAACAAACAAATAGAAATTGTTTTTTCCGCTCTAAAGTACACAGCTGCTCATACTTGTGTGGCAAGCACATTTATCTGTTGATTCCCTTCTGTGGACATTCAGTTCTGTTCTTAGTGGCCACCCTGTTGTTTCCTTTCCTACTATATGCAGTCCTAAACATCCTTAGAAGATTGCTTTGTGGAAAGATGACTTGTGTGGTCCCCTCTTCTGCATGATGATCACTGTATCTATTAAACAAGAATATTAAATGAAATAATATCCATGGCTTAGTAAAGATTACCAGTGAGTTGGTATCATGATGTAAAGTAGTTAGAAAGTAAAAGTACAAAGATAATGTGTAGATGAGGCTGGATAGAAAGCCAGGAGACATAAAAAGATAATATAAACTATCCGTAATAATAATGTGACTTGCTGTAAATGTTTAATAAACAAAAATGTGATCGAAAAATGAAATCAAATTTTAACTTAATGGGGAGACTGTAAGTTTAGATCTAACACTAAAATAATTTCAGTTGAACATACATTTGTTAAAAATAGATTAAAATTAAAATTACTCATTTTTTGTAATGCAAAGCCTATTATGTCTTAAATATTATGTTATTTTTTATTCATGATTACAATGAAGAACATTTATAAATCAGTATTAAAAGCTTGATTTGATTATGTATTGAAATCACACAAAAAACATCATTGATCTATTTCATTAAATATATACATGTCTGGTGCTTTCTATGTGCCAGCCTCTGTTTTAACAATGTTAACTTGATAAATGTTATCAATCACCCCTTGAATTTTATATAAACATCCTAAATAAAGACAATATAAAAATTCCACTGAAAAGTTGACTTTATCCAAACATACTAATAATAATTAGTAATAAGAAATGATCAAATGATACCATAGCAGACTCAGTGGAATTTGTCTGTGAATCTGTCCTCACAAAAAGCACACATGAAAGTAATTCACATACAAATTTGTTAAAGCATCCTACCATATGATTGTTATATACAATTAAGGTACTTCATAATTTGTAATGAATATTATTTCTACATTTAAGGAATTTATCATGCTGAAAAGTATATTGGAGCAAATAATTAAAATAAGCAAATAAAAGAATGAGCTGGGGAGATACCTCAGTGGTTAAGAGCACTTGATACTTTTGCAGAGAATTGTGGTTTATGTCTTAGCACCTAAATGGTGGTTCACAACAGCCTGCTCCATCATTCTAGAATAGAGTGGTTGATGCTTTCTTCTGACCATCACAGACATCAGGCATGCACAAAGTGCACATACATACAAGAAGATGATCATACATACCTTCACATAAAATAAAAATGAATAAACAGATTTTTAAAGCAGAAATCATGAACTCAAATGTAAAATGATAGAAAATAAAATTCAACCTTTTTTTTTTTGAAAAAAAAAAGGTAACTACTGGTATAAAATATATATGGTATACATATAATATGGTATAAAGTGCTTATAAAAAGCAAATTATTTAAGCAGTGTCAAAGACTGGGGAACAGTATGGAAGAATAAGACAGAAGGAAGCATTTTAGCAGAAATTTGTGCCCTCATGTGATTGGAAGACTTTACTAACAAACAGACCAAGAGGGTGCAGAAATATGGATGGACATCAGCTGGATCAAGCATTACCTGGGCAAAGTAACTGATGTGTAAGATTTGTTAAGGGAAAATCATTTGCTAAACTATCAAAAGATGCAGGCTTTCCAGCAAAAGGAAACTTTGTCTACCAGTTTCCAGGGGCAAAGTAGTCTAGCAGAACTCCATTTTTCGTTTGGTTTACTGTTTCTGAACTTTGATTGCCATAAGAACTAGAAGTATCTTTCATCTCCAGCTGGCCAGGAAGCTCTATCCCATTTTCCAAGTTGGATTGCTATAATCCTCCTTAATGAGTCTACCACAGCTCACTCTCCACTGTCTCCAACTGGATCAGAAACTAAGCTGTAGCCAAATAGGCAGCAGAACACCAAGGTTTCTTCATCTTGAAGCACTGCTTTTTCCCTTAGTCGCTACTTCGTTTCTGTTCCAAATAAAAAATTTTTGAAAAATTAAGTAAATGATGAATATTGAAAAAAAATAAAGCTTAGTCTCTCAGATTGAAAATTACTAACTCCATTCATAAAGGGGACGAGTGTAGAAGACCCCACATTATTGACAACATAAGAAAATACCAGTCAATCTTTTACAGCAAACATCATTCAATATTGTCTTGTAATAAATCAACATTTATTGGTCTCCAGTACTGAGGCATTGATAAGTAAATTATTGAGGGAGGAAGTGGTGAGTGCCTCAGCTCACTGGATTGCAATTTGCAAATGTACCATCTGTTGCTTTTTTAACAATAACGTAGGAGTGAAAAGTGTTTTCCTATCCTCTCAGGGATGTTGCTAATCATGCATTCCACACAAGCAAATCTGGAATTAACAACATTCCAAAAATGAGCTGAAAATGTCATCTGACTGAATATCTCATGAAAATCTAATAAAAGCAGATAACTTTAGCCTTCATTTTGGAAAAACATTAAGACATTTGTTTCGCTTTTTTTCATTGTAACCAAATGACTATTTCTATGTTGTTAATGACATTAGAAGACGGGAAATCACACAAACAACTCCTGTCGTTGTATTTCTCCCTTCCTAGGTGTTCAATGCAAGTTACTGTTGTTCTGAGAGCGGATGGCAGACATAACAGATGACAGCTGGACATGGGTTTGGAACTGAAATGTTGTCTTGGCACAGTGCAGTGCATAACTTTGAAATTTTCAAGGACTTTTATTCATTTTTTTGAATATTCAGGCCAAAATTATGTAGCAATGGTGAGTACTTGTGGTGTTTTGAAACAACAAAGAAACAGGGGATGTTTTCACTTTTTTTTTTCTTTTATACAGTAGACTAAACTACTGGGTGTGGTGGCTCGTGTCTGTTATTCTAGCACTGAGGAAGCTAAGGAGGCAGTTTGCCAAGAGTTCTAGGATAACCTAGACTGAAATGTGAAACTGTGAGTGATGGTAAATCTTGATAATCAACTTGACTGGATCTGGACTCCACAAAATGGCAAGCTGCTAAGCACTCCTATGAAGGAATTCTTGACCAGATAATTTGACCTGGGAAGACTGCCCCACCCAAATGTGAATCACACCTTCATATGCAATGACCCTGGAGAAAGTTTTGCTTCCTGTTGCTTGTCCTCACTCTGCTCCCAAGTTCCACAAACTTGTAGCGGCCACTACTGCATTTCTTTATTACTATTAGAGTCAGCTTCTTTTGCCTGCCAACCCAGACTGAAGTTAGCAGCTCTCAGGACAGATGAGGACTGCTGAGACATTCAGCCTCCTGGACTGAGCAACTACTAAGATTTTTGGCTCTCCTGCTAGAGGGCCATTTTTGGACTACCCGGAATACATTTTATAAGCCAATCTAATATATATATTATACATATATTATATGTTTAAATGTATGTAGATAAAGTGTGTCTCAGGTAAACAAGGCTGGCAAAAAGACTCTGCAGGTTTTTTGTAGAAAGTATGACAACTTGAACCTGATCCTCAGGATACAGTTAGTGGTAGGAGAGAATGAAATATTGCTACAAATTGTCCTCTAACCTCTGTGTGCATGCCCCCAACAAATAAATAAATGCAATTAAATCAACAAAAACATCAAAAATAGACACTGTCCCAACTTTATCTTCACACTATTATTTTCCCCACTATTTTAATCATTAGCCAAATTTCACACAGCTCAAGCAAATTACGAAGACATGATAAGATGATATTTTAAATCAATTCAAATTCAAACAGCATCAAAAAGCTACTAACTAAAACTTAACGTACATTTGGTTAAAAAGCAAAATTATAGTTTTAGTTCACAAACTTTCTTCTTTTGATTTTTAAATTAGTTCATGCTAATAAGCATTAACTTCAGCAGAGCTATATAAATATATGTTTAATCTTTTTAAAGTTTTAATAATTTTCTAAATATCATTTTAGCAAAATACATTTCTCTTCTTTTGCTTTGTTTTGTTTTGTATGTGACAAATTTACCACCTCATGTAGATTCGGGTTCTTATCATCAATTTTAAAAGAGACCATTAAAATATATAATATTAGACTAAGTCTTTGAATGCTACTTACTCTTATGGCAGTGACTTATCTCATAGTTAGTAGGTAAAATGGATTAGGTAAGATATTTTAAGAGAGGAGAGAGAGAAGAAGAGAGAAAGAGCAAGAAAGAAAAAAGAAATAACTAATTGTCAGAGCATTAGAAGTTCGTATTGAAAAAAAGTCAAATGACCAGTCAGCTTTCATGTATACAATAAAGATATGAACTGGAAGTGGGCATGTCACATTTTTATTCTTCATTTGCAATATTTGGTAACCAGAAATGGAGTGCTCTTTCAATTCTGCATTTCATGAGTCTTGGTAGCTATTCCAGAAGTTTAAATAGCTTCAGAGATCCTGAGAATGCTGGTTCTCCAATCTAGTCACCACTTGACAGAGGTTCCACAAAGCACAGGCATTCAGTCAGGTCTTACCACTGGATAGTGAATCTCCTTGTCTTTCTTTTTGTCTAGTAACTGTTGTAGCAATTTCTGAAAGAGAAATTGCCTCAGGTTGTGTGATTTGTTTTTCAGTTGGAAGCTCACATTCCTTGGATCTTTGTGGGAATTCTTTGAGGCCTGGGTAAAGGCTGGGATACTATGAAAGGTTCAGACAGACTGTTTCCACAAGCTCAACCTTGGTCATGATAATGTGTGAACTGCCAAAAACTAGTTTGACTAATCTCTTAAGTAGTGCCTTCATAGGCTTGTTAAAGAGCCACTAGCATGTTTTTCTGATATTTTTCTCTGCTGGCCAGTGATTTTTATTACAGGTTTAGGATCTTGCTTGTTTAATAGTATTCAATGATGAGAATAAAAATATCAAACAAGAGGGAATTATAGTCATCAATATTCACTTTCTCATTTTCACTGACATTAGTTGTCTAGACTTTTCTATAGTTTTTAAAAAACAAAAAACTTTATTTTCCATCAGGGAGTTGATTCAAACTGAATTAACTGTAAATTCTGATAGTAGTCTGATATGAATTATGTTTCAGAAACCATAAAATTAAATTTATCTCCTTTGAAGACAAAATTAGTTCTTGCCTGTGGGTAAGATTTCATGACTAGGATACTGGGCCATACCATGTCTTATTGTAAACTCTTTACACTGTGATTGTGTTCATTTCTGTTATGAGTATTCTCTGAGATCTGAGGCTGTATCTTTCCTAGTATTGGGACACCTCAGCTTTTTTTCTGGTAAGAGTGTAGAATTGTTTCATTGTAATTTTAATTTGCATATTATTGATGACCTACAAAGCTAAACACACTAAATATGTTTATTAGCTATTTAGGAAACCACACTTAAAGCGAGCTTGTGCATTCATTTTCCTCCTTTAAAATGTCAAGTAGAGAAATATTTTTTTGCTGGACCTACACTCCATATGGACTAAACAGAGCATGGAATTTCTGTATTATAACATGACTTTAATAAATATAATTTTCTAATTTTAGTAAATCTTTTAAAAATATTTTAGGTTTGATATTCTTTCTTAAAAAAACTTGTCCTCAGGTCTTGAAGACAGTCTCTCTCAGTCCATCTGCAGCTGCTGAAATATAAGAGAGTCAGATGCCTCTTATTTTATATCTAGTGATCCCAGTACCTTCTTTTAGTTAACACAAAAATATGCTACTAAGTCTCAGTGTCACCTCTGCCGTAAGTCAGATATTTTCCATGGATTTTATATTTTGCTATATTGACACATTTGTCCCAACACAATGATACCCTCATTGTAGAGTATCTTAGTAAATCTTTCACTTGCCAGACCTCCACTTTTGTTCTGTAAGATTACTTTTGAATTTGAACTTCCACAACAGAATCACCTGAATCTTTGACTATGCAGTCTGCTAGAGTGTTGAAGATTATCTTAAATCAATTTCCATTAAAATTAATATCACTGTCATGTTGACATTAGGACATTCAATTTCTGTTTCCTTCATTAACACTGTGAAATATTTAGACTTTTAGAGGTAGTTTTTGTGCATTTATTGTATATTGAAAAAAATTTTGTTTTCAAACGACTGTTATCAATTGATAGCAACAAAATTTATGTATAGTATTCTACAATCTAATGTTCTTGTTAAATTTTACCTTGAATATGAATAATCATTTACTGAATACTTCAAGTTTGTTTACTAGATGACTAGTCATTAATATTGTGATATAAAAGGAAAGAAGAAAGGATGATAGATAAGTTATTTAAAGTTACTGTGTTTTGGACTGGGTGAAGCTGGGACACTATCTGACCAGTAACCATCAGATTCTTCAGGTCACTGAATCTCAAGTTTAGATAAACAAATAAAACATCAGGATGTAAAATTAAAACATGAATTCATATCAGTAGATCAGAAATATGACTCACCAATCTCTATTTATAAGTAATTCCTAGATGTTGTTACTGGTTAGTGGGCCACATGCTTACAAATCTACATGATATACAAGAATAGGTGGGTAAAAAGTCACAGAGTTTGTGAAATAAGTGCCTTTGTTGCTTACACATTGGTACAAATATTGTTGTTGGGGTTTTTTGTTTGGTTGGTTTTTAGAATGGAACCCACTTCCTTGTTATAGATATTTGCTATCAATTTTATTGAGTTCATATCAAAGATAACATGCACAGACAATAAAGACTGCAATATGTTAATGAACAGTGCTGGTTGGAATATTTCTTTCAATACTCAACACAGATAATAGTTGTGGTAATTATTCTAAATTATAAACTTCATAGAATTTAGAAACATCTAAGCAACAAATCACTGGGGATGCTTCCAAGAATTTGCCTATATTATATCAATTGAGGTGGAAACATTATTCTATGGACTGGACTCTTAGACTCAATAAATGAAAGAAAGTAACTCAAGCATTTATGACTCTGCTTTCTGATTGCTGATGCCCTGTGACTAATTGCCTCTAGCATCTCTATCAAGCATTCTTTGTCATGATGAACTGTATCTTTTCCATCTATAACAAAGACACTCTACTTCCCATAGCTTCATCAGACATTTTATCACAGCAGTAAAGAGTAAATAATTGTGTTAGGTAATGTTCAACTTGACAAGCTTCTGTTGTTGTTTTTCTTAATAATTTATTGTTTCAATTCACTTTACAACATAATCATAGTCCCCCTCCTTCCTCTCTTCCCACTCCTGTCCTTACAAATCTCTGTCCCTATTATCCTCACCTCTTCTCATCAGAAAAGGAAACCTTAGATACCACTCTGCTCTAGAACTTCGCACCACAGGAACTAAACGCATCCTCACCCCGAGGCCAGACGAGGTAGTCCAGCTAGGAGAAGGAGATCCAATGACAGGCAATAGTCAGAAATAACTCCCACTTCATTTGTTAGGGAACTCACATGAAGACCATGCTGCACATCTGCAACAAATGTGTAGGGGGCCTAGGTTCAGCCCCTGCATGATGTTTTGTTGGTGATTCAGTCTCTGTGAGCAGCCACGGGCCCAGGTTGAGTCTGTGGATCTTTATATGGTGTGCTTGACCCCACCACCTAGTCCAGTCCTATCCCCAACTCTTTCACAAGACTCCTGAGATCTTACTGACATTTGGCTCTGGATCTCTGCATCTGTTTCTATCTGCTGCTGGATAAAGCCTCTTTGGAAGGCAGTTATGCAAGGATCTTGTCTACAAGCATGGCAGATTATCATTATCGTTGATAGTATCACAGTTTGGCTTTCTCACATGGAGTGAGGTTCAAGTTGAGGCAGTCATTGGTTGGCTGTTCCCTCAGTCTCTACGCTGTCTATCCTGTTTGGCTTTCACTTAGGAGACAAGCCTCTGTGCATTGTCAAGGCTTTTCTAAATTAGTTTAGTTTCTAGCATGTGTATGAGAGATTATGTTGATTAATTCAAATGGAGATGGGGAGCATCACTTCCTGGGTATTGGGACAGCCTAAATAAGAGAAAGCAAGCTGAGCATCAGCAACAGTCCTCTGCTTCCTGAACTGTGAGCCAAAACAGACATCTTCTCCTTTAAGTTGCTTTTGTCAGGCTATTTTTGTTACAGCCACAGGAAAAGAGACCAACACCTTACCTTTCCCCTATACTCAGGACACTAAATGGAATTAGATTACTACAACTGTTCAGTGTTGAGCCAAACCAGATCCCATTATAGGTTTATTCTGAAATTTGCATTGGTTTAATTAATCTATTTCAGTGGCATCATTTTTCATTGTCTTCTAAAGTAATAGAACAATTATGCACAATTTAAACTCCCTTAACCTAAAATAAGCACAACTAGATTCTTTCCATATAATATCCTGGACTCAAAGATAGAGTCTTTTCTAAACTACATTGCACATTTAGATTAATTGGAAAACTTAAGTCAACTGGTGAGTAAATGCTTCACTTGCATGTTACACTGGTTTGGCATTGAAGCTATGCATCGCTTTCACTTTACCCTCATTTTGGTTCTGAAATTACATTTCTTGTTAATTATAACAATTTCTTGCCTTTCAATTCAAAAAATGGACAGATTTCTTTTGGGGGAAGGTACCCCCAATTCCCCATCCCCCACTGCTATATATTTCTATTTTGTTCCTGAACCTCTGTACTTCTCTCCTGTCCCTTCCCATATCTGATCCTGCCCCATCCCTTTTTTTCCTCCCCTTCCCCTCTCCCTCCCAGGTCCTTCCCTCCCTCTATCTCCCATGATTATTTTGTTCCCCCTTCTATGTAGTATTGAAGCAATCACACTTTGGTCTTTGTTATTCTTGGGTATTGTATGGTCTGTGAGTTGTATCATGGGTATTCTGAGCTTTTCTTCTTTTCTCTCTTTCTTTCTTTCTTTCTTTCTTTCTTTCTTTCTTTCTTCCTTTCTTTCTTTCCTTTAATCTACTTGGCTAATATCCACTTATCAGTGACTACATACCATGTGTGTTGCTCTGTGTCTGGGTTACCTCACTCAGGATGATGTTTTCTGGTTGCATCCATTTGCCTGTGAATTTCATGAAGTCATTGTTTTTAATAGCTGAGTAGTACTACATTAAGTAAACGTACCACACTTTCTGTATCCATTCTGCTGAGGAACATCTGAGTTGTTTCTAGTTCTGCTGATACACACTTCAGCCATTCCATTGTATAACAAATAAAAATATAATAAAAACATGACTTTCCTCCACAGGTAGAGCTATGGCTTCAGTGCCATCTTAGCTAAGGGCAGTCACATGGATGGCTGTAGCTTCAGTGCCATCTTGTTTAAAGGTAGGTTCATGACTACCCACCATCTTTGTTATGGGCAGTTGCCACTTCACTGCCATCTTACTTTTGACCAGCCTGAATTAAGGTATTCAAAGATGAAGGAGAAGTGTTTCCCTAATTGGTTCTTGATTGTGTTAATAAAAACAGGTGGAAGCTAATTGCTGGGTGAAGGGGAAAAAATGGGACTTTCAGGTCCCAGGAGGAAGAAAAAAGACTAGAGAAAGGAAATTCAGGAAAAGTTTTAGAACAGGAGGATGCAACCACCATATAAGATCTTGAGGTGTAGAACACAGTGGCCTCTGCCATCAGCAGATGTCTAGAATAGACTAGTTGATAAGATTAGGGAAGCAGTCATTGAGTTATCTGGCTAGTTTTAAAATATAAAACTGTCTAGTGTTTTCTATCCATGGAACAAAGGTGAGCAGAGAAAGGGCATAGCTAGGGCGGTTGTTAGAGGCTTGGGGAAACTAGCTGTGAAGGGTTGGGGGAGTAATTGCAGCTCCTGGTGTTCTTGGGAAAAGCACCAGCTAGCAATTTGCAGAGCTGAGTGAGACTAGTGGCAGCTCATCTTGGAGCCTTTCTGAGAGCTTGGGCAGAGCTCTTGAGAAAGCACAAACCTGTGTATAAAATTACAACACAATGATACTTCAAATTAGATTATGTTTTCATATGATTTCTATCCTGCTTTGGTAAATAATTTTAATATTACTTAAAATATTTACAACAGTAAAAAGATGAGAGATCACTGCCTTAAAGGTACTTTTAGCTTTGATTTTGTTACTGTCATTAAGGTATAATATAACCTTTTTGTTTGCTAGATATAATCCAGAACAAATAATTAAAACCAAACCAAGATTGTTTAAGTCAGATACTCTTAATAGATACTGGCTCTCAGTCTTGTCAGAAATTAACTAAATATAAAGTTAAATGTTTAAGCTTACTATGACAGAGACTATTAAATCCTGACAGTAAGTAACCCACCGTCACTTACACACACACACACACACACACACACACACACACACACACACACACACATTCTCAGAGAAGATATGGTCACAGCAACAAGACTTTACCTGGAACCACTGAGAAACACTGCTCTATTGCCTTGCCATCTGCCAGAGCTCTGCCTAAACTGTGGACAAACAGAACACCCAGAGAATTAAATGTCTCATATTCTTAAGACAAGGTGAGTCATTTCTCCCATGTTCCTCCCCCATAGTAAATAGCTTCTGATCTTCTGGGTCTGACTACCTCTATCTGAGTTGTGATGAGAGACCACAGGAACCTGAGACTACAATTTAGATAGTGGACTATAGACCAACCTCTGTCATTTTAATTAATATATGACATCTAGACTATAATTTATTCTTTCCATATTTCTGATTACATTGACAGCTAAGCTAACTAGAAACTAAGACAATTAGAAACAGACCTCTATCTCCTTACCCCAAGGTAACCCACCACTATATTTGCTCATTAGTCAATTTGTTAGCTAGTTAAGACTACCAGCTCTCTTATCAAAATAACAGACAGGTTTGCCTTGGTCACAGGCTTCATAATAAAGGGTGTACAAGTTCAGATGTAACCTTTCACAGATGTAACCTTCTGTACTTCCTTATCTAATCTTAGTTTCAAGTGACTAAACATTTCAGATTTCTTCTCCTTATTATGCCACTATTACATTAAGATTATGAAGGTTCAACATCCTAACTAACCAATGGAGTTTTTATAAATTAGACTAAAGTATTTCTCATGCTAAATCTATACAATCAGCTATCATAGTTACAAAGCTAAGTGGTTTTTGGTTATCTTTTAACCATGGACTTAAGGTGTTTCTGGTGCTAAACTATAAAACCAACTATCATATTCAGAAGGTCATCAAACTTATGCGTTTCCTTTAATTGTCTTTTAATTAAAAACTTAAGATGTTTCTTATTATGCTAAATCTGTGTATGTTGAGTCTCCTAGACAAAAGGAAAAAGTCTTTTTTGCTCCTTCTGCTCCAGCAAAGATTTTTATCTTCCCTAAGCTCATCTTAAAAAATATCCATGCTGTTAGCAAATTTATCTCTTTTATAAACATATAAGCTCCAGGAATCACACTCAGATCTACCTCTCATGGAGCAAACAGACTTCATCTGGCTAAGTACACCTGCCAATCTGTTTCCTAGGATTGGGACTCTTCTTACCCCAACCACAAGACTTAAGGGTTTCAAATGTACATGTAAGAAAGTTTTTCTCCAAAACCTACTTAACTTTATTTTACACCTTTTATATGCATATGTGTGTTTCAGTATCTTGCTAAGTCCAGGCGTTTACTCAAAATCTGTATCCAGGACAGTTTAAGAGAAGCAGCCCACAGATGCTCCATACCACTCTCACAGACACTTCTGCTGGACCTGTTCCTTCTTACCCACAGATGGTCCCAACAGACTCCGGACGGCAAGAAATCAGCCACCTCTCCTAAAACTTGATCATTCTCCCCATCCTCATTTTCTTAGGTTTCCCAGAAACACCTTACTCTGAAGTCAGGAGGAAGCAGCTAAAGACCATCACAGTCCTATTCCTGCCTCACCACTACCCCTTTCTAATTTCTTCTCCTTAAAATTAAACCAAAATTAAGGAATGTTGCCATTCCTTGTAGGCTCCTAACAACAGTTTCCTGGCAACAGCCAGAGACTGGCTTCCTACAAAAGGGACTATTTGACCTCTCCCTCTTTCTCTGACTCCCTGACCCCCTTCCCTCACTCTTTCTCCCTCTCTCCCCTTGCCCCTTCTCTTCATGTTTCCTAGCTGGCCTCTCTGTCTCTTTCTGTCTCTCTGTCTCTCTGTCTCCCTCATCTGTCTCTCTCCCTCCCTCCCCTCTCTCTCTCTTTCTCTCTCCCTTGCTGTTTCTCTCTCTTTCTCAGTTCTCTCTTTTCTTTTTTCTATGACTCTATTCTCTTCTCAACTCCCCTTAACGTGCCCCCAAATAAACTCTATTCTGTACTAGATAGGTTGTATGGCCGGTACTTCTTGGGAGAGGAAGAATGGATGCCTCAGGATGGGCCTGCTGAGGTATCCCCTCCTACCTCACCATATTGAGCTTTATAGAACATGTTGTTGGCTTTTAACAATAACTTCATGTACATTAATATTTAACTGGAAATATCAATGGAAATAATTACAAATGGATTGTAATTTCTTATGGTCTTGCATGGAAACAGTCCATAAAGTTTGTTATAAAACAACAAGAAAAAAAAACTTTTAGCAGGTATCTTTGTGTTCAATATACATTTTAGTATCATAAAAATAGAACAGAAAAAGAATTGATTTATTCAGCAGTTTTTTTCTACTTATTTTAAAATATCAAATGAGATTTAGAGGTCTAATTAATTTTGCAATCATTTGGCTACAAGTTTGCTTTTGATCTTTACAAAAAATTGTTTAAACATCTAAATGACAATTCCAGTCAATGTGTGTCTAGGTCACATGGAATACCTTATATATAAAAAATTAGAAGGCTGGGCAGTAGTGTCGCATGCCTTTAATCCCAACACTTGGGAGGCAGAGGCAGGTGGATTTCTGATTTCAAGGCCAGCCTGGTCTATACAGTGAGTCCTAGGACAGCCAGGGCTACACAGAAAAACCCTGTCTCGAAAAACAAAAATACACACAAAAATTAGATGAATTTTCTCAATTCAACTGAGTACTTAAAATGTTCTTTGAAAAGCAAAAGCAATGTATAGCAATGTCAGAATACAACCAGGATTATCTTAAGCTAAATTAGTAAGTGTTTTCTTTTACTCTATTTCCATGGAATCAATATTGTTACAAACAGCAAATTCTATTATTAAAAATTGACATTAGATCTGACAAGATACCTTAGTTAGTAAAAAGTCTGTACCAACATGTCTAATAACCTGAGTTTGATTCCTGGAACCAATACATTGGAAAAAGAGATATGACTTCTGAAAGTAATCCTCTGACACCCACATACGCAGTTTTACAAATACATGTGTGATCAAGCAATCAAGCAAGTACACTCATGCTTGTGTGCACACATACCATACACACTAATAACTGTAATCTTAATTATAAAAGCAAAAAATCATGAGCTATTTAAAAATCTCTTCTGCTTCTAACATTTTGAAATTAGTATTTATGAATAGTTAATTGTCAGTCATCAGTTCTTGTATATGCTTTTCTGTGTTATAACCAGTCCTGATATCTAAGCTAGCAGGGCGATGCTTTAAACTTCCCATCGAAGTGGTCTTTGTGATGTCGTTAACCACAAGCATGAGACCTAGTCATTGACAACTCAATATTATGATGACAGGGTAAAATCTGCCAGAAAACTTTTACTGGGGCAATAGAGGCTGGATGGCGTGGCTACACAGCTGAGCAGCTGTTGGCTAGATTTTGTGATTTTTTTTTAAAAGCGATTGAGAAAAGGAATCATAGAAAAAAAGACCAAGGAGTATTTAAGTTTTTCTTTTTATCAGTTTATTATATTCTAGCCAGAGTAAATGGATTTTTCCCACTTGGGTTTTAATAAAGAAAAGTATATTTATCTTTAAAAGCATGTCTCACTGCATCCTATAAAAATTGGAAAACATCTTTCTCTTTTAGAAGATTAAATTGTAGCAAAATGGTAAGGCTTGAGAATTCAATTGTACATAATGGTTATAACAACTTTAAGTTGCCCCACAAAACAGTCAATTAATCAAATTGAATCAATTTCAATAAACTGGCCTAAAAGAAAATTTCATTTTTATAATCAATGCATGGATCAATTTTAAACAGCATTTCTAAATTAGGTCTTATATTTTTTCCTCTTAGCTAACAAATATTTTTCATTACTGTATAATGTTAGTAAATTACTTACTGAAGCAAGTATTTTTATTAAGAATTATAATATTTAAATAAAATTAATGTATTCATAGTGTACAAAATCATACTTATGAAACCTTGTTTTTATTCTTCTACTTATGTTGCTTCAAAATCAACATTCAATATGCAAGTTCTTTTGTTCTGTAATAACTTTATTCTGTTGTATTCAAAGAACTAGCTTTATACAGCTCTGGGTTTTTGAAGGGTTAATAAACTACCGTGGTTCTTTAATTTTTACTATTATTCACACACACACACACCTGTGTTTATGTGCACTGAGTGTGCAGGAGCCCACAGTGGTCAGAAGAGGGTGTTGGATACCCTGGAACATAGTTATAGGTAGTTGTAAGTCACCATATAGGCCCTTGAAGCAGAATTCAGATCATTTTCCAAGAATAGTAAGTACACTTAACCACTGAGCCACCTCTCTAGCCCCTATCATGTTTCTTATTCTACTTCAGCTTTTCTCCTTCTTAATCTTACTTTCAGACCATACCAAAATATCAAAAATAATTCTAAGATTATGTGACTCTAATCACTGGACAAAGTCAGGTTGAGGTTTACAATTGTTGATGAGAATAATTGAGTTGACACGGAAAAGTCATGATAGCTCTGTGTGTGTGTGTGTGTGTAGAGAAGACTGAAGTCAGAAATTAATTCACCTTCCTGGACAGGAAAGGACCTCTGAGAGAATCAGTGAATTACTGATCCAACTAAAAACTAAGACAAATAAAAGAAAACAAAAACTGCATCAGGTAGGCTTAGGTTCTGTAAAAGACCTGAGCTGCCCCACCTTAGGGGCCAAACTGTAAAGGACCACTCTGGCCCACATTTGGGGGCCAAACTATAGCGTCCCGCTCTGTTCCGCAAGTCAGGGTCTAGCAAGAGAGAGAGAGTGGGGGGAAGAAGGGGAAGAGACACGAAGAATAGAGACAAGCCAGTGGATCTGTAGTAATGTCTTCTTTATTGACTCCACCCTACACACACCACTACACCTACTACTACTACACACCCCCACTACAAGGAAATCCTGGATATTTATAGGCTTTTGCCAAGTGCCTTGTGGGCGCGTGGATACCACGTGCCTTGCAGGTGTGGATATGACGTAAGCCTTACAGGTGTGGACAGCACGTGCGCCTTACAGGCATGTATGGTGTGGATAGCACGTGGATAACACATGCACCACATGCTTTGTAGGCGTGGATACCGTGTGCTCCTTGCAGCTGTGGGCATTAAACAGCAAAACAAGATATGTGGGATATCAGAGTGTGCTTCAGCTGTTGTAGGCTGTTGAAAACCAAGTCTCATGTCAGGTTATATGGCTCAAGATGGCTGCAAAGCTGATAGCTGCTTTCTAGCCGCTTTTTGCTTAAAGTTGGCTCCCAACAAGGTTCCAAGTTACAGATGCTGCAAGAGAAACCCAAGAGTCCCACCACTCAAAAAAAGAAATGTGTAAAGACCCTCCATAAAACTACAGTGACCAAAAATTATTTCTAAAAATTAACATTTAGCACTTACAATAATAGGAGTGAGGTTATAAAGTGAAATAATTTAAGTGACCACCAGTGTGATTAAGACCTTCTGAGACAGGGCCCACCTCCTCAGACTTATCTTTTGGGAAATACAGAGATAAAGCCATGGCATCAGGAACAGAAACATGAAACTCAGACAGGAGACAGTCATAATAATCATATCAAATAAAAACTACCATGATTAAATTAAAGACATCAAACAGACATGCATAAGGCTTGCTCTCTGGATTTATTATAAGTCTCTAGGACAACAATCTACATGGCTGCCCATGACAGAGGTTGTGCATACCCTCAGAGGATTCCTAACATAGAATTCCCAGTGGAATCTGATGGCTCTGCCTTCTCTCTGGAACATCTCTTAGTGTTGCTGGCGATCTCAGTCATGAGTTTGGGATTGTTGCCTACAGGCAACCAATAACCCTAGACTGGGAATAACAAGACTGGGAATAGATTATTTTCATTGAACTGGTGACTGTGGACAGATAGAAAAGTAAAAGATAGGTAAAAGGAAAAGAGTCTGAACTAACGTGAAGTTTGAGGCCACTTGGTTTCCTAGTCCTAATTTAATATACAACACCACTTAGTAGATGGTTGTTGACTGTACAACTTATGCGAGGCACAGTTTGGAAGTGGTGAAAATTCAACAATAAATTAAAAGCAGAGTCTTGAATTTATGATGCCAAACTTTGGTTGGACATACCTTGTGGAATGATTTATGAAGCATGGAAGTTATGTTTGAAGGTTTGTTTTAGATATGGTGTCACACGTTTGTAATCTTTCAGGATGTTGAGACAGTGGGATCTTTGTGAGTTTGAGGCTAGTCTGGGATACCCAAGAATATCCTGCCTACAAATAAACAAGCCAAGATATATTTTACATACAATACAACCCATCCATGCAAAGTCAGCAATCAAATGGTTTTTAGTTCATGCAATTGTGAGGATCATGATAAATTAATTTTAGGAAATTTCATCTTCTTTCAAAGTGACCTCATCCTCATCAGTGGTTACATGTCTTTGTATTGTGAGGTGAGAATAATTTACATTTCCTTAGATTTGCCAGCTCTGGACAAATCAAAGAGAATCAAAGGATATGTGATCTTTGACCCTTTAACTTCATCATACATATTGTATTATGAATTACGACTTCATTTTTATGAAGTTATCTGCTTTCAAAGTTATGAATGTACAGTGAAATGTATCATAGTTTATGCTCCTATCAGACTTTCCCCCATACCACAAGGAAGTTTTTTTTTTTTTCTGACAGAACATAGAGCTTTGAATGGGATAACTCTGTTGGAGCTAGAAACTATTCAGACAAGTGAAAGATGAGAAGAAGGTTAGCAGAAAACATGTTCACTGGAACTCACAGCAGGAGAAAGTGCAAGCAATCTGTCTTGATTCCTGGCTTTCTGTGTTATCACAGAATTTACTTGGTGTAGATTTTTAATCTTTTATTTATATTTAAATCTCTGTAACTGCCTTAAATGAAATAAAATTATTTCGACTGCTTTTACTTTATTTGATTTTCTCCTCTGTGATTTGGGAAAAACAATCTAGAAAATCGTATTTTCCACAAGCAAACATAACAACACAAGTAGTGTTATAAAACTACTACAAAAGTTATCCATAACATGGTGCACCCCACAATATTTACAAACACTTTCTATGTCGCTCAAGCTGATGACTCATACATGGTATAATGTTTTTTCAAGGCACCAGCTAGTATATGTCTACCTCACATCTTTATCAACCTACTTTTTAGAGTTTTTATTTCAGTTTTAAATTTTTTATTGGTTATTTATTTATTTACATTTCAAATGTTATCGCCTTTCACAGTTTCCCCTCTGCAAACCCCCTATTCCATCCCCCTCCCCATGCTTCTATGAAGGTGCTCCCCTACCCACCCACCTTACCCCAGCCTCACTGCCCTAGACATACCCTATGCTGGTGCATCAAGACTTCACAAGACCAAGGGCCTTCCTTGTCATTGATGCCAGATAAGACCATTCTCTGCTACATGCTGCTTTATAATTTTTTATGTGCTTGTTTCCATGATGGATTATGTATTTATAAGTGCTGTGTTCATGTTCTCGTGTGTAAAAGTGAATGTATAAATGTCAAACAATTGTCTTGTGCGTTTGCCTTCCCTGTCTACATTTTTTTTTTGTATTCAGAGTCTCTTGTAGTTTAATAACTGTGTACATTAGGATAAATAGTGTAAGAGCTTCCAGAGAGTCCCTCTCTCTCTCTCTCTCTCTCTCTCTCTCTCTCTCTCTCTCTCTCTCTCTCT
>JANHMN010000001.1:41903943-41952474 GCA_030674055.1 Rhabdomys pumilio
TCTCTCTCTCTCTCTCTCTCTCTCTCTCTCTCTCTCTCTCTCTCTCTTTTGCATCTCAGCTAGCACTAGAAGTGTAGATGCGTACCACCTCATTCAGCCTTATGTGGTTTCCAGGATCCAACCTCAGACCCTCACAAATCCAGGTCAAGTGTTTGTACCCACTAAGCCCTCTGCCCAGTTTCTATTTTTCTGAATTGCCTGAAACCATAAAGAATTCATCTTAAAAACAAGCATTAAATCTACGGTAATGTTAGAAGAAAGGAGGAGTAAGATTTCAGTGCCTGTGGAATCTACAGTTGCTTTACTCAGCCTCAGAATTCAATGAATACAGCACTGTGTCATCTAACCCGTGCTGACCACAACTGTTAGGGAGGGTTTAGGCTCCACTTAAGTCTGCATTCCTAAAAGACAAGATTTGTTTGAACAGCTATGTAATGAGTTACTCAGAGGTTCCTAAAACATGTCTTTGCATTGCTTGAACTTTACGTCCATCCCCCAGATCCTGAGGTTTTCAAATGGCCCCCCTATTTACATTGCATTTTCCATTCTCTGTATCTTCCTGGTCTCAGCACTTAACTTCAGTTCTTTGGACCCAACTCTCCATTTTTATTCCTTCTCCAAGAACAACAATTGTTAAAATCATGAATGCATTACATGTTAGTTTTTGGATTTTTCTGCCTCTGATTACTCTAATATAGTGCTGGAAACATTTTGAAAGTTTATGCTTCAGAATTCTTCCTTTCTCCATACTATGCCAATCTTAACATATACTTGGGATTATTTATGTAGCATTCATTAATACTGACTTCCTATTTCTCTAATGAAGGTAGAAATTGAGATGCTATGTGAATTTTATGCAAACAGTTTGTTCTATTAGATATATGTAAATAGTATAAGACTCTACCATTTGTATACAAAATCAAATACATCTCTGTGGTAATTAATTATTCTACATGCAACAACTTCTAAATCCTAATTAAGATCTTATGGTATCATTTTATAATCATTAAATTATATACTTTGGTAGATATGAAAAACAGGATGTTTTCAGGTGATGGAGACAACAGTAAAGTATTCAACTGGCCATCACTTAACTGTATTGTAGACTTCTATTCTCACCTCAGAACCTACACTAAACTCTTTTAAGACCTTCCATAGCTCTCAGTTATAGGGCTCAAAGACATGGAGAAAACCCAGAAATGTCTAAGCAAAATGAAACATTAAAGAGTCTCCTATTCACAAAAAATGTTTATTTTATAACCTGAAGCTCTTATTTAACTTTGAGGCTTGAATATTGCAAAGCCAATGTTCTACCACTGACACGCATCTTTAAGTATCACTTCCACCCACCCACATATGACACAAGCCTTTAAACATGACGCCTATATTATTGATGAGTTGGGGAAGAATCAAGATCCTGTTTGGATTCCAAGGTTATCTTTTCTTACTCCTGGAAGGTCATCTTCCTGTGTCTCCTGATGTGCAGTGAAATACTTGACCACTGCTTTCAGTTCCCAAGTTAGCAACATTCTTAGTTTTTATTCCCATAGTCCCTAAATTGCAGTTCTTCCACAGCCTTTCTAACGCTTTCTACAAAGGCCTCACAGCTTACAACTGGAGGTTAATGTTTCATAAATAAATGGCTATGATTTGCATGGTTATTTTCCTTTTGTAACCAACACAACATAATTGCATGTTATCTTATTCTAAAACATCATGTTGATATTTTTACATTTTTTGAGAATGTCATATGTGATGCAGTTATACCATTTCTGCCCTGCACTATGACCCTCCAGCTCTTCCAATGTCCATTCTACTTTTTCTCAACTTTATGAATTATTCTTTTTTAATTATCACTCTACAAACACACACACACACACACACACACACACACACACACACATATATACAATTTCCTAAATCTGTTTCATGTTTCCCATATGTATATATGTTTAGGAATGACTACATGGGATTGCATATCTTATCAGGGGACTCCATCTTTGACATGACTCATTCTTTTTTTGTTTTGTTTTGCTTTGTTTTTTGTTTTTTGAGACAGGGTTTCTCTGTGTAGCCCTGGCTGTACTGGAACTCACTTGGTAGACCAGGCTGGCCTTGAACTCAGCAATCCGCCTGCCTCTGCCTCCCAAGTGCTGGGATTAAAGACGTGAGCCACCACAGCCCGGCTGACTCATTCTTTCTTAGCAGCCATCAGTTGCCTGTAGCTCTTCATCTAGGCATGGGACCTGATGTGATTCCATCAATCTATATTAGAATATCAACTGGGGGTCTCATTTTGTGTGTCCTGTTTAGACAGTGTTGTTATGATTTCATAGTGAAATCTGCTGCTACATATAGAAGATACTATCTTGTATTATACACATTTGTCCTGTAGATCTTACAATCTTTCTTCCTCTTTTTCCAAGATGCTCCCCGATCCTTTGTGGGAATATATTTATAAAAATAATAGCACTAACATGTAGGAAGGGAAATTTGATGTGGAAAGCAATTATCCTGGGGCCTAGATTCCAAACAGTAAAGATGATGGAAAGAAGTGTGGTCATGCATCTTAACAAGCTTTTCCGGTGAATTACTGAGAACATAACCTTTTATATGCAAAAATATGCTGATTTGAACAATCTTATTTGGTTAACCATATACATTTATCATCACCACTAAAGATCCACTGTATGAAGATGTGATTTTTGTTCCTTTTGCAGGGTTTGAGTTGCATCATTCGAAGTCTTTCAGTATTGATGAGAATGATCTTCAACTGTAAATATTCTAGAAATGAGGATTATTTCTATCTGCCATCATTGATAAAGCACTGAATACAGATAGAGATTAAGTGTTTGAGAAATTATGTTACAGAATGTGGGGAAACTGCTCAGTGGTCAAAAGTCTTGTGAAAGCAAAAGGCCATGAGTTCAAAACCCTACAGATATAGTTGGGCATGGTTATGGATGCCTATAACCTCAGAAGTGGGTAGAGTAGACAGAAAGGTCTCAGATGATACTGGTCAGTCATCTGAAATGTTCAGCTTCAGGTTCAATGGATATCCTGGGAAAGATAGAGAGCAAGAGTGCATGTTACTTGACATCTCCTTCTAGCCTCTGCATGCTTTATTGGCATGTATATGTAATATGCATATACATACAACACAGATGCAAACACAAACATGAAAATTTTGAGTCATTAATGAAATAAACTAGTGTTCAAAGTACATCATAAATGGAAATTAGGGTAAGAACTGAAAGTAGGCACCTAGAAGCCAGAACTAGTGCAGAGGCTCTGGAATAATGATGCTTATTGGTTTCTGATTTAGTTTCTGCCAGGCTCTGCCTTGACTTCTTTCAATGATAGCCTGTAATGTTGAAAGTTAAGTGAAATAAACTTTTTACTTCCTGAGTAACAGCACTATAACAGGCCTGTTACTCCCTTCCATCCACACCTTCTTTTACCCTCACCCCTCACCCCCATGTGTACTCTTTACCTTTTTTGAGTCAATTATGAACATAGTCTAACTCTGGACTGGAAATTCTTGCACTCTTCCCCATCTTCTCTGTCAGTGCCTGCTTCCCCATCTTCTGTGTCAGGGCCTGCCTCCATGTTCCTGCTACACTTCAGTTTCTTCCCTTACTTGTATCAGTGATAGATTGGTACCTAAAAGTTCTAAATCCTTTCCTTTGTTGGATATTGACACTTTTTTGATCATGGTGTTTTATCGCAGAAAAAGGAAAGTAAATAAGACAAGACAGAATATAGGGGTTTAATGAAATCTATGGAAAGACACGGGCTCAATAGCAGGGAAGAGAGGTATCAGGGACGCCTATAGAAACTCTTGTGGAGTGAGCTACTTCCAGTGAAAATGATTGCTATAAAAGAGCAGATCTGATACCTGAATTATCCCTGATAGCCTGCCTCACCATGGGATCCTTCCCATATGCCCTTTCACCATGACGCCATCTAGATAGAAAGTCTCAGTAGAATTCAAACAATTGAGGTGAGTTGATTTTGTGTTTTCTACACATCCAAAATCAAAGACTATTCCTTTGTAAGTTATCCACTCTAAGATATTTGTTCATAGCAATTAAAAACTCATTAACATACTACTGCAGGACCTTATAATGAATATGTATTTTATTTCCCAAGTAGTTTAAAAATCATTCCATAATTGAAAGTACAGAAAGGTGACCATAAGTTACTCTCATTCAAACAGTTACTAAGGAAAGGCAGCTCTTCATTTTTGATATTCACTAATCTCTTCTTACGCACTAGAGCAAAGACGAAAAAAATTTAATAATTATTTAAATATGCATTGAAAAAAAAGAATATAAGGATGCAATTGATTAACATCAGGATGTCTAGAAAGCCTTAACAGAGTTCACCTCATTCCAGGAGGACTGATAGCTCATTAGGTGAAATAGACTCCACAAAGGGAAAATGTACATATAGAATGAAGTTCTTGCCCCCTCCCCAATAACCCCATAGCACATACATTTGCATACATATTCATGCTCAGTCTCAGGTTGCTAAAGATTTGGGAAAGATAAGGAGGCATGGCCTTGTTGGAGGAAGTGTGTCTCTGGAGGAGGGTTTTGAATTTTCAAAAGCCCACACAGCCTCTCCCACACCCTCTCTCTTTCTGCATATGGATCAGGATCAGGATGTAGCTCTCAGCTACACCCCTAGTACCATATCTGACTGTAAACCACCATATTCTCCACCAAGAAAATAATGAACTAACCTTCTTAAAATAAATGAGCAAGCCCCCAGATAAATGCTTTCTCTTATACTAGTTTCCTTGGTCATGGTCTCTTCATAGCAATTGTAGTTTGAAAGAAAATGGTTCCTATAGGTTCACAGGGAGTAGCAGTATTTGTAATGATTAGAACATATGGCCTTGTTGGAGGATATGTGTCACTGGGAATGGGCTTTGGGAACTCAAATGCTAAAGCCAGGCACAGGGTGTCACTTTTTACTCGCTGTCTGCCAATTAGGATGTAGATCTCAGCTATTTCTCCAGCACCTTGTCTACCTGCTTACACCACGACAATAATAAACTAAACATCTGAACTGTAAGCCATCCCCAAGGAATTTTTGCTTTTATAAGAGTTGCTAACATCATGCTGTCTTTTCATATCAATAAAACAGTGACTAAGACATAAGTTGTTACCAGGAAGCAGGATATTGTTGTGATAGGTCTAACTGTGCTGCTTCTTCGAAGAATGTGGACACCTGGAATTTGGCTTTAAAAAGTGGTGATTGCTTTAAATAAGGCTTAATGGGCCATGATAGTAGGGGCAGAGAAAACCGTGGTGCTGAGAACAATGTAAAGGATGATGACATGGCTCAAGGGGATTCAAAGGAGAAGAATATTAGAAGGTGGCCTAGAGATTGTTCTTGTGATATTTTGACAAAGAATGTAGCTGTTTTTTGCCTTTGTATGAAAAGTTTGCCTGAAGCAAAATTGAAAAGATTATATTAATGGAGTCAGTAGAGGAGATTTCAGAACAGTTTAGTACGACTGTGTCACATGGTTATTAATGACATATATATGTCACTATATATATATATATATACATATGTCATTAATACTATACATATTATTATAGTGTTATATATTTACTATGTATATATAATATATATACTATATATAATATACATATATATTATATATAGTAAAAAAAGAATAAGCCGAGCAAGTGAAGACATAAACTGTATAGTTTGAGGAGAAAAGGGCACCAAGAGGTATAATGGAGCTAAATTCTGTGCTCAAGTAAATGGACAGATTAAAGAAAAGCCTGCTGGTAAGTGGGAAAGGGAGTGGTGACCTCAGACAAGACCCCACCCAGCAAAGCTCCAATTTGTGAAAAGGAATTAAAGCTTAGGACTGGTGTGGTAGTGAAAGTCTTTAATCCCAGCACTTGGAATAGTGATTAAGACATTTGAATATAGTAGAAATCAAATCATTGAATCTCTGATGATTTCATTAATGTTTAGACAATTTGAGACAGAGGTTGATGTTTTCTTCGTTTTTCTTCTTATGAACAAATAACTGCTTAGAGGATCTTATACATGAGAGGTATGATTTTATAATGTATGCAAACATCCATTTTTCAGGACTTGATTAAATCTATTTGTTATACATTTTCTTTATTATATTGTATGGTTTCTATGTTGACAGTATCCCAAGGACAAAAACATTATAAAGCTTCATGCTATAAAGTAACTTCATTTACAAATAGCTTAAGGGGTAACATGAAAATAGAAACCCAGAAGCAGACATATTTTAAACAAAGACCATATAATTACCAATGAATACAATAAGAGACATGGTTTCTTTGCTATACATCAAGCAGCAGAAAAGTAAACGCTGTCTGGAAATTCCACTTCATTACACCATATACTTCTAGAGGAGCTGAGAAATAGATTGTAAGTATGAAGGAAAGATACAAGAGCTCTGTACATGGAATTTTCATTACTGTGAAATCAGTGCTTTTACATATGAATACTTAAAACATTATAGGAAAAAATCTTTTTACTATTGAAAATCAGTTTTAAATTCTCATGCATTGCCTTTTACTTATAAGGTATAAGCTACACTGAATCTATTTAAAATATACAACTGTAAAGTTGCCTTATAGATGATAAACTAATTTATTTGTCTTGTGTTCTCTTCTGTTCATTTAGTTTTAAGAATATTTATATATTCAGATAATTTATTCATTAAAAATATTTTATTAAAGAACACAGTTTTTTTTTAATTTCCTGTTTGCTTAAACTAGAAAAAGGATGTCACGGTTGGGAAAACTATGCAGTGTACAGGCTTTGATAAGATAACAGATAAACCAGACTACTAAATTTATATCAACAGATCTCAAGTGAATAGATAAGAGTATGGAATTCAGAAGGAGAAAATTCCTTTGAGCTAAATGTACAAAGCAGAGGCAGAGGCGTCTGTTCAGTAAGCTGTATAAATCTACTTCCTGAGAGCTATTTTCTGCTAGGTACTCAACTGGAGATGCTGCAAATTCTGTGCTTAGCTAGACTTTACCTCCAGTGAGGAAAATGTAGGAGTTTAACAGAAGTCAACATTCACAAGAACAGCAGAAAGACAGCAGACAATAAGGTCAGAATTCATTGTTTCTGCCATCCTGTGCTTTATGTTAAGTCACATGTTTAATCTTCTTGATCATTATGTCAAGCATTGGATAGAGACAGTTTAAGATGAGAAAAGGTGAAGAAAGATTAAGTAGCTCACTAAGTACAAAGCAAAGAGTGATAAGAGAAGCTGGACCTTTGAACTGCCTTGTGGTTCCTTTCACAGATACTCAAGTGGAGTGGAAAACAGGCCCTTCCTAACAAAGAAAAATCAAAGTTTTACTTCTGGAAATAATACATAAAAATAAAACGCATTCTCATAGTAGGAGCTTTGTAACACTTAAAGGTGACTGATAATTTGAATTCCATTTTTTCAGTATATACCCACTGTGAAGTCCCATTCATTCAGCATGTCGTAGTGCTATGCTCTAGATTTTCATTTTGGAGACATCAGACCAATTTCAAGCACAATGTATGCACAGAGAAGGGAGTAGTTGTGTGTTGCTTGGGAGACCTGTTCTTTTCTACCATCCTCATGTAATTTCCCATCCACTATTTGGAGTAAGTGAGATACAGAGAAAGAGCAAGATTCTATTTTACTTTTTTCTCTTTTATCTTCTGTGCTATTTTGAAATGTGGCCTTTTGCACAGGATCCTTGTTATATTGTATGTCCTGGGTCATATGACATACAATCACATATGCTTCGTTTTCGTTCAGTTTAGGAAACGGTTCCTTTGATCTCTTTCCATCTCCACATATATCTTTCTCATTGTCCTTTTGGATGATTTACAAATGAGCATGAATGTTTTCTGGACTGTAATCCAGCACCATGGCGGAGTGTGTTTTTCTGACCACTACATTGTTATAAACAAAACTCACATCATAATTTTCCCTTAAATGACATCACGGGACTTTCGGTCCAAAGTATGAATATCTTTGGGTGAGGGAGTTAACCAGAAGTGAAAATAGATGGAGGAAAATGATATACTATACTGGGTAAGGTCTGTATTCAGCATATTTTGAGCCAACATCTGTTCTGTAGATGTAATCATATGTCTCTATGTATTTTTAATAGCTGGGTGCTCAGGCACAAGCTATTTAGAAACTATTGACTTATAGTCAAACCATTTGAAGGTCTATCATGTAAGTAATGATTATTTCACATGTGATAGAATATGACATATACAGATGAGCTGTCAGTCAGTAAAATAATTGACTTATAAATGTGAAGACGTGAGTTCAGGCCTCAAAGCCATGTAATCTAGTTGTGGCAGTACAAATCTTTAATCCCAGAGTTAAAGACAAAGAGTCAGGAGAACTCATGATGAGTTAATCTATCTGAATTGATGTTCAGATTCAGTAAGAGTTCCCGATTCAGGAAAAGATCCTGTCTTAAAATGTAGAGTGAAATGTGATTGAGGAAAATAATTGACACTGAAATATGCTTCCACACACAAATGGACACACATGCATGTACAGCTGCACAGACGTGAACTTGTGCACATACATATGACACGTAGAAAATGTGATAAAAGCATTCAGTCTAGGTGACTTACATATATAATATCATGTATACTTCTCACCAGAGTCAGTAAAGATACCTTTTTTTTTTTCTAAAAACCACTCAAAAGAATAGTTTAAAGTATGATTATATGAATCTAAGCCCAAAACACAGGGTCATGCTGGGAGAAAACATGAGAGTGGGAAAAAGCATACCAAGACTCCCAAAGTATATGGCATGGTCCTTAAGTCAGAAATATCAGAATCTTGTTTTAAACAGTGCAAAAAAAAAAGAAGAAGAAGGAGAAGGAGAAGGAGAAGGAGAAGGAGAAGGAGAAGGAGAAGGAGAAGAAGAAGAAGAAGAAGAAGAAGAAGAAGAAGAAGAAGAAGAAGAAGAAGAAGAAGAAGAAGAAGAAACCTGGTGTGAGCATTCTTGTGATTGCTCCTTTGTTTAGGAGGATGGGTCTGAGGCAATATCCAGCTTCTGTGGGAGCTCCCATATAAACTCAGGCTGCTACACCTCAGCATACACTTTATTAACTGAGGTTCTAAAAAGTCTAGGGTAAGGATGCTGGCTTTCACATTTCAACAGATTTCCCAGAACGATGCTATTTTCAAGGCAATGCAAATGCCATTATGCAATATTTTGTTTCTATAAACTTTTTTGAAAGTAATCAATATTTATTGATAATATTATAAAATATAATTGAGAAGCAAAGCCTTCTTATGATGACGGGGAAGAATTAAACAATGGATAGAGTTTCCTGAGGGAGGAAAGCTGCTGTGGAAACTACCCAAGGGTTTTTAATTACACTGTTGAAGAGGAAGGTATTAATTCACTGAAAACCAGCATACATCATCTTAAGGTCATGTTTCAATTTAGGCTTTACAAGATGCCTAAAGTCTTTACATGTTTTTACACAGTCAAATAACATGTTTTGCCATTCAGGCTAAGCTTCCCCACCCATAGCAGTGTGATTAGCTACAATCACAACTGGTGAATCCTGAGAGGGAAATCAAGGCAAGAAATGCCTGGAGTGAAGAGACCTCCGATGGCAGAGAGAGTTGCGAGAACAGGCTCTCTTCAGGCAGCTTCATTGAGACAGCTCATTTAATTGAGAACACAAAAGCTATTTAAACTTTTAGGGATGAGTCCGGGCTATCAGGATGAATGTGCATCATTCTGGCTTCTCCTGGGGTGAGGGCGGGGGGCGGGGAATGCCTCACTTGGATAAGTTGCAATTCCAGGTGCTACTGAGCATGTCCTTGTAAGGAAAGAGGAAATTAAACCTGACTAGTGGGCTCCATAATCTCCATGGGTGAGACAAATGTTTGGGCACTGGGCTACTTGGCTAGGTCAAGCAGGCCTGGGACAGTTGGGGGAATACTATTCCTAATAATCTCAGGACTAGATTTGCATGGGTTTGACACATCTTAACTCTTCCTTGGCTCTGGGCCTGTGCGCCCCCCCACCCCATTCCACCGCCAGCTCCTGGTCCCACATCTCGTAGGTCCCGCAATGTATGGAAATTGTTGACAATGTTATTAGATCTCTATTTTAATACACACGGATGTGACATTTCTATTCCCTACTCTAAATAAAATGGATATACTTTTTAAAATAATTTTTAAAAATATATGCATACGTGTGTCTGGGTAGGTGCTTGTTTTGTGGAAAACAGAATAATCAGATCTCGTTAGGATTGGAATTACAGGTAGCTTTGAGCTGCCGTACATAGGTCCTTTATAAAAGGAGCATGTTTTCTTAACCCTAGAATCTCTGACTTAATCTGGATGATTTAATGCCTAGCAGGTGTAGCACTTAGAAAATGAGACATATTTATGCTAATAAATTACTTATAACATACACATGTGCTCTAAAAATAAGAGCATTTAGGGTTGGTAGAGTCCGTGGAATTTACATATTTTCTTTATTTTACAAGAGACATTGAAAGATTCCCATGTACAATTTCCTTGAATTCTCACCCAGTCCTCAGTGTCAGAACTGAGGCCTGTCTGAAGAGGCCCTGTCTCTTGATGGCTCTAATTATTTTTATAAAAAAACAATTTGCATTGTCAATATTTTCACCTGTGTTCATGTTTTCAAAAAGCCATAAAGTGATGATGGTTGTGCACATAACCTAAGGATTTATCAGAATTATTTTCTGAATTTATGTTACTTTTATTTTAACTTGAAGTAAAATAAATTTTACAATAATATTAACTGTTCAAAGAACCAATTATAGTAGAAAGTTGATTTTAAAAAGTTGAGAAATTCACTCAAATGAAAATTTAAAATGGAAAGAGTTCAAGTAAGAAGATAAAATTAGAAAGGCAGACTATATATTTGAAATATAGAATTTTTTTTTTAGAGATACAGCCAAAGATATATTCAGAGTATGATGAATCTGGATCTTCAAATGCTCCTTTTATATACAATATTTTACATATATAAAATATATGTAATATATATAATTATTGAATTATATAAATGAATACAGGATATATATATATATATATATATATATATATATATATATATGATAATTATATGTAGCCTTTCTCCAATGTCTCAAATGGATTCCTGAGGAGATAGCCACACTTGCTATGGCTTGTAGAATGTTTTCCTATCCTTGATTGTACCTTAATGTGACCAGATACGATGATGTCAGGTATATTTTATTAAATTGAATTTAGGCAATAGTTGGCTTCCTTAGAGCTCCAGTTTCAAAGTTCAGGTAGTTCAGATAACTGGTGCAAGGCCACAATCAACAAAAATAACTACAGAGCTGAAGTTCTATTATCAAAATAAAAGACTCTCTGAAATCAAAGCAAATTTTAAGGAAACACTTTTTCCAATATACCTTATCTGTGTATATGTCCAAGTCAGCTGGACAATCAAGAGGAACCCTTAGACCCTGTTGAGAAGACTGAGATGCATGAGAAAATAAAAAGGCACAACACGTCAAGAAGTCTGATCAAGCTGGCAACATTTTTATTGTTCCCACTGGTTACATACTCCAAAAACAGGATATGGGGAGGGGTAGGAAAGGAAAGACGGCTTTGCAAGTGGAGGAAGCTACCTGTAGCTGTGGGGTCTAACGAAATTATTCTTACAAAGCCTTTCTGTTACCAGGGGTTCTAAAAACATCTATCTAGCAGGATGTTTTCTAAATCTAGAGATCAGGAGGAAGGGTTACTAAGGTGGGTTTCTATGAGGCCTTGTTTGAAGTTCTGAGAACTGACAAGTTAATCATGGAACGTAAGCAGAAAGAAGAATAGTAGATAGGAGAGCCAAGGGTGAATGTTTGCCAAGAGTAAAGCCTTGCCATGGCTTCCCACGTGTGTGTGTGTGTGTGTGTGTGTGTGTGTGTGTGTGTGTGTGTGTGTATGTGTGCGTGTGCGTGTGCACGCACTCACATATGGAGTCAGTGGAGATGCTACAGTAAAAATAATTGCTTTGAATTTTAGCCAAGATTGCTTTTAAGGAGAAAATTTGTTTTCAGTCTGCTTATTTTCCAAGTTTTAAAGTCTGACCACAAACATAGGTCTGAAAGGTTTCCATATAAAACATATATCATATTAAAACTCAGTCTTTCCTAAGACTAAGTGTAGTCACCTGTACAATTTCTTGTATATACTCATGAATGTGTCCTGCACAAAATATGACTCCTTCTTAACAGAAAACTTAGATGATGCTCTGTACATGGTCTGTGAGTGTATTTCAACATGACTACTGGCTAAAAGCATATCCCTCTAGTACTTAAAGCTGGGAGTTGAAATTTCATCCAAGAAAATGAGAAAAAATTGTTTTCTCACTTACTGTTGCTTTTCTTTGAAAATACACTGGTTCACTTAAGATCAGAAGATCTATAACCAAATTATCTATTTTCTCCTTGCTTAAATAATAGCCATTCTATAGCCCATATGCTGAGGGTTTTTTTTTATTTTGAATATTAGATAACAGATACATTTTGTAAAGTTATAACTTATATAGTGATTCATTTCAAGAATTTGGTCAAAATATATTGAAACTTTTTTTGAAAGGACTTACCAATCTAAAAGCCATGTAAGACAAATTTTTATCTACTAGAGGTCAAAATAATAAAAAGAGTTAGGAAGAAGTTGAGAACAATTCTCTTGAATGATTGAGGGGTTCAAGCTTTAATCAAGTTAGTCATTTTATATCTCTTGGAAATATTGATATTTTACATTTTTCTTAATATATGCATGGTAGGACTGGCAAGATATCATAGCTGAAGAAATGGCTCATTGGGTAACAATACTGGATGAATAAATCTGATGAACTGAATTCACTCTCAGTACCTACTTTAAAGAGCATGCTGTGCTGAAATACATTTTTAATCACAACATGCTTATGATGAGATGAAAGGCAAAGATGTGACCAGTTGGCTTGGGAAACACTGAACAAAAGAAAACAAGAGAAATTTTACCTCACAAGAAAGAAGGAAAGAATAAACTACTGACACGTCTTCTGATCTTAACTAAGGCACCATGGCCTGTGCATACTTGTAATTACATATCAGAAAGATATTTCACAGAAACACATACATATCATAAACACACGCACACACATACACCCTAATAATAAAATGGAAATAACATATCTAGACATTGGCATTGTGATTTGAGTCGCTGGCTTGTGTTTTATAAAAGACAGATTAAAATTTTTATACACAATATTACTGTATACTCAAATATAATATAGTTAAATATATTATTCTATTTAAGCTTATATCTAAATGTATATATGTATACTCTATATATCTTACCTTATCTATATCATATCTATATCTATATATATATATGATATATGTATATCATATATATATATGTATATATAAAACAACATTCTAATCTATCAAAAGCATCTGCAGATAGCTTTTTCTGTTGTTTGTAAATCAATTTTTCTTATTGATCATCCTAAGGTCATGCCACTAGAACTTGATTTTATTAGCCTCATTCATACAATGTGTGAATGGGTAGGCAGGAGCAATTTAAATTCAAAGGCAGGCAATAAAACTAACTCAAAGTGACAGTATTATGCATTAGCCAGTGACTCGAAACAGCCACTTCCTGCATGACAATGTTGCCTGTGCAACCTTTGAAATCAAGGCATTAGCGTCCCATGCTTTCTGTAGAGGCTCTGAAGGAGAACACACTCTACTGCTCACTTTGCTGTCCATGGTTTGTGCAACCTCCTACACTTCTTCAGCTGGCAGAAGCATGCCTCCATCACGGCTCAATGATCACATGCTATTCTCTCTGCATGTCTGAATGTCCCAGTATTCCTCTTAGTATGGCATTGGTGACTGGACTAGGTCTTTTTTAACCATGTCTGTCTTTAGTTTAACCCAATGACAACTTCAACTGTCTGAATAAGGTCATATTATGGCTCCAGATAGATTTGGGGATAGTAGCATTTTTCAACCTAGTATGAATTAGAAACTAAGATAGTGTTTGCATTGTAATAATTCCAGAAAGTAAGACTAACCCTGAGAAGTTGTTTTATAAAACTTTATATAATAAATAAGATTGTAACATAATCAATCCATAGGCAGAGGATAACTGAACATTTAAATACTATGCCATATACTGAGTACAGAAAATATATTGAAGATATTAAAGTGGCCACACATACCCAGTTTCAGTAAGACTAGGCAAATATTCTTATTTGAGGCTAGAAGAGGCAGCCCAGGAAGGTAAAAGGATTCCAGAGGAAGGCAGATTCAGAGACAGATTCTCTACTTCTGCTGTTAAGAGTCTCACACAAAGACCAAGCTGTGTAACTGTTAAATGTGTGCATAGAGCCTAGGTCAGTCCCTTGCATGCTCCCTGGTGGGTGGTTCAGTCACTGTGGGCTCCTATGGACCCAGGTTAGTTGATTCTATAGGATTTCTTGTGGTGTGCTTGACCCCTCTAGTTCCTAAAATCCTTCATTCCCATCTTTTGCAGGATTCTCCAAGGTCTGTCTAATGCCTATAGATCTCTGCATCAGTTTTCATTGGTTGCTGGGAGAAGTCAGGTAAATATCCACGTATATAATGACAACATATACATGGTGATGGCTATGAAAGGTACAGTCCTAAAATAATGCTGATTTTCTGTATTGTATTCATTTATTACATTCACCTAAGTATCCACTAATATATATCCATCAACCCATAGAGAAGTGTTTTGTGTATAAGGAATTAAAGAGAAGAAAATTATATCAAGACAACAGTGCATTACAGTGATCCATCTTCAGGACAAGGATGCTTAGAAACTCAAAAATCCCCAAAAAGACACAAAGTCATGTGTGTTCTCTAGAAAATCTGGAGGAAGCATAACTCTTTAGCACTTTGTTTTTAGATTTACAGACTCTAGAACAGTAGAAAGCAAACCTCTATTATTTGATATCATTCAGTTTTCTGCAGCCTGGCATACTTACCTACACTCTTAGTTATCTACATAGTGGAAATAAAAATACATCTGTGCCAAAAAACTTCTACTGCACATAATTGTTTTATTTGTAATAGCCACAATTTAGAATATGCAAATTTTTACCAGTAAGTGTATGAATAAAAAAACGTGATCATGGACATACTGGAAGCCCACTAAGAAAGTCTAAGTAACTGAATCGTGAAGATAGGAAATAGCACTAAACCTTAACAATATTTTGTTGAGTGAAAAAAAAACAGAAAAACAAAAGTAAATAAAGTTTTACATAAAACATTTATATGAAACACTGTACAACTCAAAAAATAATCAATGAAAACATGAATCAAATCGGCATGTTCCTAGGAGAGGATGAGGAGGGATAAGAGGAAATAAAAAAGGATGGCAAGAAACTGTTCTGGGTGATGGGAAAAGGTCATTATCTTAATTTGTGATGATGATTTATGGCTGTACACATGTGTCAGAGCTCATTAAATCATACACATCACAATGTGCTGTTGATTGTATGTCAAGTATACTTCAGTAAAGCTGAGAAAATTAATTCCCTGGGACGAGTGCCATGAGAAAGGAGCCCTGAAATAGTTTGTGGATTCAGTGAGATGGAACTTACACAGACTCATGCTGAGAGGCATAAAAGAACGACACATAGGGAGACATCGCACATTAAAACTGAAGGAGGATAAACTTGTCTACAAAAGTAAAATTTATCGGTTGGGAGAATATCGTAGCTTGAGAAAGTCAGATGTACAAATTCAAAGAGGCAGAGGACTTGAAATAACTTTCACAAGCTGAATTCTTTCTTGAAGTTTAAAGAGAACAGGTAAAGGGAGAGGCAAGGAGTTAAGAGTTTGAGAAGCAGGAAGCATGGAGAAGACTTACATTTCAATTTAGTGAGGCAATTTTCTCTTGAGAGTTGTTGGAATTTTTTGAGTGTTCTGCCATATGAAAATACCTATGCTACTGGATTTTTTAAAAAAAATTTTGTACTTATTCACTTTACATCTGCTCACTGCCCTCTCCCAGTCACCCCTTCCCTCTCCTCCCTCCCCTCTTCTCTAAGCAGGTGGAGACCTGGGTATCCTCCCACCCTGGCACCTCAAGTCTCTTATGCTACTGTTTTAATACAACTCTAAGTGAAGAACCAGAAATATATGTGGTTTATTAGCAGTCATATAAAATATAGAAATTTATGTGGGAAATTTAAAAATTCTGACATTAATTTTAAACTAGCTTTGTATAGACTCAGAACAGTTATTTGAAATTTCTGCATTTACTTCTGTGTACTTGGCAGCAGACAGGAGCCATCTTTTCACAAGTAAAAAACATTAGCTGGTATCCTACTACAAACAATTTTTTTTCATTTGAATAGTTTTTTTTAGTGTCATTTTAAAAGACACTTCTATTTTCTTTATATTTAAAAATGTCTCTGGCAAAATTAAAATGTTTAACCTTTGAAACTCTGTCACAAGAAAATTCTAGAATAGTAAGAGAATAGTAATGGTTCTTATAAATCCATTATGGACACACTATTCCTTATCCATTCTACTGCTTGTCTTACTATATTATGCTTAATACTAATATATATTACATATATTTCTTCACTATCAAATAGGTATACAAGCTTGTTTCTCCCACTTAAGCCATGTATCACAGGTATTGCTTTGGCATGTAAAATTCTAGTTTATAACAAAAACTTATAAAATACACATTTCCTTTTGTACATAAAAAGTAAAGGAACCAGAGTTTCAAATGTTTAATTGTAAGCTTTTCCTGACAGTTAACATATAAGACTTCATGAGCTAATATATCTGAATGTTTGGTTCCCAGTTGGTGGAGCTTGTTAGGAGATGTGGCCTTTTTAGGGGAGATGTATCACTGGATTTTGGCTTTGAGGTTTCAAAAGCTCATGCCAGGCCCAGTCTCACTCGCCTTCTACCTTGTGTTGTGGATAAGATACAATCTCTCAGCTATTTCTCCAGCAACATGCCCATTTGCCTCCCTGCCATGGTGAACACAGACTAAGCCTTTGAAATTGAGCAAGGCCCAGGAAATTCTTTCTTTCATCAGGTGCCTTGTTCATGGTGTCCCTTCACAGCAACAGAACCATAACTGAGATAGCAGTCAGCTTCATATGAGTAAGTCCAAAGTAGTGTCTATTCTGAAAAATCTCATAACAATGTCACATTCACCCCTTTAAATATATTGCATTTAAAATAATGAGTTTTCATGAACCCGATGAGCTTATTACTGACAGTATTCTTTCTCACTCTTAACCTTTTCCAGCCTACTCTTTCCAAAACTCAAGTGGAAAATTCTTTTAGTTTATAAGAATTCTTTTAGTTTGTAAGAAGCTGGGCTTACATAAACTTCTGGTCCTTGCAGAATGTCAGAGAGATAATTTAATGCATAAGCTTTTCTCAGGCAGTACATCAGGATAAATAATTTTAAAAACACATTGAAAGGATACTCGAATCCCAAAGTTCCAACTGGATAATAAATCACAAAATAAGTCTTATTTCTGACATTCGCAAATGAAGTTACATTAAGCTGGGAAGAGAATTGCTATTTAGCTTTTAGTCATGTATGTAAATAATGAGTAGGTGAATTCATGCCTGGAAATATGTCATTTTGAAGTAGATAACAGACAAGAATCATAATTTAGTCCTATAGTCCAACACTTCTGAGTTCAAGACCAGCCTCAAATATACTTTTGACTTTTGTATGAAAAATATGAAACAAGCAGACAAAAACAAGCAAAGAAACAAACAGAAAGGAAACAGCGAGGTGAAACAAACCCTTCTAAACATAAAAAGCCACTTAATATCCTTGAAAATCAAACTTCCAGAGCTGTGGTAAGGACCATAGAGCATCTGTACTGAACTGGAATGAAGGGGTGGACACAGTAGTAACTACTTTGCTTTATGAAACAGTTTTAATACAAGGTCATCCAAAAAATCTCCAAAATAAGAATAATAGTTTCCAAGTGTAACAGTGATCTCAGTTCTTTTGACCACATTAGAAGTTTTTCTAAGGTAAGACCTGTGACTGTGCAATGATGGGGTTAAAGTGGAAATTTCTAGTTTCTTTGGAGACTCAGGTTATAATGATGCTTTGCTGGATCAGGCAAGTGAAATAATGTTTTGCTAAAGCAGACACAGGTGAATGGATGTTTTGCTATAGCAAATAGGTGAAAGGATGCCTATAGCAAAACATCTGTTCAGCTGTTTGGAAAGAATATAAATATGACCCCACAGACAATGGAGGATTGAGTATTGGTTCATTTTTCTATTTAGTTGATTTCTATTTAGTTCTATTTCTCAACGTCAGTAGTCTCACTGAGCACACACATGTATTGGCTCACCTTACACTGTGTTCCTGAGGTTTGCTTGTGGTGACTTCATAAAGAGAAACTCACCATGTAAGGTAACCTGGACTGTTGTCTGTTAACTCCTCTCAGCTATTTCTAAATAAAATATAGAAAACACCCTAACAATAAACTCAAAGTCATGAATTTGCTATAGTCTCTTAACTCACAGGCTAACCATCCCAAATCAGTTTAAAAGGTTAAAGAAGGACTGGGTCTAAGCCTTGTATATTTAAATGTGTTATACAGGCACAATGCCCATGAGAGTATCAATATTCATTTCACTTTCAAATCAATAAGAAGCTCATACCAATGAAAACCTTAAATTTGAAATCCAAGTGAATTTTGTACCATTTAAGAAATTAAACATCAGAAATCCATAGAATTGATGTCACAAATACTTTTATATTATTTTCATTAGAGACCCGTCTGCTCCTGACAGCTTCCTGTCTTGGATTCTAAGAAGAAATTGAGCATCCTTGGAGTTATTCCAGTTGTGGTGAGATAGCCACTAGGCAAGAATTGCCTGTCTCCATCTACAGACAAATTACTGTCCAGAAAAGGACACACTTTCAGAATAGTCGACTGATTATATCTGCCTAGACAGAGTAATCAGCCCTTAATAATTCTGCAGCACTAAGGTCTGTCAGATGAGTTTGGGTCAGAAGGCTGAAGATTTGATGCTCCAACGTTCGATAGTATAGGGGCTGTCCAGGTGTTCAGCGATCTCTATAAATTGGCTAAGTTTTAGAAGCTATGTTTAGTGCTTCCCATAACTTCAGTTAACTCAGTCATTCTGGATTTCTGATGGGGTTGAAGACCTATAGTCTCATAGCCAATCCTGGCTATTTACTTTGAGAGAAAAGATCTGAGTGGATGGTTTTCAGCTGATATTCATTCTAAAGCCAAGAAAAAAGCTAGATTCAAAACTAAGTGTTTTAGTTACGAGAGATGACAGAGGTTCTGGTTAGTCAACAAAAGGGTGGACTGGGTATTAAGACTATCTTGTACCTCACTGGTACAAATACGAATAATTATGCTCTAATTGTATTTTGAGAGAAAAGTTTTATTTTAACAGGAAGGGTGATATGTAGGAGGAGCTAAGGGGGAAGGAGCACCAAGAGGAAAAGATGGAGTAAGGAGAGGAGATGAAGTAGATGAGAAGCTAGGTAATGAGAGAGAGAAAGAGAGAGAAAGAGAGAGAAAGAGAGAGGGGGCATGGAGGCAGAAGTTCAAGTGTCTCCACCAGTCAATGATAGTTTATATATCTAGGTTGGATATTGGGTTACACTTCTGATTGAGCATTACAATACTTATAAAGTCTTTGATTAACATTTAAAAAAATATATAAAAGCAAGATGGAAAAGAGGGCACAGGATAGGGGTTTTCTAGGGAGGGGAAATGGGGAAAGGGGATGGCATCTGAAATGTAAATAAAATATCCAATATAAAAAGAAATAAATAAAATAATCTAATTAAAAAGAGAGAGAGAGAGAAAGAGAAACTCACCAAAGAACTTTTCATGAGATTCCTGCAGCTTCTTGCCACTTCTGCTGACTCAGGCCCATTGGTGAGTCTTGCAGTTTCTTCTGGATTGAACTGCCCTTGCTGATTCATGTGTGATGTTTGCAAGTGAGTAGACTAGACTGCAACTGATGATTTGTGTTTGGTGTTTACTAGTGGACTGGACTGAGAGTAGCGAAGATTGGAATCACCCCAAAGAACTATTTCTAAACAGATCTACTTGCCCCATATCCTAATAACCTTTCTTTTCCACTACCTCTGGTGGATGTTGGGTGAAAAGGGGGGTTGTAGGTTCTGAAAAATATATGCCTACATGAGGTTCCTAGAATTTATGTTTAAATAAGGAAAGCAAGTATTTCAGATTGGTTAAAAATTTTACAGACTCACAAAACCATCAATAACTAGGACTCTTGATCAAATAATAGATGCAGAATACTAACTACATATGGTGACTGCAGTGTCTTTAAGACCCCGCCCCCCCAAAAAAGATAAACTCATAAACTTAAGGTTTGCCACACATTGCAATTTAAATATCAGTGTCTGGAGATGTTTTCAAGAGAAGTCCTTGGCCTTCGATTATAGGCAATTTTTAAAAAAATTTTTTTTGTTTGTTTGCTGTGCTGGTGGCTGAATTCTGTTCCCTCATACTCAATTTTCAAATCTGCTCACATGCTGACTACAGGGAATATTTAAAGACTTGTCGCCAATTCATCTTTGATCTTTTAATTTCGGTTTCTGCCCTCGGATCTTGGAAATCTCTGTGGAAAAATGGAAGGAATAGTAATAGGATCCAGAGGGGTTAAGAACACCAGGATAACACTGCCCAAAAAATCAACTAAGTAGGGTTCCTAGGGGCTCCTGAAGACTAAAGCAGCAATCATGAACCCAGGAAGGGTCTGAGCTAGGTCATCTGAATACTTAATGGTGGTTAGCCTGTTGTTTTTGTAGGACTCCTAACAGTGAGAGTTGGTTATCTGTGACATTTTTTTTATCTGTTCCTGTGACACCTTTCCTCCTATTGCATTGCTTTGTTCATCCTTTATATGAAATATATACCTAGTCTTATTGTAATTTTTATGCCATATTTGGATGATATCTCTTGGAGGCCTGCTCTTTACTGAACAAAAACAGAGGAGTAGGTCTGAGGGAAAGGGGAGGAGGGACTAACTGGGAGGAGTTGAGGGAAGAACAGTGACCAGGATGTATTGTATAAAATAAGAATAAAAATAAATCAGTGGAAAATGAAAACTAATGAATTAATGAATAAATGACTAAATATATATTTTAAAGAACAAAATTCTCAAGAATGGCTGAATGATCACCTAAATTTTTACTTGAACAACCTTGGAAAAATATAACCTTATATTGATATACACATTAGATTTCATTATGTCAAGTATGCCCTCTCAAAAAGCTAAGTTCAGGGTCATGAGAGCACAATTTAAATATGACTACATATGCCATGTAGAGTTATTTCATCAGGGTAAGTTCAGAAGAATTAGAAAGAGGGCAAAGATATGTCATACAGATAGAGAAATGTCTAATTGCCTTTATAGGTTGAAACTGAGAGTTCCTCATTAAATGCTTGATTAATGTTACTGACCTACTAAAACACACATGTACACACAGAGACATGGGCACCACAACACTTCTGACTCAGCTTTAAATTTATTCACCACCTTCAATTGTTTCGATTTTAAGATAATAAACCTGTAGAGAATGAATATTAAATATTGGAGAAAAATTAAAACCTTCATACCATCCAGTGGAATTAGGCAATTTTAATGAGAACAGAATAGTTAATAGCAATGACATATTCTCAGTGGAAAACTAGATATGCCTTCCAGATAAAGGAATCGAGTTTGAGCCTGAAGAAAAGCCAATCTTCAGCATCAATTTTCACATAAACCAGTGAGCACAACAGAAACAAATATGTTCCATGAAAATATTACAAGTTTATAAAATGAGTATAAAATACATTTTAATTGTATGATTACTTAAGGAAATGTGTAAAATCAGCTTTAATTTAAAGAACTCTTTAAATATTATGTATAGGATTGTTTTCTCTGCATATATTTATGAGCATTGCAGGTCAACAAAAGGCATTGGATCCCCTCAATCTGTAGGTACAGATGGTTTAAACCACAAGGTTTGTGCTAGAAACTGAACCCGTTTCCTCTATAGGAGCAACATTTACTCTTAACTGACAGTCTACCGCTCTAGCTGCCAAAATAACTTTTAAGAAACCTATTTTTTTCACTGTGGTTTCTAGAAAATGGTTAAGAGCCTTTATTGCTCTTATAGAGCAGTCAGGTTAGGTTACAAGTATCCACACAGTGGTTCATTACCATCCAAAACTCCAGTTCCACTGGAACCCAATACCTTCTTTTGACCCCTACAGGGACTAAGCTTGAGTGTGGTTCACAAACATACATGCAAGCCAAACATTTATACACAAAATAAAATGAATAAACCCAAATTTAAAAAAATGTGAAGTGTTTGTGCTTCAAATAATCACAACAAATAAATTTTTACGTGTGTTGAAGTGAGACTAGAGTTTAAAAGCTTCCTTATTTGATCTTTTGGAGGACACTGAACTGAAGCAAAAGAAAACAAGCAGAGATTGCATCTTATCTCTAAATGCACTGCCCTTGATGGTAAGAAAGCGCTGGGTAAATGTTTGGTCAATGGGTGACAGGAAAGAAGCTTGGAAAAGAAGAAAACAATAGTCATGTGAATATTGAAGCCTGGAATGAAGTTTAATATTTGCAAATTTGCCTTTTCTATGACATCACTTCTTCCTGTTTTGAATACTGACAACATATCATTAAACTATAAGTGGACTTTAATATGCAGTATAAGAGTTTAAAGCAATTTATGTCTGTATTAGAGATCCCCAGAAACTATTGCTGATGCCAAGAAATGCTTGCTGACAGAAGTCTGGAGCTGTCCCCTGAGAGGATCTTCCAGCATACCTGACCAATACAGATTCAGATACAGTCAACCATCTGACTAAGCCTGGGGACCCCATTGGAAGAATTAGAAGGACAGAAGAAGCTGAAAAAGATTGCAATCCCATAGAAAAAAAAACAACAAGATCAACTACCAGGACCACCCATAGCTCCCAGGGAATAAATCACCAACCAAAGAGTACATATAGAGAGACACATGCCTCCAGCTGCATATGTAGCAGAAGATTGACTTATCTGGTATCAAGGAGAGGGGAGACCCTTAGTCCCATGGAGGCTTGATACCCCAGCATACCCCTGTATGCTAGAGCAGTGAAATGGGAATGGAAGGGTGGATGGGGGAACACCCTCATAGCTGTGAGGAGGAGGGGAATGGGATAGGGATGCAGTAAGTGAAAGGTGAATAGTTCAGTATGAACACATGACACATGTTACATCTATAGGTTTCAAGTGGAAATGTCTCAAGGGCATTTGGAAGCATGAGTCTGGGTAAAACAATTGGTGTGGAAGAACCACCACCTTGGTGGTGAAGGAATCCTGGAATCTGATTGAATTTTCTATGAAAAAGCACAAAAGAAAATGGAGACCTAATACTCAGAAAGGCCTTTTCAAGGATCAAAGACAGGACGTTCCTGTAGTTAAACTAATGAGAGAAAGCTGTTGATATAAGATAAATTAGGAATATCTGAGCTGTCTGCTGTCTTAGAGGCTGCCATGGTTTGAATAAGAATAACCCCCATATGATCATTCATATATTTATATGTTTGGACAAGTGTTTAGGAAAGATTAAGAGGTATGGCCTCTTCAGACTAAGTGTAACACTGGGGGGGGGGGGGGGGAGCTTTAAGTTATAAAGAGCTTTTCAAGAGCTTCTTACCAGGTTCTCTCTTTCTCATTCTCTCTCTGTGTCTCTTGTCTTTCTGTCTTTCTCTGTCTTTCTGTCTGTATGTCTCCTCTCTTTGTCTGTCTGTCTCTTGTCTGTCTCAGTCTGTGCCTCTCTCTGTCTTTCTGTTTCTGCATCTGTCTCCATTTCTCTGACTTCTGTCTGTCTCTGTCTCTGTCTCTCTCTGCATCCCCTCTCCTCTGGGATAAGATTTAAGCTCCCAGCTACAGTTCCAGGGCACTATCTGGAAGCATGATTTCTACCATGAAAATCATCAACTAAGCCTCCAAAGCCCTAAGCAAGCTTCCAATTAAAAGCTCCTTAAATTGCTTTATTCATGTTGTTTCTTCACAGCAATAGAACAGTAATTAAGACAGAGATGAACAAAATTAGAAAAATATTTACTAGTTTTTATTTTTGGAGCAAAAAGGACATTGTTTGTGGAAAAAAAAAACCCTCTTTCAACCCCCTTAGAAAAGCAAAAGCTGATGGTCTTGAGTTAAGGAGTGGGTAGGGAGTACAATTACACTTTCAAAGACTGGTTGTAAAAGAGAAGTGTAAGCTATCAAAGCTGAAATATGTGTGTTGGAGTGTGTAGGTGTCTATGAACTTTGTTATAACTGGAAGAATATGTGTGTTTGAGTGTATAGGTGCATATGTACTTTGTTATAACTGGAGGCTGCATGAATGCATAGGAAAATTATCTTAAATAGAGAAAAATTTAAAATATAAAAGTAAAAACATCAACTGAGAAATTATTTGTCTCCAAATTGATTTCCAGACTGGCTGTTCACAGTTGCACTCTCACCAGCAATGCAGGAGTGTCCCCGTGCTCCACATCCTCTCCAACATGTGCTGTCCATTGAATTTTTGATCTCAGCCATTCTGATGGGTGTAAGTTGGAATCTCAGAGTCATTTTTATTTTTTTCCTTGAGGACATTCAACATTTCTTTAGGTGCTTCTCAGTCATTAACGATTCCTTTGTTGAAAATTCTGTTTAACTATGTACCTCATTTTGTAATTGGGTTATTTGAATTGTTGGTGTCTAACTTCTTGAGCTCTTTATATATCTTGGATATTATCTCTCTGCCAGATGTAGGATTGATAATTATCTCTTCCCAATCTATGGGCTATTGTTAAAAGGAAAACACATGATCATCTCATTAGATGCCTAAAGAGCCTTGGACAAAATCCAACACCACTTCATGTTAAAAATCTTGGAGAGATCAGGTATACAAGACACATACCTAAATACAGCAAAGACAATATACCACAAGCCAATACCCAACATCAAACTAAATGGAGAGAAACTTAATGCAATTCCATTAAAATCAGGAACAAGACAAGGCTGTCCTCTCTCCCCAAATCTTGTCAATATAGTAATTGAAGACCTAGCTAAAAGTAACTAAAGGAGACCAAACGGATACACATTGGAAAGGAAGAATTCAAAGTACTGCTATTCACAGATGATATGATTAATATGCATAAATGACTCCAAAAATTCTACCATAAAACTCCTACAGCTAATAATTATCCAAGACCCAAAAGACTATGCATGGTATACTCACTTATAAGTGGATATTAGCCATAAAGTACAGGATAACCACTCTACAACCCACAGAACCACCTTCAGCAAAGTGTCTGTATATAAAACTAACTTAAGGAAATCAGTAGCCCTTCCTTATACAGATGATAAGTGGGCTGAGAAAGAATGTAGAGTCAATATCCTTCACAATAGTCACAAATAATATAAAAATATCTTGGTGTAACCCTAACAAAGCAAGTGAAAGATCTGTATGACAAGAACTTTAAGTCTCTGATGAATAAAACTGAAGAAGACAGAAGATGGAAAGATCTCCCATTGGCATGGATCAGTAGGATTAACATAGTGAAAATGGCCACTTTACCAAAAGCAATCTACAGATTCAATGCAATTCTCATCAAAATTCCAACATAATTCTTTACTGATCTTGAAGGAACAATTCTCCACTTCATGTGGAAAAACAAAAAACCCAGGATAGCTAAAATCAATACATTAAAAAAAAAAAACTTCTGGAGATATCATCATCCCTAATTTCAAGCTGTATTACAGAGAAATAGTAATTGAAACTGCATGGTATTAGTATAAAAACAACAGGTTGATCAATGGAATCTAATTCAAGATCCTGAATTAAATCCATACACCTATGGACACTTGACTTTTTTACAACCACTCTGGAAATCAGTTTGGTGGTTTCTCAGGAAAAAATAGGAATAGTCCTACCTCAAACTATACCATTGTTGAACATGTACCGTACCATACCACAAGGATGCTCATGTATATTCATAGCAAACTAATTTGTAATAGCCAGAAATTGGAAACAAGTTAGATGTTCCTCAACTACAGAAGCAACAAAGAAAATGTGGATCATCTACACAATGGAATACTACTCAGCTATTAAAAACAAGGATGTTATGAATTTTGCAGACAAATTGATAGAACTAGAAAATATCATACTGAGTGAGATAACCCAAACCCAAAAGGATATACATGGTGTGTACTCACTTATAAGTGGATATTAGCCATATGTTCAAGATAACCACTCTACAATCCATAGAATCAAAGAAGTAAAATGACAAAGAGAGTCCAAAAGGTCCAAGGAAGAATGGGAGAAGCTTTTTCAGATGGGAAAATAAAATATTGGAGATGGATGGAAGCAGAGAACTGGGTGGGAGGGGCGAGAGGGAGTGAAACAGGGCAGGGGTGTATCAGGTGTAGAGACAAGAGGGAAGAGAGAACAGAAATCTGGCATGGACAGGGAAAGGCCAGAGACCTGAAATGGGGAGGTCCCAGGGTGCTGTGGGAGAGACTCTTGCTGAAACTCCTAGCAGTAAAGGATAAAGATCCTGATATGGTCACTTCCAGTAGCCAGACATGACACTCAGAGGAGAGATAAAGATAACAATCCACCCATAAAACCTTCTACTCAAAACGTGTCCTGCCTAGAAGATATGCAAGAATAAAGATGGAGCAGAGATGGAGTGGAATGGCCAACCAATGACTGGGAAAAATTGAGACACACCCCATTGACAAGCACCAATCTCTGACACGATTAATGATATGCTTGCAAACAGGAGCCTACCATAACTGTCCTCTGAGAGGTCCCACCTAGCCATCAATAGAAAGAGATACATCAACCCACAGCCAAACAATACGTGGAACTCGGGGATTCTTGTGAAAGAGTTGGAGGAAGGACTAAGGGATATGAAAAGGATAGGGACTTCAAAGGAGGACCAACAGAGTCAACTAACCTAGATGCTTGAGAACTCCCAGAGACTGACCAACCAAAGAGTGAGCATGTTCTGCATCTAAGCCCCCTGCATATATGTAGCAGAAGTGTAGCATGGCCTTCATGCAGATTCCCCAACACCTGAAGTGGAGGCTGTCCCAGAATCTGTTGCCTGCCTATGGAACCTGTTCCCCTAGCTGAGCTGCCTTATCTGGCCTCAGTGGGAGAGGATGCTCCTACTCCTGCAGTGACTTTCTAATACCCAGTGCCCACCCCTTCTCAAAGGAGAAGGTGTGGAAGGAATGGGGGAAGACTTGTGTGGGGGTGTGGGAAAAGAAAAGGGACTGAAATCTAGAAGATACAAATCAATCTAGAGAAAGGTAAATTTTTATTAAAAAATTTATAACAAGAGGTTAGGTTCAGACCAATTTTTTTTGGTGCATAGGGATTTTAATGTTATCTGTAAAACTTATTATGCTATTTACTAATAAATAGTGAATTCACCATCCTGTAACACAGCAACCAATTAAAAACAAATAGATTTATATTTGAATGTAAAAAATATATAACTGCTATTTTTACAAGTTAAATCATAAAAATATTTAACAGAGCAATTATTTATAAAAATGTTATCTTATATATGAAAAATAGAATTTATTTCACTGTAATCCTAGAAATTTTTATTTGATCATTGGTTAGTGTGCAAGCATAAACAATTACATTTATCGTCAACATATTATAGTTGTATGTAAGAAGATAAAAATATAAATATTTTATCACTGTAATAGTGAACCAAAAGAAATAGTTAGAATATGACTAATAACTGTCCCTTTTTGTTCCTCTACATAAATTCTAAACTTTGTAACCAGTTTTAGAGGAGGAAAATAAGCAAACATCTACTTAAATAACCTCCCAGTCATACTATCGAACACTAAAATAAGTAAAAAAAATTAATCCTTTTGAGGCTTGGAGTCGGTTTCCAGATGTCCTCATTTAAAAGAAATAAGCCTACAAGTCTACAACAGTACCTGAGAGTCAAATTCTGACACAGCATTCTTTTAAGTTGCCAAGTTTCTAAACCTTTTCCTATTACTTCTTTAAGAACCTCATAAATGTAAAAAAAAAAAAAAGTTTCCTATGAAAGATGAGTCTCAAAACTAAAATGAAGATATTTTTATGATTTCTTTTCTGTTTAACAATGCTTTTCAAAGAGTAAAATAGACCAGCAAAATTCATATCACTTTATGAAAAGTGTATCTTTGAAAATTTTAACCTTGAATTATAAATTTTTATAATAATAGTAATTATTATTATTATTATTATTATTATTATTATTATTATTATTATATGGGAGATGCACCAATATCAGGATGTTCCTGTGGAGGCCACAGTGGACAACGTTTTGTAGTAGGTTCTCTCCTTACATTTTTATATGGGTTCTGAGGGCCATACTTAGGACATAGGATCACACCGAATGTGCAGTTGCCCTTTGACGTACCTTATGGACTATGCATTTTTCATTTTACTCAGAAAACCTATTGCTGCTATTTGTTCAAAGTTAAACTGCTGTCCAAAAGCACAAAAAAGATTTTTTTAAGGTGAGATGTAGTAAAAATTGTTTCAGTGACTGCAAGTGATTTGATCACATTTATTAAAATTTCATATCATAAATTTAAATAATAAAGATCAAGATAGATAAGACTTTAAAAGCGAAAAAGTTATTAGATAAGGAGGTAATCACTTATACCAAGTTCTTGTGTGTAGGCTAAGATTTTTCAAAACCTACTTTTAAAACGTTTTTCCAAATGCTTTGATCCCCTCTTCTAGCCCACTATCCAAAGGTAGGGGAGAAAAGAGGGAAAATAAGACAATGGGATGTGGACCTGTTTAGCAGTAGTTCCTTGGGGGCAATTCCAGTATCCGTTGTGTTGTCCTGACAACAGTAGTGTCAGGATACCAAACATGAATCAACCGTGATGGCACAATACAGGAGAAATAACCAGGCCTCCTCTGAATTAACATGAGTCAGTGGTAGCAACCAGAACCAAGTCGGATGCCAAGAAAAGCTATCTCATGACTCTATCAGTGGTGTGACTGTCTCAACAGCATGAAGATCAACAAAGACTCGAGACCAACAAAGTGTTGCAAGGTTGGTTATATAAGTGCCCTGCCACTGTCCATGAATCCCATTTATATTCTCTCCAAACATCACATGTCTTCTGAATGGGTCTTGCCTCAGGAAAACACCATGTGAGTCTGTATCACATGACACAACCAGAAACTTGCACCTCATAATGTATGTTTTGATCTTATAATGAGAAAGTATCAGGATCTATATACATGATCTCATTATGTTCTTTTATGGTTTGAATATAGTTTGATTTCTCTAAAGTCATGTTAAAACTTAATTTCCAGTCTGGACGATGAGGTCTTTAAGGACTTAATCATCCATGAAGGGGTATGTCTTTTTTATTGGATGGAGAAGTTACTGAGAACAAACCATTGTAAGACAAGGTCTCTCTCCTATTACCTCCTTTCCTGCACTGTGGCGTCCCCTGAAGTCAGAACACAAGGCTCTCATTAGAAGCTGATACTCTACTCTTGGACTCTAGGATTGAGCCAACTTAACTTTTTTTTTTTCTTTAATGACCTAGGATCAGGCATTCAGATAGTGTAAAACAACATGGAGTAAGGCAGCCCTCATCAAATAGCCTGTGAGGTAAATCTTACACTTTCTATACTATATGGCATGAAAATTAATGACTGCAGATGTCAAGTCTGTAATCAAATCTAGGGTTTTAAAACCCAAGATGTCAAAATTTGAGGAATTTGGGTAAGTTGGTCATTTTGTTGCAAGATTGAAATATCTCACCGTGCAGAGGATGATCCTACTTTCCTATGATTTCTCATGTAACAAGTCACAAGAACTCCTTAATATTTAGTTCTAAGCCACCTTATCTAGCTGATGACAAACCTTAGATTTGGGTGGAAAAATGCTCTAAAGTTCTAACAGTATAATAAGATGACTATCAAGTTTTAAAATATAACTTTTACCTTTATATGGATTTGCTTATACTTTCAGTTATGAAAATGATATTTAAATAAAATCAATAAAGTGTTGCTTCTTGCTCTAATAATTGTGGGGCTTTCCAGATGTTTGATCCTGACCTCACTAAGTGTGTTTTGTTTTTCAGCTTTTCTTTCTGTCAGTAGTGAAAATTAAGGCATGAAAGATGCTTTAAAAGAGAGACTATCTGAGAACATGCTGACTAAACACCACCTACGTTTGAACAGCAGCCAGTTATGTGAATGACACACTTCCCCTCACCCACCCACAAGGGTCAGGTCACTTCCAGTCCAAACATAGGAGAAACGGTGAGAGATGCTGGGTGTGGACTTGGAACAGAGCTTCTATTATGCTGTTCCTTCTGGTTGAAGCAGTCATGGAACGTAAGTATTCTACTGTTTAGTATTCTACTGTTCAGGTAGGATAAAACAATATGGAGTAAGGTAGCCCATACTGTTTAGGGCAATTCCTGAAATATTGAGGTTATTTCTTTTTATCCTATTTACTCTGGTTTGCCACGTTAAGAATACAGGAATAAAACTGGACTGTTGTTGTCTGTAACAAGACTTTTACCCTTGAAACAAAACAATCAATTCACTCACCATCCTCACATTTTGACTTCTCAATTTTGACAGACCTGGAGATTCTCAAGTGGATGTAACCCCGACTTCTTCTTTGTCATCACCATTACAACAGAGAAAAACTTTACCAAAAATAGAAGATATGTAAAAAAACAAAAGTACCTTGAACAAACAAGTACACTAAATTCCATATTGATAATTAAGTTTATAGGATGAAATATACGACTAGGGAAGGAAAAGCAAAATGGTATTCCATACGGCATGAGACAATCTATAGTTTTCATTCTGCCCTTGCAGGAATAATTCATAAATTTGGTCGTACTTATGACTGCAGAAAAGTTCCTGGGGCTTTGAGGACAGAATGTAGAAAGAACTTTGGGAATAGAGGCTATGCCTCAGGAATAAGTGCAGTTGGACAGGTTAGTAGGGAGTATCAGGCCCCTGTAGATGTTAAGGTTTTTCTCAAATAATTTTCTAACCTTGTCTGTTTCACATGATGCATTCACATGATGCAATTGGGTTTAAAAGGCTATCGTCATTATTTTAAGTGCCTTAGTAACCTAATATAAAATTTGGAAGCCATAAATGTTCATCTTCTTTTTGTGTATGTGTGTGTGCATGTGTGTGGGTGTGTGTGTTTGTGTATTGGGATATGTGCCTGCATTTGTAACTCATTTGTTGTGTAACTAGGAAAACCTGGTTCAGCCTTTGCTTAGTCAGACTACAAGGGCTTGGCCACCTTCCTGATATATCCGCATTCATATTTCAACTGAGCAACTAGTGAACCATGAAATTAGTAGAGATGAATGCTTCAGAAATAAAAAAATCATAAACCATTGCATTTAGTTTTATATACCTATATTGATAATTTTGTAACAAAATAGAATTGTCCTGTGAAAACATCATAGAGAATTGATTCCAAAGAAAACTTAAAGCATTGACATTGCTGTTTCTCCCCTGCTAAGCTTATAGGAATTTCTGTTACTATGAGAACTACATTTTGCTAGGAATATGTTTAGGATCTAGCTTTCCTTCTTTCAAAGTCAAAACAATGTCAAAACACCAATTATTTTGTTTGGATACAAACGTGGCTCTGCTTAAATGTAATTTTTCAGATGAATATACTTCAACAAGTTTACCAATAACTGGAAACTATTATCTGTAAACTAATAACCACCAGGGAAGGACATACAAAAAGCTAGCACAAATAAAATGTGTTGCTAAAATAAGTATCTCTTAGTAAAATAACTCTTGGATACTGAACCAGGACTTGCCTCTATTGATCAATTTTGGAGTCTTTGTCTTTTTCCTTCCTTCCTTTCTTTCCTCTGTCTTTATTTTAATCTGTCTTGAAAAACTGGGGCATATTTCATGGTCCACATGAAGCTTTCCCAGACCACTTTTTAAAATTTTGTTTGTTTCTCTTAATCATAACAAGATTTCTTACCAAAGCCATTCCATTTCATAATAGCTTTTGGGTTGCTTGTCAATGTATGTAAAGTAGGCAGGAGCTACTAAAGGTCTAGAGATGATGCTTGCCAATGCTGAAATTCTGCAAACAGAAAGACATTTCACTGCAGTAAGCATTGCTCCCTCTTGTCAGACAAAATGAGAGGCAGATGCCATCAGATGATGTCATATGCTAAACATTTCATAAGTTTATGCCACTGTCTAATCACATTGCTCTCAAAAACCGTAAGCGTGGCTGGAGCAGCCACATAATGATAAGGTACTTGTCAGCCTGGGAATACTTAGGAATGAGGAAATGAAAGGAAAATCTCCTCACTCATGGTTAAAACACATAAAGGGAACTTAAATCTCTTGATGTCAGGCCACCTGTATCAACACTTCCCAAGTACCAATCTTGGGAATTTTATACATTGTTTTCTTTTTTTTAATCTCTGTATTTTCTGCCTACAAACAGAGTAGTTTTTTTTTTTAAAGAAAAGCTACTGTGAACCACATATTGTTCCTATTGTGTTATTTAAGTATACATGGCATCTTTTTATTTATTGTGAATCATTCTAACGTGATAAATAAGGATATCAATTATGAACAATGTATTGCCAGTGCCACTATGAATGACACGAGTTGCCATTATTATGTGTGTTGCTTCAGCAGAATACCATGGATCAGGCTGTTAAGCTATTGGTGTTTATTTCTGGAGGCTGAGACATCAAAAGATCAAGATGCTAACTGGTTTGATTCCTAGAAAGGGCCCTCCCCTTAGCCTCCAGATGATTGCTTGTGGGATGTATCCTTACATGACCTTTCTCTGTGTTTAGAGAGAAGGAGGAATGAGTTTTTTTGTGTGTTATAAAGACACCAATGCTAGAGCTGAGGAGATTAATCTGTGGGAATGTGCATTTTTATCCTCTGAACACACTTAAAGTCGTGGCTGTATCTCTAAATATAGCCACTGTAGGGTTATATCTTGTGGATTTGGGAAACAGTCTATAATGCTATGTGTCAAATAAGACTTGCTGGAAACCTAATGTATTCTGAACAAATAAATGGCATCCAAGTATAGTATTTCCTCTCCTGCAGTTGTTGAGGCAAGTTAGGAACACAAGATTTTATTTTCACATCTTATAATTATAAGCATCTTAAAATAATATTTTGATTAACTTTAAAAGTAATTAATGCCAAATAAGAAATAGACTATTAATTAAACTAAATGTATTTAAGAGCCTAAGTCTAGATATATTTATCTTAATCTATTTTGGCTCCTGACCTAGTCAATGTTAACCACTTTTAACATTGACTCTAATGGAAAATATTAATTAAAGGGCTCATTTCCCCTTAAGTCACTGAATTAATGATTAGCTACCACATATGAGTTTTTCTCAGATGTGATCTCCCTTATTATTCATTTATTTCTCCAAGGAGTATGAGAAAAGATGCCTTGCAAACCTATTTCCTAACTCTACACAAAGAGATGAGCAATATATTGCACCTGAGGTGCCCCAGTGGGGATCAGAGGTATTTAAGAGATGAGAGGAAGTTTGCCCACCATGGAATCTTCATCATAGCAAATGAGATGACTTTGTGCTAGAAGCTACCCAGCAGTGCAGACAGTGCCACATCAAAAACCTATGTGAGGCCAAGCTAATTGGCAACACAGAAGGGAGGATCTTAAAGTTTCATCAACTCTTAGCAACTCAACAGCTCTTGGCAGGACAGGTGATAAAGTAGCCAAAGAAACTTCAGAAGACAGAAAAAATGATGACCAATGAGAATGCAGAGGACTGATCATGGTTACAAGTATCACCAAAAGTCATACTACTTTAAATTGAGATTCCTTCTTAGTGCCAAAGAAGATGTGGTTTAGTTAATCTTTAAAAAATGTTCTGAGGGCAGGGGGTGTGGTAAGTTCACTTGTCTTTTCTACGTTGAGATGAAAAAAATCAAGGTTTAGACAAATTGGCTGTGCCACTTTCATAAAGTCAGTATGTGGCATACAGTACAGTTCTTTGTTTAAAACTATTGCCTAATGTTCATTCCATTTTCTCTCTGCCTTCCAGATGAGACTATTACTATAGATCCCTAGTATAGCATGTTAAAATAATACCTTGACTTAAATGCAAAAATTAAAACTCACATAGAATTGTTCTTAAATCACTAAGTATAAAGAAATTCAGAAGTGGTATATTCAAAGTGAAAATAATTTAAATGTAGGGAAAAATCAATGCTAGGGGAAAATGCTAGAGAAAAATCAAGAAATCAGGAATATAATTTTAACAACAAAGTTTCTCTACTACCCAATGATTTAATTTGAAAAACTCTTATATTGTTTAATAAAATGATGAGTAATTGCAATTTGAGCACACTAAACATCTTCAAAATACATTTTTGTGATCTTTAAGGGGAATACAAAGAAAAATTTATGGTAGATTATTTCATATTTTCACTCTAAATTTTGTTTTTAAATTTATAACATACCTTGATGATGTACAAGCAGGACTGACAAAATGACTCAGCAAGCAAAATCACTGTTGCTAAGGTTGATGAGTGAAGTTAAACCCTGGGACTCACACAGTGGAAGGAATCACATCCTGACATTTGTACTCTGATCTCCACACACATACACATATATAGACCCACTCACATGTGCACATAAATAAATATAATAAAATATATTTCATTGCTGTAAGCATACTTTGAAAAAGTCAATAGTATTAATTTATCTCACATGAAAGGTTATACAAAGTCATCATTTCCATATCATTCACTATAGGATTATAAGATATAAATTATCTTGGCTCCTTTCTGAAGAAAACTGCAATTCAGCTTGTTTTCCTTGAATTCTATCTAGGAAATATTGAGATTTTAATTTCTACAGATAGCATGTCAGTCTAAATGTTTTCATTCACTTTGTCTGTTGTCATTAAGCGATTCTCACTGAGGTCCAGTGTTGTACACACCAATCTGAAGTAGGTGTCTTAAGTAGTTAATATTCTTGTGAAAGTAGTTGTCTTTTGCTTGATTTATTGTCTTGCTTGCATAACATAAATTCAAATAAGAAAAATGAGATTCCAGAGTTACATTGAATAAAACACCAGGAAAAAAAAGCATAAAAACCCACAGATACATTTCTATAACTTCCATATTCACAAAAATATTTGAAAACTGAAACTTTTCCTTGAGATCAAGTCAGAGAGTAGGAGTCTAAGAATAATAACCAAATTCACCATTTCTTAGTAATATACTGTACTTATAAATTTATTCAAAGAAGAGTGGGTTATGAGGATTGATTAGTGATGGCAATGGAAATAACTGATCATATCTGAATACAAATAAAGGAATTTTGTTATGAAAACAATAAAAAAAGAAAAATACCTAAAACATAAAAATGAACTAGAAATGAACACAAACTATTAGTAGCCAATATCATTAATTTCAAAGACAAAAGTTTTGATTGTTCCTATTTCAAACAAATTGTAAATGTTTAAAGGAAGTTATAATACTATGACCTCTGCTATTTCAGATAAATGACTTGCTCAATCTATATTATATGTCATATACCTAGCAAATACTAGCACTGAAATGTACCTTTTGAATGTACCAACAAACTATGCCTTGAAACTACTAATATAACAATTTGTATTAAAATTATAAGCTTGTAAACTTCCAGGCTACTAAAGTGTTTTCATTTTGAAGCTTCCTGTTAGAATTTGCTCTTGTGGAACTGATGTCCTAACTAGGCAACAGATAATTATTACAAAATGACATAGTAATTTGAATAAGTTATTTTTGCAGGAGGAATGCCTTAGTGTCTCTAAGTTGGGGACAAGAGAGAATTCTGTAAATAGAAATATTTATCTAGATTTTTAAAAGACAAAGATATTTATTGTTCAGCCCAGAAACATGAAGGAGAAAATGACCTATAAAGTCAGCTGAGTTCAAAATTAGCTACAATCAGTTTTGTTTTCATACAACTTACATAGATAGTTGGTGAGAAATTGAGAAAATATCATGAAGTAAATATCTCTACACATTTATGAACACCATTCATGGATGCAGAGTAAATCCCTAACAGTACAACCTTTCTTTCCCTACATAACTCCTTTTGAAGGCTCCCTTAACCATTGCCCAATATAATAAACTTCTAAAAGGTCTATACGCCACATTCTATTTTGCATTAAGCAAGCTCATCTCTGTATCATAGAAATTCCAGGGTACCATGATAAATTTGAGAATGAAATACAGACAGTTTATTAGGTGCAAATTTCTTTGAAAAGGTGGTTCTAGGTGTATGAGAGGCTGACTTTCTTGCCATTGATATTGACTTAACTCATTATTATATTAATGTATCAAAATCTTAAATAACCTGCAACTTACACTTCAGACTCTTTTATGATGCTATACTTTTCTTTCACCCCTCATTTTAAAATTAATACTTTGAGAATTGTACAATGTATTTTCATTACAACTGTCTTCTACCCCAATCCAAACACCCCACATCCATTCCCTTCTGTAAGCACTCAAATATGTTGTCTTTTTTTTTTAAGGTGAGAATTGCATTTTACTCAAAAGTGGCCTAACACTATACTGTGCATAAAACAGCTAATTAATACTTGTTTTACCAATTTGAAGAAACTATAATAAATCATCAACATTATAATACTAAAAAAAATTATAATATACCTATTCACAATGACATGGCCTTTAAAAAGAGGCAAACTCACGGTCACTTATTGCTTCATGGTAACTCTATGTTCTCAGAAATACTGGATATTTTAATCTTATATGAACACCATAGAGGATACCTACACCAGCCTAAAAGAATAGGTCAATATTTTGTGGTGCCTCATGATGTAATCACAGATACATTAAATAGCATATGTGAAATAGAAAATAGCCATGAAAATAGTAAATACCTAAATCTATAACATAATCAGTTACTATTACTATCAAGAAAAATAACCGTCATGCATATTATTGTATTATTCTTGATGCAACAGGAAGTCTTGTTGATTTGCTTATTTAATCAACACCACAAACAAGTGTAACAATAGCCGATAGATAAATTCCAATTCCATTGTTTTATGTAGTCTCAATTATGTAGATGCTCTATTACTGATGTAAGTATTTTCATGCTGTATGTGACTCTATATACTCTGATTGTGTGTGTGTTTATATAGAGTTATGTAATTAAAATATAAGTATATGTGTGTTTACACATGTATTGTATATCTTTTAATTATATGCCACTACATAAATTTTAGCATATTTTACAGAAATCATGATTCATGATTCACATTAAATAATAAAACTTAGCCACATACAATTAGATGCACATAAAAATCTAAAACCTATCCACAAAAACTGAGGATTGCATGTTATTTAATTAATAATTAACTTTTCAGAAATGATATCAAGGAGTGCATTATTTTATCTTTAGTATCTTAAACTCAAATTTACATTTTCTAGCAACTATCATTTTTATAAAATGAGAATATAAGGAAACAATTTAAAATACTGTTGCATGCAATATCAACATGCATCTTATACATTTTTCATTAATTCCTTGGTACATTTGTTTGGGGGATATGTGTGTGTGTGTGTGTGTGTGTGTGTGTGTGTGTGTGTGTGTGTGTGTATACATGTATATGCAAGCACTTGCATGTGCAGAAGCACTTATCTGTATATACGTGGGTGATATCAACAGTTTGGCTTCTGGCATCTTTCTCTATTGCTTTCCTCTTACTTATGAGATAGAGCCTTTAACTGAGTCTTGAGCTCACTATTTTCTCTTGATTGCCCAGTAAATAAATTCATAAAAATTTTCCCCTATGTGTCCCCCAGTGATGCAGTTACAGATATGTGCCATCAGATCTACTCAAGTCTGGGTAAGAGGGATCCAAATTCCCTCTCTGGTGCTTGGGCAGCCAGCATTTTACCCACTGAGCCATAACCCCAGCCCTCATTTGTTTATATGACAGACTTGTTTCAGTGATTTATAATGACAATTTGTTTAACATTTTGGTAACTTAGGTTATAAAAACAGAAATACTGAAGAAAGAGGGAGGAAAAGTACTGTAGGAAAGGTATGTATAGGATGTAACGGCTGGTGCCAAATCAAACACTTTCCAAATATTCATCTACTAACTAACTTTAGAATAATTTCTGAAGCACAAATATATAAGAATAAATTTTAAATCATTATAAAAAAGGGTTTCTATAAGTGTATGTGTTCCTTATACTCAAACTTTTAAAAATGTTTTCACTTTTTCTTACTTTTTTTAGATTTGCTTTCATGCCAAGAGGAACATCTTTCCAGCTGAACAAATAGAGTCCTCCTTAGTTCATTCGAGCACTGAAATATACACTGAATAGAATTTTGAAATAATTCAGCTCTGCTCTAAACAGCAAGATTTATTTTTTGAGTACTTGCCAATTCGTCTACACCTGGTTAATCACTTTTCAAAATATATGTTGCTTCACTAATGGCCCCCTTGCTCTCAGACACATAAGTCAGAGAAAGATTCAGTCAAGTATTGAATGACAGGCATGTGTATAAATATAATAAAACGAAGCTATGGGTGGAGTCACCGCTATTCCTGCCAACTGGATCACAGGACTGGGGAATCGTTTAAATGTATCTCACTAGTATCTCCTATTCGTTTCTAGCCTCAAAAGCATTTCTATTCTGCAGTATATATTCATTCCCATAGTATAAAAAGCAGGTCTGGATGAACAAAAGTTTGCCAGAAGGCCATCTGGAAGCAGCATTAAAGCTTGGATTTCTATGTATAGGATTTTTGAGGATAACTATGGTTCCAAATGTGAACACATATCTTCAGCCTCCAGCCAACTGCTGCTTCATTATATAATCACTCCTAATTTTTCAGGGTTGAGTAATAAACATCGAATGTAACTCTGAGGAAGATAAGTAGTTCCAGCATATACACCAGTTAATTCCAGTGATGGATCTTGAATTTCGTTTTTGTACCATCTAGTTAAGAAATATCCACATGTAGAATGTCAGTTCATGGAAATCTTGTATGTGACAGCCTGAGGTTTCTTGGTATGCTCCTTCTGTAGCCAGTTGGAAGGATTCTGTTGCTCCCTTGAGTGTGAGAGGGGATAACTCTTGAGCCTTGAGGCTGCACACATGAAAATCTCTTCGCTTGTATTTTTTCAAGCAAGTATTGACTCTGTCTTTGCTATGTTCTACTTTCTTGCTTCTACTCTGAACATGTCCTGTTCTTATGTCTTTTCTATTTGCCTTGGCACGTAGCCCAGTAGCCATCTCTTCAGCTGGTACCAATTTGACTCCTGGGTTTTTAGAACATCATGTGCTTCCAGAGGCCAACTGGCCATGAGAAACCAGACTTTTCACAATTTATCAATACCGTCAGTGGCTGCCTGCCCCATTCCAAGAGAGGAGAATCCCTTTCTCTTGTGCATTTACCCATCAAGTGTGCAGGCTTTCTTCTGGAAGGCATTCACTTCTGATTAGTGAAAGGAGTACCTGATAATCTCCATCAGTGATAATACACAGCATAAAATTTGGTTGTGGTTGTAGAACAAAATCAGAACAGCCGAGAGACATTAGGCAAGAAACTCTGTCCTCTACTCATCACCCAATAAAGCATGGACTCTGTCTGACACTTAACCATCTTCCTATTTAATCAGTTTTTAACATTGTCCCACCATTCTCATAACCTTGACTTTTCTTCATCAACAGTCATGTTCCTTTTAATCTTAGTAGTTATTGTTTTGAGTAAATAATATAATGTATTAGGTCTCTTCTAATTGAAAAGAAAAGTTCCTTGATATGACCCATCCATATAAATGCAGGTTAAACAACCTAATCTGAAAATTCAAAATGCTAAAATTCCTGAAACCTATTAGTACCAAGTGGAAAATTCCTCATCTGACTTCATGCCACAATTAAAACCCCGATTAACAGCATACATCTTGATTACATAGTGATAAAGTATAAATCCAGAGTCAAGACTGAAGGTACCCAAACTAGAAGCAACATGAGAGCACTACATGTAACAAGTTTGTTTCTCAGAAGTGTTAAAAATAATGAATAAAATTACTTTGAGGTACATATAAGGTTTACATATAAAGCATAAATCAATTTGCACTTGGACTTGTAATCCTATCCCAGTATTTCATCAATTACATGCAAATATTACCAATTATTAAAACACCTCACTTGTGATACAATTCTTGTCACAAGTATTTCTTTTTTATTGGCTATTTTATTCTGTTTTTAATTGAAAATAGAGTCTTGTCTCATACAATATACCCCAACCATACTTTCATATGCCATTACTGCTTCCAGCCCCTCCCCACTTTACCTTTTGCTCAAATATGCTTCCTCTCTCTTTCCTGTTAGAAGGGAAAAAAACCGCCTCCAAGAGAGAACAACCAAACATAACACAATAAAATCCAATAAAACAAAGCAAATGTCCTCACACAGGCTGGACAAGGCACCCTAATAGGAAGAAAATAGTCCCAAGTCAGGTGAAAGACTAAAAGACACATGGACTCCCAGAAAACACCAAGCAAACAGCCAAAATATATATGTAGAGGACCTAGTGTAGACTGCTGCATGAGCTGTGCTTGCTGTTCAGTCTCTGTGGGCCCATATGAGCTCTGCTTAGTTGGTCTGTGGGCCATGTTATTCCGGTATCCTCCAAACCCTCTGATGCCCACAATCTTTTCTCCCTCTCTTCCACAGAATTTTTTCAATTCTAAGGGAAGGGACCTGATGAAGACCTCCAACTTAGACCCTCTGTCCACATAACATCAGACTGTGGGTCTCTACATCAGTTCCCATCTACTGCTGTGGGAAACTTTTCTGATGATAACTGTACATGCCACCAATCCATGAGTATAGAATAAGGTCATTAAGACTCATTTCATGGTAGTTTTTTTATTGTGTCTTGTTGTGGTTGTACTCTAGGACTCTGGGCTACATCCACAATAACTCATTTTCCCATCTTCCCTAAATAATCAGTGATAAGGCATTAACTTACATGTTAAGTGCCATTCAAGTCACCCTTGATCCCTCAACCTGCATTAGTAAAATAAATAAATAAAAATTAAAAAAAAATTAAAATTAAAAAAAAGTTAATCAAAGAATGTGATTTTATCTCTGAATAATAATATTTATTATTACTGAAATATATAGCTAGGTACTTTTATATTTGGTAATCTTGTTGCTCAGTGCGGGTCCCTGACCTCATGTCTCCAGGACTATCCCTGTTTTGTCTCATAGTCATAGGAAGTTTTATGTGGGTATTTATTTGTAATTCTATCACTGCTAAGGTAAGAGTACTGTCACACAAATCTACCATAGACTAAGTAGTGAGATGTTACCTTAAAGAAAAACATACATGCAAAGACAAACAGGTAATCTTTAAACATGGTACAATCTTATTAGCATATATTATGAACTAAGTACATTTGCAACTGTAAATATATTGGTTGTGATGGTTTAAGTAAGTTCAGCCATTGGTTGTGATGGTTTCAATAAGTTTGGCCTTCATACATTACGTGTTCAAATGTTTGGTCATAACGAATGGCACTATTAGAAAGTATGGCCTTATAGGAAGAAATGTGGCTTTGTAGGAGCAAGTATGTCATTCTGCAGGTGGGCTTTGATGCATCCTATGCTTATGCTCCACCCAGTGTAGAATTCCACTCTCCCCCTGGCTGCCTTCAGATCAAGATGTAGAATTCTTGGCATATCTGTCACCAAGTCTGCATGCATGATGTCATGTGTCATGCCAAGCATCATGATGATAATAGACTATACCTCTGAAACTATGCACCAGCCCCAATTAAATGTTTGCCTATATAAGAGTTGCCTTGGTCATGATGTCTTTTCAAAGCTATGAAACACTAACTAATGGACTGGTATATTGGATACTAATATGAAATGATGAATTGCTTTAATTTGATAGATTTATCTTCCAAATACAATTTTGTATTGTTTTGAAAGGAGAGGATTTGGGGGTGAAGAAATGACTTGGTGCTTAATACTGGCTAATCTTTCAAAGGACATGAATTTCATTTCCATTACCCATGTAGTAGCTTACAACCATCTAGGGTATTCCACACTTTCTTCTGACCTCCATGAGTATCAGTCATGCAATAAATACTGTGCACAGACGTATACATAGGTAAAATACCCATACACATGTTTTTTGATTAATTTTAAAAACTGAAAGTATTTTCATGAATTTCCACATGATAGAACTTACATAAGTTAGTAGCTTAGTACATTACCTACAGTATGTCAGGTGTAAACAGTAGCTAAGGGTCAAATAAACACTAAAAGAATTTACCATTAAATATAACAGTGAGGATAGCTCTGGAACTTTATGTTTACACAAAATGAATATAGAAAAAAGTCCAAGTTTAACTAATAACTCATGATGTGATTGCTAATTTAAAATATGTTTACCAGCAGTCCTAGATCCAGAAGGATTTCATGTCATAAACTTATTATTTACCTATAAATTGTCATACTTTTCATAATCTCCAACTTTCTTTTCTCAAATTTTGAAATACATTAATAATAGTTGTTGCTACCTTAAATGTCAACTATTTTGTAGACAGTGCACTGGACTCTTCATTTGTATGGTCTAATTTTATGTATGAAAGTATCTAAAAAGAATACAGTTTTGATTCCTATATATACATACATAATTAAGGAACTATAAGACCGAATTTAAGGACCCTTGCAATTGAAAGTAACAAAAGCTTTGGATAAAACTATAAAACTAAAAACTTAGTGTAGCTAGTCCCTTCGTCTGGCTTCCTTGAGCAACACAATGTTACATTCATTCTGGGAATTATAACTTTTGCGTTCAGCTCAGTGGGTAATTTGAAAGGCCAGGCAGACAACTCTCTATATCATCTGGTAGCAAATCCACAAAGGCAATTGTTCCCTTGCAATGAAGGAAGTGCTTGTCACAGGGCCCTTGATTATACTGACTGCCAGGCCTCTTATGGGCAATGACTACCACTTCCATCACTGAAAGCCTCAGATTTCCAGTTATCTGGCATTGTAAATGGTAGGTCCTACATAAAATTGATTTACTTTTAAATTCTTAAAAATACATTTTTATTTCTTCTTCCAAGTACCATCACATTAAGTAAGTTTTATGTTTTTATTGAATTTATTAAAAGGGAAATATAGCCAAAACATCACAATGTTGAAATTTTTCCTATGAAAATCCCTATCCTGTAAACTGATTGCCTAAATATCACAATCAAACAGGCTTCGTTCGTTCTAACAAGCTATTTCTCCACATGAATAAGACCTTGTTTTGTCTTCTCTTTTTTTTTTTTTTAATTTTATGCTTCTGCCTGTCTTTTACAGACAAACAGAAAAAGAATGCATGGAATTGAAAGGATGAGGAGGTAGAACAAATAGAGGGAACCCATGATCAGAATATATTGTTTTCCATTGGAAGAAATATTTTCAGTGACAAAAAAAATAAATAAATTAACTATTTAAAGAAAAGTGATTTGCCAGTATCCCAACCAAGGATACAGAACACCAAATCAACTGCATATGCTCATTCAAATCCTATTTTTAAAATTTACTTATTTATATATTCTTAAAGAGAATATATAAATTATATTATCTATCCAATCCTACATTTGAAATTTATTCATTGAAATAGATTCTCATGCAGCCAGCCTGCTCTTAACTAAAAGCGAAGTGAAGAATGGCCTTGCACTTTCAATACTCCTACCTGTGTCTTTCCATTGCTGGGTTTACAGACCGTTGACACCACATGTAGTAGCACAAAAAATTAAACTATAGAGGTTAATAAATTTTTACTTTCTCAAACCATTATCAAATCTAAGTCAGTGACATTTATTGACAAGTACTGAACATAAAAACTAACCCCAGATTCACAAAATAAATTTACTAGATGACAAAACTAGCAATTTTAGAAATATGGCTTCCTGCACAGGTCTGCATTAGACAAACAAGGTATTTAGAACTTGCTTTCTCATCTACTCTCAGCATTAACTTCTCTGAGCAGACCTTATTCTTAGCCTACTAATGAAAATACTAAACCTGGCATCTCTCAGGTAGAACCAGTTGATGGAGCATTTATTGCTTTAATCTAGGCTTTCTAAGGAGATACATTGCCACTTCATTGCTCTTACTGTGTCCCAAGAACATGCCTGGACAAAGTACTAAGATACTAAGCAATATGATGACATAGTTAACTATGAAAAAGTCCATCCACATAATCAGACTATAACCCAAAGTTGAGGCCCAGTTTAATCACAGGAGAAGAGAATAGGAAAGAGAAATTGGCCTTAGGGCCATTTAGTCAAGGTAGGCCTCTGGGATGAAATTCTATCAACTGTATAGCTTATAACATACATAACAAGTAACATAAATACTGGCTACTTTTTCAGAGGACATGAATTATAGAAAGAAAGAAAGAAAGAAAGAAAGAAAGAAAGAAAGAAAGAAAGAAAGAAAGAAAGAAAGAGAAAGACAGAGAGACATAACATATAACTTTATGTTATTTGTTAAAACTTTGTAGGTTGAGAAGTTCATGATTAGGATATCAGAAGCTTATTTTCTCGAGAGGATCTTCATTTTCAGAGAGGGTGTCATGATAAATACAAACAAACCAAGAAGCTTCCTTGGTAATCCTTTGTAACTAAAGCCAGACTTCCCAATCATGAAGGAAATCTATTTACATAATGAAGGCTCCATCCCTTTGAATCATCACATTGAAGAATAGATTTCAACATATGATTGTTTTTAAAAAGATGAATAACTAAGAGCTTTGACTGTAAAGGAGAGAGTGAAGATATATGGCTACTCATCTACTATGGTATATCTGAATAACAGGATAGAGTTACAATCACAATAAATCTTAAGTATGCACAGCACATATCCCTAAATCTAATGTTGATTTTTTTCCAACTCAGTTATCAAATTTCTTATGTCATTTGTATTTGGTACATTTTCTGTTTTCAAGAAAAATGTTTCAGAATCCACTTAAAATATCATTGTTTGTATATGAATTTTATCAGTGACATATTTATGTTATTGTCAATAATAAAAATGTTCAGTTTTTTTAACTTGCTAGCTTGAAGATATGGGACCTTCCTATTTTTTTAACATGCTTTTATCTAAAGATAATAAAAAAGCAAATGAATCTAACATACCCACATAATTCCAATATATAATTCATCAAAAGAGTAAATGTTTTGATTGTGGCATAAAAGGGATGACTGATAAAAAGGAAATGTTAAAATAATTGCTACTGTGTGGCTGAGGGTCAAAGCAATATTACTCTGACTACATAAGAAAAACATAGGGAAACTACCGTGGGCTAACTACTTCCTGGAAAAATCAGTTCTAAGATTACTGCTCCAATTAGTGGGAAAGTAATGCTACAGGATGTCTTAAGGTAATAAAATTTTCAAAAAAATAAACCTTAACAAGCATTTAAATTAACATATTTAAATAATTCTTGTATGTAAGTCTATAAGTTTAAGTGTATAGCGATGGTGTGGTGGTAATTTGAACAGTATAAACAATATATCCACTTTCGCCAATATGCTAGAGTTCCCTTTGAAGAAGAGAATGTAATTGGCAGAAGTGTTTTTCAGTTAGAATGATAAAATATTTTAATTTAAACTAAATTGGAAACAATTCTGGATGTATCCTTGCCAATAGACAGTCTGGGGACATTTACTTTGAGAAATGTCTAAGAAGTTCCTTGACTCATGGGCACAACAATTAATGAAATAGGCTATACTTCTAAGGTAATGCAATGGATATTCCTGATAAGTCCAAACAGAAAAATTAATAGTTATACAAAAAAGAACAGTTTTTAGGGCATCTTCAGTATTGACAAATTGACAATCTATTTTATTCTGTAATTTACTTACTTTTTTGTCTTAATTGAATCATATTTCCTACTCATACTCCAATATTTTAGTACTATGAATTTTCAGAATTAAGGTTTAGGAATACATAATAATTTATTTAAATCATCTGAAAAGGATTAGTTAATCTATGATATAAATAAATAATTTATAATTCCCTGTAAAATACTTTAAATAATCAACAACATCTGATAAAATTCAATGATAAATTACTGATAACACGTAATTTTCTTCTATGGCCAGATATTCAACCCAGTATCTATGGAAAAATAATATACTAAATGCCTCAGATCTTACTCTTCCTGATTGAAGTCATAGCTTTTAGGGCAATGTGCTTTATCAATTACAACACAATTAAAATGCATAGGTACATATAATTTGAGAATAAGTCAATAAATGATGTTCTATGTTTAATTCATTCAGTAAATACACATTGAACTGCTGCCGTATGTCAGAGAATATGCTAAGATCTAGGAATACATTAGAATCATAAAATTGTATATGAATTCTTGACATGATATTAAAAGAAAAACAGAAATTTTCATAGGATATTTGAAGGATATTAGATATATATATAGATATTAGATATATACAGATATACATAGGATATTAGATAACTTGCAGTTATCTAATTTTATAAAATACTTATAGTGTGAGAAGCAGTGAATGTTTTGATATGTTTAGTGATTCAAATTATAATAGGGTCTCAAATGTTTGAATTAGTAATATTAAGGAAGTAATTTAGATAACACAAATTGGACTTTTTAACTTTTGTTATTATATTTTTTTAATTTTAGTCAGAAGGGAGAAAGGTGAACATGGAAGACCTGGGAGTTAACTAAGAGTTCTTAGGTTGCATAATGTGAAATTTCCAAAGAATCAATAAAAGATAGACTTAAAAAAACAAAATGGAATGTGCCCTTAACTCAAGTAGTTCTCATGTGATTATTATAATTATGGTTTTGTGAAGTCAAGATTTAGCTGTGAAAAAGAGAATGGCGGAGCTGGTAGAGACTAAAAGATCCCACAAGGAAGCACATCTACTATCCAGGGAGAGCAAAGGTGGTGGTAGAGGCCACAGCAACATTGTCTGCAATTGGTGCCCTGGGAGCCAGAACTCACAGCTTCTGCCTTCAGGCACCCCTGCCTCTGACTTACAGAGAAGCTACTGAAAGAAAGGCACAGCACTCTGCATAGTTCCTGTGTATGCTCAGAGCTCCTGGGCTCTGCTTGCACAGCCTGTGCCTCTGGTGCCTCACGTTGGCTGTTCATGTGTGACCTGCATCAGTGGTAATGATGCTTCTCATGATGGCTCTGATGAAAGTGAGTTGGAGGAGACTGCACTTTTCTACAGTAAAACCCTCTTGTTTATGGCTATGTCCCCAGTCTCCTCCTGGGCTTTGCCTGTGAGCACTCATCAAGGTGCCCACCTGATTTTCTTTCTGAATTCTAATGATTTATGGATATAATAACATTTACTGAGACTCTGTGCCATCTGCTGGCCTGGGCCCCTGTTCTTCTCAACCATTGGGAAATCATTCTTTTTAGCTCTTCTGGGAGGAGTTAGTGAGATCACATGAAATTGCTCTTTGGAACTGTTTGTGATGGAAAGAGCTTGCCTAATTCTCATCATGTCTAAAAATGATGAAGTAAATATAAACACTATTCCCAGAGAACCCAAAATACAAGGCATCCACATGGAACCCAATAAAATCACATTATCAGAAAGAAAGAAAAAAAGAAAGAAAGCACAGATTTATGACTTTGAGTCTGTGAACATACTGTGCTTAGTCTAGAGTTACCTACTCCATTTACATTGTATTAACATTTATATAGATATTTAATGTAGATAATATATAACACAAAACATAAAGTTTTGGCTCTTATCAAGTTTGCAAAAGAAGCTTTACTTTTCACATTTTTCCTCTAGGATACAGGGCAATATTCTAGACACAAAGCGAGCTCCACACTGAGAGCTGTTTCTTAGACTCCATTGTCTTAACATGATATTCTCTTCTAGGAATATACAAATTATGGGGGAAATCCAATACTTTGACTTTTTATACTCATCCACTATTCATTCATTAGCTTTACAAACACTTTTTGATCCATTCCTATATGCTCAGATCTAGCTAGAAGGTACAAACGGGAATATGAAAACTAAGTCATGACTCTTGACACCAAGTATACTAAAAGTGTAACAAGAAAATAATCTATAAAAGTATAATTTTCTGTGACATTATTCTGACAACTGTAAAGTAACCTTGAAGGAGGTCACTTCACCCAATGACTGAGAACTAAGATGCAAATTCATGAGAATCAGAGGCAGGAAAATGCTGAAAAGAAAGAAGGAAAGAAAGAAAGAAAGAAAGAAAGAAAGAAAGAAAGAAAGAAAGAAAGAAAGA
>JANHMN010000001.1:41952484-42002443 GCA_030674055.1 Rhabdomys pumilio
AGAAAGAAAGAAAGAAAGAAAGAAAGAAAGAAAGAAAGAAAGAAAGAGAGAAAAGGAAAATCAGTGATACAAAGACAACTTTCATCCCCTATGACTTATATACTGCCTCCATTCAGTATAAAAGTTTATTCATAATACATGTGCAAGGATAGAAACGTATGTCTATCAAATTTTACATAAGTTAAATGATTGTCTTACATGGCACTGTAAAATATCTAATGGTAAAATATAATACACAAGTATAACTAAATTAGGCTTCCTAAATATTTCTCTTTATCATAAATTTTGTTGATTCATTACAGAATTTTTAGCTACTTACATGAATACTTTGGAAGTGAGATATACTAGTAAATGTCTAAATAACTAAGTTGAAAGCTGCCTTCATTAGATTAGCTTTTACAGATTTAGGTCAAAGTAGTTTGCTACTTTTTATATCTGTGAATTGTCTGATATTTTTATTCTCTAATACTCCAGTAGGCATTAGCTGGTAAATGCATAAGAGAGTGTCTGTGTATTTGTTTGGTAGAACAAGGCCAAATATTTCTTAGAGAATGAATACATCTTTTCTGCTTATTAATCTTAATAGTGAACTTTTTCCTTTTAATAATAGTCTCAAAAATATCTCTTCCTATGATTAAAAAATATTTCTTCCTATGATCCTGGCCAGCAATGCTCTTCCACTCTGGTATTCTGGACACCTCTGTGAATAGTGGGAAACAAACCAAGAAGAATAAATCACAACACCAAAAATGAAAGCCAAAACCCACATGGACTGAAAATTCTGTCCTGTAATGTTTGCCTTATATGAAGATTTTCAATTCACTGTAAAGATAACTTAACAAAATCTTAGTTGATTTTGTGATTAATTGTCATTTCCACATGGAAAATAACAAGACAATGGTGTATTGTCTTAGTACCTACTTTTTTTTTGTTCTTCACACAATATTGAGTTACCACTACTTCTGACACTACACTCCAGATTTTTAACGTGAGTCATTCATAAGCCTTGAACTCTTGTGTAATAATGTAACCTATTGTCAGGGACCAAGTTTCATATACACAGACTCTGACAAGATTTAATCAATTAATCTATCTATCTACTATCTGTGTACATACATATCTATGTGTGTGTGTATGTATGTATGTATGTGGTGTGTGTGTATTGATTTATCTATGCATCCATACTTCTGCCTGGATTCGATGTATCTGTATACATATTACCAATATTTGAAATTTACATATTTATCAATCTATCCATTTATCTCTTATACATATTTATGTATTTATAGCAAACATCTATTCATCGTTTATGTATACACATATATATACTACCTACTATATGGAACCCCTAAATTCCCAAGGTGAATAAGAAAAGAAATATATCAAACAAGTCCCATGAGTTTATCTTTGGCATAACCTTTTGGAACAACCTCTACGATAGCATACGTGAGTCACTCATAGCTATTCCTACTAGAAGATAGAGTGTTTTAGAGTGTTTAGACTTACTGCCTTAAGTTGTTTTATGGTCTGTTTATAGATGGCAGTGATTTCTAGGCTGTTTTTTTTTTTTTTTTTTTTTTTGTTATCAGAGAGCATGGGACAGGACTCAGGGCTACTCAAATGATTGATCTGGGAATAACTTCTTCAACACATACATCTATGATGATAAGTAGAAAACAAAGTCACTGGAGATCTATGAACATGCAAATAGCAAAGGAATGCAAGACAATGTAGTAGGAAATTTATAGTTTCTGCCACAGCCTAGTAATTTCTATGCATGCTGGTTAGATTTATATCAATTTAACAGAATCGAGAATCTTCAGAGAAGAGGATGGCTCAACTGAGAAACCGTCTCTATAAAATTTGACTGTGGGTATGTAGGGCTTTTCTTATTTGGTGATTGATAGAGGAGGGCCTAGCCTATTGTGGGTGGGCACATCCTAAGTTGGTGGTCCAGAGTTCTATAAGAAATCTGATGAGTAAACCATGGTAAGGAAGCCAGTATGTTGCATTTCTCCAGGGCCTTTGCATCAGCTCCTCCCTCCAGGTTCTTGCTTGTTTGAGTTTTGTCCTGACCTCCTTTGGGGATGAACTGTGATGCTGAAGCATAAGCAAAATAAATTTCCTCCCCAAGTTGTAGTATTCCTCCCCAAGTCATAGTATTTAATCATAGTAATAGTAACCCTAAAACAACATGCACAGAGCAGATAACAGGATATACTATAGTCAATATCACTACTTAAGAAATATTAGACATGAGATTTATACTCTGTTTAATTATTAAGAACATTTTACTAGGCATTTTGGTATATGCCTTGCATCTCAACACTTAAGAAGCCAAGGCAGGAAAATTCCAAGTGTAAGGCTATCATAGAAAGTCTACAACCTACAAAAAGGCTTTTTGTCTCTTAAACAAAATTAAATGCATTTTCATGCAAGATAACAGAGAAAGGTCCATTTTGATTCAGTTTATTCACAGAAAGGGAAATTTATCAACTCACAAACATATAGTTAAGCCAGTATATTAACTAAAAATAGCTTGTCTGAACTAGAGGAAGCAGAGTTTTGATAGTTAATGGTTCAACTTTATTTCTTTTTCTTTCTCAGACCTATTTTACCCCATATAATAGTTCCCTGTTAACTATTGATGTAATGTCTGAAAATATGTCTTTCTAGTGGATCTTAAAAATTACATTTAATTGACTATATTTGATAAAAGAATTTTCTTCTTCTAAAATTACTGTAGACATGTGGGTATGTAGTTTATTTGTTCACTATGCAACACAAAACCAACTTACAAGGATACATGTGGGTGGCAACATGGGGACAAATAGGATAATGGTGGCTTTGGTTTATACAGTAAAGTTAGCACTGGGAAAGCGAAACATCTTCTTAAAGCAAAACATCTCCTTAAAACAAGGTGTCAGGTGTTAGAAAAAAAATAATGAAAACCAAGTAAAGCTAATAAAACATCTTATATTATCTGGGCTTTGGGTTTTTCATTATTTAAATAAAGTTTAAAATATACTGTTACATTTTTTCACAAAATTATTTCAAACATAATAACAGCAAAAGTGCTTCAAACATTACAATCTCCTATTCATGAGGTTCACGTAGCACAATATAGAATATTGAATTGCCACTCATACTTTGACCTCTGAAATAAGTTTGATATTGCCGGTATACAAAAGTGGAAAACTTAGAATTTAGTAGGACTTTAAAACTTTGGTTTTTTTCTATTTTAATTAATTGGGCTTGAATTTAGCTCTCCTAATAAATTTAGAGCCATAATCTTTGGTAGCTTCTAACTTTCTTTTAAATATGTGCAATAAAATACTATCATTGTTTTGCTTTTTCAAGACAAGGTTTGATTGTGTAACTGTGACTGACCTGGAACTCACTCTTTAGATCAGGTGGGTGTCGAAATCACAGAAATTTACCTCCTTCAGCCTCCTGCACTCTTTCTTAATATTTAAATGGAAAAGAATGGCTTGTCATCTCACAATTAAGTATAAATACATTGTTCAAATTATGATCTATAGAAACTTCTTCAGGCAATAAAACGTTAGCTATCAGAGGGGCTTCCTTGAGAAAGGCAAACACACGGAAGTAATGTAATACTATTTTCCTAAAGAAGGGGGAGGAGGAAGGTTGCTGGAGGAGAATAGAGGAAGCAGGGAGAAAAAGTTGGAGAATATAAAACCAAGGAGAGAAAAGATGCTTTAGGACTCAATTCTCATACTTTCTTCATGTACTCAATTAAAACTCATCTTCCAAAGCCATGATTTTTCAATATTTAGTATTTTAATGACCAATGTTCTATGGCTTGCCAACTTGTCGGTAGTTAATGTAGAAAGACAGGTGGAGAATCACAGATGACTTCACACTTTTCCTTTCACCTGCCATTCCTTTTTATGTTGAATTTCCATTCATTAATCCATTCCATGACACATAGTGCTATGACACTACTAGTCTTTATCTCTTCAGTAAGGCAATACACCTGAAGACATCTGAAGTCAACCTCTGAGCTATACAGATGCATACACACACACACACACACACACACACACACACACACACAACATGAAAACAACATGGAGCCAGGCAGCGGTGGCACACGCCTTTAATTCCAGCACTTCGGAGCCAGAGGCAGAAGGATTTTTGAGGCCAGCCTGGTCTACAGAGTGAGTTCCAGTACATCCAGGGCTATACTGAGAAACTCTGTTTCAAAAAACAAACAAACAAAGAAACAAACACAACATGGAAAAAGTCAGAGGAACAAAAGTTGTCTTCTAGCCTACTCACACACTTGCACACATATGTGCACATACTGAAACTAAATTCAGTTTAATTCTAAGTAACTGTCACTCACAACTGAGAATATATTCAACAGTTTTTCATAAAGCCACACAGAAGTTCTGGGGCAGTGACCTTAATATTATAACATTTAAAAACATAGTAAAATTTTGAGCAATGACAGAAATGTAACTTAGAAACAATATAATATATATATATATATACACATATATATATACTTTTTATATAATATATATTATATAACATATAATGTATATTATATAATGTAACTTAGAAACATTATATATATATTTATATATAACATATATACACACACACATATATATATACATATATATACATATATATATACATATATACATATATATATATATATATATATACATATATATATGACAGAACAGTTTATAAGCTAAAATAACTATCTAGACAAGAATTAACAGCAGTCAAAATTTGAGTGATGGCAGTATAAATGGAAAGTGCAAACACAAAGTCATTGCAGAACATAAATTGACATGACTTAATGAGTGAGCCATGAGAGAACATGCTCTCTTGAGGTTTTGGCTCAAAGAGAATGATGATCAATGCTACAAATAGACTAAAACACTAAAGAGACCAGACTATGGGAGTTTTTGTAGAAGAGATGATATAATTCATTTGCAATATATTAAATGCTCCTGTTCTTGCTATCTGTTATTCTTCCATCACACATCTTGCCCATGGGTCCAGGTGTATATTTTCCTTTATTCACTCCCTGATCTTTCATTATTAACTAATTTCTCTCCAGTTACAACAGTGAATCTCCAGAATGGAAGAATGAACTTGCCTGGATCCAATAATTAATTCAGGAAAATATATACTTCATTTGGTAGCAATATTAAATATGAAGATTTTCAACTGGGCATGGTAGTGTACATCTTTAATCCCATCACTTAGTGGGTCTCTGTGGGTTCAAGGCCAACATGGTTTGCATAGCAAGTTTGAGGCTATCCAGGTGTTGAGGGAGATATTTAAAACAGCAAAACTCAATCTTGCTTGTTATTAATCAGCCACCAGCTTCCCGACTAGGCTAGGCCTGAGGTCGCAAGCAGTGATATGTTCTCACTGCTGCCGCAGCTCACACCACAAGCTGAGTCTGCAAGCTCAGGCAGCCAGAAACACTGGCCCTGCCACCCACGAGATGCCAGTGTGAGAGATGGCTCTGCTATTCTTCCATGTTGTCACCACAAGGTTGAACTGAGCCCAGACCATCCCACCATCCACGCAGTACCCAGTAGGAATGAGACTCTAATGCTTTAAGGTTAATCAAAGGCTTTATATGTTTGATAATGCTCAAGAACATGATCAGAGGTGTAACCCAATACCCAGCCTAGATATATCAACTACCTTTTACTGCTAGAGACACCTGCACATTGGCTTCCATGTTTCTCTCTCTCTCTCTCTCTCTCTCTCTCTCTCTCTCTCTCTCTCCCTCCCTCCCTCCCTCCCTCCCTCTCTCTCTCTCCCTCTCCCTCTCCCTCTCTTTCTCCCTCTCCCTCTCTCCCCTTGCTCCTCCTCTTCCTTTTCCTCTTCCTCTCCATACTCCTCCTCTTCCTCTTCTTACTCCTCCCACCTTAGCTCCTCCCAACTTGTGAAAAATATGTACATCCAGGCCTACTTAGAGATATCCTGTAAATAGATAGATGGTGATGATATAGATAGATAGATAGATAGATAGATAGATAGATAGATAGATAGATAGACAGACCATGGATGGATGATGGATGGATAGACAGTCAAACATATATGTAGACAGGCAGATAAAATAAGTGATTGCTATTGTAAATAGTAAAGTGATCCAGGATTCTCAAGATACTCTGTTACTTATCACTGACATTTTCAGCAGAGGAAAAAAACACATATACCCTAGATTATGCTCAAAGCTAGAATAATACAATACTTGCTTCATAAAAACAATACCTATAACTCCCTTTTATATGTAGGAAATATAATACAAGAATCCAAATATATGCCCGAAGCTCTGAATTCTACCAAATTCTTCATGATTTTCCTACATGTGCAGACAGAGGATAAATTTAACTTACCATCCAGGTGTGGCAAGCAGGCAAACCAGGTACAGCAGTGACTGCTAACAGTTTAATGGCAACAGTGCATTGTTGTAGAGGATGTCTAAATCATTATTTATGGAATTCCCATTTCATACTTTTATATATCTAAATGTGGAACAGCAGAAACTGAGACATAAAACAAAAAGGGAGACTAGGAAATAGATTCCCTTAAAAGTTAAATGTTGTCATCTGTGGGAAGAAAAATACATTGTTGCCCATTTTTAAAAGGTGAACATCTGTTGGGAGGCTTCTATCAGTTTGCCCTCCCTCTAAGTACATGTCATTATCCTGTGGGTGTGTGCAAGTGTAGACTATATCATTACATTTATTTCATATTGTAGCTTCCTTCTGAATCCATCAGCAGGCTCTTCTTTCACATGTGTTCTCTTAGAAACCCACAAATTACTACTGGAAGAGTAATAGTATAGTCCCTCTGGAGATTTTGGCATTCCCAAAGAGCAGAATGTCTTCATTTTTGTCCTGCATTTTTCTATTGGACATCTAGGGAATTAAAACACAAAATCAAGGACAAAAATCAGCATATTTGAGCAAATGGTACCTGAGAATATAGGGCGTTCTTTGTTCAATACTTTAACAAGTAAAATCTAATCTATATTTTAGACAAAGTGACTGTTTCTTGTCCTTCCCATTCGCTCATAAAATCTTTTATTTAACAACTATCTGAGTTTATAATTAATGTAATTATAGTATTTGTCTAAGTAAATTACTATCTGCAATCAAGCATGTATTGAAATATGTATATATATATGTATATTCATACATATAAATAATAAAATGCTGCTTACATATGTATAAAAGATTTATATATAAACCAGAATCATATATATATGTCAATATATATTTCTTACTAAATTTCACTCACTTGTTTGTAGAACTGTGTTTTTGCAAATAAAAGACATGACAGGAACTTAGCTGAATTATTTCTCGATACAGTTGTTATTCTTTCTCTTTTTAATTCAAAATAATGCTTTGCTTAGGGAGATAAGCATGTGGGAGGAATAAGGGTACTAGAACTTGATAGGACTCAGTTACAATTTCAGCTTTATAAGCAGTTCAAAATAAATACACCATAAAGCCTCCTTATCAAAGGTTTAAAGTATAGTAATGAGAAGAAACATGGACAAATTGAACAGCAAGGTTTAGGTGGTAAGGCATATATGTAGTCTTGAAAAAGCCAAAATAAATACCAGTAACTATTTTCAACTTTCTTTGCCATCTCTCATATTAACATATATAAAACAGAATTTTCTGGCCTTCCTCTAATGTTCATCCGTAATGGTACCTGTCCTTACAGTTCCACTTACGTCATGACTTCCACCCACCTGTTTTTCATAACAAAATTCTCAGTGCCATCTCCAAGTCAGTTCTCTCTTTCATGCTGATGATATAGTATAATATAACAAATATAATATAGAATAGAATAGAATAGAAAAGAATACAATACAATACAATAGAATACAATACAATAGAATACAATAGAATAGAATACAATAGAATAGAATATAAAGAATATGAATCCTTGTTAGATACACCTTAAATAAGCTCCCAAGGGGGGTCACTCTCTCCTTTGTCATACTTTTTGATGATATCTTATCTAAGCCAAAGTCTCTCATGTGTGTTTTTTAAATCACTTTGGTCATTAAACTTCTGATCTTCTCCCTTACAGTCCCTTTTTAACTCAAAGGTATCCTTTCAAAAATGTGTAAAGTGATTTCACTTCTCTGCTCTGAGGAAATTGAGTGATTCATTGGTGTCTACGGGATTACATGAAGCTTGTACCCTTTCTGGTTTCTCCTGATCTATACTGACCCCATATTAGAACATTGCTTGTATTTGTTGAACTTTCAGCATTGTAAAACTTAACTGATTTAAAAGATGAAAAATGTATTTTGCCTCATGGTTTCAAATGACACTGTCCATTATGGATTTGCCCTTTGATCTTGGAAAAAATATAATAATGGGAAAACATGTGATGGGGAGAGTCTTTACTTCATGGTGGACATGAAGATGTACCAATAACAGAAAGGGCTAACACAAGAGAGAGCCCTAAGAACATACTCTTAAGTGACTACTTCCTCCATTCAGTCCCCACCTATCCTAGTTTGACTGCCTTCCACAACTCTATGTACATTTTTAATTTATCAGTGAGTTCAATTTTTAATTTCTTCAGAGAATCCATATTCTAATTTTCCCTGGAAACACCATAAAATATATACCAGAGAAGTGTTTTAATGATCTTCTATGTATCTCAAGTAAATCAAGAACAATGAGATTTCAACTGGAAATGGCAACTCTATAGCAAGCTGGAATGGAAGTCATGTGAGCAAAGATTTGAATATATGTTATCTAAACCTTGAGACTTTATGGTAAGCTGTGTTTGAAGTGACAATCTTTAAAGTGACAATCTTATAGAGGATATTTCAAGGTAGTCCAACATACACAGTGTTATTACTGGCCAATTTTAGCCAAGTTTACAGAGATACTCTGAATCAAAAATCAAAAACTTTTAAGATTTCTAGTTTGTCCAAAAACCAAAGTAAAATTGAAGATCAAATAGACATGGTTTCTGAATAGCAGAGCACAAATACATAGAATCCAGTTACAATACATTGTGATTATAATAAAAAAAACATTTGAGAACACTTCTGGAATGAGTCAGACTCTTCCCATCAAACACTAAATGTTACTTATAAATGTAAACTTACAAGTAAATGTATTAGCTCATCTTTTCTTTTAAGAAAAGTGTACTATTTGACAACCTGCTTACATAGGACCACCTTAGAAGTTTATTTTTATCTGATATTTGTCCAAGGGAATTTGGTTACTTCTTGAGTTGACCTTGCATTGGTCAGTTTTGATTGCTGTTTTTCTATTTCTACATTTCATAACAAGAAGCCTACTTCATCTTAGAATTGTATAATTTTCTTTTTGAATTTACAAGTTTTCATGACTAACTTTTTCCTTGAGACTTTAAGAACACTTTGAAGTTGGAACCTTTGGAGACTTCTAAATACTATTAGAACTTACAAGACTACAAGGAGCTGGAAATAGAGTGAATGCATTTTTCATGAGACTTACATAATACATTAGGAGCCCAACGGTGAAATGTTGTGACTTATGAAGATACATGTGTATGTTGAGTTTATAAGTAATGGGTCTCTATTAATTAATTTTGACTGTCAAGTTGATTGAAATCATGTGTCTAAGCAATTAGAAAAACACCTATGTGGGTGTGTCAGGACATTTCCTAAGAAAAGTAATAGGAGTATGTCTCAACTCAAATATGGAGGCATAATTCCAGAGACTGGAGTTGTAAATGGAATAAAAGTAGAGGCAATAAAAAGCCAGCTAGCTTAGGCATTCTCTGTCTTGATTCTCGGATGTGAGCCTCTCTGCTCCACCTTGCTTTCTTTGCCATGATACATTAAGATCTCTAAAACTTTAACAAAAAATTGTCCTTCATAAAAAGTACTTTTCTTTATTTTGTGATCCTCTAATTTGATACATGATGATGGACAAGCTCAATTTTATAGAATATAAACTTGCCTTAAAAATATGAAAGGGTCTTCAGTTCTTAATGTGAAAAGGCAAGAGACATTCTTAATATTACCCTAGAACTGAGCCTAGAAAGTCAAACGTATGTTTCCATAATCAAACTAAAGTAGTAGCTAATAATAGTAAATGGTCCTGGACTAGTTACTGGTTCAGTAGATAAAGTGCTTGCTGCACAAACAAGAAGACCAGCATTCAATCCGTAGGACCCACTAACTAGCTATACAGATGAGAGGCAGTTATAAGAGAAGCTCTAAAAATCTGTAAGCCACTGATAGATGCAGTGGTGAACAACAAGAGACATGCATGATGTCTCATGCACACCCCCCACACACATACACACACATACACACATACAGGTAGAGAGAAAGATTATGAAAAAACTCAAATAGTCCTTTTTGTAAGATGACTTTTTTGTGTTTATTTTGTTAGTGTTACCAGCCAGGACCACAGATCTTGATGTAGATTCAATGATTCAGAAAACCCAGTTATAAACACTTTGGAGAGCCAGAAATCTCAAGTGTCCATTTCACTCCGGAAATTTTTGCCCTCTCTGTGTCTTACATGATTTAAATGACACCAAGACAGTTAAACCTATATAAGTGATGACTTTATCTCAAGGCCTTTTTAATGCAATTAACTATTTTCATGTTTGAAATAACTGTTAGATTAGAGATAGGTGGGGGAGAGGAGGGATCACTGAGCCAAGAGCTCACCAAAAATGACAAGGAAAAGTCATGTCTAGTGTAGACTCCTGAAGAGTAGGACATTTGGATTAGTATTAAGACATTTTTTAGAGCAATGTCAACATCACTGCACATGCTGATAAATCTGCAATGAGAACAAGGTTCGGGCACCTGCTATGAGCACTTCAGATCTGTAAGTAAGGCAAGATTCTTGACACAAAAAAAATTAACAAAAGGTAGACATGAAACAAGTAGTTATAACAAGGCAAATATAATAAAATAAGCTTTGCAATTTGCCAAATGACAATAAAAAAAGTTTGGGGCTGGACATGAAAAGATAAATGTGATGAGCAAGATCGTAATGAGTAGAAGATATTTATGGATGCTCTACTCAGGAAAACAATTTGAATTACGTGTGATTCTCTGCAAGGATGCAGGACTCAAAAGCAGAAGTAAATGCAGAATATAGAGGATAAAGCTGAGAGCTGTGAATGAAAATACAGAAGCATAGTAGAATTAGGGTCAAAGACCAAGTAAGTTGCTCTATAATCTCAGCTTAATGAGGAGAATAGTGAAAAAAGAGTATACTTATGTCTGTGTCACTGGTTTTATTTTCTAAATATTCTTATTTATTCATTGCTATCATTTTAATGTTTACAGTCTTTGTACACACAAGGTGTCTTTGAGGAAACCCAAGAGTTTACTGATGCTCTGATGCTAGCTGACCTTTTTATTTTTTTTTCTTTTTCTAGGTTTACTCCAGAGTAATGAAAATGGATTTTTTTAAAGTCTAAGAGAAGCTTTGGTGCTTTAATAAGTTCTAGAAAAACTTATTCAACATAATACCCTACCAACTCCTAACCACATACATCAGAGGCAGGTCAAGATCCAAAAGACGGATTTCAGTGTGAGTAATTATATGCTGCCATGTAATTTCCTTAAAACTACACACATGCTGAACAAATACTTATTTGTGGCTATAAAGCGGGTAAAGTTGCTGTAAAAATAGTACACCTTATAATAGTGCCATATGCCATAATTTACCTCAGCTATATCTGAAGTATCATATCAAGTTTCAGACTTAGTATTTAGTAACTGACAATTTAATGTACAAATCTGCAACCTGAGCTACAGAATAATTTCAAAAGAAAAGCCATTATTTTTATATGAAAAGAATATGATGGACCATGCCAAACACCAAAGGATTATACAGAGGTGGAGTAGACTTATACTCATTAAAGAGATGCAGCATATTCCAAATACCATATAAAACAATGAGTTAAGTCAGTAGAAATATGAAGAAAAGAGATTATTCGTAAATGGTAACAAATTTCCCTCACACTGGTAAATACAGGGGGTTTGAGTGAGATCAGACAGCATTATGTATACATGTAAATTGCCAAAGAACACATTTTACAAGGTAAATAGTACAAGGATACTTGAAGGGTACAGAACCTCCAAGCAAAAAGAATCAAAACTCTTTGGCAAAATGCAGTAAAACCCATTTTATTGCAACCACAGCAACTGCATGTGACTTCTGATCTTTCTTCTTGGCTAAGGGGAGCTAATTAGCATTGTTTCTGCATTTTTACCATCCAAAGTAAATCTTTCAGATAAAAATAACAATTGAAATAGAAATATCAACAAACATATTTTCATATATTTTCAAAATTCTTTGAGCTGTTGAACATGATGAATCTTCTATAAATTTACCTTTCACTGCTATCACAAAATATCTGACATAGATTATATATGAACAGGGATGTATGTTTCTCACAGCCCTGGACGTTCAGCGACTGAGTGTTATCAGTAGTTTAGTTCTGTTAAGAGCCTACTGTAGTTGCAACCATGACTAGAGTACCTATGAAAATGACCACATGGAAAAGCCAGAAGCTACAACTAACTTCTTGCATGAGATATTCATATATAAATTCCTTGTGATGGAGGAATAACTAGAGACCTGCTTGTCATCCACTAAGCCTAAGCTTATAAAAGTTCTGTTATCTTTTAACATGGCCACAGGAAAAACTATTTCCAATGCACTGGTATGCTTGGGAAGCCATACCCTCGAAGAATTCTGTTACTTTATTGTAATTTCTTACATATATTTTGATGTGGTTTTGGTAGTTTATTTGAATGCTCCAGGCATAATTTAGCACAGTGCACAGTATGGGTCCAACATTCAGTCACATCAATGCAGATTTTTAAGACTTTCTTAGTGCAAAACTATGGTTTATATAAAAGTTAAAAGTTAACACATCTGTGGTAACTTTGAGATTTTTCCAAGCTACAATGCAACTTACTGTATTGATGTATACAAATAGTATTGCTAACCTAGAAAATATGTATCTATATATACACACAACCTGTTCCCAGTACTTGCCAATCTTCAGTTGTCTCACTTTTTATTATTCTGCTAAAATTAAAAAAAAAAAAACAAGTAACATAAGCATTTATTTTCTACTATAAGTTCTAGTATTAAGAATGTTATGGTGAATACAAACATAATGCTCTCTTTTCTTTAAATTTTTTATTTTGTAAATTTATACATGATGATATATTTCTATCATGTTAACCCTTCCCTCTGTCTCCAACAATTCCATCCATGCTTCTCCCAGACTCTGCAAATTCAGTTCTCTCTCTGTGTCTGTCTCTATCTCTGTCTCTCTCTCTCTCTGTCTCTCTGTCTCTGCCTCTCTCTCTCTCTCTCTCTCTCTCTCTCTCTCTCTCTTATACACACACACACACACACACACACACACCAACACAACCTTCGAATCTATGTAATATTATTTCATATGCATGTATGTTTAGGGTAACTTCATATGTATCAACCATCATGGGGCTCACCTGGAAAAGACAGATTTTTCCCCTATCAGCAACCATTAATAACCTCTAGCATTTCATATAACAGTGGGATCTTGTGAAATTTTCCCATCCACAGGGACATATCAACCTTTGTAGTCAATTTTCAGTTTGTCATTTTTGTTTTTGTTTTAACAACACATTGCTGAAATTTTTATAGGTGCAGTTTCTCTGTTACATATAGAAGACACTATCTTGCAAACAGCAAATGGAGACTACTACAGATATCTACTACTGAAATCATAAATAGCAAATATTATCAAAGACCAGCAAAGTGTTAAAAGTCATACCAGTGCAAGAGCATTGTCAGCAAAGACCAGCAAGGTTTTTCAAGACAAACCAATCGAAGAATGTTGCTTAGAATCTTTTGGGTTATATTTATACTCTTTCCAAACATCACATATTCACTCAAATGTCTGCCTCAGCAAAGCATCCTCTCTCATGTGTCTGCTTCAGCAAAACATCCTCTCATAAGACAGCTTCCAGAAAAATATCATATGACATAAATAATTCTCCAAAGAAATGAGAAATTTCCACTTCAGTTGTTGCAATAAGTAGATAAAACAAACTTTTCCTAATTAATATTGTAGTTTAATATTTCTTACCTATCTTAAACTATGCATGTTATATAGTAATATAAATTTCTAAATGAAAGGCTAAACAGTGAAAAACAGATTTATCAGAAGCCATCAAGGAAATAGGTCTTATCATGGGAGAGAAATAGGAGTCTCAGACTGACGATGGAGAAAAATTACAGAATGATTGCTGTGCATAGATAGTATCTATTTCAGAGTAGAGTGTTGGATATAAGCTGTTGTCCCCAGAGTGATGACAACATATAGATTGAATAAAATAGATACAGATAGACAGACAGATAGACAGAGGAGTAACAGATAGACCAAGAGAACACTTGATGTAATTGAGCATTTGATTATAAATTTAATACTTCTCTCAGAGTTGAAGAAAACTATGTATTGATACAATAAAACAACAGAAATAGTGGAAACATTACTAATTATAAAAGAAATTAGAAGCCTTTCAAGGCAAGTTTCATAATTAATTTTGTGTCATACCATATAATATTTATATACTCACAATCATGTAAATACAAAATAATTATAATACTCAGCATAAACATTATATTAAGAGTTAAGTGAAGACATGTGTTTATGTGTGCCAGAGGAAAGATAAACACAGAGAAAATGTGTTTTGTAAAGATTGTTAGAATGTATTTGAGAGTTAAATAAAATAATAATAAAAAGTCTGTAGACTCAGTCAGTACAACAACCTAACAAATAGTAGCATTTTATATGTTTCTATAAGATCCATCAGGTAGAGACTATTTCCAATAACTAACATAATTGTAGTATTAGCATGGTAATATTTAGAGTTGGTGAGTAGATAGAAGAATATACTGTTTCAATTTCACACCACTAACTGCAATTTAACTTATTAAACTATGAAAGTACATTATGTTAATTAACACAAAATATAATCTGACACAGAATAAATATACAATTTCAAAGCCATTGAGTTGAATATTACTTTAAGGAATTTTTTAAAGTATTTATTCATTGAGAATTCATACTAATATTGATGTTCTTTAATCATATCCACACTCCTTCTATTCCCAAAATGTTCACAGGACTTCCCAACATATGATGCCCCTTTAACTTCAAATGTCAAGTCCTGTTTTTGTTTTAAAACCCAGTATTTAATTATAAATGTCCCTATGTGTTCGGATATAGGACCACCTACTAAGATATCATCTACCAGAGGCCATACTCCTCCAGAAAATGCCTGAGAAGCCTTCAAACACCAATACTCTACCAGTTAGAGATGAGAATTTAGAATTATTGACTGATCTATGCTGTGATTTTGACTGGGTTGATCTTGTTCAGGTCTTGTTCAGACAGCTACCACTACAGTAAGCTCACAAGCACATCAGTTGGATTATATCCATAAAACACTGTTTTACAGAAATCCTGCCCAACCTCTGACACATACAATCTTTTGCTCATTTTTACTGGAATGCTTCCTGAATAAAATTCATAGTTTTCTCTATGACTTATGACAAGAACTCCATCATGAGTTTCTAACCATTTTTACAGTACCAGGAATGAGTTATATCCTGTACAATAGTACATAAGTCCAATCATAAAAATGGTTTGCTATTCCAATGAACTTCATACCATTATTGTTTGAATGTATATAACTTAGTGGGTCATCTATTACTGTAGCTCACAGGACTCATCTGAGTAAGACTACTAATGACTTTTGTTCTCTAGCAGATCATAAATAACCTTTCCTGCCCTGTGAAAGTCAGCATTAGGGACAAAGCTTCAGGTCCTACTTTCTACATGTCTTGTGATCCAAGTCTGTGAAACCTTCAGAGAAAGAGTTTTGCCATCAAATCTTAATGGGTACCCAAGAGCAATAACTATAGCCAGCATTATTGGGGAGTTTCTGTAGGAATTCCCCAATAGACAACTTGAAAGAAGTGCACCATACCTAACTCTATGATTTTTATTCCATATTTTCTCTTAATTTTGAAATTAAAATATAGTTACATCATTTCTCCCCCAGTTATTCTAAAACTCCTCCCACACAACCCTCCTTTTTCTCTTTCAAATTCATGTCCTTATTTTTTATTAATTGTTATTACATGCATACATATGTATGTATATATGTACATATATTTTATTCATAAATTTAATTTTTGTTAAAAATAATTTGTATGTAATACATTCTGATCATAGTCTCCTTCCCACAATTCCTCCCATATCATCCCCACCACCCTACTCACCCAAATCCATATGGTTTTTCACAACACACACAAACAGACCCAGCCACAGAGACACGCAAACACATACAGAAATTCCATAAAAACACAAAACTGAAAACTTTAATAATAAGCAAAAGACTTGAAAGGAAAAAAAAGTTGCCCAGAAAAAAGCCCTGTGAAGCAAACAGCCACCAAAAATACCATTAAGTTCATTTTGTGTTGGCCATATACTCCAGGGACATGGAACCTGGTTTTATGTGGTTTATGTATGGAGAAAACTAATTTTTTCTTTACAAAGCAATTGTCAGTTAAAGATAGCTTCTGTTTTAGGAGTGGCTGTTTGTGTCTACTTCCTCTCAGTGCTGAAATTCCATGTAGCTTAGACATGTATTGGCTTTGTCCATCCTGATACAGTCTCTGTGAGTTAATATATGTGTCAGCCCTATTGTGTCTAGAAGGCCTTTTTAACCTTAGTATCTTCTCGAGTGGCTCTCACAGTCTTTCCACTCCCTCATCCATGACATTCCCTAAGACTTCAGAGAAAAAGTTTGAAGGAAACATCCAGGTTAAGACTGAGTATTGAAAGACTTCTTGCTCTCTATGTTTTTTCCAACTGCATACCTCTATTTGTTTCAATCTATTGCAGAAGGATGACTGAGCAGGGCACTGATTTATGATGATAGAAAACTGTCATTAGAGTCATTTTATTACTATGTTCCTTTAGCAGGACAGTAGTATTTGGTTTTTTCCTAGGTCCATGGTCTCTCTTTAGTTTTTGGCAACCCAAACATGTCACGCATGTATCTCATGGAGCTGACCGTATATCCAATCAAATGAGAAGAGTGGTTGGTTACTCACACAAATATTTTGCCACTATTGCACCAGTAAATCTTGTAGGCAGGCCAACATTGTATATCAATGGTTTTGGATCTGGGTTGATGTTTACCTTTCTCCTCTGATAGCATAGAGTGTACCTTCCAGTATCGTGAACACTGATCAGTACAGGTAAAGGTAGACACCAGCTTGATTTCTCGTTGTTTAGTGAATTGTGTATGTAGCTGTTGTCTTTAGCAATTAGGCTTTACCATCAGTTGATAGAGAGGAACCAAAATCTTTACCAATAGCCTGGTTGTTTGGGGTTTCCATGGGTCCCCCTTTACCAACAATTTGTTTAGATATAATTTATCCTTGGCACTGGAAGATTTATTGGTTTATTTACTGGTGAGAGATACATAGTTGGGGTTTTGTCTCCCCCATTATTTGATAATTTCCTCTAGGTTTTTTCATATATGTGTGTATATATTTTAAGAAGCTTTTACTGTAATAGATTTTCATATTACACATCAAATAGTGCTTACTTTTACCTGTCCTCCCAGCAGTCACCCCTGTACCCTCCTATTCCCCCTCTTCTCCATTTAATACTTCTTTTAAAGCCCCCCCCCTATTATTTCCCTTTCTTAAAAGATTGTCTCTTAGTGTAAACCTAAAATCTGTGGTTCACTTTCTACTTTAAATATAGCCTGTTCATACTCTATAATGTTAGCTGTATGTATGTTTTGAAGGATGATTGCTTGGTATTAGATAACCTATTGGTTTGCTCTTTTGTGGGGAAGACTGTCTCCCACCTTCAGTGTTCCTCAGTTGCCTATGGTACTCTGGTGTTGGGTTGAGGAGACATGTGCTGTTCTACATCCACTTCCTATGGCAATGACATTCCTGTTGCTACTTGTTCCGCTCATGTTCAGGAAGTTATATTGACTGTATAGGTGTAGGTTCTGATGTTACTAGGAGATACACTCTTGCAGCTATTTTTCCTGACTTTTTTGTCCATTTAAATCTTTCTGCCTCCTCTTCTGAGCCTTGACTGTTGGAATTGTTTTGTAAATTTATCTATTGTGGATAGGCTTGACTGCTCTGTGTACTGATTACTCTTGGTCTTCTGTAATATTTTTACCTGTTACAAAGAGTTTTCTTGATGTGGGGTGAAAACTACATTTATCTGCAAGTTTAAGGACAAAATAATTATGTCATTGATAACTGTTGTTCCAAGAAATTCCCAAACATTATAATATGTTGATACTGCCCTTAATAGACCCCCCAGAAGTAGAAGTTAAGTTGTAATGGTATATTTCCCGCTACATTAAACTCGGTATTTTGGGAGGCACTCATGTGGGAGGAGTAAGGAGAGGAAAAAGAGAAGGAAGCAAAGGAGCTAACAGAGGGGTGAACTGGAGAGAGGGGAAAATGGCAACAGACATACATGTCTCTAGCAGTCTAAGGTAGTAGTAATATCTAGGTTAAGTATTGGGTAAAACCTCTAATTGTGTGGGCATCTTGTTATTTGAGCATTGCCAAATATATAAAGCTATTGGATAATCTTTAAACATTAGAGTCTCATTTCTACCAGGTACCACGTGGATGTCGGGATGGTCTGGGCTCAGCCTAGCCTTGCAGAGACAGCATGGGAGACTGGCAGAGCTGATGGCCTCTGGATGCTTCCAGCTGTAGAGCACTTGTCTTTAGGCCTTGGAGTATGGCAGCCTGAGCTAAGCAGAGCCACCACTGCTTAGATAATCAGCGCAAGAAAACGCCGATATAAATATTAACCATAACAGCAAGTTCCTATTTCTGAAGACACCATGTACTTTAGGTGCATAAAAACTAGCTTTCAGGTATCTGAGGATACCAAGCAAGCTTCCTAAGGAAGGAAGGAAGCAACAGCCCTACCCATCTATGATGCTAATGAATCACTGAAATGACCAGCATGGAATAATAACCTTACTGATGTAGTAATGACATGCCTACCATCATGATAACTAAGTTCTCTAATTGGACTGAAGTTTCACTCAACAAGATGGAAATCATACCTGTTGCTGAAACCTAACTAACTCCTAGGAATTAAGTTGTGGATCTTGAAAGACAACCTAAAACCACCATATCATGGAGTCTTTTAAATAATGAGAAGGAAAGAGGAAAAAAAATTGAGTGGAAAGACCACTGAAAAGAAATACTATGGGGCTGGTGAGATGTTTAAGTCAGTGGCTAAGAGTACTGACTGCTCTTCCAGAGGTCATGAGTTTGAATCCCAGCAACAACATGGTGGCTCACAAGCATCTGTAATGAGATCTGATGTCCTCTTATAGGGTGTCTGAAGACAGCTACAGTGTACTTACATATAATAAACAAACAAACAAACAAACCTTCAGGCCAGACTGAGTGGGGCCGGGGTGGAAGAGAGAAGGGAAGAGGGAAAAAAAATAAAGAAAACAAATACTATACAGTGAAAAGTCTTGATATGTTTCCAAATATATTCTTCTAATATTTACACACAGACCACTTGTTATGCCCTAAATGTCCTTGTTTACTGGCATAGCATCTTTCACACCCTGTCTCCATCTGGAAGAGCCCTGGCAATCCCTCAAGTACTATCTCAATGGTGCTTTATTGTTTCCTCTCATATGCAAACATATGGAATTTTCTTCCTTTATAATCTCCTTAGGGTTTCTTTCACCTTTACTGTGCTTATTTTACATAACTCTGTATTCTTTTGTGCATTTATCTGATTCAAAATGCTTAAGTCTTGAGCTTGTATTTTGTAATACTTTTATTCCTGACACTAAAGATTTGGATAAACATTAGTCATTTTAAAGATGAATAAATTTAAATAAATGTTGGCAAGCGGTACTCATCATTTAAAAAAAAAATCAATGTATTATTCTCATTTTGGGAAAGGAATATGAAAGAATGAACGCAGTCTTATAATGCTAAACTTGCATTCTATTACTAAATTAGACTCTTTATCTCTGCTCCCAATTTTATTAACAATGGCTTGAATTATGTAACAATACTCTAATAATAGCACAAAATATACTACTTATAATCAAATATGACTAAGGTAATTGTAATAAAATTGATGATCTAAGTAATCTCACTTTGATGTTTTGTCATAATTTTTCATCACATCTATGGAAAAATGTGCTTCTAATTTTTATTCTTAAACTGCAAATGCAAGCATATAATATCCATGGAGATGACATAATTACCATAAACTTGATCACATATCACTAATTATAGGTTCAGTTTTGGTTAGCAACTCTTTAAAAAACCAATAAACAGCAGACGTTAGTCCTTAAAATTGAAGAATATTATCCCTGTTAATAAAATTTATTGAAAACATTGTTTTTAATGACCAGAACAATTTTTTCTATAACTATCTGATACATTCGTTTTTAAATGAGACAGAAAATTATGAGTATCATTATAGTATTAACATTCATTTATAAAAATCTTATAAAACTAGTAGCAACACAAAAAAACAGCACACACACAGAACCTACTACATGTAAAATATCCATCTAAGTTATGTTTTACACATGCTAACACAATAGACGTCCCTGAGACTGGCACGCAGACACTGTTGTTAATGCTTTCCTTTGTAGTCGAGAAAGCTGGACCATACCCAGACTAAGTCTTTCCTTATGCTGAGGTTTAATACCAGACCTAGAATCAAGAGATCAGTAACCCATGCCTTAAAAATCCATGCCATATGGAATATATGTCATCTTTGCTCCTAATTTGATTATTTTTCACATGAGCAACCTAAGGTTTGGCAGGCAGAAACAGAATTAGAAGTCATCTGTTCTGTTTAGTAAATATTTCTTTGTTTGGGCATGTTTTTGTCTTACCAGTCCTTTTTTCTGTATTGTATGGTTTACAATTTTGTGATTTTATGGGTTTTATTTGTTTCTGGACATGTGTATGTGCTTCTGCTTTTTCTTTGGGTTTTTATTTTATTTTTGTTTGTTTGTTGTTGTTTGCCCTTTTCTTTGTTTTCTGAAGAGCAAGAGATGGTAATGGCACAGAGTGGGTAGGTGAGCAGGGTGATGTTGGGACAGGGGGATATTATCAAAATATATTGTATGAAAAAATCTAGTTTTAATAATATATATTTTGTATATCAAAAAATAAAATGTCTATATTTCAAACAAAAATGAATACATTATAGATCGTGCTGCAGACTGAACACTGAATATAAAACAAACCACAAGGGATCAAGCTCTCCCCACTGTTTGTTAAGGTTCTATAATAAGAAACATAGTGAGGGGTTAAGAAGGTGGCCCAGTGGTCAAGAATACTGCCTGCTCTTCCAGAAGACAGGGGTTCAATTTCCAACACTGACATGACGACTCACAACTGTTTGTAATTCCAGTCCCCAGGGAACCAACACACAGACCTATATGCAGGCAAAACACCAATGCACATAAAATCAAAATAAGTAAATCAGTTTTTAAAAAACTGAAAGTTAGTGAAAAGATGAGCATGTAACTCAGCTTGCTTAGCACAGACAAAGTCCTGAGTTCAAATCCCCAACACAGAGGGTATGGCGATACATACCTACAATTCCAGCACTCACTCTGGAGGTTAAAGCAGTAAGGTCAGAAGTTTAAGATTATCCTACACTACACAAAAAAATCTAAAGCCAGGTTAGGCTACGTGCAATTCTGTATCAAAGTGTAAAAGAAAATAAAGTAAGGGAGAGAGAGAGGGAGAGAAGTATAGGATGACGTCATACAGTATTTCTTAACTCTGATTGTATTCTGTGTATTCTGTGTGTCCATCTCACAGTTACATACTTCTATATTTTCATTAAAAGCCTTCAGAAATTGAGGTGAATTACTCCTCTTTTAAAGGATTTTTCATGTAAATCAAAGAGAAACATATTTTTTCAAGCACAGGTTTGATTATTCTTTAGGTAACTTTCTTGAATTTAGATGTACTATATTCATATAAATATGCTAACAATCTGCTTAAAGTTCTTTAGGACTTTTTCAAATGGAATAATATTCACTTTTCTGCTTGATGTTTTGCTACGCAAGAAGCCAGTTACCATGTTCAACTTCAACAGATTCCTTCTGATGCCTCTGAGTAAATCAAATTATACAGCAAACAGGGGTATCGCTAAAGCCTATGTAAACAAAAATATAAAAAAATTAAATATAACCTGTCATTTGCCTTGTGACTATTCAAAGTAAAGCCATTCATGTTGTTCCAAATAAAACGCTTGAGCATTAGAAGTCTTTGCTGGGTGATGGGTAACTAAGAATGGACACTTTAACAGGGAGAGAAAAGGACCTTTGAAGGTCCGTTCAGTCCCATTCCCATGATTCCTTTTTACTTTACCATGTCCCAGACCCACTAAGAATGACTACAGGACTTTCTTTCATCAGCCTGAGAGCCACTGAGGGTGACTTCAAAGTGGATTGTCACAACAGTGTGCAGTAGTCTGTAAATATATACAGAATAATATGGAAGTTGCTCAGTGAGAGGTTCAAAGAAGCTTTCAAGCAGGGAAGGTCAAACGCAGAACATTTCAAAGCAGTTTTGTTCTGTGTTTTCCCTACCACTATGATTTCTCAAGGAGCTGGTTTTAAGAATTTTGGACCCTTCATTCTGCAACTTTATCCTCATCTCCCCTCAACTTCTAACTGGCCACTACAGATCCTTACCTACCTTTTTCTTCTAAAGATTTTTGCAATAATACATTAATGAGGGTAGAATACCAGCCATTAAGAGCGCATGTTCTCTTAGAAGACCAAGGTTTCATTCCCAGCAATCACGTAGTGGCTAGTCACTATCATAATTCCACTTCTAGGGGACCTTACATCCTCTTCTGATTTATGAGGGCACAGGCCGCACATGTGATACACATGTATGCATGTAGTCAAAACACTCATATTCATGAAATAAATTAAAAACCTAATTATGATTGTGAAATAGTAAAAGGTTTCCAGCCACCAAGGTTCTTCCATACATTTTTACAGAACAGAACAGAAACTAAGGTTTGAAAACAGAGGAAGTACATTTCGGTTAGGAATTAAATCCATTACACATAGGACACCGTGAATAAATGTTTTTAAGGGAAGCAAAAAAGAAGACAAGAGAAAAAAAATAAAGGACATAGGGAACAACAGAAAGAGTAAAATAAACAATGCTTAGTGAAACTGATGTGTCTGATAAAATATGCATCAAACCCTGACGCTATTGCTGATGCCATGTTGTGTTTACGGATAAGAGCCTAGCATGGCTGTCCTCTGAGAGGCTCTACTTGCAGCTGACTGAAACAGATGCAGATACTCACACCCAAATACTGGACTGAGGTCGGGGACACCTCTGAAAGATTTAGGGGAAGGATTGAAAGAACTGAAGCAATGGATAGCCCATAGGAAGACCAACTGTGTCAACTAACCTGGACCGATGGGAGCTTCCAGAGACTAAGTCAGTAACCAAAGAGCATTTATGGGCTGGTCTGTGAACCCCTGGCACATATATAGAAGAGGACTGCCTTGTCTGGCTTCAGTGGGAGAAGATGTGCCTAGATTCTTAATGCCTCAGGGAAAGAGGATGCCCCAAGGAGGAGAGGGGGCACCCTCTTGAAGGCAAAGGGGAGGGGGGATATGGGTGAAGAATTATGGAAGGGGGAACTGGGGGAAACAACATTTGGGTAAATAAATAAAATAACAATTAAAATACTCAGCTCTTATTAAATTTACTAAAACTTGTTTATCTATACCTTTATTTCTTCACCCCTGTTTTTCTTCCTCTTTTTCTGCTTCTGTTTAGTCTTATCAAATCATTATCTTTTCCTCTACTGAGATGGATTGAGAGAAAATGGGCCCCAATGGATCATAGGGAGTGTCACTATTAGGAGATGTGGCCGTATTAGAGGAAGTGTGCCACCGGGGTAGGCTTTGAGGTTTCAGAACCTTAAATCAGGCACAGTGTATCTTTCTTTTCCAGCTGTCTGCCTGTCTAGATCCCAACTCTCAACTACATCTTTAGCATATCTGCTGTGTGCCACCATACTTTCCACCATGATAACCATAGGCTAAATCTCTGGACTGTAAGCCAGCCCCATTTAAATGTTTTCCTTTATAAGAGCATCTATGGTCATGGTGTCTTTTTTCAGCAATAGAAACCCCAATTAAGACATATATCATTGCTACCAGCCAAAAATATTGCATGGATCTATACAAGCTTATAAGCTATAAGCTATAAGCTAGCATGCTGCAGCTCTAGACATTCCAATTCAGTCTAACTATGAATTATGAGACATAAAAAATAAAGAAATAATTCCAATGACAATTTGAAAAAATTGATAATGGCCATAACTGAATCACATTAAAGAAAGTGAGATTAAAACTTTATAGCAGTAAAAATTACCATGGCAAAAGAAAACAAAAAATTATACTATTGATCACACAATGTCAGCATGACATTTGGTCATATTAAAGATGATAGTTTGATTATTAGGCAAGTTCTGTTATTAGCAAACTCTGAAAATCATGAAGATGGGTAAACTTTTAAATTTGCTAACAAGGCCAATTTTTTAACCTGCTTTGAAACGTCAATCCTACCAGGAATATTTTAAGCCAGAAGTTATTTTCTTGAGATGAACAATCAGTTTATTAAAACTACAGGTAAACACGCCGCCTAAGATGTGACATGATAAAAGTATCATCCGTAAACAATTATCTGTTATAAGTGATTGCTCTTACCCTAGGAGTTTATGACATGTCAGTCTAGCAAGGAGATAGACTTCAGGTAAATAGATGCATAGAGACATGAAAAACGATGGATGGAAATAGAGGTAAATGAGAAAGGAAGAGTTTGTAGAAATGAGAGAGAGGAAAATAAAAAATGAAAAGACAAATAAAGTTTTAAAATAATCAATTCAAAGAAAAAACTGTATATTTGTGTCCATAGTTCATATCAAAAACCCTTTTTTATTGGTTATTTTATTTATTTACATTTCAAATGTTGCCCCCCTTCCCGGTTTCCCCTCCAAAAACTCCCTTTCTCATCCCCCTTACCCCTGCCTCTATGATGGTGCTCCCCGACCCAGTCACCCACTCCCACCTGACCATCCTAGCATTCCCCTATTCTGGGGCATCCACTGGCTGGGGGGGGTGTGAACCAAGGGTCTCCCCTCACACCGATGCCAGATAAGGCAATCCTTCGCTACATATTCTACTGGAGCCATGGGTCCCTCCATGTGTACTCTTTGGTTGGTGGTTTAGTACCTGGGAGCTAAGGCAGGTGTGTTTAGTTGACACTGTTGTTCTTCCTTGGGGTTTCAAACCCCTTTTTTTCCTTCAGTCCTTCCCCTAGCTCTTCCATTGTGGTCCCAGTGCTCAGTCCCATGGTTCACTGTGAGTATCCATATTTGTGTTTGTCAGGCTCTGACAGAGCCTCTCAGAAGACAGCTATTACATATAATAATCATATGTATTATATATCAATATATAATATAATACATTATACATAAATATATAGAATTTATTTTTATATAATAGAAATATATTAATATATTTGACATACATAATATAGACTAATATATATGTAGATTATATATTTATTCTTATCAAAACAACAAAGGTGTTTAGAGATTTATTGGATGACTTTTTTGCTAACAAGCTAGGCCTACTTAATAATTTCATAAACTTTATCCTTAATCTAATCAACACCATCACCCTCCATAGTGAATCTTGTAACATATCTTTTATTGATGATGGAGAAAGGCTCTTGTGGGTTTTTTTTCCTGCCTTGTACTACATCACATTACTCTCCTGTGATAGTTTGTATATGCTTAGCTCAGGGAGAGGCACTATTAGGAGGTGTAGCTATGTTGGAGTAGGTGTGTCACTGTGGGTATGGGCTTTAAGACTCTCATCCTAACTGCCTGGAGTTGGATATTCTGCTAGCAGCCTTCAGATGAAGATGTAGAACTCTTAGATCCTCCTGTACCATGCCTGCCTGGATGCAACCATGTTCTCACCTTGATGATAATGGACTGAACCTCTGAACCAGTCAGCTCCAATTAAGTGTTGTCCTTATGAGAGTTGCCTTGGTCATGGTGTCTGTTCACCCCAGTAAAACCCTAAGTAAGATATGCCCCCCAAACAGAACTGTAGAATTGAATTCATCTCATTGCATTGAATTGAGTTTCTTACTCTATATTTTTTCAGTTGCAAACTTTCTTGCAATTAGAGTCCTCATTTTTTAGCCTAACCTGTCATTTGCTTCAAGTATTGGCATTGGAGGCAAGTATGAGATTCAAGAGCAAAAGTTCCCTTGAGTAACCATCTACTGTATTACATATCTTATACTCACATGAGAAATAAGGAATTACTTTCCAAGGATTATATCTTTATTACAAAAGGAGAGGTGATGAGGGGTAATGAGACTCAGGAGGGTTTGTGAGCACTGTGTTATGTTATTCTTTTTCTTGAACTGTAAAATAACAAGTCATTGGTGAATATAATAAAGGCATATTAGTTCTAATGTTCTAAGAAAGTATACTTTCAAGATCCTCCAAATAAAGAATGAATTATACTGCTTTTTACAATACTCCAATTAACTGGATAGGAATAAAGCACAGGAATAAAGGAATAATAATAGGAATAAAGGTAAGATGTACCACCAAACTACACATGCTTCTTAATGCTACACTTTACACTGTTGAACATTTGAATATAGAGAAAAATGACAGAAAATATTGATCTCTGTGACACTTTTTCCAATTTAGTCACCTACCCTATGCAATAAGAATTGATTAGGACATATATACAGATTTTCTAATATACCACACAATTCTAACTTTGCTTAGATAACATTTAACATTAGTTCCTTTATCCTTTTCTGATAAAAGTAGCTAAGTTAAAATAAACACCAATTGAAGAGCATTCTTGTTCACTAAGACGTCTGCTGGATGAGATCTTCCAGGATAGCGCTGCTGTTGCCCCTAAAAGATAGTTCCACAGGTGCGATTAGTGACTCACGGGAAAGGACTCCAGGATGCTGTTCCACGGGTGCAATTAGTGACTCACGGGAAAGGACTCCAGGATGCTGCACTACACTCTTGTAATGTTTAATTTCTTTTATAAAGCCCAGTACTTTAAACCTTCTGAAAATTGTTTCATAAAATAAAGCATTTAGCTCCTGAACTGGGTCTGGTTCATAAGCCTGTAATCCTCGTTTTTAGGAAGCTACTACAAAGAATTACAGATCAAGGCCCATGTAGACTACAGAGTTTAAAGGCAAGTTGAATAATTTAGTGAGATGCTGTCTCCAAACTTCAAAAATAATAGGCTGGAAGGTACTTTTTTAGTGTGGGTGAGGCTCTAGCTTCAGTTCCCTTTACTCTATTTTTAATTATGATAGCCTTAACTCACCATTAAGAAATGTTATTGTGGATTTAGCAATTTCATATGTACTAAGGTTATGGATATTTTAGTAATCTTGGTGGTATTTATGCAAATTAGTTTTCAAGTAGTAATTTAAATCACCTATTATATTCAATAAAATGGTTATTTAAATAAAGCTCATTGTTTAATGTTCTTAAAATTGGAAGTTAATTCACCCTTGTTATAATATAAGTTATAGTTAAACAAAGCATTGCATTGTGGTATATGTTGGAAAACCTCTATAAAACAGTTATATACTATATTCCTCATTTTGCCATAAGCTATTTTTTAATTTGGAATGGGAGATTGTCTCAGTTACTGTTTTACTGTGATGAAATAACATGAGAGAGAAAATTTATAAAATAAAGCATTTAATTTGGGTCTTTCTTGCGGTTTCTGAAGGTTAGTCCATTTCCATTCTTGTATGAGCTCTGTAGACTACAGGCAGGCAGGCAGGCAGGCAGGCAGGCAGGCAGGCAGGCAGGCAGGCAGGCATGGTGCCAGGGCTGTAGCTGAAAGCTCACAAGTTACAGCAGAAAGAGAGAGAGCAGGACTGGGCCTGTGGTGAGCTTTTGAAACCTCAAGGCTATCCCCATTGACACAATTGCTCCAACAAGGATACTTGTATATCAACAAGGCCATACCACTTAATTTTCAAATAGTTCCACTAACTTAAAACCAAACATTCAAACACGAGCGTATGGGTTCTATTCTTGATCAAAGCACCATAGTAATTACTTGATTTTAAGTATTTTTAAACTATAAAATAAGATTTAGTTTGCAAAATGCAAAGTTGACCAAAAGTAGTTTATAAAAATAATAGGAACAGCAGTAACACTAAGAGCCCTTTGAAAAGCTAAGAAAAGAATATAAATGTAGTCACTGTATAATGAGAGATGTAATGGCCCAAGTATATATCATATGCCACCAAGTAAAATTTCCAGTGACAGTGTTACATTTTATTGGCTGATTGTCAAAGGGGTTTCTACAGATTTCCCCAAATGTCATTGTATTGTCAAGGCTATTGGTTGTTCCCCAGAACCTAATGGTGAGGCCCTACTGCTAACGATAACCCTTACTTTTGTCATGGAACATAGACAAGTTGATCTGGTGCCCAACTAGAAGATTCGTTGACTAGCATTCATGGTATAGTCAGGTATTCTCCTCTGAGAAAAAGAATCATAACTATCACTCAGCTATAAACTCTGCATCAGCAACTTGTTTACAGGTACAATAGTGGTGCAAATGTTCTGGGAATACATAATCATTTTCTAGTTGGATGTAAGGCTCCTTCCATGAGAGGAAATCCATTCTGACAGTGCTATGGTGGTGGTTAGGTTGTGAGGAACCTAAGAGTAGATAGGTTGTAGGTCTACAGGGAAAACCTCGTACTATTATTCACTTAAGAAACAAAGCAACAAAATGACTCCTAATATTGCCACACCCAAAGATCAGCGTCTCACTCCACCTTCATCAGAGAAGCTGCTTCTTGCAGCAGAGGAAAATTAACAGAAAGAATCACAACTGAACAATGGGTAGACCATAAGAGACTTTGGAGCTCTCAGTTCTAAATGAAATATCTTTATCAAACCCCTTCTCTCAAGGCTCAGGGAGCCAAGTGGAAGAGGAGAGGAATGATGGCAAGAGCCAGAGGTTGCGGATGACTTCAAGAATCAGTGTCTTCCAGACACAAGGAACTGATAAACATATAAATCCAAAGAGATTGTGACAATACACACGACCTGCCCAGATTCAAGCCAGAGTTCCGACACTGAGAGGAGAAAATGAGTATGGGGTCCCATACTTAACCATGAACCATGAGTTACATGTGCTTAATACCGTTGGGCAAATAGGAGATCATTTTTCACTGATGAAGTAAATTGGGTATATCAAACACACTTTAGGACAGACCTCGTGCTCAGAATTGGTTATCCAGTACAGGATGAAGTGTTGTTCTTTATAAATCTTTATGATATCATCACAAAATTAAAACACAGTTTATGCTTAATATTGATGGCTCCAACATCACAAAATAAAAAGAAACAAACAAGGTTGTTTGTAATGACTTTCTTTCCTCATGATAAACCTAATCTGTGATAGATGTAGCAATATGGCTTATGGCTTTTTTTTTTTTTCTGTATACATGACTTGTCCCAAGCTTAGAAACTCATACTTGATATTTTTTTTTCATTAAAAAGAAACTAACCCATTAGTCAGTCTTGTAGTTACCATTACATGGTATTTTACATTTTTACCTTGAATAAGTCTTCTATACTGATTTATTTATTAGTGTTTTTCACTTGATTCCTGTTTTCACACATTGCACTGAATTATTTCCTTGCAAAGTCCTGAAAGGAATCATAGAGATGCAGCCATCCCCAAACATTTGCTCCATGCAGCTGGCCTCGGGTGACATAGACTAGCTTCCCAGAACCCACACACACACTCACCCATATTCACAGCCCAGGCTTAAATGAATGGAGCTTTTCAGGACAGTAGAGAGGGGCCTGTGCTAACTTTGAAAGAACTGTTGTACCATGTATACATATTCTACCACATTTACCATCTTTATTTGTCTAGCACAAATCTTTCTGTCCAAAGCTTCGCTGCATTTAGACTCTTATTCATTATTCACTATTCAATATTCACTTTTTCTGGGAAATGATAGGAGTTTGAATATTTAACTTGCCCTCATATAAAAATAAACAGCATGGTTAGCACCCTCCTCAACAAGCTAAAAGCAGCAATTGAAGTAGTTGAATCTGATAGTTGAATTCATAATTCATTTATTTGAATATACGGTTTTGAGACTTTTGAATCTGAGTCATGTATTCATTATAAAATTTTTTGTTGACAATAATTTTATAATATGAAGAGAGTTGTCACGTATAATGCTATGATAATTTATATAGTTAGAAATAAATGTTCACACAATAGGTACATTTAGAGATGTACATTTCAGATAACTTAAGATGTGATATGTTTTCTTTTTATAGAATTTGATCTTTTATTACATCACATACATACTTGTAGATTTATTTTTATTATATTTTGTTATTTAATACATTTTAAAATTTAAATGTATTAGTCTTCTTTGACTTAAAAATCTTTATATTCTTCTTTCTTTTTTATTGGATATTTTATTTATTTACAGTACAAATGTCATTTCCTTTTCCCATTTCCCCTCCCTAGAAACCCCTATCCTATACCCCCTCTTCCTTTATGCTTTTATACTGTTTCGATTACATGCATGTAATAAGGTCAGTTCTAGACTGAGGGTTTAACAATACAATAGATGCAAATTGTCGAGGAACAAGAAATACAATAAACACAAATAGTCAAAGAAAAAGCAAGGCATTAAACCCAGTTATGTGAACACTCGTGTGATCATTGTTTCTAAAGGCTTATCAAGATGACTAAGGTCTTACCCTCCTCAAAGTCCTCCCTCCTTTACCCCTCCTAAAAAACACAACTTTATGTTATTTCTCAAAAAACAAAATAAAATTCTAATACAACTCCCTCCGAAACCAACAACTCCGAAACCAACAACTGTAACCAAATACGTACACACACACACAGACACTGGGAAGTTCATTTTAGGTGGTCTAATTTTCCTGAACATGATCTCTGCCTTAGAGTGGTTGATATACCTAGTATCACTCCACTGGAGAAAACTTATTTTCCTTCTTTAAACAATGTAAATGACAATTAAGTTGTTAACTTTTACCATGGTCGTCATTCATTCATTCATTTGTTTTTTAATGTAACTAAATACCTAATAAGCTAAAACTAAAACAATCCCATTAAATTTGGGCAGGAAAAATCAAAAGAAAAAAAAAGTCTGAGCGAAGCTTACGAAACGTGGCTACTCTGGCAAGGGATCTCATCCAAAGACCTTCTAGGTCTATATGATCTTGCCAGAATGCAGACATACCGTGGATTATAACCATTGAGGGTTCAGAAAGAACTAGAAAGGGCAAGTTCATTCAGCAGTAAGCCTCCAAGATGACATTACATCAAAAAAAATAAAAGTTATTTTTCCACCTTCTTGTACCAAAGACACTAAACATAGGAGTAAAGGCTATATGTAGGCACAAGGTGTACATCTCCGTCTCCAGTGGGTAGTAGATGCTGTCTTTAGCACTGAGATGTTATGAGTTTGTGAAGAACAACATACAGTCTTGGCAACAACCTTGTTTGTTTAGGAATCCCATGGGACATCTTACGATAGCATCTCAATTAGATTATACTCCATCTTGACTGAAGCTTTCTTTGGGCCATTTGGGACTCTGTCTCTCCTATTATTAGGTTATTTCATTTAGATTGCTGTCATATTATACTTATATTAGAAAGTTTCTATTGGATTAGATTTTTATACTACCTCAAATGCCCCTTAATTTTAGTTGTCTCTCCATTAATTTCTTCCCACAAACCCTCCTCCTTCTCCCTTCCCACTTGATCTTCCCATTCAAGCATCCCCATCTGTCTATCGTTATCTATTCTAGTTTCCTTTCCTCCTGAGATCTATCTGTTTTCTTAAGTTCCTTACTCTACATATACCATTTGAGGTTCTAAGAATGTAGATTTGTTATCATTGACTTCACAGCTAAGATCCACATATAAGTGAATAGACATATTCATCTTTTGGGTTCAAGAGGAGGCTCATATTTAGATACGTCAATAGTGAGTTTTAATTTATTTTCAAGAAAAAGACACTTTAGGTCTTTTCCATACTTATATTTTATCAATTTGAATTACTCCCCCAATTTCAAACAAGTAAGTAATTGACCCTCAATAAAGCAAGGTATGCTACACATTAAAACTTAGAGCTTAATACCTTTACTTGGGTATGATTTATTTACTCCATCTTCTCACATTTTCAAATAACTTGTATTATGACACTCATAGGTTTTCATTCATTAAAATGTCAATTATCTGCAAGCTCCACAAGCATAGGAGAGTATCATTAATAGTGTCAGGAGCTGGCTCTTTTCCATGGTATGGGTCTCAAGTTGAGCCAGTCATTGGTTGGCCACTCCCTCAATATCTGTTCCATCTTTATTTCTATGCATCTTGTAGCCAGGACAAATTTTGGGTCAACAGTTTTGTGGATGGGTTGGTATCCTCCTACCTCCATTGGAATCCTTGCCTAGTTACAGGAGCTGACCATATCATGTTCCAGACCCCCGCTCCAGGAGAAGTACTGCCTGGCTACAGGAGCTAGCTACTTTGGTCTCTCTAGCCAGTTACTTAGAGTCCCAGCTATTGTCACCCCCATAGATTTATAACAATTTCCCACTCAGAAATTTCTGGCTCATCCCTGAGATGCTCCTCCACTGATTTCAATTCTCCCCATCCATTCCATTCACGTGTCTACCTCTCCCCACAGCAGATACCCATACCTGTTCCTTTTCTCTCGCACCTCCTATCCAGTTGCCTTCATCCACCCACCTCAGATGTCTATTTTATTTCCTCTTCTAAATGAAATTCAAGCATCCTCACTTGATCCCCCCTTGTTACTTAGTTTCTTTTGGGTCTGTAGATTGTAGCATGGTTGTCCTATATTTTATGGCTATTGTCCACTTACAAGCGAGTACATACCATGTCTGTCTTTCTAAGTATAGTTAACCTCACTCAGGATGATATTTTCTAGTTCCATCTATTTGCCTGCAGATTTCATGATATCTCTTTTTTTTCAGATACCTGAATATTATTCCATTGTGTATATGTAGCATATTTTCTTTTGCTATTTTTTGGTTGAGGTACATCTAGGTTGTTTCCAGTTTCTATTACAAATAAAGCAGTTTTAGAACATAATTGAGCAAGTGTCCCTGTGGTATAATGGGGCATACCTTTGTGGTACATGCTCAGGAGTGGTATAGTTGAATCTTGAGATAGAATGTGTAGACAGGAGCCTAGCATAAGAGTATTCTGAGAGGCTTCATTTAGCAGTGGATGAAAACAGATACAGAGACCCACAGTCAAACTTTAGGCAGAACTCAGGGAATTTAGTAGAAGAGGGGAGAATAGGGTTGAGGGAGATTGAGCGAACAAAGACACCAAAAGAAGACACGCAGAGTCAACTAACCTGGGCTTATGGAAACTCACAGAGATGAAACCAACAACCAAAGAGCATAAAAGGACTAAACGTGGGACCCTAATTCATTTGTAACTGATGTGCAGCTTAGTCTTCATGTGAGTTTCCTAACAATTGAAGTAGGGACTTTTGACTCTATTACCTGCCTTTTATCCCCCTGCTTCTAGCTGGATTGCAGGGTTAGGCCCCAGTGGGAGAGGATGCACTTAGTCCTGCTGAAATGATGTGCCACCACTTTGTACCCATGGGAGGCTTCCTCTTCTCTAAGAAAGGGAGGGGTTAGTGGAGGGAGGTATTTGTAAGAGAAGGACTATAAGGAAAGGAGTGAGGGAAACTTCAATCAGGATGTAAAATTAATTAATTAATTAATTAATGAAAATCTATTTTTAAAATGTCAATTATCAAAATTTTTTAAACATAGCCCAAGTTAGTCTTGAACTAAGAGAATGTAGATCAAAATTGCTTCAGATTTACTATACCACAGAGGTTTGCATGAAACTCACTATGATGCTTAGGGGTTTGCCTAGAACTCAAGATTTCCCAACTTTACTCTCTGGGGTCCAAGGCTCTTAGGTCTCTACTTATAATGCCTTGCTCCAATAAGCAATCTTTATGGACGGTTATGGTCATATTTTAGTGAATTTTCTCACTTATATTTCCCTTACTCCTGAAACAACTTTCTGCTTATAACCTTTTTACTTCATGTTATCTGTTTAGATACTTTACTCACTTTAATTGACTTTATATTTTCATTCATAAGATCCCCACTGCATTTTCAAAATTCATCTGAATAAATTGCATTATTTTGACATTATACATTTGGAAATTGAGATTTAATTTGTAACAAATAAAATTTTTGCTCATCTTATCCCTGCATATTGATTTACCAGATTATTAATAAGAAAAGAACATATGTTAATGTATATGATATGTACATTGCACTTAATATAAAAAATATGAACTAAGGGCCAGGCAGAGGTGGTACATGCCTTTAATCTAGCAGTGATGAGGCAGAGGCAGGCAGATCTCTCTGAGATTAGTCCATATGAACTAAAGTAAAGAGTACTTTCTTACAAGTAATGGGATTACATATTCCTGAGATTATTTTTCCAGAGTATAACATTCAGTGAAGAAGGTAATTATTCAATTTTATTTTCACTAGGGCTTCCAAAAGAATTAGTTACATATGTATATAACAATACACAAATACAAAGAAATATAAATAATTATATTTATGCCAGGTAGTTTTAGTGGCTTGTAATTCACTCAGTGTACTTTAACTATAATTTTTACACATTTTAAGAGAAATTTGATTAAAGTAGAATGTAACAACAAAAGATAAATAAATATAAAACTTGTGACAGTTTTTAAGCATACCAGATTTTCTTCCAAAGGACTTGTGTTCAATTTCCAGCACCCACATGGCAGTTCACAACCATCCATAATTCCACTCTCAGGAGATCTAAAACCTTCTTCTAGATTCTGAAGGCATTGTGTACACTAGTAGTCCACAGATATACATTCAGACAAAATATCCATACACATAAACTAAACAAATAAATTTGATCCAGAAGAGTTAGTGCAGACCTTTAAGTCTAGCAGGAGGAGCAGGTAAAAGCAAATTGATCTTTAAGTTCGAAGCTAGACTTGTCTATAGAGTGACAGCCAAGGAAGGCTTCACAATAAAAATTTGTCTCAAAAAGAAATAAAATTGGCCCAATTTTTCTGTGTGGCAGACATGAGATGATAGTTATATTTCCATATTTAGTTGGAAAAAAAAGGTTTTCTAGTCTTTCACTTGATTTTAGAATGATTTACAAAAGCATTTGTTTCTAATATTGCCTTCCAGGTAGTATTGCTTTATTTGGCAGATATCTATCTAGTTTCTAATAATCAAAAGGCAATAATGATTCAAAAGCATGAATCTGTCAGGCCAGACAGATTAATTCAAGCAGTGGCAAAGTTACTATAACATACTATAAAAGATTCTACTATGAGCCAATGAGCAAATGAATCTATAAAATTATTTACCATATCAAATATGTGTTTGGAAAGATATGCATGAAAATTAAATTGAGAGATGTTTATATGACAAACTCAAATTATTTTGTTTCTGGGAAGATATTAGAACTTTTTTTAAAAAAAGAATTCCACTCCCCAAAGAGGTGTGGCCCAAAGTGTACAAAGAGAAAACAAAAATGAGTAACATTTATAACATTTACCTAAGGCTTTTGAACAACTATTCAATCCACCATTGTACCAATTACACCATTGCTCAGTGAAACCATTTAACTTCTTCTTTTTTGTTTGTTTTGTTTTTTGTTTGTTTGTTTGTTTGGTTGGTTGGTTTTTCAAGACAGGGTTTCTCTGTGTAGCCTTGGCTGTCCTGGAACTCACTCTATATACCAGGCTGGCCTCGAACTCAGAAATCCACCTGCCTCTGCCTCCCAAATGCTGGGATTAAAAGCATGTGCCACCACTGCCCAGCCAACTATTTAACTTCTTTTCCTCAATCTTTACTAAAACTCTATAAAAAAAAAGACCTTCCTTAGTTGAAGAGAATGAAACAACCTAAGAAATATTTATCATCTTGCATTTATCCAACTATAAGAGATTATAGTGGGTGTGAACACAAAACTTTGCCTCTGAGATTGGAATCCTAACAAATATAGTTCAAATACAGGACTCTTACAGATATCTCTTATTGAAAACACATTCACAGAAGAAGAGGAAGTGATGAGTGGGGGGACTATAACAACAGCTATTATTGTGATGCAGACTCTCATCTTTCATGATGTACCACTGTCTCTTGCTGCCCTTCTCAGACCTTGGTAACTCTATTAATCTAATTATAGTTAATGCTGGGAAAGATTGAGGGGTAGATTATCTGAATGGCAAGTTTACTCTGCCTGACAATCATTATGTTAGATGGAATCTACTGTGAAAAAATCTGACACTCCCCTAAACATCATAATCCATTGCTTCTGCCAATAATAATTCCCTTTTTATTTCTTCTGCCAGAAACCATTAACTAGAAGTCAAAGTTTTAAGTGAAGTTATGATTCTCTTAAGTCTTTTGATAGACAGAAATGTGCATTTTCAAAAACCTGAACCTGACATCATAAAGCTTACAATTACTGGGGGAAAAACTCCAGATTCTACAAAATGCATGAGGTCAGACAAACAAGTTCTGACTCAGAGCAACCTATCCACAGGTGCCGACCCTGTAGTGTGGAGGAGCTGTTACTCAGTACTCACAGCAGTACAAGGGCAGACATATTGGCTTAGTAAAATGGATATCAAAGGACAGCAGTATTACACTATAATGTTAGTTATATTACTTTGGACCAAATCTCTGCCTTTAAAAATGTGAATAAATATAGTGCTCCTACTGTATTAGCTGTGGCTTGGGAGTATGATAGGCCAACAGTTTGTTTCTTAAATTCAGTATCAGAACAAGAGAAGCCTGTCAAAGGTCCTCATCTCACCTGAACCTGGCTTAAACAATGAATTCTTGGATTGTCCTCATGTTTGGAAGACTGAATCTAATACAAAATTATTCATGTTGGAAAGGTAGGGCTCTGACTATGAGGGGAAAGAAGACAAATTGTGGAAAAGTATTCTTTTGATGATTACCTCCGAATCCAAGGCCTTCCTATTCTAATGCTTGTTCAACTTCTTCCTTTTAAACATGTACTCTGAAAGCTTTGAGCATTAGCATTATATTGTTTCCAGGCCTTATCTGTAGAATTTGAAGATGCTGCTTCTTTGCCCACTCTGATCAGTCACATGAAGAGATCACCCAACTTACTGGAAACACAATATGGATCATGAACAGGTCCTATAAGAAAGCAAGATACCTAGTAAGTACATAAATGAATCCAAGAAACTCAGTAGATGGCTAAACAGAGACTCTAGGCGTAAGGCTCTAAGAATGTACCACCAGATGTTCAAGCCAGGACTAGGTTCATGAAGTTCAGATGCGACTACATCCACCTTACCAGATATCACACAGAGAAGAGACAAGCTTTCCTTACTGTGTTATGTCTGACTTACCAGCCTATAAGACAGTGTAACTTAAACTGACAACTATTTCAAATCAGTGAACCACAGTGAACTTTGTAAGGTTACCAAAATGATAAGCTTTGCCCCACTAAAATGATCAAAATGTCTAACACAGAAATAACAGTAGTAGCAAAAGCAACAAATCTGTGCGTGATGAGTTCAAATACTAACAGAACAGCTTAATCTCAGGCAGTAACTTTTTATAGTGTCTTGCATGTTGTTTTTTACAATGAGTTCAATGTATTGAGTTACAGTTTCTATATCAATTCTTTAACTTAACATTTGAAAACTTACTACAGTCATATAATCAAATACAAAAGATATTTTTCATTTTTAACAAAATTGGTTATAGAAAAATAAGGCTGACTTTTCAGAAATCTGTTTCCACTTAGGTCTTCCAGCTTTCATTTTACAAATCCTTCTGGGAATACATTTTCCTGCTCTGCATTCCAATACCCTTTTTATTTCCCAAAGCTGTGTCAAAAGCAGTAATGCCAACTTTAAAGAATGGAACAGGTTACCTTATAATATATATACCATATTGTCTCTTTGTTTTAAGTTTGGGAATTACTGTATGTGATCATTGTTCAAGCCATCCTGCTATATATATTCACTCATATATGACTATGAAAGCTGGTAAATATTTAGTAAAGACATGACCTGTTTTTAAGTCAGCTCTTCATATACATTTCTGTTTGTAATATCTTAACTCTCAACATTCTTTAAAATCTTCTGTCTGTGACCAAGCAATAGTTGCCATGGTATTAAATCTCTATATATGCTGAAAAAAAATATTATAGTTTGTTGTCACAACACTTTCCTATGCTCTAAGACAAATATCTAGGTAAGAAAATGTTCAGGAATCTAAACTCAATCAGGTAAAAAGCAAGCAAATTGTTTTATCTATGTGGTACTGAAATCACTACACGAAGGTCAGATGTGTTGCCACCTGTTTATATTCCCAGCACTGGGGAAGAGAGATAGGAGAATTGTCACAAATTCAAGTCCAGCTAAGTCTATATAATCAGTTCCAGGTTAAGTGAAACTACATAGTGAAGCCTTGCAGCAAAAAGAACAAAAGTCAAAAAAGAAATCACCACCTAAAAGTTTGGCTGTTCTGACAAATTATAACATGTTCCCACTGATTGAGTTAATATTTATTCATTATAAATGGTAAAATTAAATGTAAAATAAAAGTATGTCCTAACTACATGTCACAGAACCAAACTAGTTTATACCTAGTAGATTATATGCAATCCTTAAGCCAAATTATATCACCAAATAATCTGAGATTAGCAACTTTATCATTAATATATGCACAAAGATATTTAGGTAAAATGTATATTTTTTAAACTAATCTGTAATAACTCAATGTTCTTTTAATTCTAATGGATTTGTGGATTTTGGATTCAATAAATGCAAACACCAGAATACAAATTTTTTATTACCAGTAGTAATCATATATTCCACAATTATAATATCATAAAGATAAAGCTCAGGATTATACAAATAATAATATTTATTCCCAGAGCTGTATCTTAGAAATGTACATAAAGGCACCAAAACAATTTGCTGTAATCAATAAGAAATAAAATGTGAAGGCTGGATATAATGGCACATTCTTTTGATCCCAAAACTCAAGAGGCCGAGCCAGACATGAATATGAGTTCAAGGCCAGCCTGGTCTACATAGTAAGTTCTAGGTCGCCAGGCCAGGTTGTACTACATAGTGAGACTCTATCTCAAGAAGGAAGGAAGGAAGGAAGGAAAGAAGGAAGGAAGGAAGGAAGGAAGGAAGAGAAGGGAAAACAAAACAAAAAAGAAACAAAAACAAAAAACAGGAGCTGAAAGTATACACCTATAATCTCATCACTTGGAAGGTACAGCCAGGAGAACACTGAGTTCAAAGTCAGCCTGGGTTCACAGTGATACGCTATCTCAATAAAATAGATAGGCAAGCAAAGCAGAACAAAGTTTTTCTGAGTCTATTCTGTCCTATAATTATATATCACATTTTTCACATCAAGTGTCTAAAGAGTTCTTCCATACACTAAGTAATACCTAAAAGATACCAGCTGAGTATTCTGTAATTCAGTTCAATTCTGACATCATCCAACTGAAGATGTTTTCATGTCTCAGAGGACTCTCTTACATACAACATAAAACATTTCAACAGATTCTATTAATGAGTTCAAGGTTATCATTAACACATCTGAAATATGGACTTCTGTTATGTCTTCTTGGGTTCACTAAATTTGCTTGATCAGTTTACAAAACTTAAAAACTCTAATTACATTTAGTTAAAAGTCAAAAATGTTTACAATAAAGAATACAGATAAAGTGTTAGGTGAAAGGAGGTACATTTTATAAGAGTCTCCACCATAACACATCCTCTTTGATGCTCTGTAGATCTTCAGATACACATGATAAATCATTAATTCCACTTTCAGCTACTGTCCCCTCCACAAAGGTAACTTGACTTGCTCTTCTTGGTGACAAATTCTTCCCAGAAGCTCATCAAGATTCACGTGTTTAGAAGAGAAAGTAGTTCTATTATTCAGGAAACTAGAGGGGATTTAGAAGCCATTTGTAAGGATTCACACCAAATATTAGCATTATTGAGTCTCTTGGCACTCATGTGCACAAAGGTATCAGGAGATCTATCCCAGGAACTGAAGTAGACAAAATACTGCAACACATATTCTTCTAGCAATTTTATTAAGGAAATGTTCGTCGTTTTATGAGTTTTATGCAAAGGAGTTGAGAAGGAAACAATGCAGCTGTGTTTTATCTTTTTCCAAGTTCAAAAGACTAAAGTAAATCAATTATTTTAGAGCTTGCCAAATAAAGCATGAAGATCAGCGCTTAGATCTTCAGAACCTATGTAAATGCTAGGTGGCTGTGTTGGTCTGGCTGTGATCCCAGTGGCAACCTGTGTTAATCTTGACTTTTTTCTTAACCACATATCCATGAACAGTAATAACATATAACTAAGTCACAGTATTATTACTTGTTTGTAGTGTGCTACTTCATGCTAGAGAAAAACTAAGTCTTTGCCCAGTTCACAATTTTTTACCAGTCAACTAACCAAAACCAAGAAGGACAAGCATATTCCAGCCTGTAAGGAGTTGAAAGGAGAGAAAAAAAAATACTTGTATGCTAGTTTCTAAGTCTCAAGTATGACTAAATTCAGGCAACAGAGAAAATATGAAAGAGAAAAGTGTTTGGTGCTAATAGAGTTCAGTTAGCTTCCATTCCTTTATGGAAAGAAAGATAGAACATGAAGTAATGTCCTTCTCTTGTATGTGTACTGTAGGTTCAATAATATAAACAGTGTTACAGAAATGGTACCCTAATGTTTATATCCTTCTTGTTTTTTTTTTTTTTGTTTTGTTTTGTTTTGTTTTGTTTTCTGTTTTGCTTTGAGGGGTTTGGTTTTTTTTTTTCTTTTTTTTCTTTTTTTCTTTTTTTTATTGAATATTTTATTTACATTTCGGATGCCATCTCCTTTCCCCAATTCCTCTGCTTTCTGTAGTCCCCTATAAAATCAAAATAAAAAATAAAAGAGCAGATCACATACCTCCAACATCACAGAATTACCATTCCAGAAAGTCATAGTGAGGAATACTGGACCAAAGCAAACCAAAATCCAGTTGGGCAAACTCCAATCTCTGCATCTCCATGTCTGGTATCAAAGTGCTCTTTCAGATCTCCAACTCCTTTCATCCTTGTTGACTGATGTTGGCAAAGCTAGCATCCAGCAGTAACAAATTTCTTTCTTTGGGCTGGTTCCACTAACTGTTAGCACCTTTCCTTGGCAGAAATCCCATGGCTCTGACATCTCTAACATCTTGGGGGTATCCAAGTCAACTTCAACTTTACAACTTTTTGTTCTAATGTCTGGTACCCACACATGATCTGGGATCCTCCAATGGGCTGGTATTACTTCTCCAGCTCTTTCCTCTGGAGCATTCTAGGTTCTGGTTGACAACACTCCACTGCTGCTGCTGTTCTTCATGATCATCCCAAGGCCCTGGCATATCTGATTTACTGGAGTCTTCCACTGCAACTATGCTTTCACCTCTCATGGGCTCCTTTCATGATGCCTATCCTCAACTTTTTTGCATGACCCCATCAATTCTGGTACATCAACTGTGAGTGAGGCCATCCCTTCACCAATTGCCTTCCCTAGCCGCTCATAGTGAGAAGCCTCAGCTGCTCTCCATGCCTTCAAAACCAGAATCACCTGGGTGATTCTTACACATTACCAAGTCCAGCATCTAGGCAGGCATGAAGCTGGAGAAGGTGAGAGTTCTACATTTTGTTCCGAAGGCAAATAAAAGACTACTGACTTCTAGGCAGCTAGGACTTTCGTCTTAAAGCATACTCCCACAGTGACATAATTTATCCGACAAGGCCAAACCTCCTAATAGTGCTACTCCCTGTGCCATGCATATTCACCCAGCACCCTTAGTAAGCTCACTGGAAAGTATTAAAAAGGTAGGACCCACGCACCATGGGGCTCCCTTCCAGACCCCACATTAGGTGCAGAGCACACCCAAACACCAATTTTCAACCAAATTTCCTTTATAAAGCAAGATAGAGAGATAGGGCACTGAATCTGAAAATGGCAGAAACAGCAGCTGCTGGCTTGCAGCTGGCAGCTCACAGGAGTGTTTGGTTTTTAAAGAGAAAAATGGAAAGTCTGTGCTAGATGAGATGTTTAGTCATGATTAAACATATTGGTCAGTATAGCCAAATAATGAATTTTGATAGCTGGAGCTTGATGGTGAGCTTTAGGAATGTGGGAATGGCAGAAACTACTGACTGAGTTCAAGGACAGCCTGGGTAATTTACTGACTTATAAAGCCTTTGATTAACATTTAAAAAAAATTGTATAAAAGCAAAATGGAAAAAGGGGGCACAGGATAGGGGTTTTCTAGGGAGGGGAAATGGGGAAAGGGGATGGCATCTGAAATGTAAATAAAATATCCAATAAAGAAATAAAAAAAACCTAAAATATAAAAAGAGAGCTGAATGAATAGATGAGTGGCAAGATATTAGGCTAGTGTACCCTAGGCTTTATATCCAATCTCTAGCTTTACAAAGAAAAAAAGACAACTGAGCTATCTGTTATCTTCACATAGGAAGAGAATTATAAAAGGTATTATAAAGGGAAAATGAGATTCACTAAGCTTGAGAAATTTAGCTTATCACAACATCTAACTAATAGAAAAAACAACAATCATATATTAAATAGAAAAATATCCTAACTAAAATATTATTCAAGTCTGTGAATAAAAGGGACTAACTTCATGAACCCAGAAGAAAATAAAAAATATTTAATGAAATATTAGTACTCAAGTAGGGAGACAAATGGCTTGTGAAAGATCAGAATTTGGACTGTCTTGCAGCTTTCTCTTTGTGCATAAGTGGATGCCAGAAGACAACAAAGAATATCCACACAGTGCTTTACTGGAAAAAGTTTGTGACCTGAAAATTCCACATCAACCAGTTTATTGTTCCAATATAAAAGCGGCAGGAGGCATTCTTAAGTTATAAAGGTTTGGAAAATATTGTAGCCAAAGTTTCTTGGGAAAAAAGTCAGTAATATAATTCAGGTAATAAATACATAATTTAAAATGAAGGAGCTGGTGATCATTGAGGTTAAAGACATGAGATTAATACAGTTTAATTAAACTAAACAGAACAGCTTTCAGCAAATTTGTTGAGTACCTACGGTGTGCAGATTCAGCAATGTAAGTCAAAGGGAGTGTCCTGGGTAGGTTTCTATTTGTTGAGCTTTCAAATTACACCCATCACTGACACATGCAAGGATAGGAACTTAAAGCAGAAATTGAAGCAGAGATATGGAAGGATGGTGCTTATTAGCTTGCTTTCCATTGCTTGCTTAATCTGCTTCTTATATTACCCAGAACCACCTACTCAGGGGTGAAAGAAAATAAAGGAAAGGGAAAGGAAGGAAAGGAAAGGGGAGCGAAGGGGAGGAGGGGGAGGGGCTGTGAGGGGAGGGGAGGAAATGGAAAGGAAAAGGAAAAGAAGAATGTGACTGCTCTTCGGTATGGTGGAGGAGAAAGTTTAGTGTAGATATCTGTGAGAGCAGATACAGCTAAGAGAGTCCAAAGTAGTCATGACCTTGAACCATGTGGGGAAAAGGGGAAGAGAAGGTAGATTGGAGAGGAGAAAGAAAACAAGGTGTAGCAGCTAAAAAGCCAATGGTACAAAAAACTGGTGGGTAAACAAAGTGTGTGGATTATATAGGGAAGAGCTTCTAAGGGCAGAGCAGTCCAGGCTTTGGGCTAGAGAGTTCAGGGTAGATGGTAGTGCATGCCACCCATAACTTGTAACAGGTAGGGACTGGAGGATGCTGAGTAATTTGGAGCCCAAATCAACTTTGATATGTTAAGAGACACCTCAGCTGATTGTTCTGGGTTTGAAACTTTAACACCCCAGACTATGCACTGATAATAAATCAATGATAATGGACAACATATCCATCTACAACCCCTCACTTTCTACTGACATTGGAGTGTCATTATTAGGGACTCAAAAAACTGGCATGTTGTCCAAGTCCAGGAAAAGCAGGCTGTTTACCTTGCTGTCCAGGCTTTGCTGGACCATCTGAGGCTACGGACGTGCAGACAGTGGTTGGGGCAGTTTACTGTGTCTAATTTATTGGAAATCTGCTGAAACAGATATCATTTGGGAAGATAAGGTTAAGTTAAGGAATTTAGGGGAAATTTTTTTCTTAGGTGTACCTTTGAAATTTTAGGCCCATGATTCTGGTAGTTGAGGAGGGGTGGGGGGAGAAGTCCCAAGACCAGAAAAGAGAAGAGATCTTAGCCACATCTCAGGTTGGGAAACATGCTATTGATTGACAGTATTCATCTGGAGGCCATTTGATCTATGAGGTGTGGATTTAAGTTGACTCCCTAAACTTACAAGAATTTTGTAAGTTAACAAAAATAGATACATTTTACATAAATTAGCATTACCACTGTTTGTAATCCATACTGAAATCCACACTGTAGAAAAAGCAGTAGACTTATGGATTTGAGTCATAATAAAGGCTTGGGAACCCAAAGACAATTTTGGTTAAAAGTATAACTAATCTTCCCTCTGTCCAGAATATTGAGTGTGTAAAAATTACACAAATGTTTTTTAGCACCAGAAAGAGTTTTAAGTCTATTTTTAAAAAATAACCAAAGGAAAATTAAAATCTTGAATTTGTAACTATGATAACATTATCAATACTTTATCAATGCAAGATTAGTAGCTTATTAGAACTCCATTGACTAATGCTAAAATTTTGAACTTGAAGTCTTAATATAACAATATGATAGTGAGGGAAAGAAATCCGAAGCATTTTTTACTTTTTATATACCTTAAATCTCTTTGTTTCTTTTTTATTGAATATTTTATTTATACTTCAAATATGATTTTCTTTCCCCATTTCCCCTCCACCCAGGAATCCCCTATTCCATTCCCCAGCCTCCTGCTTCTATGAGGATGTGCCTCCACCCACCTGCTCCCTCCTCCCCAAGCTCAAATCCCTCCATACTGGGATATCCAGATATCCAGCCTTCACTGGGCCAAGGATCTCCTCTTCCACCTATGCGTTACAGTGCCATCCTCCCTTACATATACAGCTGGAGCCATGAGTCCCTCCCTATGTGCTCCCAGGCTGGTGGTTTAGACCCTGGGAGCTCTGGTTGGTTGGTATTGTTGCTCGCCCCATGGGGCCTCAAAATTTTTCAGCTCCTTCAATTTCCTCTCTCACTCCTCCATTGGAATTCCCATGATCAGTTCAATGGTTGTTAGCTGTGAGCAACCACCTCTGTATATATCAGGCTCTGGCAGACCTCTTAGGAGACACCTATATCAGGCTCTGCCTCCCAAGTGCTGGGATTAAAGACGTACGCCACCACCGCCCGGCAAATAAAGATAATTTGAGTTCTTTTTCTCCTATTTATATCACTTTGATCTCCGTCAGTTGTAATACTGATCTAGCTTACACTTCAACTTCTATATTGAATAGAAATGGAAAGAGTGGACAACCTTGTTTTGTTCCTAATTTTAATAAAAATATTTTGAGTTTCTCTTCACTTATGTTGATATTGGTTATGTGTTTACTGTAAACCATCACCTTTATTATGGTGAGGTATGTCCATTGTATCTCGAGGGACTTTTATCATGAAGAAGTGTTAGGTTTTCTCATGGGATCTTCCTGGAACTAATGAGATGATCATGTGCTTTTTATCTGTTAGTCTGTTTGTGTGGTAGAGTAGATTTATTGGTTTATATACATTGAACCATCCTTGCTTCTCTGAGATGAAGCCTACTTCATCATAGTAGATGATCTCTTTGATCCATTCTTGGCTTCAGTTTACAAGTATTTAAATGATACTCTTTAAGCCTTTATTCATAAAAGAAATTGGTCTGTAATCCTCCAAGATTGCTGGGTCTTTTTGTAGTTTGGATATCAGGGTAGTTATTGACTCATAAATAAATTGGGCTATGTTTAATATGTTTCTACTTTGTGAAGTAATTTGAAAAGTATTGGTGTTAGCCCTTCTTTGAAAGATTGGTAGAATTTTGTGCTAAAGCCATCTGACTGTGGGCCCTTTTTATTGTTGTGAGAATCTTAATTCCTGCCTCTATGTTATTAGGGGTTATAGGTTTGTTTAAATTGTTTTGCCTAACCTGATTTAATTTTAGGTGTGTGTGTGTGTGCATGTGTGTATGTGTATGAGAGAAAGACAGACAGAGACAGAGAAGCAGGGGACATGAAGGGATAGGGCTGTGGTTTTTCCACCATGAAACTCAGCAAAGCCATTACAGCCCCATACCAGTCCTAAGTGCCTTGTTGAATCAACTTTCTTAACTTTAAGAAACTTAACTTTAAGAAACAAGTTCTTTCTTAATTCCCCTGTAAATACTATGCTACTGAACCAGTGACCTGCGTATCAAAACCATATCTCTCAGATGTGGAGTATTTTAAGTATCAAAATCCTTTATTTGTTGTCTTCTTGACTCTAACATCTATAGGGGTGTCAACTTATAACTAAATGGCACTAATGGCTCTGATATGTTCAACAGGGACTGCTTTCCTCATGTCTTCTTAGATGATGGAGACTTCATTGTAGAGTTACATTTGCTTTGCTCCTTTACTGACAAACTGTTCTCATTTGCCCCTTTGCCCAACATCCCCATGAACTTTGAGGGGTTCTTGTACTCTGTTTTAAAATCTCTAATTAAGGCAGTTTGAAAGAGAATATTTCTTAATAATCACAGTTTTCCTTGCTGAGCAGAGCTCAAGGCCTTGTCTGTCTGCATGCTGAGCCACAGGATTTTCCTTTCTCTGTATGAAAGGTCAGAACTAAGAAGTATGTTTTATCATTTCTACATTGTTTATGCCTTCCTCACTGTCTGATACTTCCCACTGGTTCCAAGAGTTTGCTCTTTAGCACAAATCTGACTTGTACTCTCTCTTTCCTCTGTCTTGTGCCAACTGTAAGAAAAAACAAACCAACAGTTCAGGCTCCTCTTCTTTTCTTCCCCTTTCCTGTCTATTCAGAGTCACGTGCAGAAGACATCGTCTGCATGTCTTTTTCTCATTGTAATTTGTCCTTTCTATGAGGAGTTCTTTTTTGACAAATAACCTAGCTTCAGTGATAAGTCTCATTACCCATAGCAAGGACTATACAACTGTCATAACAGCCTTCTTACAACACTATCTCATGAATTCTCCTGTCAGGTATTTAATGTATTTTCTATTCCACAGCTGTTAGGGATTGATCCTAATGCTCTGAATTAATCTCACCCCCAAATCAAAAACTGCCTGTCCAAATGCTACAGGTCCTTGTTCCCAATTGGTTTTTGATCGATCAATAAAGAGGCAACTGCCAATGGCTGGGCAGATAGACTGGGGCAGGCCCTTTAGCTTTGCATGGGCTAGGAACTGGAAGAAAGGAAGATGGAGAATTGCCATGACTTGGGAGAGAAGGATGGGACAAAGAGCTGCAAAACAGAAAACCAACAAGCCATGTAAGATGCGGGTAAGTAGCCCTTGGCCACTTCCTTAATTTGGCCTGGTATAGTAGGGGAAGGTTAAGGAGTGCTGTCTTTGAGCTAGTCACAGCATGTCAGAAATTAACTGGTGTGTGTGTGTGTGTGTGTGTGTGTGTGTGTGTGTGTGTGTGTGTGTTTCATTTGAGAAGCTGGATTGCTCTTGTGTGGGTGTACATGTGTAACCCACCAGGAGCCAAAGTGATGTAGCCAAGTATGCTACACATAGCCAATAAGGAGATATCTCTATAGACACATAGTGGACTCTTCTCATCAAAGAAACATGACACCACATACACATGAAGGAAAATATCAACCCCTTGGATTTCCCATAAGAACACTAAGTGCTCAACCATGGTTGACTGTATTATTACATATAGCAAGGAAATTCAGCTGTCACTATGGCAACGAAGCACAAAAACCCATACCACATGGCAGAGAGTAGTACCTTGTACGGTGTGGACAATGATCTATAATAAATACACTGTGGGGTTTGATTGAAGAACTGTATTGAGTATAAGCAAAGCAAGAGTAAAAGAATAAATGCAAGGTACTGCTAGATAGAAGCATCAGAAAGATAACAAAATATTAAATCTGATCCTCACAGTAGCTCTATTGGGCCCTCAAACTATAACCCCAAATTAACTATCCCTACCTTAATTTGCTTCTTGCCAGTTATTCGTGCACAATATAAAAATAACTAACCAAGGAAGACAGTGGAAAATTGTGGCTTTAATGAGATTGGTGGTATATGTCTTTAATTCCAGCTGTCAATGTAAAAAGAAGTGGACTGTAACTTTGAGCTTAGATAGAAGCTGGCACAGCAAACTCCTGGCTCCAAAACAAGACTAAAGATAGCTGAGAAATAGAGTGCTTGCTTATGAAGCCAAAACACACACACAACAACAACCAAACAACCCCCCCAAGACCCCAACAACAATAAAAATCTCAAATTGTAACTACATAAACAATTTTTTATTAATTAAAGACTTTTAAAATTTATACCAGATTTTCACAATCATCTTGTCTCAATACTTTTATTTAAAAGATGTCTCACATCCTACCTTTTAAGTTTTGACTATGCATCATTCCATTTCATATTCCAATTTTAATTTTTAAGTGGGTGTTTAAATGACAAGGAGAGTTATCTGTTTTTATTGTGTGATGAAGCCATGTCTCCCCAGAAAAACTGGGTCAGTTAAAGCAACAATAGCATGGCTCATGGTCACAGTGGCTTGATTTCCTAAGAGTAAAGTCTTGTGGGAAATTTGGAATGTTCCTAAGAATTGTCCAAATATTTTTCCACCAAATCAATATACACTTCAGTTTTATTTTACACAAATATGCAACATGGTTTGAAGATTCCTAGAATCTAGCTCATGAGGACTTATCCAAGAAAGAAAGTACAAAATATATTTTAAAATCATTCACTAATAGCTCTGTCTTAATTCTTCTGTCTGACTTTTATCTGAAGACTGCAGAAAGGTGAAGCAATTCAAACACAGATAATGATCAGAATAATGGAATAGTTTTAAAAAGTATCAATGAGTCTCCTCACACTTGGAGTAATTTGAATAATAATGGACCCAACAGATTTATATATTTGAATGTTTCATCCAATTGGTAGAATTGTTTAGAACGGCTTAGAAGGTATGACATTATTAGAAGGAGTATATCTTTGGGATTAGGCTTTAAGGTTTAAAAAAGTCTCTCTCTCTCTCTCTTTCTCTCTCTCTCTCTCTGTCTCTCTCTCTCTCTCTCTCCCTCTCTCTTTCTCTTTCCCTCCCTCTCTTCCCTTTCCCCCTCCCTGCTTCCCTCTCCCTCCCTCCCTCCCTCTATCTTTTTCTCTCTCCCCTTCCTCTCTCCTTCCTCTCCTCCTCCCTCCCTCCCTCCCTCCCTCCCTCCCTCCCTCCCTCTATCTTTTTCTCTCTTCCTTTCCTCTCTCTCTCTCTGTCTCTCTCTCTTGCTTTCTCCCTCTTCCTCTCTCTTTCCCTCTCTTTCTCTCTCTTGCTCTCCCTCTTGTTCTCTCTCTCTCTTGCTCTCCCTCTTGCTATCTCCCTCTTGCTCTCTCTCTCTCTCTCTCTGTCTCTCTCTCTCTCTCTCTCTTGCTTTCTCCCTCTTCCTCTCTCTTT
>JANHMN010000001.1:42007460-42018790 GCA_030674055.1 Rhabdomys pumilio
TATATATATATATATATATATATATATATATATATATATATATATATTCGCATTACATCCTGAATAATGCTCCTTTTCCTGGTTCCCCCAACCACAATCCCTCCTCCCATATTCTCATCCCCTTCTCCTCTGAGAGGATATAGGACCTTCAAGCTGAAGTTCCCCCTACCCTAGCACATCAAGTCTCTGCAGGGCTAGGCACATCCTCTCCCATGGAGACCAAACAAGCCAGTCAGGTTAGGGGAACATATTCTATAGCTTTAGCTCTAGTTGTAGGGGGATCCACATGAAGACTGAGTTTCACATTTGCTACATATGCCCAAGAGAGCCAAGGTCTAGTCTGTATTTGCTTTCAGGTTGGTAGTTCAGACTCTGAAATCCCCAAGGGTCCAGGTTAGTTGACTACGTTGGGCTTTCTGTGGAGCTCCTACTCCTTTCTAGGCCCTCAGTCCTTCCCCCAACTCTTTCATAAGCTCCATCCAATATTTGCCTGTGGGTTTCTGCACCTGTGAGTCAGCTGCTGTGGGTGGATCCTCTCAGAGGACAGCGATGCTAGACTCCTGTCTTCAAGCGTAACTGAGTATCATTAATACTGTCAGGGATTAGTGCTTACCCATGGGATGGGTCTCTAGTTGGGCAGGTTATTGCTTGGCCACTCTCTTAGTCTCTGCTCCATCCTCTGTCCCTGCATTTCTTGTACACAATATAAACTTGGGGTTGAAAATTTTGTGGGCAGGTTGATGTTCCTATCATTCTGATGGAGCTCCTGCCTGGCTATAAGAGGTGGCCACTTCAGGTTCCATAGACCCAAAGCTCTGAATCTTAGCTAAGATCATCTCATTGATTGTTGTGAGCCTCTTCTATTCCAGGTCTCTGGTACATCCTTGAGATGCCCCCACCATGACCGCCAGAACTAAAGTCCAAGTGGATGAAAGACCTCAAGGTAAAACCAGAAATCAATTTGGCAGTTTCTCAGGAAGCTTGGAATAGTTCTATTTCAAGATGCCCGATTACACCTCTACTCTTTTAAGCTTTTATACCATTTTGATTACATTCATGTATTAAGATCAGTTCTAGGTTGAGAATCTAGCAATACAATAGATGCAAATATTCAAGGAACAATCAAGACAATAAACACACATAGTCAAAGACAAAGCAAGGCATTAAACCCAATTGTGTGGCCATCGGTAATTTTATTGGCAGTATCTACCACATCAACATTCAGCAGAACAGCATTTATAAACTTCACGAGCTTCCTATGTATCCTTAAAACATCCCAAGAGGTGTTAGAATTATGCCAAATTCACTGCACTTGTCATTAAACTTCTTCCTAATTATAATGACTACCACTGTAAATTGTAGAACTAACATGAATCCAGTGGTATTTGGCATGACACTCAAGATGGCTCATTACTCTTAGATTCTGAAACTCTTTCCAGTAATTTGAATAGGATAAAGATCATCAATCCATTCTTCCAAATGCCTATCTCAATCCTCTGGCATATTCAAAACATTAGTAACATTATTTTGCTAAATGATTAACAAAAATAGCTGTCTTAACTTCTTGTGTCACAGCAATTGCAGAAGCAGTGGTGCTAGCAATTAATGTAATTAAAGCTGTAATAATAGCAATAATCAAGTCCACTACCTTCTTGCTTCTGCTTAAAGCCTGACTCATTTCTACCAGTACTAGCAAGCTGTTTTTAGAATACCAAGGTTCTGTGATACTCAAGGCACTAAAACAAAAGCTGGGTGATACACCTCCATAACTGACATGCCAGATTTCAAACCACAAATACAATTAGAAGACGTACAATTAATTCAACTTACATTAAATACTGTACAAGAAACAAAAGTATTTTTAACTTGACAATTAAAAGAGCCTTAACACATGTGCTACCACCATCTGTTTCAAATCTAGATCCTACCCCAACTTTACCTCTTACTAACATAACATCATAGTGAAGTGCAGCTAATTTCCATACATGTCTCTGAAAATGTCCAGAACCAGACTTTCCAAATGAAGACTGATATTTCCAATGTTGGATTGATTTCTAGACCAGTCCAGGATTGAATCTGAATAACTAGTCACATTTAATAACAATACAAGAGGCATTATAACTTCTCTTTTTGATTCTCTGTTCCACAAGGTCTAAGAATGTGAGGCAAGGCAGCTTGTCCCATCAGGGGTATAGGTAAGCGATGGTGGGTCAGAAACTTATGTCCAATACAGCTTCCCAGTCACCACTGGCAGGGCACTCAACAAGCTCACAGGTCAGCCTCATTCTTTGTCCTGGCATCAGCATGTCTCACCCTTCACTCTGGCGGCCACCATGCTCCTTCAGTATCCTACAGAAAAAACACAAACATACCCTCTTCCTCATATTTAATACCTGATCTGGATCATGCCTTATGCCAGTAAGTAGATCCTTCCCTTTCACCTATGCATAAATATGCCTAGTTATAGAGTGCCATAGACACTCAGCAGAAAGTTCCTTGGCATCCAATTTAAAAAAAAAAATCTTTAAAATAAAAAGAATATGATTTAAATAAATTTGTGGTGTACAGGAGTATATATCCCCCTTTTTTGTTTTATGAAGATATTCTTTTAAAGTTCCATGGTTCCGTTCCACAGTCTCTTATCCTTGACAATTATAAGGAATCCAAGTAAGATGGGTAATGTTAAAATGCTGCTAAAGAGTCTCAAATGTTCAACTGCCATAGCCAGTTCCAATATTTGTTTCTTTGTGTTTTCTTTTTTTATTATTATTGAATACTTTATTTATCTACATTTCAGATGTTATACCCTTTCTCCATTCCCCACCCCAGAAACCCCTTAACCCACCCTCCCTCCTCCTATATCTATGAGGGTGTGCCCCACCCACCCACTCACACCTCCCCTCCCTCGAATTTCCTCTCACTGGGGCATCCAGCCTTCAAGGGACCAAGGTCCTCCTCTCCCACTGATGCCCAACAAGTCCATCCTCCTCTACAAATACAGCTAGAGTCATGGGTCCCTCCATGTGTGTTTCCAAGCTAGTTGTTTAGACCCAGGGAGCTCTGGTTGGTTGGTATTGATGCTCTCCCCATGGGGCCACAAGTCCTTTCAACTCTTTCAGTCTTCTCTCTAACTCCTCCATTAAGAACCCTGTGGTCAGTCTGATGGTTAGCTGTGAGTATCCACCTCTGTATATGTCAGGCTCTGGCAGTGCCTCTCAGGAGGTTTTGGGATCACTTAAGTATACTATCATATCATCTCCATATAGTGATATTTTGACGTCTTCCTTTCTTATTTTCATCCTTTTGATCTCCTTTTGTTGTCTAATTGCTCTGCTTATGGCTTTGAGAACTATATTGAATAGACAGGGAAAGAGTGGGCAGCCTGGTCTAGTTCCTGATCTTAGTGGGATTGCTTTAACTTTCTCTCCATTTAGTTTGATGTCGACTACTGGTTTGCTGTATATTGCTTTTACTAAGTTTAGGTATGGGCCTTGAAATCCTGTTCTTTTAAGATTTTTACTATGAAAGGGATGTTGAATTTTGTCAAATGCTTTCTCAGCATCTAGTGAGATGATCATAGTTTTTTTTTTTTGAGTTTGTTTATACAGTGCATTACATTGATGAATTTCCATATATTGAACCATCCCTGCATTCCTGGGATAAAGCCTACTTGGTCATTGTGGATGATTGTTTTGATGTATTCTTGGATATGATTTGTGATAATTTCATTGAGTATTTTTGCCTTAATATTCATAAGGGATCTTGGTCTGAAGTTCCCTTTCATTGTTGGGTCTTTGTATGGTTTAGATATGAGTGTGATTGTGGCTTCATAAAATGAATTGGGTAGTGTTCCTTCTGTTTCTATTTGGTGGATACATTAGGTTTTCAATTCTATCTTATTCTTTTCCAGGAACAAATTTTTATCAGTGGAAATGAAGTTTTATTTAACCATGAATTAATAATTAGACTTATTTCTAGTTTACTTGGGACATAGAAACAAAACTCATTTTCTTCCAAGATATCTAATATAATCATCTTTAGAAATAATCATTATTTCCTAATACATTTTTGCTCTCAACTCACATCCATTAATGATTTTACACATGACTATGGTACACTTGATAAAACACTCTCAGTATGTAGGATCTATTCCACAGCAATGGCAGAATAGAAATAACTATTAACAGTCTTTTACTTTCACCAATAATATTGTTGAAAGTCACAGGATGCAAATAATACCCCCAAACCATGCAGCCTAAGATATAGATGTCACTACTTGTGACTTGTTTTGCCTGTCATGTGGCCATTATATTCAGTTTGTTTGCCCATCTCTGTGACCTTTATCTTTACAAACCTTTACCTCCTAAAGACACAAGTTTTGCAATCTTTAAGAGTTCATACATATTTTTTTCCAAATCTTTTATTTTCTTTAAACCTTTTAGTAAATTCAATTTAATAGACAAAATTCTCTACAATTTATATGAAACATCTTTTATTCTCAACTATTACTTTTCATTCTAATTGACCAGAGCCATTTTTGGTTTTGTTTTTAATACAGATAGTATAATTAATTACTTAAATCTTTAATATTCTTCTATATGATAATAAATTGTCTAGTCTTTTTCTACATTCTACCTGAGTATATGATCACTATCAAATAAATAAAAATCCAAAACTGTAAAAAATAGAATGAAATAAAACCTTGAATATTTATGCTATGTCCAACATTTAAGTTTTTTTAAATGAGCTAGAACTAAAGCAATATATTCATATCCAACTTTATTGCAATCCAGGAAAAATATTTTTATTTGCAAATTTCCTGAAGGAGGAACTCTCTTACCCCCTTCCCTGCATTCAGAATTCTTATTTTGTTAAAAGGAAAAAATGAAATGAAATGAAAAAAGAAAAAGAAAGAAAATGAAAAATTAAAATAAAATGAATAACAAACAAAAGTTCTATACTTTTCTAAAGTCCTTTGCTAGTTTTAACTGCATAAGTTTGAGAATTTCATACATGAATACCATATTTATATAATTTCCACTCCTCCTTCTTCAACTTTTTCTGTGTTCTCCCATGCTTAGTCAATTTTATGACCTCTTTTATGTTTATTATTGTACACATATATGTACATACAGTTTACACAGCCAATTTTTGTTCTGTAGTTTTGTTTTGATACCGAGTATCACTATGTGGACATTATTTGTCTGTGAGTCCTGGTGGTCTTTTTAGGAACTCACCTTGAGCTCCCAGAGATCCTACTGCCTCTTTCTCCCCAGTGCTAGAAATAAAATAGTGTACCTCCATGCATGAAACCTGCTATTGCAGCTCTCATGAACCTCTTAGTGCTGCCCTCATGCACATATATATAGGAACAACCACTGGGATTAAATACTCTATGAAGATGCTTGTCTCTGAAGATGGCTGAGAAATGTACACTACTCTAAACACATGCCCAAAGTGTGTCTCAGTGCTCCTGTGGGAAGCTGAACTTCTTCCCAGTAAAACCTCATTGTATCAACACAGAAGGTACTCTCTAAAGAAAAAAAAAGAAAGAAAGAAAAAAGAAAAAAGAAAGAAAAAGGAAAAAGAAAAGAAAAAAATCCCAGCTGGGATATTTAAAAGGCAATTGTTTTACCTACATCTATTTATGATGTTTGACATTTGAACCATCTCCCCTCACTCTTACTCTCTTCCTTCCTCCCTTCTCACCTTCCCTCCCTCCCTCTCTATATCATAGCATGTGCATATTAGCAGTGGAATTTTTATATGCTATTTTTATTACATCTCAAAATGTATATTCTTTGTCCTATCCCTAAACATAGAGTCCTATCAATTTTAATCTTGCATTTTATGTAGGGTTTGTAATGTTTGTCTTTTCCATCTAACTGTTTGCATATCACAGTCCTAAATTCTCTCAATAGCCTCTCAAATCTTTTATTGATTATAGTATGAATTAATCCCTTTAATGCTTAACTACTTTAAATAGTTAAATATTTCTTTTGAGGATGTAGATTTCAACAGAAACTTGAACTGGGTGAAAATGTCTTCAGGGTAAGAATGCTAATTTGTCTTCTGCATTTCCTGTTGCATTTTGAAATGGTAAGAAAGTATTTAACAGAACTTGCAATCTTCCTTAATTTCTATGTGCACAACCTAGTTAAAAATTCCAAATCTTAGCCCAGTATCATGTGACCTACCTGCAGTCCTAGCCTCTGAAGACAGAGGTAGGAGAAGATAGAGTTCAGGGCTAGCAAGATCTTGTCTTCAAAACTCAAAATATTTGAACAACAAAACTTCCGAATCATATATCATTTTAGTCACCTTTCTCTAAACTTCTTCTACTTTTGTCAATAGAAATTACTATAGAAAAATCACACACCTACTTGTTATATGTGCCTCTTCAATGACTTACCTGAGCTACAGATGAGTCACCTTAATTACTCCATTGTTGATTTTACAGTACCAGTACACCTTTGAAAGTATAGATAAAATTCGTCATTTTCTTGGAAAATAAATAATAACTAAATTATTTGCAGTAGAAAGAGGGTATTAAATGACTTGCTTTTATAAATGGAAATTTTTCTTTATCCCTCCATAAAACAAGATTATGTCAATATTTAATTTTAAAGGCTACTAATACAATTTATTCTTGTTTCTTGAGACTTCTATGATTCCATAGGAATGGAATGTAAAATTAGTTCATTACTTAACTGAAAATCCAAGAACAATACAGACAAACTAATTTTATAAATGTTGATGAGCATTTGATAATAAAATAACCACCATCACATGACAAGATTATGACTTAGTGGATTTAATTCCAGAAATACATGGACAAATCAATAATAATCATGGTGATAACTCAAAGGAGAATAAAATCAGTTGGCCACCTCAGAGATGTTAACGAGGTATTTGATAGAATCTAACAAGTATTTGTTTTTGCTAATCACATAAAATTATTATTAGAGGAAAATTCTATAACATGAAATCTACACATAACTCTTTCAAATCTAACATTATGCTTTAAGGGAAAATACTGGAAGTATCACCAGTAAAAAAGAAAAACAAACATAATTCTAGATGTCAGTATAGCACTATTAGTAAATGATATTCATGCATATGAATTTCCAATGTAAACAGATGCCTTTATCATACAGGATTCCTTTTTTTAAAAAAATATATTTTAACACTTTGTGGTTTGAACTTTGTTTTTGTCATCTACCTTACTATGTCAACTTATGCTTTTAAATGTCTGTTTGCTGGGTTTATTTTGTTAGTTGAAAATGTTTTCTTCTTTAACACTTTTTTTTAAGTCAACTGTAAAGTGAAGCCTTTATAAGTATTACAATAACAGGTTTAAAAATCACACAAAAGGTCTAGGGATATAACTCAGTTTCTAGAACGTGCCTAAAACATAGAGTTCTTCACAGGACCAAGGGCCTCCCCTCCCATTGATGCCAGATAAGGTAATCATCTGCTACATAAGCAGCTGGTGCCATGGCCCCCCTCATGTGTACTCTTGGGTTGATTGTTTAGTCCTTTATCTGGCAGTAATAGGAGTGGAGGCCATTGGTCCTCTGAAAGCTTGATGCCCCAGTCTAGGGGAATGCAAAGGCAGGGAGGTGGGAGTACATGGGTGGTTGGAAGAGCACCTTCATATAAACAGGAGGAGAAAGGATGGAATAGGGGGTTTGCAGAGGGGAAACTTGGAAAAGGAATAACATTTAAAATGTAAGTAAATAAAATAACCAAGAAAAATAAGAAACAAAAATGGAGTCCTGGGCTCAGTCCCCAGAATAAGATAAACCAGCTGGAGCAGTAAATGTATGTAATCCTTGGGCCTGTAAAGTGGATGCAAGAGGATTAGATATTTAATAATAGCTCCTAGTACTGAGTTCAATTCAAGGGCAGCTTGACATACATAATATCTTGTTGCAGAAACAAAAAAGTAAGGAAATCTAGAAAAGTGAAGAATGGAACGAGGGAACTACACCTCTGATAAGCAGTTAGTGTCTGTACTTCCTGAAGTACTGACGTAGATGTGTAAGCCTGAACTGAGAAAAATTGAAGCAGCAATGCACAAATGTCTGCCTGTATAGTCTGAACAGAGGTATCCATGTAGATGTCAGAGGAAACATCATCCTCTCAGAGTACTATTGTTTATGAAGGAACATAGTCATGAGCCTGGAGGTTATCCCTGAGACAATGAGTGAACACTTCCATGTTATCAGAGCTACCCTGACTCATCACAAGAGGACAAGGACATAGGTTATTGAGTTTTGTCTCTCTGAACACTGGGGCATTCTAATAAAGGAGTCCTTTGCTTCCTTTCTACCCTGCAAGTTTCTTATAGTTAAACTCTAAAAACTAAACCAACTATAATATGACCTACGCAAATATGATAGATTGAAGGAGAATCTAGGAAACTGCGTCTAGAGTTGTAAAGTAGCAGAATTGCCAATTCAATTAAATATTTGAGTAATTTTGTACTCTTCCTATACCCTCACGCATGGGCATAAATTTTATAAATACATGAAGAGAAAGAAAAAGAGATCATGGAGAAAAGAGATAGGAAAGGGGAAAAACAAATCAGATCTCAGAGTTACAGGCCTGCCATCCATGTGTTTTGGAGGCTGAGGCAGGGGTATTAAAATTTAAAGGCTTTTTTCGAACTACAGAGTAACTCCAAAGTCTTGACCCCACACTAGCACTTGACTCCATTATACCACTACAGTGTGAGGATCTCTTCCATGTTCTACCACCACCACACTATAGCTCCACCAATACCTGCCCACCATGGTGGAATGAAAATCCCAGAAACTATGAGCAAAAATAAATCCATCTCTCCTGCATTACTTTGGTGAGGTTTTGCAAAATATGAGAAGTACTAATATGGCACAGTAATACTGACAAGAGAAGTAATTACTCTGTTCAAACTGCCCAGGACATTCATGGACCTCTAGAATGTCTTTATGAGTGCTGAGTGGAGCCAGTCAGACAATCTTCAAAATGTTATAAAAAGCTTAATAAAAACATTCTAGTAGGAGTTTGGAAGACCAAAATACCAATATACATGTGAACAGAGCTTCTGAAATTTCATGGATAGAATAAAGACTTTATCATAAATTGTACTGGAACTTTAAAAAAAAAAGCCTTGATAGGTCTAATTTCAGAAATAATGACTAAAACTCATCTGTATAATGAAAAATAACTGCTTTTCTCAACTTCTACCTGAATAAGTGCTTATCATATACCACAGATCATGAGGGTTGGTATTTGACAGAAAAAAAAAAGCATCATATCCTACCAAAGTTGGCACAAAATCAACAGTAAATTCTCCATATAATATCTGTTAAAATATTAAATGTGAATGAAAGCATGATTTAAATGTATTCTGAGAGTCAAAGCCTCTACTAAGCATTCCATTGAACTCATTCTTGGAATAAATACATTAACTAGTCCAGTGCAGAATGGTCAGCCCTGAAACCACATACGCACAAGCAAAATAGACTCAGAGTGCTGTATTTATATATTGGCCATAGTGCATATATGCATCTAACAGTAATAATTAGAGAAAATGTTAAACTTAGATTTTGAGCGATATTAGAACTACAGAAACATTGTTAAAGAAATTGTAGCATTTTTTGTTATACACAAGACAGTTGTATAATTTCAAGTAGAATTCTGTCTTTGATATTGCTAGATACAAACAACATGGCTTTGGAAGGAATAATGAGACATGGGTCCTGCCCCTGTAGCAGAGCCAGAAAGACATGGGTCTCCTCGAGTACTGACTGTTGCTGTAGGCATAAAGTTTGTTTGCTTAATAATGTACATATTTTACTTCATGTTCTTCCTTCGAGGAATGGTCTCCCTACCAAGGTTAATGGCTCTATGATAATGCACAGTTCCAGGAATGGAGACTGGAGAATGGAGAATGTGTCTGGTGATCTGAACTGGAAATTTCCGGTTTCTTTGGAGACTGTTATGTCATGTGATGATTTTCTGAAAAGAGTATTATATTCAAATCTAACTTCCTCACATAAAAATGCCCTCTATGTCTAGACTTGGCAACCACAAGCACTGTGCCCAGTGAACCACATAGGACTTGCTATGTTAAAAACAATGTACTTGCCGTCTGGTTCATTTGCCTCAAATGTGCTCTGTATTTCAGTTTCTATTCCTAAGAGTGAAGGGGCTTTGGTCATAAAATGCTGATTGGTGAAATGATCAAAAGGGAATGGGATAAAAGATTAAACTGATATGCAATTTCTAAGGAAGTAGCTTATGCAAATCAAAATCCGGCTTTGGTCTGCAGGAGAGAGCTATCTAGAGCAGATCACAGAGCTGTCAGCCTGCATCCATCACTGACTCTGAGACATTCTCCTATTGCTCCCATTCACCCCTACCTCAAGGACCCTCTCTCAAGCTGATGCTGGTCCTTGGCAGCCTATATGTGAAGACTGAATGTGGCTTAAGGAAGTGTGTTTTGGTGCAAAATTGACAAAAGCTGGAGCTGAAATGCTTAATATAGATTCTGATTTTGATTGGATTCAGAGGTTCCCGGATTAACAAAGTTAATCTTCTATTATAAGTTAATTATAAGTTAATCTTGTATTATATGGCTTGTATGTGGGGGAGCATTAATTCTAGAGGATTCGGTCATGGGTCTCTGACTTACTGAATGATTTAATCCATTAATTAAAGTAGAGTAGTGTAACTATAGAAGGTATCTGCTAGAAGCTGGTGAAAGTATAGAAAGGGGGTCCTGCACGGGAAGGAGGACATATGTATTGGAGGCTCATCTCTGTAGGGCATATTTTAACCTGGTTCTTCCACCTTCATCCTATTTCTTGGCTGCTATAGAATAAGGGTCCTGCTTCACCCTGTCCCTCTTTCATGATGCTCTGCCTCACCACAGGCACGGAAACATGGAACCAACCTGTCATATACTGAAAATTGTGAAAATGTGGGCCAAAACAAACCCCCTTTTGTTAAAAATAAATTAAAACAAAAATTACTTTTTAAAGTGCCTTAACTTAGCATTTGTTGCCACGAGTGAAGGATATTTTGTATCCCTCAGACTTCTCTGGTAGCTGCATCTGAATTATGGCTATGCATTATTTGCCCAGTATCATTATCCTTTTAAAATTCATTACCACAAAGTGAAATAAGAAAAATATGTTTCTGCATCCAAATGTGCAAATGATTCTTCTTAGTTTTATGTTTTACATTATTAATCAACTTCCATATCATTTTTTTCTATAAGTCTAGGCATTGCATTGTATGGACTCTTTTATTAATCAGTTTGGAAAGTTGCCTTTCATTTT
>JANHMN010000001.1:42019190-42051585 GCA_030674055.1 Rhabdomys pumilio
GCATGAAGAACTATACCCAAATGGTTAAATCATAATGACATTGCCTTGGTAGTTAGTATTACAAAATCACAGCTTAGCTTATGAAATAAATACCCATTTCTCTGCAATGCTAAGTAAATAAGCAAAACAACTGTAAACACCATGATAGACCTAAAACCTTAGCAGTTTGAATTGGAAGTCTGAATAGTACATAAAATAAAGTGAGTTCTTAGTCAAGACCAGCAGGGTGTAGTTAAGGCTGTCTTAATATGAATAGTAACACTTGAAGCTCTTCTCACAGACAGAAAAAATATGTGTGTTGACTCTGGCAGCTGTCAGCATATACTTAGCCACTAAACCTTCAAAGAAATTATAGGCAGGGTCACTGCTAAACATGCTGTACATCTCAGACCCATCTATAGTGCCTAAGAGTTCTTTACATTTGAGAGACTTCACTGAAAGTGTTCATCATTCCTCACAAAATAATTACTGTTCAGGTTTTAAGCTATATAATTCCATTTTCAGAAGCATTATTTCATGCTCATGGAAAGTAAGAAACTAAAAGAAGAAAACTACGCATAAATTTAACATCCCACAAATGACTGAATGGAAAAGATAATCCCTTAAGTACTCACTTTAAAGCCAAGTAATATGCTTCACCCCACAAAATGTCTCAGAAGATGATAGCCTGCTGTTAGATAGCATCATAAAGTAGCTGGTACATGTCACAACAATTAAGATATCATAGAGCACAAGAATCTTGAGAGTTACATGTTTCATAAGCTAAAGTCTACAAGAAGATCGGGTCTAACTTAAGTTTTCAACAAAGTGTTTTTTTGTGAAGATCTGCTAAACAAACAAAAGATGTCCTCACATGGCTCTCAAATGCTAAAAAATGGAAATGGTTGGAGACTGTACTGTCAACGGACTGGACCAGGCGCCTGATTAACTCCAAGACTAGGTCAGATGAGGTGATGCTTCCTTTGAGGGGCAGTGTTACTGTGCACCCCACTGCTGCCATTCAAACAATCTGCAGTCACAGACATTCCCTGGAGGATACTACTGAAGGTTCAAAAGGGGATGCAAGCTTCGTGTGGTCCCCTCCCACAGATTCACTTGTTTGTATAAAATAATTGCTCTGCCAACAGCTTTGCTCCAAAGATTCTGATTTCCATTTATAAACATGCCATTCAATTTTTAACTCCAAAATATTCATGATATCTGAAAATATTTTAAGAAAGCAACACACTGTTTAAATAAAAAATAAGCATCTAAAATTATACCCACTACCACATAATATGACTATGAATTAATGATTATGAATGTCTTATATCACTTCACTAAAATATGTAAAAATTAGACTATTTAAAGTACTAAAAATGAAAACATCACAAGACACAAAATACATTAACTGAAGAAATTATTCACAAACTAAAATGTATTCAACTTATGATTACATAGAAGTCAGATATTCAAATACTCAGGAGAAATACATGCCTAGCAGTATTTTGTTCTTTTCTTGTGATGAAGTCAAGTATGAATAAAATAGTTTGAATACGTAGCTCTTGAAATTCATGCCGTAATAATCTGAATAATTCAATTATAAGCTAATTCATGACTGATGAAAATTATCTATAAATTCTGTAATCTTGTAGTCTTGGAACAATTAAAAATTCACTTACAAATTTTCAGACTTTATAAAATACTATTAAGAAACTTAAGAAAGTAACAATTTTATTATCCAAATTAAATATACAAGGGCCACAAACATATAGCCTTGCAAAGATTGGAACTGATTTCCAAATACTCCATTAAATTAGAAAATTATTCCTTTCAGCTCTTTACCCAACAGAATTCAACTAGGATACCAATACCTTGCTATATTTGTATTTTAAAACTCAGAAACTATATTTTTTGTTCTCAAAAGGATTCCAGGGCTGTTAGAGAAATCAGTAAATACTAAAGGGCTATGGAGTTATTTAAATTATAAGTGCATAAAATAATAATATTTAATAATATGTAAATATAAATGTGTCAATTATTTTATTATTTATTTTAACCAGCCACTGATTGAGACAGATACAAACAGTTATAGCCAACCATTGGACTGAGGTTAGAGATCCCTATGGAAGAGTTATGGGAAGGACTGAAGGAACTGAAGGGGATGGCAACCCCATAGGAAGAACAACAGTATCAACTAACCAGGAGCCCTGGAAGTTCCCAGAGATTAAGCCGCCAACCAAAGAACATACACAGGCTGGTCTGTGGCCCTGGAATATATGTAGCAGAGGACAGTCTTGTCTGGCCTAAGTGGGAGATGTCCCTAATCCTGTAGACTTGATGTCCAGAAAAGGAGGATGTGGGGAGGGGGTTGAGCTGGGGGTGGGTGGGAAAGCAGGGTGAGTGTGTAGGGCATTGAGGAAAACAGCTTCTCAGAAGCAAACGGACAGGGATAGGAGGTGAGGAAAAAGGAAGAGGGCAACATTTTGAATGTAAACAAATGAAACAATAAAGAAAAAGCAGTTATAAAATATCTTAAGAGAGTCACATTTCTAAACTTTTGTATAAAATTCAGTCATTTCTCCTTTAAATCTTCAAGGTGCACATCTACTCATTAACAATTTCTTATTAAATCACATATGGAAGCTGAAGGCAAAAATGTGTACAAGAAATTTGTCATGAGCAGCACCAGCTTTAGCAAGAGTCATATCAACCAGCGCTATTTGGGCTGCCATTGTTCTTGTTACCTGACCTTAAAAAAAAATTCCTAGTTCAAAATATTAAGAGTGTGCCTATAGGTGGGAAAGGGGATCTTTGGTCCCACGAAGGCTGGATGCCCAGTGGGGGAGAATTCGAGAGTGGGGAGGTGGGAGTGGGGGGGGTATGTGGGGCACATCCTCATGGAAGCAGGAGGAGGAGGAATGGGATAGGGTGTTTCTTGATGGGGGGGTGAGATGGGGAAAGGGGATAACATCTGAAATGTAAATAAAATATCCAATAAAAAATTAAAAAGAAAAAGAGTATGTCTTTCTGTGTTTTAATTTGTTCCCTAGGATTTTATACATCAGAGCCACTAACAAAAACATATTAACATAATCTCACTAACAATCTATTCTTCCAAGTGCTTTTAAGGTGTAGTGGCTGTTGCTAACAATCTAGATTTCTAAGTTCTTTTCAAGGGCCATGATTGAATCTTTAATCTGCTGCAGCAGCAATGCTTGAGAAGGATCAAGCACTAGTACTGTGAGTGCCAATGAGACTGCCCAGTGAGGAGCAGGAAGCCCCTTTAGAGTTTTCATACAACTCTTAGATTAAAAGGGATATGAAGGCAACAAGCACAGTAAAACTACACAAGGACATGAAGTCTTCAGGATACATTGTCCTTAGGATATGTAGTCCCTAGGGCTGAGCCTCTCCTAGTCAGCCCCATTGAGATGTTTGTGCTAACCAGTGAGCTAGATCCGTGAGTTATAAAGTCATCTGTTGTTCCTGCTGCATGGCCCATGGCAGTTGTAGCTGTTGGTAATGGTGTAATTTCAGGATGTAATATCATAGACTAAACCTCTGTATATTGCCTGAAAAATTACCTTTTCACATAAAGTTCAGACTTAAAATTTTATTTTAATACATATAATTATGTATAGTATTGAACTAACCACTTTTATGACCAGTTATATATTATGTGATCTTCTAAAGTAATATGGAATCTCCAAGATAAGATGTTTTAAAGAAAAATTAAACATAAATCTTAAGAAAAATTGCTTATTGAGAGCAGTGTTTGTATCAAAATTTGAGTGAAAACACTCAAATTTTTAAAATGATACTACTGAAGCATGTAAAGTCAACACATGTGAAATCCCCTGTGCTCTCACAATGATCACTGAAGGATAAATAAGAACAGGACCACCATGACTGTCTTAGGGAGCCCTAAGTATCAAAATATTGACAAAAGAATCATGCTTCTAGCCTAATTCTCTCCATCTTGGAACTTAGGAACTCTGAACTGAGAGATTGAAGGACAGAGAATTATTTTGAAATGAATCATTTGACTCTAACAGATTCTGATTTCAAAAGAAAGATTAGTCTCTCTATTGCTGAAGTTTCTAGAGCTTGTCTATTATTGATGTGCCTTAAACTCCTCACACTAGGCACCAATATTCTCTTAACAAATTCTACTTTGTTCTTAGACTTGTGGTATGGCTACTTAAAGTGTACAGATTTTATATTTCCATTGGCCCTTTATCCCTCACATTTCAATACTGGTGCAACATTAGGTCAGTTTTTTAAGTTATTAAAATTCTTATAATCACTATGTGATATTTTAAAAATGTTATGTTTAAATACATAAATGGTATAAAATGTCTTAATTTTTTAACTTGAAAATTTTTGTGCACTGTTTAGGCTAGTAAAAATGAGAATACTCTAGGAAGATCTAACAGTAAATAGCATTATAAAACTTGGTAATAAAGCCTTTATAGTGTGTGACATTTTTATATATGTCTGATCAGGAATAGCTTGTTTCAATATGAGATGATCTGTGATCTTTTTCTTTGTTTATATACTGGATTATATTGACATACTTTTGCATATTAAACCATCCCTGCATGCCTAGGATGAAGCCTACTTGATTGACATGAATGATAGTTTTGTTGTGTTCTTAGATTCTGGTTGTTAGAAATTTATTGAATATTTTTGCATTGATATTTACAGGCAAAAATTTGTCTGAGGTTCTCTTTCCTTCTTGGATCTTTGTGTGGTTTAAGTATCAGAGTAACTCTGGCTTCATAGAATGAATTAGATGGTATTCCTTCTGTTTCTATTTCCTGGAATAGTATGAGGAGTGTTGGCATTAGCTCTTCTTTGAAGATCTGGCAAAATTCTGCACTAAAACCATCTGTCTCTGGGCTGTTTTGTTTTGTTTTGTTTTGTTTTTTGGTTAGGAGATTTTTAATGACTTCTTCTATTTTCTTAGGGGACATAGCCCTGTTTGGATAGTTTACCTGGTCTTGATTTAACTTTGATATGTGGTGTCTGCCTAGCATGACTGCCCTCTGAGAGGCCCAACAAGCAACTGACTGAGATAGACATAGATACTTACACCCAACTAATGAATGAAGCAACCTCTCAGTAGCAACGGGGGGTTATTTTGGGTGAAGAACTCTGGGAGAGGGCACCAGAAGAGGCAACATTTGGAATGTAAATAAATAAAATAATTTTTAAAAGAATGTTTTGATATTTTCTCAATTAAACTTAATTTATCAGTAGAAATTGTCTTGATTTCTAACAAGTTGCTCTCACAGAAAATATTTCCTAGTGTATATAGCTTTGGTTATGAGAAATAAAGGACTATATTGCTTTAGAAGTGTGAGGAAATACTTCTGCTATATTTCAAATGTGGTGGTTTATAAGTATGGCAGATGCTAAGAATGGTATCAAGTGAAAAAACACAATGTGACATGACCATCGTTTCTGGTTCTCTACCCTTTTAATGCCACTTTATTTTGTATTTATTGTTATATAAAGATCTTAAAATTTTTGATAAATTTTTAAGAGTTGATGAAAACTACAAAAAATTCATCAATTTCAGTAAAAAATGTTCTTTAAGTAAAAATGTTATAATACAAAGAGACTCAAGTTTAATTACTGCATCAATTTCTGGAAGATCAGAATTCAATATTATAAACAGCTATTAAATCTCAAACAAATTATCTTGCAATCCCATCAACAATGGAAGAGTGTTCCTCTTTCTCCACGTCCTCACCAGCATTTACTATCACCTGATTTTTTGATCTTAGCTATTCTGACTGGTGTGAGGTGGAATCTCAGGGTTGTTTTGATTTGCATTTCCCTGATGACTAAGGATTTTGAACATTTCTTTAGGTGCTTTAGGTGCTTCACGGCCATTCAAGTTTCCTCAGTTGAGAATTCTTTGTTTAGCTCTGTACCTCATTTTTAAAAGGGTTATTTGACTGTCTCTAATTTCTTTCCTTTTTTTTTGTTTTTTTTTGGTTTTTTTTTTTTTTTTTTTTTTTTGGTTTTTTGAGACAGGGTTTCTCTGTGTAGCCCTGGCTGTCCTGGAACTCACTTGGTAGACCAGGCTGGCCTTGCCTTGAGCTCAGAAATCCGCCTGCCTCTGACTCCCAAGTGCTGGGACTAAAGGCGTGCGCCACCACCGGCCGGCTGTCTCTAATTTCTTGAGTTCTCAGTTTATATTAGATATTAGCCCTCTATCGGATGTGGGATTGGTAAAGATCTTTTCCCAATCTGTTGATTGTTGTTTTGTCTTATTGACAGTGTCCTTCGTCTTACAGAAACTTTGCAATTTTATGAGGTTCCATTTGTCAATTATTGATCTTGGAGCATAAGTCATTGGTGTTCTGTTTAGGAACTTTTCCCTATACCCAAGTATTCAAAGATCTTCCCCACATTCTCTTCTATTAGATTCAGTATATCTGGTTTTATGTGAAGGTCCTTGATCCAATTGGACTTAAGCTTTGTACAAGGACATAAGAATGGATCAATTTGCATTCTTCTACATGTTGTCCTCCAATTGAACCAGCACTATTTGTTGAAGATGCTGTCCTTTTTCCACTAGACAGCTTTTGCTCCTTTGTGAAAGATCAAGTGACCATAGGTGTGTGGGTTGATTTCTGGGTTCTCAATTCTTCATTGATCTTCTTGCCTGTCAGCCTGACGGTCCCTCAGAAAATTAAACATAGCTTTACCAGAGGACCCAGCTATACCACTCCTGGGCATATACCTAGAAGATGCTTCAACACAGAACAAAGACATATGCTCCACTATGTTCATAGCAGCCTTTTTTATAATAGCCAGAAGCTGGAAAGAACCCAGATGTCCTTCAACATAGGAATAGATACAAAAATTGTGGTACATTTACACAATGGAGTGTTACTCAGCTATTAAAAACAATGAATTTGAGAAATTCTTAGGTAAATGGATGGAACTTGAAAATATCATCCTGAGTGAGGTAACCCAATCACAAGAGAACACAAATAGTTTTCAGTCACTGATAATTGGATATTAGCCCAGAAGCTCAAAATACTCAAGATTCAACTCATAGACCACATGAAGCTCCTAAAGAAGGAAGACCAAGTGTGGGTGCTTTGGTCCTTCTTAAAAGGAGTCACAAAATACTCAAGAGAGCAAATGTGGAGACAAAGTGTGGGACAGAAACTGAAGGAAGGGCCATCTAGAGACCATTCCACCTGGGTATCCATCCCATGTGCAGTGACCAAGGGTAGACACTGATGTGGATGACAGGGAGTGCATGCTGACAGGAGCCTGATATAGCTGTCTCCTTAGAGGTCTGCCAGAGTCTGACATATTCAGAGGTGGATGCTCACAGCTAACCATTGAACTAATCAAAAGGTTCCCAATGGAGTAGTTAGAGAGAAGACTGAAGGAGCTGAAAAGTTTTGCAGCCCCATGAGGAAAGCAACAATACCAACCAACCAGAGTTCCCAGGGTCTAAACCACCAGCCTGGGAGCACATAGGGAGGGACCCATGGCTCCAGCTGTATATGTATATAGGGGAGGGTGGCCTTGTCGGGCATAAGTGGGAAAGGAGATCCTTGGTACCATGAAGGCTGGATGTGGAATGTGGAGGAATTCAAAAGTGGAGAAGCGGGAATGGGGGGTGAGTGGAGGCACATCCTCATAGAAGCAGGAGGAGGGGGGATGAGATAGGGTGTTCCTGGGCAGTGGGGAAATGGAGTAAAGAGATAACATCAAAAATGTAAATAAAATTCAATATAAAATACCTTTTAAAAAGAAATAGCATAATGATCTGAATAAAACATCTTCAAAGAAAAAATTCTCATACAAACCATTGTTACATTTACATATGTTTATATTATAGTTGAATTTTAGCAAGTTTCTTAGGTTCTTCTAGTTTACGTGTAAATGAGAATAATTTTTATTTGTTTAATAGAATGAACAAAAATCTTTAATCTGTATTTTTATGAAATATTGGAAAGAACAATTTGTCACAATTAAGTTTTCCTGAATTGCAGTTCTAGTTACAGAATCAGTTGTAGATGGTACATGTATATTAACCTATGTAATAAAGAAAAATGTCACCAAGTTATGTTACAAGCCTTCAGCATTAAAATCCAAAAGGCTATGATTCCTCATTACTATTAGTGAAAAAGTCATAAGTAAATATTAAAGAAAAAACAGTTGAACTAAAGAGGACTTATCCTAGATATGACAAAACTAAAAATGCTCACTGTTCTATTCATTACAAATCATGTATTATGAGATTAATAAGGATCTTTCCAACACAATAAAAACATTAAAAATTCAACAGCCACTTGAAAATTTTGAGGCAGAAAACTATGTTTAAATATGTAACCTGGCAAACATTTTTATTAAAATTTTGTGTAGTGGTTTGGGGAGATGGCTTAGCAGTTAAGAGCACCTGACACTCTTGCAGAGAACTAGGGTTTGATTGCCATTACTCATATGAAGTCTCAGACCCTCTGTGACTCTAGTTCTAGAGCATCTGATGGCTTCTTCTGGACTTTGTGGGTACAAGCCATGAATGTGGTATACAGGCAAAAACATAAAATCAATCAATTGATCAATCAATCAAGCATAAATACCTTATTTATTATTTTACCCTCCCAATTTTATTCACCCCTGTCCACCCTCTGACTGTTCCACATCCCATACCTCCAACCCACACCTCTGTCTCCATAAGTCTGACCCCACCCCTACCCCCAGTTCCCACCCCAGTTGACCTCTAAACTCCCTGGAGCCTCCACTCACTTGAGGGTTAAGTGCATCAGCTCTGATTGAACATAGACCTGAAGTCCTCTGCTGTATATGTGTTGGGGGCCTCATATCAGTTCATGTATGCTGCCTGCTTAGTGATCCAGTGTTGGTGTGGTGATCCACAGGGCTCAGATTCTGTCCATTGGTTGGATGCATATATCTGCATCTGACTCTTTCAGCTGCTTGTTGGGTCTTCCAGAGGGCAGTCATGATAGGTCCTTTTTTTGTAAGCACTTCATAGCCTCAGTAATAGTGTCAGACCTTGAGACCACAGCTTGAGCTGGATCCCACTTTGGGCCTGTCACTGGACCATCTTTGTATCAGTCTCCTTTCCATCTCTTCTATCCCTGAAGTTTTTTCAAACAGGAACAATTATGGGTCAGAGTTTTGTCTGTAGGATGGAAACCCCTCCCTCATTTGATGCCGTCTTCCTGCTGGAGGTGGGTTCTATAAGTTCTCTCTCCCTAATGCAGGGCATTTCATCTAAAGTCCTTCCTTTGAGTCCTGAGAATTTTGAACCTCCCAGGTCTCTGATACATTCTGGAGGATCCCCCAACCTCCTACCTCCCTAGGTTGCCTGTTTTTATTCTTTTGACGAGCCCTCAGTGCTTTAGTCCTTCTCCCTCATCCAATAACAGATCAGGTTCCTCTTTACCCAAAACTCCTCTATCTACTTTCCTTCCTAAGTCCCTCCCTCCCTCCACGCTTGTGATTGCTTTCTTCTGCCTCCCCAATGGGACTGAGGTGTCCTCATTTGTGCCCTTCAGCTTGTGGACATTTTTGAGTTCTATGAACTGTATCTTGAGTATTCTGTACATATTTTTGGCTAATAACCACTTCTTAGTAAGTACATACCATGCAAGTCTTTTTGAGTCTGAGTTACCTCACTCTGGATGATAATTTCTTGTTCCATCCATTTGCCTTCAAAACTCAGGATGTCATTGTTCTTAATACACATTATTCCATGGTGTAAATGAACCACATTTTTTGTATTCATTGTTCTGTCATGGGACAGCTGCATTGTTTCCAGCTTCTGGCCCTACAAATAAGGCCTCTATGAACATAGTGGAACACGTGCTCCTGTGGCATGGTGAAGCATCTTTTGGATATATTCCTAAGAGTGGTATTGCTGGGTCTTCAGGGAGATCTATTTCCAATTTTCTGAGGAATCTCCAGATTGGTTTCCAGAGTGGTTGTACCAGTTTGCAATCACACCAGCAATGGAGGAGTGTGCCTCTTTCTCCACATCCTGGTCAGCATGTGTTGTCACCTGAGGTTTTGGTCTTATCCATTCTGATTGGTATAAGGTGGAATCTCAGGGTCATTTTTATTTGCATTTCTCTGATCACTAAGGACTTTGAACATTTCTTGAGGTGTTTCTCAGCAATTTGAGATTCCTCTGTTGGGAATTCTCAGTTTAGTTCTATACCACATTGTGGGGCTTGCGAGTGCACGTGGGTCCTGTTGGGCTGAGTTGTGATTCCTGTGTGTCTGTCAAGGCTCAGAGAGGCAGAAGCACGGGAATTTGACTGAGTTCACTGAACGTGGCACTGGACAGATGCTGGGCTGAGAAGTTGTGGGGCCCCACTTGGGCATGAAGAGGTCTCAACCTGAAGTCCTGCAGGGACAGAGCTCTGGAGTGAGGGGTCTCCGGGCCGAAGTGGCTGACTGAGAGACTAGTGGTCTCTGTCCTTGGGCTCCCAGATGCCACCGGGAGCTGAGGAGGAACTGAGCTGGAATGGGCTTATAGGCTGGACTGGCCATGAGGGGTGACAGAGCTCTGGCGGCACCCCACAGGTAGAGACTCTTGGTTACAGCACTCGCTTGGCTGAATCGGCTAGGTTGCTTGAGTTGGCAGGCCTCTGTAGAGGGAAAGTAGAGAAGTCTTCTAGTGGGAGATTAAGCACCAGCTGGGTAGTCAAAGGCCTTCTCCACAGTTCCCCACAGTGGGGCCACAAAGACATAATGAAGTCCATGATTTTAAAAGGTTTATTGTCATGGTGGAAAGTGGATCTAGCTGTGCCCCACCCCCTGAACCTCAGGGCAGACTTGAGGTAAATAGAAAGTGAGAAGGGTCTGGGAAGGAATGCTTAATTGGCTATGCCCTATGGCCTTTAGGTATCTCATTAATATGAAGATTTCTTGAGGCTCTGCAGCCTGTAGTCTCACACCCTCTACCTGTGGAGGGGCTGGTAGGGGTGTTGCTCTACATGACTGAAAGATGTTGATCAATGAAGGTCTTCAGCTGCATGTCAGGAGCCTGGAGTTTGGGAGTATGGCAAAATTATGTCATCATTTGCAGGAATACTGTTGGGTCTCTGGCCATCTCTAGCCAGTGCTCCACCAGAAACCAAGTTGTTCTTTTATGGTCCCACACCCCATTTTTTGATAGGGTTGTTTGGTTTTGGGGGTGTTAGCTTCTTGAGTTCTTTATATATTTTGGATATTTGCCCTCTATCAGATGTGGGGTTAGTGAAGATTTTTCCCCCAATCTGTAGGTTGCCAATTTATCTTATTAACTATGTCTTTTGCCTTACAGAAGCTTTCCAATTTCATGAGGTCCCATTTACCAATTCTTGATCTTAGAACATGAGCCATTGAAGTTCTGTTTGGGAAATTTCCCCCTGTGCCAATGAGTTTAGGGCTCTTTCTCACTTTCTCTTCTATTTGATTCAGTGTATCTGGTTTTATGTTGAGGTCCTTGATCCACTTGGACTTGAGCTTTGGGCAAGGTGAACAATATGGATCTATTTTCATTTTTCTCCACACAGAAAACCAGTTAGATAAGCACCATTTATTGAAGATGCTTTCTTTTTTCCATTGTATATTTTTGGTGTCTTTGTCAAAGACCAAGTGTCTGTAAGTGTGTGATTTTATTTCTGGGTCTTTAATTCTATTCCATTGATCAATATGTTTGTCTCTGTACCAATGCCATGCAGTTTTTAATCACTATTCCTCTGTAGTAAAGCTTGAAGTCTGGGATGGTGATTTCCTCAGTCATTTTTCTTTTTATTGTTAAGAATTGTTTTTGTAAACTATGTTTGACTAGTGGAGATGTGAACTTCTGCCTCCATGCCCCTTCTCTCTTTCTCTTTCATTACCTAGCTTCTCATCTACTTCATCTTCTCCTCTCCTTACTCCATCTTTTCCTCTTGGTGCTCCTTCTTCCTTAGCTCCTCCTACATATTACCCTTCCTGTTAAAATAAAGCTTTTCTCTCAGAATACAATTAGAGCATAATTATTCCTATTTGTACCAGTGAGGTACAAGATAGTCTTAATACCCAGTCCATCCTTTTGTTGACTAGCCAGAACCTCATAGCTAGGTTGGGTATTAGGTTACACTTCTGATTGAGCATTACCATACTTATAAAGCCCTTGATTAACATTTTTTAAAAAATTTAATAAAAGTCAAATGGAAAAGGAGGGGCATGGGATAGGAGTTTTCTAGGGAGGGGAAATGGGGAAAGGGATTGGCATCTGAAATGTAAATAAAATATCCAATAAAAAAAAAAAGAATTGTTTTTGCTATTCTTTGCTTTTTGACTTTCAAGATAAATTTGAGAATCACTCTTTCCATGTCTTTGTAGAATTGTGTTTGGATTTTGATGGAGAAATTGGAAAGGATACTTTTTGCCCCCTGTGATTTAAGAAAGTCATTAATTTAATTAAATACCAACAAACAAACAGGAGTCAATTTTTTTATTATTTTCTATGACAGATTGAATATTCAAAAATGAAACAAAAGGGATAATTTTAATATATGCATTCTATTGCCAAAATCATAATAATTTAGATTAATAAAATCTTAGAAAGCATAACAAATGAAACAATTATATGCATAATATTTATATTCTAGGAGCCAATGAATGTAGAAATCACTAAAGAAAACCTGTTGAACTATGACAAGTGCATGTCATAATAAATCCATCATGATTCAGATGTTGCTCTAATGTACCTAATCTGTTGAATATCACTGAGCACTAATCTTTGGACACTGCTTTGACTACATTTATAATTATCTAATGCAAATATTATCTAGTATAAACTCTCTTTAATGATAAATATGTTATGCAGTCTTTTGACTGTTGCACTGAAAATAAAAAAAGACATCGTTCTATTTGTATACTTTACATCTTTATACAATCTGGTAGGCAAACTATCATGTGTCCACAACACCAAGATTCACTAAATCTTATAATGAATTAATTAGATAAATGCAAATGAACTGAAATTTTTATTGTGTATATTGTTAAATCCACTACTATATATTCAGTGTATCGAAATTAGCACATAAATTTAATATATTCTCAATAGAAAGATGAACATGCACTTCATCGTTCTTGTTACCATTTTTGTGGTAAGGGTTTCTAACCTAGGATCTTATACCTTCTAATTAATTGTTCTGCCACTGAGCTACTCTGATTTTTTGAGATGAGCTTCCCTTTGCAATCCCAGCTGACCTCAACCTCTCAGTCCTCCTCGTCCATCCTTGTCTAAATTCTAGGATTACAGGATGTTCTACATAACCTTCTCTCACTCCTGTTCTATATTTAAAGGAAAAAGATTTTAAAATAAATCTAATGTTTAGAAAAAATTGACATATAAAAATGTACAAATAATCTATTTTCAGTGCATGAGGAAAGTGATGCTGACTGTATTATGAAATTGACCCATTACATTCACAATACATAAGGTTTACCACTGAAAGAAATTGAACTCAGACTGGCTGTGATAGTAAGAATGTTTGAGTTTCTCCCAAAGACATAAATTGAAATTCAATCTTCTATATGAAGGAATTGGGAAGTAGGGCTTTGGAGAGGTAAGTGTGTCATGAAGGTAGAACCCTCCTGATGAGAGTAATTCCTCATAAAGGGACCTAAAAGACTTGCCTTGCCCCTCAACTGTATAATAACAGGTAAGAACACTCTGTGAACTGAGTGTTCACCAGAAATCACATACCCAACAATCTGTTGGCCACCTGATTTTAGACATTTCAGGACTCAGATTTGTTGTTTTTTTCTTTTTTATTGGATATTTTATTTATTTACAATACAGATGTCATCCCCTTTCCCTATTTCCCCTCCCTAGAGCCCCCAATCCTATACCCCCTCTTCCTTTATGCTTTATAAAGAAAATCTTAAGGATACTAAAACACCATTAGAACTAATAAACACTCAGCAAGATTGTATAGGATACAAGATCAACACTCAAACACAACAATTGTATTTGTACACATTTGCAATAGACAATACAAAACTAAAATTTACAAAACAATTTCATTGCTATTCACAGCAAAATGAATGAAGAACTTAGGAGAATGGTTTTAAAGACATACAAAATATTTCTGAAAAACATTTTAATGAAATACTGGGAATTGAACCCAAGGGCTTGCCTAGGATTTGTCAGGCAAACATTATATAATGAGCTAAGTCCCCAGCCCCACCAGGACTCAGATTTGTAAGAAATAAGTTTCTATTGTTATAACACACCTAAGCTTTTCTACATTTTATACAAGGCAAAATGTACAAAGGCACAAATTTCAGAGAAATGAATGAATTTATTGGTTAAAAGAACGAACTATTCCATGAAAATGCAAAATTTGTAACTACGCCAATAAAAATCATGGACTAGTCTTCCCGTAATGGTCACACTGTGACAGTCACAGTGTCTAACACACAAGAAACAAGAAACATGTTAATTTAATGTCCAGATTAATAGCTGCCTGACTTCTGGTGTGAAAAAGTGAGAAATGTGATATATACAAGTTATCTCAATTATGAGGCTATATGTAACATCACATTAAAATTTTAATGCCTCAGAGGAAACATGTAACCAAGAATAGAAGACGAGAAAACATTAAAAAAAATTCAGGGTTAAATTTGGGCCAGAGGATTGTCTTGGGGGAATGCAGCAGCAGAGGTGAGTCTACAGGTTCAAACAGTGGAAATGTGTGTTTAGTGGCAGAAACAGTGGCCACTCGAGAGATCAGCTAAGACTAAATCCATGCATCTACAAAATAAGTTAAATGAAATACATGCTATAAGGAGAGAACATGGCACATTCTCTTATAAAGCATACTGTTGAGACAAGGACTCAGAATGATGCTCATGCTGACCATAAGGTTGTGAAGCAAAGTGATGTTCAGAAAATGTTCTATAGGCAGAGACTGTAGTACAGTAGATAAAGGGCACTGAGTAAAGCAGATCTAGTATTGGTTACATTCTAGGTATGATCCAGAACACTTGAAATAAATAAGAAATAAAGCAAGTAGCAACATCAAGTGGATAAGATTGTAATTTGTATTTTATGAATGACAATTTCAAACCCAGGAGCAAGTGGGTTCTTCAAGATCATGTAATTAGCAAGTTGAGCCTATACACTTTAAACTTTTCAGGTACTTAATGTGCAAGAATAATTTTGGAATAAAAAGTACATCAGAAAAACAAATTGATTTGTATATTCAGATGTATATATGGATATGGATATGTCTGTTTTACAGAGCAGTGCCAACAGACACAAATCTGCATAATGAATTATGGCTTGAGATAATATAATGTGCCTGTTCCATCTTACTCAATTGTGTTCTAAAAAAGTCAAAGCCATTGTTTTTGAAATCTTCTGAATAATCATGGATCAACAAAAGGATGGGCTTCTCTTTCTAGAAACAGAGTTGTGTCCAGCATAACTTTGTATTGTTTCCATCTCTACTATGTATACATTGAGCACGATAATGCCATCTAGAAACTGTGATAATAATTTTCTATCTGGTGAGCCCTGATACTTCATACTGCCTCAAAGTAGTCCCTTAAAGGTCTTCCTTTGTCACAGGCTCAAACATAAAAGTTTTCATTCCTGTTTGCATGGTATTAAGAACAATCTGGATGAAATGCATAACTCCATACTAGTAAAGTATGTTTCTTTTAAATCTTGGACCACTGGCATAGAAATGTTCTTGTTGTTTCTGTAGGTGAACAGTGTCTTCTGTCTTTCTTTAAGATCAGACTCCTCATAGAAAATTTCAATTCTATATGATGGCCAAACCATAACAAATAACTGAATAAAGAGATTTCCCAGATACTAGGTATTGGCCCATAGAAGGTTGCAAAGCAGCAATCATGTTTTCAGTTTGTAAATCAGGTCTCCATGGGTTCTAGCTGGCAGACTATAAAGGTGGGTCTCTTTTATGCCTTCACCAAGGGTGGAGGGATTCCTCCACCCTGGAGTGAATAAGTATTTTCCCCTCATTTTCTTCTCTAATGAGATTTTCAAGTTGGGAACAGTTATAGGGAGTGGCTCCATTTCTAAGAGGCTGAGTTCACATGGCATAGTTTACTAAGTGTGGCTCTTTCCTGTTTCTGTCCATTCTGGGCCTGAGCCATGCTTCCTAGGTCTGTGGCTCTTCTGGACAATACTAAGCCTTTGGAGTCAATGCTGAAACAGTTCAGTTGGGACTCTGGATAATATTTTAAAAACTGAACTGAAATGAAATGAACCAAATTCATTATAAGACTTTAAAATAAACTTGTTTGCACCAAACATCATAGCATACTCTGATTATATCAGCCCTCTGAAGCCTGAAGAAGGATCCTCAATTTCAGATTGTAAGGTTGTGAATTAAGATAGCCTGGGTCACCAAAATAAATAAATGAATGGATGAATGATAAATAAATAAATAAATAAATAAATAAAATCCCTCTTTTGAGTATAAGCTTGGCCAGGAAGTACAGAAAAGATATTCTTTGGAAAAATTCAGAGTATTTTCTCTTTTTCCCCAGGGAAAAAATCATAAAATACTTTTATATTTTATAAATATAAATACAAAATATTTTATACTACATAAAATATTTTATCTTTGAGAATTTTAAAAACTTAATATTCTGTTGAATAAATACAAGTTCAAAAATAATTAAGTAGAACAAGAAAAGAATTATAAAGTTTTGCCTTACCACTAAAGGAAAGCCTCTTTAGCTTTGGAAGAAGTACAGGCGTTTGGAATGTAACTACCTCTGTATCTATAAAACGTTTTTTAGATGTTCATACATTTTTATTCGATATTTTATGTATTTATATTTCAAATATTATTCCCTTTCCCGGTTTCCCCTCCAGAACTTCTCTATCCCATCCCCCCTCCCTCTGCTTTTATGAGGGTGCTCTCCCTCCTACCCACCAACTCCCACTTCCTCCTTGCTCTGGCATTCCCCTAGAATGGGGAATCAAGCCTTCACAGGATCAAGGGCCTCTCCTTCTATTGATTCCCGACAAGGCCATCCTCTGCTACATAAGCAGCTGGAGCCATGAATTCCCCCATGTGTACTCTTTGGTTGGAGGTTTAGTCCCTGAGTGACACCTGGCATGAAGGTACAGCCTTTAATCCCTGTATTCAGAAGGCACAAGCAAGTAGATCTCTGTGGACTTGAAAGCAATTTGAGATAGAGTTCTAAGCCAGGCAGGGACACAAGTTAGGATGCTTTCTAAACGAACAAAAACTTCAGGAGTGAACTTGGTCTAGATTAAGACAACTGCGACAATAACAGAAAGGCAACAAGAAAATGTGTACAAGTGAGGATTCTCTAAACTGATACAATGAAGGCATATATACAAAAAGGATGAGAGCCATTTGAATGGCTTACAAACTGTGATCCAGCTTGTCCAACAATGGCTGTCTTCCAATGGAAAGTCCAAGAACAAAAGTAATTATTCAGTTCATGAGGCTGGATGTCTCAGCTGCTCTTTAGTTCAAATTCCTGATTCAGTAGACTCTAACACCAGTACATTGAGAATGAAGGCAAGCAGGCAGAGAGCAAAAGCTTCTTTCTTTCATGCTGTCTATATAAGCTGCCACCAGAAGGTGAGGCCCAGTGATTAAAAGTACATCTTACCACCTCAAGAGATCCCAGTTAAACTTGAGTCTTCCTATTTGAAATGATTTAGTTAAGAAGACTCCCCCAGAGCTGTTCTCATATACTTTGATGTTAGTTAATTCTAGATGTAGTGCAGTCACAATCAAGAATAGCCATCACACAATGGCTCCCGAGTTCTCATCATGTCAAACAGAAACATGCATCCTAATGCAAAGAGTGAAATCATCATTTCTACCTATATAAGCAGTGATTCCCATCTTTTAACTTGTCAGAAATATGATTTGTGACAAATTGAATAATGGAGAAAATATTGGACAATCAGCCTCTAGGAATATCACTGATTTCCTTCTCATGTGTGGCACAGACATGAATCCACATTCATTAATTAGATTCATTACTATTATTTCTACCACTAGTATGATATTGAGAAGGATCAAGTATAGTGGTTACGCTAACTTTCTCTCATCTCACTGAATAAGAGAGAGAAATATAACGCTGAAAACACAGCAAACCAAAGGAATTAAAAGATTTTGCCTACCATAGCAATTACAATAATCTAATTAATTCCATTTACATTTTTAGTTGGTTTCTTTCATTTTTGAGGTTAACTTTGCAGTTAGTGCTTTTTTTTATGTTTCTGTTTCTGCTTAAGTATACTCAATATTTCTAACTGTTCAGTTCTAAAGTTATTAAAAACATATTCGTGGGCTGGAAAAAGGGTTCAGCAGTTAAGAGCACTGACTGCTTTTCCAAAGGTCCGGAATTCAATTCGCAACAACCATATGGTGGCTCATAACCATCTGTAGTGGAATCCAATGCTCTCTTCTGGTGAGTCTGAAGACAGTTACAGTGTACTCATATAAAATTAATTAATTAGTTAATTAATAGTGGGTCTTCCCACTTCAAAAAAATATAGATGAAAATTGTTTATGCATATATGCATAAATACACACATAAACATTAAAAGAACACATGCAAGAAAGAAAACTGAAGGGAAACTATTAGACTTAGAATGTGTATCAAGAGGCTAATTATTTATATTGCAATTTTTAAAGCTATAATAGTTTTGCTAATAATTTTTGTTAAATTATTTTGCAGTACTAAACAAGACTGATGTCAATGTAGGAACATCTTACCAACAGTTGGTTAATTCTGCTCATGCTGCTTATCCTTCACCTGACAACTATAGCTCTTCTTAATATTGTCTTCATTTCAAAATCCAACCTAACATCAAAGCCCTAGACATTTTCTCAAGGAAGAAGACAAAAGCCATGTCAGAACCAGGCAATACTGGAAAGGCTTTCCATCAGCCATATTACACATCATTTTTCTCTCATTGCATTGGTCAGAGTTACTTGTATCCCATGCTCACAATGGACATGAATTAGAAGTGCAATCTTCTCTTGGGGATGCCCTTGCACAACACATAGCAATAGGCAGCGGGATATTGAAATGCTTTCTTGGAGAGAATTAATTAGGAATGACAATATTGCTTCTTGCATAGCCTTGTCAGTATGTTTTGTTATTTTTGTTTATTTGTTTGTTTGGGGGTTCTTTCTCTATACAATATTATGTATACAATACAAGTGACTTAAAAGGGTCTAATTGGAGTTGTAGTTTTAAAAAGTAGGAACAAAGGAAGAAGGGAAGGGAGGAAGGAAAGAAGAAAATAAAGAGGAAAAAGATGAATATTTAAGTTTTTGTTAGGGAACTTTCATTTATAAGCAATACATTACTCCCTATTTTATTCTATTGTATTAAATCTATGAAATACACACAGATGAATAAACATAGCAGAAAAAATTACTCTTTGCCAAATTACTTTTCTTTCTTTTCCTATTAGATATAGTGTGTGTACTGGGAAAACTACAGAACACAAACATTAAGCCAAATGAAGATCTGGGTACCAGTGTCATCTCAATACATACCATTCATCATCCTTCAAAAACTCTGGGGAGTACTGATTCATCCTCACGGGTGACACTGGTGCTTTCACCTGCACCAAGAACCACATATGCTATGGCTGCCTTACTATCTCCCTAGCAACTATTGTTCTCTTCTAGTAGGGACCCCAAAACTACACTGCTAATTCCATTTACCGTCAATGATCACCCATGGCCCAAATCCATAGACAGGGAGACTTATCCAGAATGCTTTCTTTGAGTAAGCCACAACTTCAAGATGTAAGAACATCAAGCTTGAATAAAACAACAGAAGGTAAATAACATTCTTTCATCAATAAGCAATTATTCCTATATTATAGAAGGCCATATACTAAATCCAAACTTTGATACCATATCTAGACCTTCTCATATAGGTCTGCCTATCTCTAATAACAGAGAGGAAAATAAATACAAATTTCTTAATGGGCTGAAACTACTGTTGAAAGCTACCTGCTACTTCATGCTCTCCTAAAAATTTGGGGAAAAGATAAATGCTAAATAATTAATGTAAAATATTATTGCTAGTTTGTCAAAAGATAAAACATTTGCCAGGATAAAAGTATAGTTCAGTGGTAGAGCATTTCCTGAATATTCAGTAAGTATGGGTCTGATAACAAGCATTGAAAAATAACAACAAAATAATTCCAAATAATATTCTGCTATACTCATAGATCAGTGCCTTTTTACTCATCATTCGAGAGGCTTTCTTCAGCAGCAGTTGGGAACACATTCAGAGACCCAAAGCCAGACATTACATAAAATGATTGTCTAAATGGGAGGTGTTACTCGAACCCTTCCTCTCAGAGCTCAAAGAATCCCAAGGAAAAGGAGGCAGAAAGATTTTAGAATGTCAGAGAGGAAGGAGGACACCAGAAAAACATGATCCTCTGAATCAACTAAGCAGGTCACATATGAGCTCACAGAGACTGAAGCCATAAGTACAAGGCCTGCATCAGGTCCTCTAGATATATATTATACCTTTAAGCTTGGTATTTTGTTTGGGACGTCTGACCATGAGGGTCTCTGATTCTTTTGCCTGCTCCTGGGACTCTTCCTCCTGTTGGGCTGCCATGTATAACTTCAATATGAAACCTTTTGTTTCATCTTAAATTTTATCATATTTGGTTGTTATCTAATAGAAGCCTGTTCTTTTCTAATAAGAAACAGAAAGGGAACAGATTTCGAGGGGAGGAGCGGTCTGGGGTTGGGGGTAGGAGGAATGGAGGGAGAGTAAACTCTAATAAAGATATACTCTGTGATAAAAGAATTATTTTCAAAAAAATCTAATAACTTCTGCATAAACATTGATGTGAACCTGGCATTGCATAAATATATTTTATATTTTCCTTGTGGTATAACCATAGGTCACAAAGCATCTTTAGACGCTCACACATCACTATCTCAAAGCATAACATAGTTCAGTTAGAAGATGACCTTTCCTACCTTCTCAAACAAGATGAAAATGCAATTTTTAAAAAGACGTTAAGTGAAAACAATTCCTTAATTCCTCAGATATTACTTTTTGGCAAAGAACTATCCCATTCGACCCTTACATTAGCCTGTGATTCTATGGCCCTCCTGTCCATTTAAAAATAAATGAGGAAATTGAGACGTAGGGAATTCAAATTGCACAGGTATTTAGCATCCGTGCCAAGAAGAGAATTTATTTTCTACCTGAATCCAGTGCCAATTCTATAATCCTTAGTCACCTTGCATTAAAAAAATTGTATAAAGCCAATTTATCTTGGATCGCATTCGAGGGAATGTAGTTGTACTCACATTAAAGAGCAAATACATTTATAGGTTTTCTAACATGCATGCCAAGGATAGTATTTCATAAAATTGCTACTGTTTCTAGCTTTCACATATTAAATATATGAAACATTATCTGTCTCTGACTCAGGTATATTTTATTAGTGTTGAAGTATAATCTAGTTATTATTAAAATAATGATATTTATTTATCCAAAATTTTAAGGAGAAAAAGAAGTGAAATACAACCAAATAAAAGAACAAAAGTTCTTACAAATGTCATTCAAAATACTGAACTGCCAGGAAGATTTTTTATGCAAACTACCTGAAGGTTCTTACTGATACTGGCTTATTTCTTGTGATGTCAGTGACTAGTCTCACTCCTTTGAGTAGGATGGAATGTTCAAGTCTATTCTTTGCCTTCAAAGTTTACACTCCTGTGGGCATTATCAGACACTAAAAGGTTGTTGTTTCACCATCCTCATTCACACAAACCATTGGCTCTTCCACTGCGTCTGCCAGCCCAGAGCTGTTCAGAAAGAGGTATTATATTTTTGGTATTGTTTTTTAAACACACTTACCTCTTTGAGTAGAGCCAGAAGCTTTGAAGGTAGTTGTCGATAACAAAACTAGACCTGATGGGCAAATGAACACTTGACTACATTTTCCAGTTGGAATTCCTCAAAAGAATTATCATATTCATCTCTGGTTCCAATGAAGGGGAACTTTCTGCAGTATTCAGAATGGGAGTCTCTTGGCCTACTAGGCACAGAAAATCCTGCCAAATTAGACCTGGATGGCATGACTTCTGGTTTGTACTAACAGAGTAGCATATTGGATATCTATGCCCTTCTTTCATATCCATTGACAGCAAAAGTTGCTTGTTTTTCTCTGATATTATCAGAAAGATTTCTTTGGAAAAAGAAACAGAAAGAGAGAAGAAACATGATAATAAGACAATGAGATAAGTAGGCTGACTTTGAAAACAGATCCCAAGCGAATAAACAGGAATTTTGGCTTAGAAATCTTTTTTTCAGGGATTGAATGCATTTGACTATTTCTTTGGCATTTCTTGATAGTCAGGTCGACCAAAATTAGAAAGATTGGAATATAATCTTCATTCTCAGAAGAAAGCATAGACCGATCCATATCAGCTTATTTTTTCACATAATTCTAGCACATGAGATTTTACTCATTTGACAGATACTAGCCATGCTTAACTCTGTGGAAGTGTTTATAAATTCTTCCCACAGTTTCTCTGACTAACACCCATGAGAGCATGCCAAAAAGATGTGATAATGGTACCTTAGAAACATGCATGTCAGTGACTGGCAATTGTCAAGTTCGGTCACAATCACAAAGGTTTAGTGGTTTGAAAATCAATTCTTTTCTAATCAGGATGGACGCACTGCAATTGTTAAAGACATCTAGGTAACAGTCCGGTAGAAACTAAACTTTTCAAGAACCTGATATTCTGCGTTAATGGTTTATCTAACATGTATCCAGCAACTCAATGGTCCTCTACAATTCCCCATATTTTTTCTCTATAAAGAAAATTAATATTCAGTGATAATTTGTGAGTCTAACACAATGTAAATGTTATCTCTATGTAAAGTATTAGGTTCATTATAAAGTAATGCATTAATGTGATATTTATTTCTACACATGAACATTTATTTTTTTAAAAAAAAAAAAAACCATAGGATATACAGTTCAAATAAGGTAAGATATGTGAATGTGCTTCAGACAGAATTTATACTTGCATGAATATAATATAATGTGAATACTATATATTTAACAAGCCTCTCTAGAGAAATATTCAAGGAAGTACAAAATTAATGACTAATTATCATGGTAACTGCAGCATTGTTTTATGTTATATCATGGCTCTTGACTTCACCTTTTTCCGTAAAATTTACCGTGGTCTGATTTAAAGACAGTGAGTACATGGACTGACAAATCCTCAGGGACTTAAACTTCTTTTTTCCTCCCATTTAACTCTTAACTCTAGTTAGAACTAGAAAAACATACTCAGATTCCAGTGGCTTCTAAGACTGGCAGTCTAAGCAAGTGGCATGATCTGAGAAATATCAAGAAGCCCCACCTGCAAAATATATCATTCCTAAGGGACATTCCTGGAATTCCCATCAGTGAGGACAAACAGAGAGCCCTTTGAACATGCACAGAGGTGCTAATATAGCATTCACCTATGTAACAGTTTGGGTAGAAGATTAAAAAATAATGAGTGAATATAACCTTGAGGTGGAAATGATATAGTTACACTTTTATCTTCACTCTGGCAAAATGCTTTTGAATCACATACCAAAATAAAAATTCTGTCTAATATTTGCCAGCTTCCTCATAGCCTGAAACCATCTAGTACATGCATTACGTGCATATACCTTTATCATCAGATTTCTCTCTATCATACCATGTATGCCTTTATAAAAGAAGTTTCAGTGACATTTAAAAATACTCTTTCAGGTCCTTAGAAAACATGAGCTGATTCGAGGAGCCTCTTTCTCAAGCAAAGTAAAAAATGTCAGATATTAACCTAGAAATAAAAAGGGTCACAAGTAGCAAACAGGAAATTCTCAAGCAATAAGTATGCAACATTATTTGGAATTTCAACTCCAAAATGAAGGAGAAATTTGGTAGGGAAAATCCTTTAAAAATCATGATTTCTCACTGCTGGGAACACCTTTTTGCTAGCTTTCCAATAATCCTAAGAACCAAAGCTCAGGCTACACACATGGACTGTTAGCTCCTGACCTTCACCTCAAAGTGCTTGTTTCTGAAACTCCATCAGAAGAACCATCTTACTCAGCTTAAAAAAAAAAAAAAAAAAAGATGTGTTTCTATTAGAATCTTATATCTAGTATTCTTTTCCTCAGTACAGCCTCCTGTGCTTTTTAACTGTCTCTGAAGTCACACTTAATCACGTATCATTGTCACCTTGACTAATATTACCATATTCTTCACATTCCTTTTAACCACCCATAGACAAACTCAAGTATCTGGCATTTCTGTAATGATGGGTTTTTATACATTGGAGCATTATTAAAGAGGAGAAATATGATTTTTTTAAAATTTAGAATGCATTATACACTACATTGAGTGATCTGTTCAAAGAGCAGGGCGAATTGCTTAACCCTTGTGATGAAACAGTCAGAGATACTCAAAATGTTTCTGGCTGATTGGAGCTTTTATAAATTAAGAATAAGAAAATCATAAGTTGGGTTAGAGAGGTGTCTCTAAGGCTGAGAGCACTTGATGGTTTTCTAGAAGACCTGAATTGTGTTCCCAGCACCCACACAGTAGCTCAGAATCATCCAATTCTAGGTAATCTGATGTGCTCCTCGGACCTCAGGCACGAAGTAGTCATGTGTACACAGATGTACATGCAGGAAAAACTGTCATACACATAAAATATTGTTGTATAAGAAAGATAGTCATATGTTAATGTCATGAAACTATGAGGTGAGATATAGTTTCAATTAGACAGGATACAGACATGGCAAATAATGAACTATGGATTCATATATGATTTGACTTATAAATCATAAGTTTTTCTTGTAGATGAAGCAAAATGTAGGCAAAGCAAGCCATACTATTTTAAAAATATTTTCAATATTTTTATTAGTAGTATATGCAAGTTAAAAATAATATTTTATATATAACATCTCCATGCATATGCATATTTATCCACCATTTCCCACGATATTATCCATTCACCTTCTTCTGATAATAAATACCCTTTCACCTTCTAATAGTCCTCTTTTTACTTTTATATAATGTTGCATTATTAACTCGAGATTTCACATGTGAAAAAATAAGTAATACTTGTATTTTTGAGTATGATTTATTTTGCTTGACATGCTGATCTCTGTTTCTATCCATTTTCCAGAAATCACATGTGTTTATTCTTCTTTACAGATGAATAATACTCCATTGTACATATGGATCATATTTTCATCTATTTCACTAACCAAAAAGTGGATATATAGTAGATTAGCCCGAAGTAGCATGCAGCCATAGACCTGAGTCAACTGTGTCCTTATTCCTACTGATGTCCTATTGTAATCCAAAAGTCATGGTGATTTAACAGTTCAGTAAGTATATTACAATCCATTAGCTAGTACATACAAAATAGATAAATTTTACAAGCAGGGGAAGCAGGTTTTTGTTTTCAAATTATTTTAAAGTCATATATGAGATTAGAAATAATTCAGTGTTATGGAAAATCTGTATATGAGACAAATATATTAACTAAAACAACTGAATGAAAAAGATAAAAGGATGCACAACAGTACTTGTGGATATTTTTTGAAGTAAGTTTTCCTTCGGGAATACTTTGTCTTAAAGGAGTAAAACACATATACAGGTACTATGCTGTGGTTCATACAGAATTTCACTATTGAGATTAAAAGTTAGCCTCTAAAATCATTAAATTTTTTCTTGAGGATAGAATAATAACATATAGAAGCTATGCTTCTCTGTGTTGATAATATGAAGATATAGATAAGCAATTTTATATTATAGGGCACTGGCTCATATAGTAATATAATAAATTTGGTGATGTTTGTATGAGTACATTATACATTAATGTATACCATTATTCCCTTTTCAAGACTATGGCCCAAGACCTCCAGTAGATCCTTGAAATCTCAGATATTAAGTACACTGCATTTGTATCCATATTTACTATCAAAAAGTTTGGTTTATAGATATAATAAGAGATGAGTAATAATATTTAATGATAAAATGGAATAGCTATATAAACAGACTATAGTTAATTATTAGCATCATTACATTTATGGTTTTTGAATCACAAATAATATAAAGATAAATAGACACAAAGAGATAGAAATTGTAAGATATAATAACACAGATGGTCAAACGAGTAATAGGAGGGAGGTTAGTGTAGGCCATAGGGATACAGTGGACAAAAAGATGATTCATGTCCTAAAAGAGACTGTCAGATTTTATCACATTGCTCAGACTAAACACATAACTTAAGACATGAATTATTTCTATAACTTTCCATTTCATAGTATTGGACTATGGATATCTATGAATAAATAAAATCATAGAAAGTTAAAGCATAACTTTAAGCAAATATGGGGCAGCTGCTATACATAAACATACATGTATCATTCTGTTCATTCAGGTGAAAGGCACAAAAGTGACGCTTCTAACACTGAGCATATCTAGTGCCCACACAGGATATCTCAATACCATTATCATCAATACAAGAAATTTGGGATACATTAATAAATGGATAATTCTGAAACAAAAACTATATGCAAGATAAATCAAGAGTATCTCATATCAGCAAGCAATAATTTTTTTCAAATTCATATTTATATATGTATATATTACATATACATATATATCTCACCATGAGTGGGAAGCATGTCAAAGGGTCATGGCAGACAATCGAAGAAATCTCTACAGGCAAAATGGAATAATTAACCACAGGCAAAAATGGAATAATTAATACAATACATTTAATCAATATTTGATTATATTGCAAAGCTAATAATGGGCATTTTTTGTTGTACTCATCCAAAGAAATAACCAAAATAAATGAAGAAGAGAGAAATATCTCATCCAAAAAATCAGTTCCACAAGGTATTTTTAAATCTACTTTGCCCAAAAGGAAGCATAAAAATTTCCCACTTACCAAGTGTGGGCTGTCCTTAGTGATACTACTAAAGACTACACTGTGGAAAAGAAAGCACAGAAACATTACAGTAGATAATTCTCACAGAGCTTTGCTTATGCTTGTAGTCAGCATTAATACTGATACTGGTAAGTCATATTGGTGGTATGTGCCAATATAATACAAATGCCATTTGACCAGAGTCACCTAATCCCTAAACACATTACTACCAGGAAAAAAAAAAAGACAAGAAAAAGACATATAATTATTCTAATTTAAGGGACATTCTAAAAACATTTGATCAGTTCCACAAGCTTACTGTAAAAGTCATCAAAAATAAGGAAAGTCTGAGAAATTGCCACTGGTAGGAAAAGGAGACATGAATATTAAATGCAATGTGGTATTCTGAAAGGAATTCTGGAACACAAAGGGGACGTTAGGGAAAGCCTGAAGCAATGTGAATGAAATATGGCAATCAAAATTGTAGAGTATTAAAAATTGGTTAATTAACTTTAATAAAACTATCATCCATATCATAAGATGAGAACCTGGGCAATAGCAATAAAAGACTTTGGTTTTGTATTATGCAAAAGAGTTGACTACTGTCATTCCAAGAATTCTACATTTCAAATTTTTTTCTAAAATAAAAAAGTTACTAGGATATGTATTCTATTACTGTCATTAAGCAGTATTGAAAGAGGATTATATTATATGCAAACATTTAGATCCTCTTTAACTCTTCTAAAAATCACAATATGAAAGAAAAAAGGAAACAGTTATAATATTTTGAAGGAAAAATAAACAGTCAACGATATCAACTGAAAATAAATTCTATTGAATATATGCATAAAATTTTACTGCTCAAATATTAGTGCTGTCTTCTATGCTGTCTTACCATGCCTAATCAAAACATAGTATGCATAAGGTTCACATTGTTTTCTTAGCACTTTCAGAATTAAGGAACTAAATTGGGTCTGTAGCTCCCCTTTACGTCCCCATAATTTTATATTTTAATTCCCTTAATATCATCATAAAACTGTTCACTTGAAAAAGAATATTTTCTAGCTGATGGATTAGAAGAGATAACATATATTAAAGATAGCTGTAAAATATTCCAACTTCAATATTTTTAAACATTTAAAGCTGGATATTATATAGAGCCCAGGAGAATAATTTTCAGTCTTGTTTCCCTGACTAGACTATAAAAGATCTATTTAACTTCTAGCTAATAGGCAGACAAGATATGGCCAAAGGTTTAAGCTTTTCCCCTGAATCACGCTTAACACAGAGAGCCTTTTATTTTATGTTTCTTAAGTTTCTGCATTTATTTAAATAAAAATAATACCAAGCCAAGTAAAACACCAGTTGGGTAAAGCTGAGTTCCAAAAAAAAAAAAAAAAAAAAAAAAAAAAATGCCATGAGCCAGTCCACACGTACAAATGAAAGGCCTAGTAGACTCTAGGCTTTATTTTCTCTTTCCATAGCTACTAATTAGGAGTGGTGGCTGTAAGACAGAACCTAAAACTATGTCCTAGAGAAATTGGAGATTTCAAGTACCTTCTTCTAGGAAGGAATGAAATGTACTCAAAATACTCGATTTCAATTTCAACAAGCAGGAAGATATTCTATTTTTCACACTGACCTACTTTACAAATATATTTGGTTTTTTCCTCATGTCATGAAAACTACAACAGTCTTTATTAAATAGAAATGAGCAAGATATAATAACTAATTTATGTGTAAAATGTGATGTTCCCCTCAATTTAACTTCACATGCCTTGAGTATTTTTAAGAGCTACCTTTTCTTTTTTTTTTTTATTGGATATTTTATTTACATTTCAGATTTTATCCCCTCTCCCCATCCCCCCAAGAAGCCCCCTATCCCAACCCCCCTCCTCCTGCTTCTATGAGGGTGTGTCCCCACCCATCCACCCACTCCTGCTTCCCTACCCTTGAATTTCTTCACACTGAGGCATCCAGCTTTTATGGGACCTCCTCTCTCACTGATGTCTAAAAATTCTAATTCCAACTTCCTTCTACATGGTTTCCAGGACATAGATGGATTTTTTTTTTGATATGGAATATTCCTTCCAAATAAATGTGTCTGTCTGCCTGCCTGCCTGCCTACCTGTCTGCCCATCTCTCTTTCCCTCCCATCCTCCTCCATGTGTTTGTGTCCGTGTGTGTGTATACCTATTTATGTATGTATGTGTGAATATGAGTGCATATATTTGTGTACCTGTATATATGTGGGGCAGTGGGCTGTAAGCAGCAGCTGGGTGCTTGGTTGAGTATAAGCCTGGAACCCCAGGCTTATATTTTTGGATGGCAGGAGTTCGACTGTGCTCCTAGGCCCTGGTTCTTTTCATTTAGCTTCAGCCCTTCACAGCCCCTCCCACAGAGAGGAGGTCTAAGGCCATCAGTCACTAGGAACAGGCCTCAGGCCCAAGAGAGATTTACGAACTAATGAGAGTCCTGAAGGCCAGAGGGTGGAGCCAATTAAGCATTTTTTCCCAGCCCTACCCCCTACTCTCCCCCCCTATTTAACTCAGGTCTGCCCTGGGTTTTACAGGGGCGGGAGCGGGTCATCCAGATCCATCTACCATTAGCCATGACATTAAAGCCTGTAAAATCCCATGAACTTTCTCGTGTCATTGGGGCCGCTCCATGAGGAGCCAGGGAGAAGCCTTTAAGGAGTCACTGTAGCCGCAGCCCTGGTGCCTAACTTCCCCCTGGAGGAACCCTCAGTGTTCCGAGCAGCCACTACCCACATATATTATAGGTGTGTGTGTGTGTGTGTGTGTGTGTGTGTGTGTGTGTGTGTGTATTGATAACCATCGTGTGAAGACTATAATTTTTACAACTAAGGAAAAATCACTGAGGCAGAAATAATGTGTTTGAAGAATTGAAAGAAGGACGAAACTAATGACACACACCAAGTGGTAATAGATCTATAGTATCAGATTCCTGTGGGGAAAGCAAGTATCCAAAAAGATGCTATGTGATATGTAAAACCATATGCTAGTGTGTGTTATCATTGGTCATTGTAGAGTAATTTTAACTGTGTAACATGGCTGCTCTGTCTAGAGATCACATCCAAAGAACTCTTAGGTCTGTGTTATCTGGCTGGAATACAGACACACCTAGGTACATATTTTTAATCCCAAACAATATAAGTAAGGTTAGTTTATAGAAGGAAGCAGCCATGTTTGAAAGTGACAATTAATTGAGGGTTAAAGTGATGGATCAGAGAAAACTTTCACAGAATGAGTAAGACAAAGGATACACCCAACTCTCTTGAGAACAGCATGAGAAAGAAAAGCTTTTAAGAGCAGTACAGGGAAAGTTAGTCAGTTCTGTTCAGTCATTTGAGTTCAGTACACTGAAGTCAAGTCAGTCAGTTGGGAGTCAGTATAATGAGTGCCATAAAGTGGAGTTGAGTTCATTCACAATTCCATGTAGTTTGGTGCAGGTCATCAGAGACAGCTGAAGCCAGAGAATAAGAAGGAACCAGTATGTCAGAACAAAATGCCAGTGTTAGTTTGAGGCCAATATGGCAAGGAGCCAAATGAAGCCAGATTGAATCAGTGAGCTTAGAGAGCAGTTTGAGCCAGAACATTTGAGTTGAACTTCCCAGCCAGAATTCCAAAAGAACTAGAAAAGGTCAAATTATTCTGCAGTAAGCCTCCAAGACAACAATTACTTCTGTTTTCAGTTTTATGTTTCAAACCTGAGAAACATGTACTAATTTAAACTGTTATCACAAAACATATAAATATCAAAGTGAGAAATACTAAGGTCACAAATAAAATAGATCAATTCATTAAAAAAACTGTATGTGCAAGAGGCATATATGTGTTTGCAACATGTTCTAAAACATATATAAAATAAATAAATAATTCAAAAATATTAATCTTATTTTTCTCATTGGTTCTACTAAGGGAGTGGCCATTATTATTTCAATAGTTATTCAGTGAATAAATTTTATTTAAATTATTTCTTTTAGTGTCAAAAAGATTTCACATTATCCCCTGTTTACTCATTTTAATATATGATGAAGGATGAGTTAACAACTGAGTTAAGATAGTCAGAGGAAAAAGAGAAATGGAGATAATGAAATCCCTTATCTGGTGGCCTTTGTACTATTGGACATTGCTCATTTTCCAGGAAGAGAAGCAACCAGTCCATCTATGGAAATAAGTGAGTCATTCTTTAGGAAGATGGTAATTGATCTACCTCAAGATTCAGCTCTATCACTCTTGGGCATACATCCAAAGAATGCTTCATCTTACCAAAGAGATACTTGCTGAAACAAGTTCATTTGCTGTATTCATAATACCCAGAAAGTTGAAATACCCTAGAAGTCTTTCAACAGAGGAATGGACAAAAAGAATGCACACTAAGCAATAGACTATTACTAAGTAGTTAAAAAGAATGAAATTGTGAAATCTATGAGTAAATGCATAGAACTTGAAGAAATCACCCTGAGTAAGGTATCCTATACTCAGACAAATACGTATGTTTTTATTTATACGTGGCTATTAGCTGCTAATTCCATGATAGGAAGAGTATAATCCATAGAGCCACAGAGGTTACGTATAGAATAAAATGCTGGGGAGGAGGCATAGATCTCCTTAGGAAGGGAAAATAGAAGAGATGATAAAGAAAGAATGAGGGTAGAAAACTGAAATGAGAGGATCAAGGAGGGTGAGATTAGAAAGAGGAAAACAATGGAGGGAATACAGGGAGAGACAGCTAAAATGAGGGCGCTTTGAGGGAAAACTAATACATTAGCAGCATCCTAAAATATATACATAAATGAAGGCTATCTACATAAAGTCCTCAAATAATCAGTGATTCAGAGCCACAACCTGACATCTATACTTACCAAATGAATCATCTAGTACTGGGAATGTATTGCATTTAGTTGAGTTGTTTGCCTAAGAGATCCAAATGAAATAAGGAAATACCTAAACAAGAAAGGTTGTTGCCAAGACTATAGGCTGCTCTTCACAAACAGAAAGGTACCAGTGCTGAAGATAATCCTTCAACAACTCATTGAACATGTAGATGTCGAATTGGTGATTACACAGAATCTTCACACCTATGTGCTAGCATTTTTGGTACAGATGTTACTCTGCACACTACCAAATGAGAAACATAAACATTAACATAGCTACAAAACCTTTGATCTATAAAGGTGTCCTGCATGCAAGATACTCTAGGGCAATGGTGCCACAAAGCTTATAAAAGTAACCAACCAATGTCTGATATGACTTATGGTACACTTCATGAGATTAGAAGCCATACCTGGCACTGCTCAGGTAACCGCAAAAAAGAAAGAAAGAAAAGAGAGAGAGAGAGAGAGAGAGAGAGAGAGAGAGAGAGAGAGAGAGAGA
>JANHMN010000001.1:42060106-42208615 GCA_030674055.1 Rhabdomys pumilio
CCACTCACCCTGAGGAAACCTTCGGAGGTCCCAAAACTAACCAGCTTAGAACCCTACTGACTACCCATCCTAGTCAGAGCAACACAAAACTCAGAACCCAGCTATCCTGCTACAACAAACCCCCAAACTGTGCCAAAAAAAAAAAAAAAATAGAAACAGAAGAAACACTGTCAAACTCATTCAATAAGGTCAGTCACCCTCATACCTAAGCTACACAAAAACAACAAAATAGAGAATTTCACATGAATCTCCCTTATGAACATTGATAAAGAGATATTCAATAAAATATTCCCAAACAAAATCTAAAAACACATCAAAAATATCATCCACCATGATCAAGTAGGTGTCATCATGCCTGATCCCAGGGATCCAGAGGTGGTTCAATAAACAAATATCCATCAATGCATTCTATCATATAAACAAACTGAAATAAAAATTGATCATCTCACTAGATGCAGAAAAAGCATTTGACAACATCCAACACTCCTTCATGATAAAAGTCTTCGACAAAGCAGAGAGATACAAGGAGCACCCTTAAAATAATAAAGCCAATATACAGCAAGCCAATAGCCAAAATCAAATCAAATGGAGAGAAACTTAAAGCATTTCTACTAAAATTAAAAAAAGACAAGACAAGGCTGTCCACTCTCCCCATATCTCTTCAACATAGTACTTGAAGTTCTACCTAGAACGAAAAGACAAGTAAAGGAGATCAAGGAGAAACAAATTGAAATGGAAGAAGTCAAAGTATTGATATTCACATATGATGTGATAGTATATATAAATGATCCAAAAAATTCTATCAGAGAACTCTTACAGTTGATAAACATCTTCAGCAAAGTGGCTAAATACAATGCAACTCAAAGAAATTAGTAGGCTCCTGTGTGGGAAAAAAAAACACTCAGGCGGGGAGGGAGGAGTCTGGCAGCTGCGGGGGTCCCACGGGGTCTGGCAGCAGGGTCCCTGTGGGCTTCCCACACTGATGGCGGAAGGTCCCACATTCACGCAGCCACCGCGGCTGCTTCTGGAAGGTTCCAGGATTCCAAAGGCTGGTAATCTGGCGGCAGGCGGAGGAAGACCCAGGTGACACATGGAGTTCGGTTTTCCAAAGCTTTTATTGTTCATGGCGTGGTGAATGGGTGTAGATGGTGTGCACTTCCCCTGCCAAAAGTCAGGGGGTCTGGCTTTTTATAGGGAGAGGGAAAGGGGGCAGGAATAACTTAATTAGCTCTGCCTCCCGGCCTTTAGATAATATTTCAATCTCTGGCGGTGGAGATTTGTTAATCACTCCCTCTACATGACTGAAGGGCGCAGGTTAAATGGAGTTACCTCATCCAAGGCCCGACAGGCTCCTCTACACTAGCAATAAACAGACTGGGAAAGAAATTAGAAAAATAGTACCCTTCTCAATACCCATAAATAACATAAAAGACTTTGGTATAACTCTAACCAAGCAAGAGAAAGACCTATATGACAAGAACTTCAAGTCTCTGAAGAAAGAAATTGAGGAAGATATTAGAAGATGAAAAGATCTCCCATGCTCATGGATTGGTAAGATTAACATAATGAAAATGGCCATCATACCAAAAGCAATCTACAGATTCAATGCAATCCCCATCAAAATTCCAACACAATTCTTCACAGATCTTGAAAGAACAATTCTCAATGTCATATGGAAAAACAAAAAACGCAGGATAGCTAAAATGATTCTGTATAATAAAAGAACTTATGGAGCCATCACTATCCCTGCCTTCATCAGATCTGTACTGTAGAGTGTGATGGCTATTCCTGGTTGTCAACTTGACTACATCTGGAATGAACTGCAATTCAGAAATGGAGGGCACATCTCTGATCCAGATCTTGAGGTCAAAAGACATAGGTTTCTGACCCCGACATTGACATGAAGATCTTAATGTATAGTATCCATTAACGGCTTAGACCCAGGCAAGGTAGCACTCATCTTTAATCCTGGGAGACTGAGATGAGCAGACCTTTGATTTCAAAGCCAGCTAGGACAAAGAAAGTTTCAGATCTAGCCATGGTGTTACATACCTTTAATCTGGGCCACACCTTTTTCTGTTGGCTTTACATAAGGATATTTAAAGAAGGAAAACTCACTCTTCTTTGCTTGCTTGCATTTACTTCCCAGAACATCTGTTACAACCTACTTCTTTATGCTTCCAACTTATGCAGAGGACCAGGTGAAACAACTAGCCTCACAGGACTGAACAACTACTAGATTTTAGGATTTCTCATTTAATTTGCAGCTGCTCATTGTTGAGTTAGTTGGATTACAGACTGTAAGTCATTATGATAAATTCCATAATATACTGACATTCCATAATTTCTGTGACTCTAAAGAACCCTAAGACACAGGAGAATAGTAATGAAAACTGCATGGTATTGCTATAGATACAAATAGGTGGCTCAATAGAATTGACTTAAAGATGCAGAATTAAACCCAAGCACCTATGCCCATTTGATTTTTGACAAAGAAGCTAAAACTATCAAATTGAAAAGGGAGAAAATCTTCAACAAATGGTACTGGTCATACTGGATGACTGTATGTAGAAGAATGAAAATAGATCCATAGTTTTCACTGTGCACAAAACTCAAGTCCCAATAGATCAAAGACCTCAATGTAAAACCAGACACACTTAGTCTAACAGAACAGAAAGTGGGGAATAGCCTTAAACTCATCAGTACAGGAGATAACTTCCTGAATAGAACACCAGTGGCTCAGGCATTAAGATGAAGAATTAATAATTAGGACCTCATAAAACTGAAAAGCTTCTGTAAGTCAAAGGACATCATCATTACGACAAAAACGACAGCCTGCAAATTGGAAAAAGATCTTCACTAACTCTACATCTGACAGAGAGCTAATATCCAAAATGTATTAAAAAATCAAAAAGTTAGATACAAGCAATCAATTTAGATTAAAAAATGGGGTACAGAGATAAAAGGAGATTTCTCAACAGAGGAATTATGAATGGCTGAGAAGCACCTAAAGAAACACTCTGACCCAGAATTGTTCTTTTCTGAAAGAACTACAGGAACAAAAGTGAAGAATAGACTGAAAAAAAGAATGTCCAATGACAGACCCAAATTGGGATTCAGCTCAGGGGGAGGCCTCAAGACCTGACACTATTACTGATACTATGGTGTGCTTACAAACAGAGGCCCATTATTATTGCCAAACAAGCAGCTGAAAGAGTCAGATGCAGATATTTACACCCAACCAATGAAGAGAAGCTGCTGATCCCTGTGACTGAATTAGGAAAAAGCTGAAAAAAGCTGAGGAGGAGGGTGACCCTATAGAAAGACCAGCAGTCTCAACTAACCTGGTCGCCGGGATCCCTTATACACTGAGCCAACAACCAGGCAGCATATACCAGCTGATATATACATATACAGCAGAGGATTGCTAGGTCTGGACTCCATCAAAGTAGATGCACCTAACCCTCAATAGACTTGGGGCCCCAGGGAGTGGGGAGGTCTATTGGAATGAGGGTGGGAGTGGGGACATCCTCTTGGAGATGGGGGGGGGAGGTATGGGATGTAGAACAGTCAGAGACTGGGACAGGGATAAAATCTGGACTGTAAAAAAAGATTAAAGGATAAATTTTAAAAATTTAAAAATACACTAAAATTTAAAAAAAAGAAATGTTCAACATCCTTACTTGTCAGGGAAATACAAATCAAAAGGACTCTGAGATTTCACCTTATTATACCCATCAGAATGGATAAGATTAAAGACTCAAAGGACATGTTGTTGAGGTTCTGGAACAAAGGGAACATTCTTCCTTTGCTAGTGAGAATGCAAACTTGTGCAACCACTCTTGAAATCAATTTGGAGGTTTCTCAGAAGAATGGAAATAGTTCTGCCTCAAGACTCAGCTATACCACTCCTGGACATATACTCAAAATATGCTCCACCATCCCACAAGGACATTTACTCAACTATGTTCATTGCAGCTTTATTCAGAAGATCCAGAAAGTGGAAACAACCTAGATGTTTGTTCAACTGAATAGTGGATAAAGAAAATGTGATGCATCTACACAATGGAATAGTATTCAGCCATTAAAAACAAGGGCTTCATGAATTTCACAAACAAATGGATGGAACTAGAAAATATCATTCTGAATGGGGTAATGGTATGTACTAACTTGTAAGTGTACATTAGCCATAAAGTACAGGATAGCTGTGCTTTAGTCAAAAGACCTAAAAAGCCAAATAACAAAGAGGGCCCAATAGATGGTTGAATCTTTCTCAGAAGGGGAAACAAAGTAGATATTGGAGGTCGATGAAAGGAGGGAACTAGGTGCAAGAAGGGATGGAAAGGAGAGGGTGCTGATCATATATAGGAAGAGCAGGGAAGGGAAGGGCAATCATTTAGGCGGGGCAATTTCTAGGTCATACCAGAGACCTGTGATGTGGAGAGGCTCCAACCAAAGATCGAGCACCTGCTGGACATTGGACCCTTGTAGATATGTAACAGATGAGCAGCTTGGTCTTCCTACAGGTCCCCCAACAACTGGAGCAGGGGTTGGCCCTGAACCTGTTGCCTGCCTGCCTTTGGATCCTATCTTGTCTGCCTTCATTGGGAGAGGATGTCCTTAGTCCCTCCCACAGAGACTTGATGGGTGTTTGGAATGGGAGAGGGGAGGAGAGTTGACACTCAGATGGTGGCTTCCTTTTCTAAAAAGAGAAAGGGAAGTTAGAATAGGGGAAGGACTTGGGTGAGAGGGTACTGGCAAGAGAGGAAGAAGTTATACTGGGTGGGAAAATGAATAAATAAATAAACTTTTAAAAATGTAGATTAAATGAAAGAGGTATAATTTGGAAAACAAAATTTGACAGTTAAGATCAACTATAAAAGAACTCAATGAACAATCATTAAATGAAATAATTGTAGAAGATTTTCTCAAGTTAAAAAAAGAGAATTTTTTTAAAATGCTATTTTTATTTGCTTAAAAACATTTATTTATTTTTGATATGTAAGTGTATGTCTGCCACATATGTATGGATGTCTTCAGAGGCCAGAAGTTGGACCCCTAGACTTGAAGTTACATGTGGTTGTGAGCAGCCTGGTGTGAGTAATAGCAACAGAACTTGGGTCCTCTGGAAGCAACAAATGCTCATTAACTCTGTCCTCTGAAACTGTAACTTAAATGACTGTGATATGTCAACGTAGTTTCATTGTGTTTCATAGTGGATACCAATTGATGTTGGGCAAAAAGTGAAAAAAATCTGACATCAAACTATATTACAGAGCAATAGTGATTAAAAACAGCATAGTATTGGTACAGAGACATCTGTACCATGGTATTGGTACAGAAAGATCAATGGAATAGAATTGAAGATCCAGAAATAAACCCACACACCTATGGTCACTTGATCTTTCACAAAGAAGCTAAAGATGTCCAGTGGGAAAAGGACAGTATTTTCAACAAATGGTGCTGGCTCAACTGGGGGACATGTAGAGGAATGCAAATCGATCTATTCTTATCTCCTTGTAGAAAACTCAAGTACAAGTGGACAAAGGAGCTTCACATAAAACCAGATACACTGAAACTAATAGAAGAGAAAGTGGGGAAGAGCCTAGAACATATGGGCACTGGGGAAATTTTCCTAAACAGAACACCAATGGCTTATGCTCTAAGATCAATAATCAACAAATGAGATCTCATAAAATTGCAAAGTTTCTGTAAGGCAAAGTACACATTCAATAGGATAAAATGGCAATTGACAGATTGGGAAAAGATCTTTATCAAACCTACATCCAATAGAGGACTAATATCCAAAATATACAAAGAACTCAAGAAATTAGATTCCAGACAACCAAATAATCCTATTAAAAATGGGGTACAGAGCTAAACAAAGAATTATCAACTGAGGAATTTCGAATGGCTGAGAAACACCTAAAGAAATGTTCAACATCCTTAGTAATCAGGGAAATGCAAATCAAAACAACCCTGAGATTCCACCTCACACAAGTCAGAACGGCTAAGATCAAAAACTCAGGTGACAGCAGATGCTGGCAAGGAAGTGGAGAAAGAGAAACACTCCTTCATTGTTGGTGGGGCTGCAAGCTGGTACAACCACTCTGGAAATCAATCTGGCAGTTCCTCAGAAAACTGGACATAGTACTACCTGAGGATCCAGCTATACCACTCCTGGGCATATATCCAAAAGATGCTCCAACATATAACAAGAACATACGCTTCACTATGTTCATAGCAGCCTTATTTATAATAACCAGAAGCTGGAAAGAACCCAGATGTCCGTCAACAGAGGAATGGATATAGAAAATGTGGTACATTTACACAATTGAATATTATTCAACTATTAAAAACAATGAATTCATGAAATGTTTAGGCAAATGAATGAATTAGAAAATATCATCCTGAGTGAGATAACCCAGTCACAAATTAACACATATGGTATGCACTCATAGTTAAGTGGATATTAGACTAAAAGCTTGGAATATCCAAGATACAATTCACAGATTATGTGAAGCTCAAGAAAAAGGAAGGCCAAAGTGTGGATGCTTCACTCCTATTTAGAAGGGGGAACAAAATACTCATGGGAGAGAAAGTGTGGAGCAAAGACTGAAGGAAAGGTCCTACCTGGGGGTCCATCTCATATACAGACACCAAACCCAGACACTGTTGTGGATGCCAAAAAGTGCTTGGTGACAGGAGTCTGATCTAGCTGTCTCCTGAAAGGCCCTGCCAGAGCCTGGCAAATACAGAGGTGGATGCTTGTAGCCAATCATTGGACTGAGCACAAGGACCACATTGGAGAAGTGAAAAAAGAACTAAAGGAGCTGAAGGGGTTTGCAACCCCATAGGAAGAACAACAACATCAACCAACCAGACTCCCAGATCTACCAGAAACTAAACCACTGACCAAAGAGTACGCATGGAGGGACTCATGGCTCCAGCCTCACATGTAGCAAAGTATAGTCTTGTTGAACATCAGTGGGAGAAGAGGCCCTTGATCCTGTGAAGGCTCGATGCCCCAGTATAAGGAAATGCCAGGGCAGGGAGGCAGGAGTGTGTGGGTGTGCAGGTGAGCATCTTTATAGAAGCAGAGGGGAGAAGGATGGGATAGGAGGTTTCTGGAGGAGAAATGGGGAAAGGAGATAGCATTTAAATGTAAATAAATAAAATATCCAATAAAATAGAATGCAAATACATCTGACTATCTAAATAACTTTATGTACTGCCAAAGTTCTTGATCCACATCTACCATGTAGTGACTTTTCTCTATTGAGTGACTTTTCTCTATGAAGATGTTAAAAAGGAATTATAGGATTAAGGTCCTGCTTAAATAATTTGGAGGAAAATCAAATGAGAATGCCCTGAAACAGATTCTGCCAGAAATAAAAGACATTTTATGGCTTGTGATTGAGTAAATCCTCTTTATAGGTTAAAACCTAAGTGGCAGAAAGTAACTACTTATTTTAATTAGTAACCCTTTGCTCTCATGTTGCTCATAGTTTTCTTTCATTCAGACACCATGACAAATTAGGCCAATTTTTGTATTATTATATCATGGTTCTATAGTGTTCTTATCTGATATTGGTGTTGGCAGACAGTATGTTTTAAAAATGAGCATAATTTGGCTGTGAATCCTATGCCTGCTCATAGAAACATGAACACATGTTTGGGAAATCTGTTTATCTCTCCCAAATATGCATTTATAAAAGCAGGGCCATTCCACCATACTCATAGGTTCTGCATGCATAGATTCAAGCTACCAAAAATCAAAAATCTTTGGAAAGAAACTGAATTTGTATTTAACATATACAAATATTTTCATCATTACTCACTAAAATGGACTGTAGCACCTATTTCAATAATAGTGACATTGTATTGGATATTCTAAGTAATCTAGAGTAGAAAGATACACAAAAAGGTATAAACATATGTGTGAATACATTTCTGTGCCATTTTACAAAAAGAATGTGAGCATCCACAGAGTTTGGTATGGGAAGGATCTTGGAATAAATGCCCCCATGGGCAGTTTCAAAAGATGATGACCATTTATTTTAAATAGGCAAACAATTACAAGATAACTTGGTTTTACTAAATTCTATACCACATCATTTGTTCTGACACAATGTACTGCTAAATAATATAGCTACAGTAAACTTAATATTAATTTTACTAAACTAATTTTGATTGTAGACAAATATGTAACTTTTAAAACTATATAATCTTTATTAATATTTAATGGGATTCCACTTTACATTTGGACTATGTAGGTAAAAGTTTATTATTTAAAAATCAGTAATTCAATGACTTGAAAGCAAATATAGAGGAAACAATGTTGGGTAATAGCTACATTTTAAATTTTCTTCAGACAATTAAAATTTAGATAATGAAAAATTATATAGGATAGAAGTAATTAAAAACTAACATATTTGCCTTACATATCAATAACACCAGCACACTGAGTGTTAAAATAACACACGGCACTTTACTGACATGGAGAAATTAACTTACTGTATACAATAACATGAGATAATTTGATTTCTAATATTACACCATTTTTTTTTTTTACAGATGTGGAGAAAGATGACAGTTGCAAGATGAAATCATCTTGGCTAATACAGAACAAAGACAGATCTGCGATACAAAGCTGAGTATCTCTTTATTCAAAGGCTTGTTGTCAATATTCACGCTAATATGTCTGGTTCTGACACATTTCTGCTTGGCAGACCATTGGTCACAGTGTTTAGGATCTTGTGACATTCTAACACTAGGATGTGGCCCCAGAAAATATGGTATATTTTAAAGAAAATAATACACATATATACTATTAGGTGTGTAAGAATACATAAATCACACCCCCTTTTCTAAATAAACAAAATAAAGCAGAAGATGTTAAATGTGACAATCAGAAAGGTTTAATAACTGATTTCTTTCCGTCTGGGCCCAAGCACTGAGCAGGTCCCAAGCGGCAGCTCCATCACCAATCTCATAGAACCCAGAAGAAGCGGGCCTCATATTGTCAACAATCCTATTGATTTATAGTCTTGTTTCCTTGATGTCCTCTATCTCCTCTGACTCTTACATTCTTTCTACCTCCTCTTTACCAGGTTTGCTAATCCCTGAGTGGAGGGATTTGAAAAAGGCATTCCTTTGGGGATGAGTACTTCAATGTCTCAAATTCTCTACATATTATCTGGCTGTAAGTCTTCCTATTTGTTCCCATCTGTTGCAGAAGGAAGCATCTACAATGATGGCTGAGCAAGGCACTGATCTTTGAGTATAGTAGAATGTCATTAGGATTCATTTTATTGTTCTCTTTCTTTAGCAGAACAGTGGTATTTGTTTTCCCCCCAAGGTTCCTGACCTATCTAGTCTGGATGCAACTTGGGTGCATCTGTAGGTCTAGTTCTCAGGCCTTTTTAAAAAAAAAAAAAAATGGAGGCTAGTCACAAGATGGAGTACATTTGGGCTCTCATAGTCATTATGATAGTTGTTGATATTCACTGAATTACTACAATTTTATATAAATTACTAAACTGCTATAGAAATTTACTCACTTGATAGGATAATTATTTACACTTTGCTGATGGAGTTCAGAGCTGAATTTTTTATGATTACAAACTAATAAACTATTTTTATTATGATCACAAGCTAATCATAAAATATTTTCATTACTCATTAATATTGATTATAGGTGAAAATGTTTTCTTCTATTTGTTGTGGTGTAAGGCAAGGAGCACATGTTATATGTGGATATGCATGCCCATTTATATGCATAAAAGTCAAAGTAGGATATTGGCTTCCTTCTTATTCATTTGAGGCAAAGTCTAAGCAAAGTCTCTCTGTGAACCAGAGCACCTAAGTTTTAAGATGGCTTAGGGGCCAAGAAACTCCAGGGATTTTCCTTTGCCCACTACCCGGCTGCTGCTGAGTCTCCCGGAACACAAGGTCTCCTTTGAATTTCATCTGAGCACTGTGTCTGAATTCAGGTTCTCATTCTTACTAAAAAAGAAAGTGCCTCCTCCCTGCCATTTCCCAAGCCCTGTAAGTGAATATTTTTAACTCCAACTCTGCTTTTCAACAATGATCAAATATTTTATGTAAAAATAACCCATATTTTTTAAAGACTATACTGCAACTATAATGTGGTAACATTACCAGAGGTTCAATCTGGATTTCCTGTGCTCCCTGTTGTTTGTAATCTCTATCAAAAGAACTTTCAGTAGACATATAGAAAGTAGTAGAGAAAACAGGCTAAATGGGATAAAAGTAGAACACACTTGGAGTGAGAGTGCATATTGGCCACAATCTGTATTAGCCTATGGCCAGAGGGGTGGTTTCTGACCCGTTTGGTGATTAATAGTCCTATTGGAATTGACTCAAATGGGAGAGGTTAATAGTAGAGCCTTTTTGTAATTAGAAAGCCTTGAGCAAATAGTGATCAGATGAGGTTTAAATCCTTATCTATTAATGACCTTCTTATAAGGGTCTGGCCATTCTGGGGACAGCAGTGAAACTTAATTTGTATTCTTTTGACTTTTAACCAGAGTTGTTAGTTCTTAGTTTGGCAAGCTATATATCATGAAGGAGGTCCATCTCCAATGACCTCCAAAAACATATGTATCTAACTAGCTACTTAATGATAAGATTGATGGTATTAATGTATTAGATATTAAGAAGTTTCAAGTGTAGTATATTATTTTGACAATTGAAAGCAAGAATTACACAAAGAAAAATATGAGACCCACTGTGCCAACCGCATTAGTCGTCCAGTTTTTATGTTTACCTGACTGCCTCTTTAGTGCTCCTGTACCTGCTCATCATTTTCCATCAGACATGCATTTCTATGGTTTGCTAGAAAACCATACAATATAATGTTTTTCTTAAAGAAATACTTAAATACATACAGATATTTAAGTAAAGGACTGAAATCATCTATAATTAAATCAATTGTCTAGAATTCTTTTGCTTGCAAGTGATAGGAAATTAAAAAGTATTGAATGCTGAATTAAGATAGAATTCTGGCTAATATAAGGACAGAACCACCTTTTAGATGGGGCAACATATTCTACAAGGTAAATCTTCAGGCTTTGCTCCTTTTGCAGAAACTGATTTTAGACTATTTTTCATGCCTTACCAAAACATCTTGCTACTTTCACTGTTGGTTTAAGTACTTGAAGAGAGGTTCTGCCATGACATTTTCACAAGGCTTAAGGTATGCTTTGATTAAACCAACTTTCTTACTTAGAAGGAAATATGCTCACAGTCCAGATGATGATTGCTTCTAGTCAGTATGAGTTTATTCTAGAACAGAGTTAACCCGGTAGAACCTTCTTACTTGAGAAATAGGGGTAGGGAACAAAATTCCCACACATTGCAGAAATTTTATTGTATTAGTTTTATTACATAATTTTAGTGCTAGATAGGTTTATTTGTAAATATTATGAGCTACAAGCTTTCTGAATTCCAGACAATTGAGGATTTGCTAGATAATTTTACTACCTAAAATATTTATTAGCAAATATTGACTAAATTCAAACCTTCTATTAGTAAGCATACCATAAAACTTACCAGGAGGTGTATACAATATTTTTTGATATTCATATACAGCTATTCTCTGACTTAGTAAACTAGAATAAAAACTATTTAAGAAATCCTGCTACCTAAAGTAGTTAAAATTTTTAAAGAGTTTATAACTAGAAGCATTAATAATCTTTAAACTCACATTGCCATTTTTATGAAGTAGATAAAACATTTTAATAGGTGTCCTGGCTAGTTTTATGTCATCTTGACACAAGCTAGAGTAGTTGGAGAGAAGGGAGCCTCAATTGAGAAAATGCCTCCATAAGATCAGTACAGCTTGCAGGGCATTTTCTTATTTGTTGATTGTTGTGAGAGGGCCCAGTCCATTGTGGATGGGGTCCTCCTGAATTGGTAGTCCTTTCTGCTATAACAAAGAAAGTCGAGGGGGAAGCCATATGGAGCAAGCCAGTGAGTTGTACTCCTCCATGGCATCTGCATCAGCTCCTGCCTTTAGGCTCCTGCCCTTTATAACTTTCTGTCCTTGTTCCTCTTGATGATGAACCATTATATCGAAGTATGAGGAAAATTAACCCTTTCTTTCTCCAGTCACTTAAGGTCATAGTGTATCATCATAGCCATGTTGTTGTACTATTTAATCCCAATGTAGGGTTTCTACCTGCCTTTTACCATTTAGATTTCAGATAAAAGACATATACAACCTTTATATTTACACTGAGCCTTAATCAGCACTAGAGCTGGGCATATATCTATCTTCTGTGCTATTAAAATCTATTTCCTATCAGTAACCCTGAGTTACTTAGTATGTTTCATCTAGGCTGCTCTTAACTCCAATTGGTCGGCCTTCAGAGCAATTTTTTCTTTACTCCTAGCCCATGGTGTCTTCCTCCTACTACTCCTTCATCTTCTCTTCCCCCTTACTGGTCTCCTCTGATCTCCTTGTTGGAAACACCAAGCACTTCCTATCTCAATTCTGCCTAACTATAGATTATATGCATCTTTATTTACCAATCAGAAAAAACCTAGGGGCTAGGTCACATAGGGTTCCTTGGGTGGATATGTGAGCTCTTTTGACTCTGGGGCAACCAGGTCTTGGAAGCCCAAAGTTAGCATTACAATACATAACAAGAGACCAAACTTCAACACTGCCAAAGTAACCTGAACTAAGACAACAGGACTTTAATTACGAATATGTAACCTAAAGACTCCATTTAGAATGAATGTTTTAAGATGAGGACTTGTCTGGTTTGTATAATATTATACATAGTTCCTTTGCTTATTGTTTATCTTTCAAAAACATTAACTCACTCAAATTTAGAATAATCCAGATCTCTGAAAGTTATTTGCATTTTGGAGCTCTGATATCTGTCTATCTTAGTTACTGACAATAAGTAAGTCAGGACAAGATTACACACAGAGGTGAGTGAGAAAACTAAAACTGAAATTAAAATAATTTAGGAAACTCAAGGCAAATCTGTTAAAGTAACTTTTATTAGCCTGATGTAATTGTCATCTTAGAGGCTACTGCTAAATATGGTCACCTTTTCTAGTTCAGAGTTCTTTCTGAACTCTGGCTGGCTGGGTCAACTCAGCTGTTCTGGCTGAAACTCCTCTCCACCAAGTTGACTAATTTGATCTGACTTTTCTCTGCTTCTCATGAATTGCTCTGCTTGGCGTCAAACTAATCTTCTGGCTCCTTATTCTCTGGCTTCAACTACCTCTGCTGACTTGCACTGAACGGTATGAACTTGTAGGGCAGTGGGTTGTGAGAAACAGCTGGATGCTTGGTCAAGCATGAGCTTGGAACCCCGGAACCTTACTGGATGGCAGGAGTTCAGCTCTGTTCCTAGGCCATGGTTCTTTTCATTTAGCTTCAGCCCTCCAACAAGAGTCAGGATGGCCAACAGTCAGGAGGAACCAGCCTCAGGCCCTAGAGAGATTTACATACTAATGAAGTATCTGAAAGCCAGAGGGTGGAGCCAATTAATCCTTCTTCCCCAGCCCCTCTCCCATCACTCCCTCCCTATTTAACTCTATTAATTAACTCAGACCTATTTAACCCAGGTCTGCCCTGGGTTTTACAGAGGTTGCATCCAGATCCATCCACCGTATGCCATGACATTAAAGCCTGTAAAAACCCATGGACTTTCTCGTGTCATTGGGGCTGTTCCATGAGGAACCATGGAGCCACAACAGCCGTGCCTAACTTCCCCCTGGAGGAACCCAGAGTGTTCCCAGCGAACTACGCACAGCTGGTGTGAGGAACCCTGCATTCTCCAGCCACAATTACCCACATGAACTCATGAACAAACTCAGCTCCTCTGTACCACACTCACTGACCGCTCTTAAATAGCTTCTCCCTGTGCTGCTCCTGAACAGCTTTTCTTTCTTGTGCTCTTCTCCCGAGAGTTGGGCATAGTCTATCTCTAACTCATTCTGTCAAATCTTTCTCTCATTCATCATGTTGTTTGCATTTTAATTGGATGTCACTTTTTGGCTGTTTCCTTCTACAAACTAATTTTACCTTAAAGGTGTATACTAAGAGAATGTCTGTATTTTAGCCGGAGGGATTAAAGGTGTGTAGTGTGTCTGCATTCCAGTGGAATCACACAGAGGACTTTGGATGGCTAGAGTAACCATTTTGCTGGATTAAAATTCCTCTGTACAAATGAAATAAGTAGATTTCTTAACTGTAATTCCCTACCTTGGTATCATCTAACTTGATTAACTTACTAAGAAATAATGTTCTCTACTCCTGATGGGTAATTCTGCTGTATGGGTTCTAATGAATGTTTCTTGCATATTAGGAGTCCTACATATCAAAACTGTCAAGGTATTTTCAAAAGGAGTCACCTTGGCATAAGATGCAGGATTAAAATAAGTATTAGAATTAAGACGTGAGAAATTAGAAAATGAAATTCTACAAGGATATTTTAAAAGATGCTATGACCTCTGTAACAAAAAGATGAACAAACTAATAAGAAACCCATGCACTGAGGATAATTAAGGGTTAAGTTATAAAATCTAGAAGTACTTCTGTCTAGCTTTGAGTTACAACTATTTTTACATGTATTGATATCTTCTATATTAAGTACTAAATACACTTCTTGTCATTTGATTTGATATGGAGTAGCAAGGTCCATATCTTTATTGAAATTACTGTTGCCACACTTACCTAAGTTTGGCACCGATAGGGATATGACAGAATAAAGAAAGTGAGATACTTGACAACTAGTGACCCATAGAAACTTGTAAAACATATAAACATTTATGGGTTACACAGTGTCACCCATATACATTACATATTACCCATATACAAAATATATTACATCATATTTTACATATAAAATATATTTTGTGACTACATTTCTAAGTTAAGCATGGTAGTGCCTGCTTGTATTCTCAGTACTGCAAAGGCTTACAGAGAAGTATTATGATTTTGAGGTCAACCTGGGTCACCCATGTTGGGACTTGTCTCAAAAAAATCTAAAGATAAAAAACTTTCAAAATCATACAGAGTAAAACTTCAAATAATTTTCTTGAGATACACTAACTTAGAGTGGCAGGCGTGTCTCTGGCAGGCCTTGCCCTTCTCCCCCATTCCCTCACCTTACTAAACCCCATTAAATTACATTTCTAAAGCTAGCCACCAAGGTCTATCTCATTATTTGACCACTTCTTCCTCCTGAAGCTGAGTACTAAGGTCCAGTTATCAAAATACTGAATCAAAAGTTCACTTTGGCTCACATAATTAACATGCCCAATTAAAAATAAGCACGTCATCCTAACACGGGGTTTCTCGTTTTTTACCCTTATAAACTTTCATTTTCCTATGTGCTACATCTGCTCCTCTCTACCCAGAGGCAGTTTTGTTCCTTCAGAACAAATATCTCTGCCCCCATCCCTTGTTTATCTCCTTCTACTCCCTCTATCTCCTGTCTTTGTCTGTTATTCCCTGTCCTTTGTCTCTCTGGGGAAAATAAATCTTCTTTGTGCTGAGAATTTATTCTTGGGAGATCCTGAGTTGATACCAATCTCTTACAAGGTCTTTTTCTCCAAACAGAAAACTGATCAATGATAAAAGAAATAGCCATGCTATGCCAATGAATATCTTAAATTTCAGCACCCAAGAGGCAGATCTCTGAGTTTGAGACTAGCCTGGTCTACAGTGCAAGTTCCAGGGCAGCCGGGGCTATACAGAGAAAACCTTTCTTAAACACCTGCTTCCCCAACACACAAACACACAAAAGAAAGATCCCATGAGAGAGAGCCAATCTCTGAGACTATTAATGACACTATACTATGCTTGCAGACAGGAGTCTAGCATAACTGTCTCCTGAGAAGTTTCATTCAGTAGCTGATGAAAATAGATGTACAGACCCACAGACAATTAAGCAGAGCTCAGGAGTCTTGCAGAAATGTTGAGGGTAGGACTAAGCTAGCTGGAGGAGTCAACGACACCACAAGAAGAACTGCAGAGTCAAATAAACAGGGCCCATGGGGGCTCACCTAGACTGAACCACCAACCAAAAAGCATGCAGAGGCTGGACTGAGGCCCCATACACATTTGTAACAGATGTGCAGCTTGGTCTTCATGTTGGTCCTGTAACAAATGGAGTGGAGGCTGTCTTTAAGTCTTGCCTGCCATTGGATCCCCTTCCCCGAGCTGGACTGCCTGGTAGGTGAGGATGTGCTTAATCCTGCTGTGACTTGATATATCAGAGCAGGGTGGTACCTAAGGGAGGCTTCCCTTCTCCAAGAAGGGAAGGGAATAATGGGGAAAGGGATTTGAGAGGGCAGAACTGGGAGGAGAGGAGGACTGGGGTGCTGCAACTGGGATGTAAAGTGAATAAATAAATTAATTAATGAAAGAGAAAGAAAAACAAGAAAAGACAAAAATAAAAAGAAAGAAGAAAAGAAACAAAGAAACAAAGAGAGGAAGAAAGAAGGAAAAAAGAAACAAAAAAGGAAAGAAGCAAAGAAAGAAAAAGAAAGAAAGAAAGAAAGAAAGAAAGAAAGAAAGAAAGAAAGCAAGCAAGCAAGCAAGCATTTCATTTAAGTATTGGTGAATGTCTTAGGGTGTTACTTCTGTGAACAAACAGCATGACTAAGGCACATCTTATAAACAGCAACATTTAATTGGGGCTGGCTTACAGGTTCAGAGGTTCAGTCCATTATCCTCAAGGCAGGAAGATGACAGCATCCAGGCAGGCATAGTACAGACAAAGCTGAGAGTTTTATTCTTCATCTGAAGGCTGCTAGCAGAATACTGGCTTCTAGGCAACTAGGATGAAGGTCTTATAGCCCACACCCACAGTGACACACCTATTTCAATAAGACCACATCTACTCCAACAGGGCCACACCCTCTAATAGGGCCACTCCCTGGGCCAAGCATATACAAACCATCACAATGAACCAATGAATTGAATTAGTGATACTTACAGGATGATGGACAACTGTGGCTACACCATTTAAGAAGAAATGACTCTCTGCCTCTCAGCAACTGTTAAATACATGCTCATGGAGAACTAGAGAATTGTGAGCTCCTCTCTATTAATAACTCCTAGTTTCCTATAAGTTGGGGAGGGGCAGGATGTAGAGCCTTCTCCCAGTCCTTGACAGAACATTGATGGGCCCGATCTTGTCTATTGTCTTCTTTAGCTAATCACAGTTACTGGGAGTTCAAGAGAACAGTGGCTATAGCATGTCTAGAGGGAAAAATTCTAAAACAAGAATTTTCTTCTAGTTTTCCGAAAATGTTACCAACACTCTAGTGAGTAACAAATAATGTATCAAAACTCACGAGTTGAAGAACAAAATCATATAAAAAGATATTCAATGGATATTGCTAAAAGTTCAGAAACAATATGAATGGCAATATTCCATTCCAGTTTTACAAATATATCTAAACAATATAGGTAACAGGGTAGGAGGAATTATATTACATTGTTTAAAACACTGCTAGTATTATTAAAGTGGTATATGTATTTCTTCCATTTTGTTGGGGAGTAGAATTTGAAAAGTGGAAACAAATTGCATTTAGGACAATAGTAAAGTATATTTTCAACTAGTAATTATTTTTAAACCTTAAATTTTTAGGATGACTTAGTATTGGGTACTTGTAGAATAGTACTGTAGCTGGAAAATGCATTTGGATGATTCCTTCTCACTATGATAGCTCATCTCACAAAGCCTCAAGTTGGATATAAGACAACTTTGTGAATCCAGGCAATATGAAAGGCAATATGGAAATGGAATATGACAGAGTAATAGAGGAGTAGAAGTGAGTGGAACATTTCAAATTCACACTATAAGCTTTCCAAAGAAACCTCTGCCAATGAATGTTTTCTTCCAGTCTAGTCTTTTAACTTGAGAAAGTTTGTCCCTATGTTTGAATTCTTCATCAACATTGGTAATGACATTCTAGCTATTTCTAAAAAAAAAACTGGAAAAAACTCAATAGAAAAAAATGAAAATTTTACATTCCCTGCATTTAAAGATTCTGTAGAGAATTAAGTAATAATTATATTTATGTCTAAGGAGACACACTCTAATTTCAACGTTTCTGCCACCCACTAGTTAACATGATGCAACTTTAACTGCCAAAGCAATGTCATTAAAACAGCATATTCAGTGGTGATTGAATCAAAAGTTTATTAGTGCCCAGGTCCCAGAAATCGTCTCTGCCTTTCTGCACTGTGGTGAAAAAACACTATGTATACAACAGTAGAAATTGTTTTATAAGACACTTAGGACAACTGGTGCCTTGATATTAGATTTCCCAGACTCAAGAACTGTAAAAAGCAAATGCATCTCATTTATAAGATACTTAGCACATGTTATTTTTCTACAACATCCAGAATGAACTAAAACAAAAAGAAAACAATTTATTTTAGCTCATAATATCTCATATCCAGTCATAAAATGTATGTTTAAAGTTTATGATAAATTTAATTTTCCAAACCATATTTAATTCTCTGTAATTGATATATAAATTGACTTTAAATATTATATTATATATGAGATTAGACATGAACTATAACGTAAGGTATTCTATGTACCAGTCAAAACAAAATGTATTTTGGACAACTAATAAAGATTCTAAGTTTGACAGGATCCAGAAATATTCAATGTTCTTTCAAAATATTTTTGTTTTGTAATAGGTATGTGTTAATATAGCAACAAGAGGCTAAAGGAGATAGAAATAATTATTATGCAAAAGATGAGCTTGTCTGAAAGATACAGGACAAAGTGGAATGAAAAGGACTAAGTCATAAGCAATTGCTGTTGCACGATTAAACTGTCCCCTTTCTGCGATTTTCAACAGTCAGAAACCACATATTCAACATTTATTTCTAATGGACGCCATGCTTAATTTATGAAGGGTTAAAGCAGACATTTGTGTTACCTAGACAAGATTGCCATCTAGTGCTAAAGAGGTGCAAACACAGAATACCAATTTAAAAAAAAAAAAAATCCAAAAATTAGTAAAAAACTCCAACTATTAGTAAAATGATTAATGATTGAAAGACTACAACCCAAGCAGAATTCACATCAACAAAGTGGATGAGACTATTAACATGGAAGAAAAAAATTCTGGACGATGGAAGAAAAATCTCAGGAACGAAACAGATTTAGAGGAGGAACAGGTTATAGAAATGCTGTAAGTGAAAAATTAAATCGGTCCCCAGCAAGACCAGCACAGCCTTGAGATCTGCCCTATGCCCTCTATGCTCCATCTTCCAGTCCACATCTCTAACTGCTTTGAGACCTGTAGCCACTAGTGATCACCAGCTAAGAGCCTTACCCCAGTTCCCTGTCTTGGCAAACCTAGCAGCAACCTCCATCCTGCCCCCTCTTCACTACATTTTTCATTCCACAAGTCCACTTGTATCACTGGAGGCCTGCTTCTGGCAGAACAAAGAGAGCCCTGCAAACATCAGGGACCACCAATTCAACCCACATCCCTTTAGGCTTCCCCTACAACTCCCCAACACAACCAGCAGCCTGAAGCCATCAAGGTCTAGCAGCTCTGCCTGCATCCCTGGAAGCCTACTGCCACCAAAAACAACAAGCTCTGCCTGTAATCCCAAAGGCCTGATGACCTCAGAGACTACAAGGGCTACCTGAAGCCTCAGCAGCCTGCTCCCATCAAGGACTACCAGGCTTGCCAACACTAGGGACAAACAGATGGGTAAAGGCCACTGAAGAACACAATCAACCTTGACTTCTTCTTTGCAAGTTTGTATCTCCTTGATCTCCTTTTGTTGTCTTCTTGCTCTGACTAGAACGAGTACTATATTGAATAGTACAGGGGGAATGGACATCCTTGTCTTGTCCCTGATTTTAGTGGGATTGCTTCAAGTACCTCTCCATTTAATTAGATATTGGCTGTTGGTTTGCTGTTTATTGCTTTTATTATTTTTAGGTATGGGACTTGATCTCTCCAATACTTTTAACATGAAAGGGTGTTGTATTTTATCAAAGACCTTTTCAGCATCTAATGAGATGATCATGTGATTTTTTTCTTTGAGTTTGTTTATATAATGTATTATGTTAATGGTATTTTCAAATATTGAATTACCCTTGCATCCCTAGAATGAAGCCTACTTGTTCATGGAGATGGTCACGTTGATCTGTTCTTTGATTTGGTTTGCTAGAATTTTATTGAGTTTTTTTTGCAACAATATTCATAGGCAAAATAGTTCTGAAGTTCTCTTTCTTTGTTGGGTCTCTTTGTAGTTTAGGTATCAGAGTAATTGTGGCATCATAGAATGAATTAGGTAGTGTTCCTTCTGTTTCTATTTTATGGAATAGTTTGAGGAAGTGTTGGTATTAGCTCTTCTTTGAAGGTCTGGTAAAATTTTGCACTACAGCCATCTAGCCCTTGGCTTTTTTTTTTTGGTTGTGAGGTTTATTTTTTTTTAAGTGATTTCTTCCCCACCAGACCACCCCTCCCACTTAGCACATTTTTAGGGGTGTACCTCTCACCCATTCCTTTTTGGTAGTGCCTACATGTCCTGTCCCCCTATTAGAAAGGGATATTTTGGCTAAGTTGGGAGCCTCTATTTCCTTTGCTCCCCCAATTCGCCTAAACCCAAGCTCACCAGCAGTTCCTCTGCTCCTTCTCTTAGCCAGTCAACCTACTAACACTAACATGTTATTTCCCTTACCAGCTTCTGAGGTGGACCCTCGAGTTTGGAACGTCCAGAACCCTTCTGTTGCTAAACATCATTCTCCTGTCATCCAGTTACTGGACTCTACCAGGTACATCACCCAAGCTCAGTACCCTCTTTCTCTCCAGAGCCTCAGGGGACTTAGGCCTATTATTTCTGACCTCTTAAGAAAAAAACTCCTTCACTCTACCTCTTCCCCATATAACCCCTATACTAGCAGTTAAGAAACCTAATGGTACCTATCGCCTGGTTCAAGACCTCAGATGCATTAATTCTGCAATGGTTCACCTCCATCCTGTTGTGGCTAATCCTTACACACTTCTTTCTACTATCCCCTCAGGGACTTCTCTTTTTTCAGTCTTAGATCTTAAGGACGAATTTTTCTCTATCCCTATAGACACGCAGTCACAGGACATATTTCCCTTTACCTGGACAGATCCTGACACCCACTTTTCTACCCAACTTACCTGGACTGTTCTACCTCAGGGATTCTGGGACAGCCCACACCTATTTGGCCAGGCCCTGGCTTCTGACTTGCTCTCTTTATCTCTCCCTAGATCTAAGATTGTACTTTACATAGATGATGTCCTTCTCTGTAGTCCTTCTCTAGAGATTAGCCAAGCTGACACAGCTGCTCCTCTAAATTTCCTTTCCAGTCAGTGCTACAGGGTCTCACCTTCTAAAGTCCAACTGTCTATTCCTCAGGTCACCTATCTGGGACTAACAATTACCTCAACCCACAAGGCTTAGATAGAAAGAATCTGATTCAGTCTCTAACTGTTCCTTCTGCAAAGGAAAAGGTTTTATCATTCCTAGGAATGGCTAGCTTTTTGCGGTCCTGGGTTCCTTCCTTTACCCTACTTTCTCGCCCCTTACATGAAGCAGCGTTAGGCCCCACCCATGAACCTCTTCTCAAACCTGTTACCAAGACCTTTCAAAGGCTCCAACAGGCTCTCCTTAAGGCCCCAGCCTTACATATCCCTGACCTGACTAGTCTTTTTTCCCTCTACCTAACTGAAAAGGAGGGCTTTGCCCTTGGAGTCTTAGGTCATCAACTGGGACCATCTTTTGCACCTGTAGCATACTTGTCAAAAAGACTAGATCTAACCATCCAGGGATGGGCACCTTGTATTCGTACCTTAGCAGCTGCTGAAGTCCTTATTCGAGAGTCAAAGAAACTAACCTTGGGATCTCCCATAACTCTCCTCTCTTCTCACAACCTGTCACAGCTCCTAACTTATAAAGGCTTATAGACTCTACCTCCCTCTAGGGTTCTTTCTCTCCAGGTAGCTCTAATAGAAGACTCCACTCTCACCTTTCAATCATGCCCACCTCTTAATATTTCTAATCTTGTTTCTCGACCTAATACTAACCACACCCTATCTCACTCCTGCACTAAAACTTTAAAGGAACTATTACCTCATTCTTCACACATACAGCAAAGCACATTGCCTCAAGCCATCTATACCTGGTATACAGATGGAAGCTCCTTTCTACATGAAGGAGCCAGGAAAGCTTGCTATGCCATAGTATCAGACACCAAGGTGGTTGAGGCACAGGCCCTCCTGCTCATACCACCAACTAACAGGCTGAACTAATAGCCCTTACTCGTGCCTTCCAGCTAGCACAGGGACAATTCCTCAACATCTACACAGATTCCAAATATGCTTTCTATATTCTCCTGTCCCACACTGCTATCTGGAAGGAGTGTGGGTTACTTACCACAAAAGGAGGATCAGTAACTAATGCAAATCAAATTATGGCCATGCTAAAGGCCTCCCATCTCCCCACAGCTATTGGGATTGTCCACTGAAGATCCCACCAGACTGACTCTATTATCTCCAAGGGAAACAACTGAACTGATGAGGCAACTAGAGCTGCATCCCTTAATGGTCCAGACTCATCTCACCCTCTCCAGGACATTCTTACATTGCAACCCACATCCCCACCTACACCCCCTGATACTGGTCAAACTCTGTCCTATCTTCATCAGCTCTTTCATCCTAATAGCCAAGCATTATCTTATTTTGTTAAGACCCATCTACAACCTACTCCTGAGAACTTAAGTTTTTAAAAAATCTATCACTGCTTCTTGCAAAATCTGCCAGATGTCAGATCCCAACTTAAGGTATCATAGCACCCCTTTTCCTACCCATCAGGCTAGAGGTTCCCTTCCTGGAACTGAGTGGCAACTTGACTTTACCCACATGCCAGCTGTCAAGCATGCCAAGTACCTCCTGGTCTTGGTGGACACCTTCTCAGGCTGGGTAGAGGCTTTTCCCACAATTAACAAAAGGGCTCAGAAAGTCTCTGATCTCCTCCTGTTCCAGCCTCCCTCCAGTCAGACAATGGTCCTGAATTTACTTACCAGGTTTCTCAAATTCTATCTAAGGCCCTAGACATCTCCTGGCATTTTCACATCCCCCACCACCCTCAATCTTCAGGTAAGGTAGAAAGAACTAACCTCTCTTTAAAAACAACTCTTTTTAAGCTGTCACAGGAACTTCATCTTGACTGGATAAAACTCTTACCTCTGGCTCTTTTCAGGCTACAAGCTCTCCCCAAGTGGCCTCTCCTCATCTCACCTTTTGAACCCATGTATGGACGTCCAGTTCTAACTCCTGGTCTTTCACCTAAATGCTCTCCCCTCCCAGACCATCTACTCCCATTACTTTGCCACCTCCGTTCTCTTTTGTGGAACTTTGCTGACCACCATCTACCTCGACCACACACTGTCTCCTGTCCACTGCCTGTCAACATTGGAGACCAAGTCCTTCTCTCCCCTCCAGATCATCGGCCCTCACCCCTCTCTCCCAAATGGCAGGGCCCTTTTAAGGTAATTTTTGTGACCCCTACAACTTGAGGGACTCCCTCATTGGGTCCACTTGTCTCACCTCAAGCCTTTTATCCCTCCATCTAAAGTCGACTCTTCTTCATATACATCGACCCTAACAGGACCGTGCTCTATTAAGCTCCAGAGAACTTTGAAATCACCCACCTTGTCCTCAATCCCAGAAAATGAAACTTCTCTCTGGCAGCCGAGCTCAACCTCACTGGACTAGACATGGGTTTCTCGTACTCCTCCTGCTGCTTGTTTCTATCCATGTCAGCCCTTACATCTGGAGATTTGAGGGTCAAGAGACCACCACAGATAACAAACAGTCTCTACTAACAGGGTCAGGAAACTGTTCCATAGCCGGATGCCAAGAACCAATCCAAATTACAATCACCCCTATATCTGTTGTCCCATCTAAATATTATGTTCTCTATACTTGCTTTCTCTTTTACCAGATAGAAGAGTATATAGAAACTGGCCAGACAATTATGGGGGCTGCCCATATTGGTCTTGCCAGATATATATGCTAGGATCACGGACCAACCACTTTTACCAATACCGCAAGACACTCTTTTCTACATACGAGACCCGCAGGATTCCAGCTGTGGTGCTTCAGAACCGAAGGGGGCCAACAGCTAAAGAAGATGGTCTTCGCAGGTTCCTCCAAGAAGAATGCCGTTTTTAGGGAATGTGAGACCTCCAGTTCTGAGATTTTTAAAAACCCATATAAAAGCAGATACTCTTTTGTAACACCCTTTTTAGTCATCCTTCTGGTGTTATTATTTTTAACCAAACCATTAATCAGTTCCTGTTACAGGATTACCAGCTGCTGTCCACAGAGGAACCTGATACACACATCTACTGAGTGGACCCCGATGGTGAAAGCCAGCTACTCCCCACAACGGACCATGCCTCTACACAGCAGGAAGTAGTTTAAGAGACACTGCACCCCAACTTCCCTTTCACCATTGGCTTCCCCTCCCCCTTTTTTTCTTCTCTTTATAATAAGAAAAAGGGAGGTATGTTGGTATCATGCTCCGAACCCAGTGACATCACATCCAGGTGACCCCCACATCATTGCCAAGGCAACCACCATACACTCCCAAAATCCACTTGGCTACCTCACTTTTACCTGGGAGAGGCTGTGTCACTGCCCATACAAAATAGGCAGAACCCCCTGACCTCTCTCTCTTCTTCCATCTTCTTCCCCCCACTTTTGCCCTATCTCCTGAATAACTCGTCCCCCCCTTGGAACCGTTTGGTCTGGAGTGGTCTGCTCTAAGCTGCGTGCTGACATCTAACACTGTCTAATACTTACACCCAGCCAATGAACAGAAGCTAGGGACCCCTGTGGTTGAATTAAAGAAAGGCTGGAAGAAGTTGAGGAGGAGGGTAACCCCATAGGAAGGCCAGCAATCTCAATAAACCTGGACCCCTGAGATCTCTCAGCAATTGAGCCACCAACCAGGCATGCACTAGCTGGTCTGAGGCCCCTGACACCTATACAGCAGAGGACTGCTTGGTCTGGCCTCAATAAAAGAAGATGCACTTAACCCTTGAGAGACTAGCAATATCATCTTGACTGAGGTAATTCAGGCTCAAAAGGACATGCATGGTATGTATTCATGTAGAAGTGTATATTAGCTGTAAAGCATAGACTCAACACACTACAATCCACAGATCCAAAGAAGCCAAATATCAAGGATGGCCCAAGGGAGGATGGCTGAATATTTCTCTGATAGAGAAAGAAAATAGATATTAGAGGTGAATGGGTAGGGTAGGGGATCTGGAGAGCAGTGGGGCCAGGGGATCAGGTGAAGGGAGAGCAAGGGAGAAAGAATGGAAATCCACGTGGTAATGGTCATTTCTAGGACATAACAATGACCTGGGACTGGAGGAGGCCCCAAAGTATCTATCATGGTGACTCTAGCTCAGGCTCCATGCAGTGGGAGGTAAGGCACCTAATGTAGCCATTTCCTGTACTCAGGCAGGACTTTTAGAGGACAGCATCCCATCTGGGACCAAAAATGCATCCTATCTACAAGATGCCTAGAGACAAAGATAGAGCAGAGACTGTTGGACCTAAAGATCCAAAACCAGGGGACGCGATCCCCCAGAAGCAATCATGGACAGGATTTGCTGCAATAACGTGAGGTTTAGTGATGACAAAATGAAAGTGTAAGGCTCTCCACACTTGAGGGAGGACCTCACCCAAGTCTCAGGAATTTGCGGCCACCCCAGTAACTCATAAGACACCAAACTTGATGTAATCAGCAAGAGGCGTATTTTAATCAGTATACTGAGGTCAAGACCTATGACCCACGCAAAGGCCGTGGGGTCTGACCCTGGAGCTTTGGAGACAGAGAGAATTTAAAGGCAAAAACCACAACCCAGGAGGGAAACCACAACCCAGGGGGAGTAAAGACAGAATTCGAGACTTGGAATGTGGACTAGGAACAAGGGACTTGGAAGGAGAGAAGAAGAGAGACTTGAGAATAAATGGGACTGAATCATACTCTGTCTGGTCTCCATTCTTTGAGTCTGCCCTCACTCTCTTGCTGAACCCTGACCCACAGACCAGAGCAGCAGTATGAGCTGGGACTATTTATCCCCCAAAGATTGGGACAGTGCGGGCTCTAACAATTTTGGCCCCCAAGCTTTTGGCAATGCAGGTTCCAACATTTGGCAGAGCTGTCCCCAACAGGGAAGACCAACAGAGTCAAATAACCAGGACCCTTGGGTGTTCCCAGAGACTGAACCACCAATCAAAGAGTGAGCATGAGCTGAACCTAGCTACCACCCACACACATATGAAACAGATGTGCAGTTTTATTTTCTTGTGGGTCCTCCAACAACAGTGTGAGGGCTGTCCCTGAGTCTGTTCTCTGTCTGTGGATCCCATTCCCCTAACTGGGCTGCACTGTCTAGCTTGAGTCAGAGAGGATGCACCTAATCCTGCAGTGACTTGATGTTCAAGGGCGAGGTGATACCAAGGGGGCTTCTCCTTTCTTACAGGAGAAGGGAAATGGTGAAAAGGGGGTAATGGGAGGAGAGAATGAGCTTATATTGGAATGTTAAGTGCATAAATAAATAAATTAATGAAAAAAAGAAAAACTCAATCAAATGAAAAGAACATTGGCAAGTATCACCAATAGGCTCAATAAAGTGTAAGAACAATACTAAGGATGGCGGAGAAGGTTATGAAATACAATACTCAATTATCAATATTGGGGTGGTAGAATGGCTACAACATCCAGGAATCTTAATGTATGGTAATGATCCTAAACCTAAAAATCTACAGGACAAAGAATCAGAAATTAAACCAAACACACAGAACAATTATAAAGTAAAGTATAGTGGAAAATTACCAAATCTTGACAAGAGATGAATAACCAGGTAAGAAGCAATTATAAAACAAACAAGCATAACCAGTGTTTTCTTTTCAGTATGATAAAGCACTGTGATAAAAACAGCTTAATGTGGTCAGGATTGATGCCTTAACAGTAAAGACAATTTACTACTCCTAGAGATGAGAGGGTTCAGTTTCCAACTTCCACATTGGGGTTTCAGAACTGACTGTAACTCCAGTTCCTTCAAACTTCATCTTCTGGCCTCCAACAGTGCCTACATGTATATGGAGCATATACATGTAAGGAAACACACATATATGGACACAAATAAGAACTTAAAAATTAAAAAAAAATGTGACACAGTAAGACTTTGTGTTGGCTCAGTTAAAGTTACTTTACATGATGGTTGTGAAGTCAAGGGAAAAGGATCTTAAGGGAACTGTTCACAGCGCAGCCATTACCAAGAAGCAGACTGCAAGAAATATTTATGCTCAGCACAGCATTTTCTATTTAAACCATCTAGCATCCTATACTAGAGAAAGGTGTTATCCACAGTGGGTAAGTTTTCCCAAGTCAGTTAATCTAATCATACACAGGTCTCACAAGTATATGCAGAGACTTGTCTCCTATCTTGTTCTGATCTTATCAAGTTGATAACTAACACTCACCATCACAGAGAATCAGCTCTCCAATGACATATATTTGCTAAGATGCTAAAAAAATATAAAGGGATAATATGAAAATTTGTAATCAGGTACAAAATTAAACATTCCACTGAACATTTCCCTTTGCCAATATCTTTCATGGTTATCTCAGAAAGGGCTTGTAATGCTGCCTCTGTCCACATGTGAGTGGTGTCTGTATAACGTCAGTAAACTTCTCTTCCTTGGTTGTAGGGAGCCGACTTTAAGCAGAAAGCGGCTAGAAAGCAGTTATCATCTTTGCAGCCATCTGGAACCATTTACCCTGATAGAGACTTGGTTTTTCAGCAGCCTACAACAGCTGAGCACACTCTAACAAATATCTTGTTTATCCCACATTGATTGTTTTGCTGTTTAGTGACCCCAGCTGCATAGTGCACGTGGTAAAATGTTTTCACCTGTGTTCCCCTGCGTGTGCTTATAAATACCCAGGATTTCCTTGTAGGGGGTGTGGGAATGGTGTGGTGTAGTAGTAGTAGGTGTAGTGGTGTGTGTATGGTGGAGACAGTAAAGAAGACTTTACTACAGATCCTCTGGCTTGTCTCTATTCTTCGAGGCTCTTCCCCTTCTTCCCCCTACTCTTTCTCTTGCTAAACCCGGACCTGTGGAACAGAGCGGGCCGCTATAGTTTGGCCCCCAAACGTAGGCAAGAGTGGTCCGTTACAGTCAGCTCAGGGCTTTTACACTTGGTCAACTTATAGGGCACATTCAATGAGGCTATAGATATATGCTTGGCAGCCAACAATATGGAAGTAGAAACCAGAGGCATCTACTTTATAAAAAATTAAGAGACAAAGATGATGCTGGTTGGTTGCTCCTAGAATCTCTGGATAAACTGAGAAAAAGAATGAGCTCATGACAAAATTAATAATCTTCTAGCATCTCAGAATACAGTGAAGGACAACAATGAACTTAGTGATAAAATTGACAGCTTTTATATGTAGGTAAACAGTCTAAAGGTTTCTAAGTGTGCCCTCTCCAACAGTCGCAGAGCTCAAGTTGTGGAAAATAAATCTGAAGCCCTTATTAGAATAGTGACTGAATTACAGTGAAAAATTCAAGTCCTTTCCTTAGACAATGTTGACAGTTAAAGTAACAGCATTAATTGGTAAAGAGTAGGATCTATAACTTGGTGTGGGAATGTGTGAGAATATGCCATGGTGGACTGCATACGCTTGGCCTATAGGGCACAGAACTGTTAGGAGGTGTGGCCTTGTTGGACTAAGTGTGCCACTGTGGGGGTGGGCTTTGACAGTCTTCTCCTTCAAACCAAGATGTAAAACTCTCAGCTCCTCCAGAGCCATGCCTGTCTGGACACTCTCTTTGTGACTTGCACACAGCCTCACTGGTCAAGATTCTCCACTAACTAGCAACTGTTACTCCTTATATAACCTTGGCAAGATCCAAAGGGATATTGTAAATTCAAGACCTTGCTGAGATTTCTAAGTTTTGTTTACTTCCTGAATCATAACATCACTTACTCTAGGCAGGGATATTTTAATTCTGAGGAAATACACATGTATATATAAAAATGTCAGTGTCCATTATATTTCACGGTTTCTTCCGAAGTCAGGATCCACAGATCCAAAAATAAAAGGGTGGAAGGGAAATAGTTCTACTCCCTATCACCTCTAGTGACCTACTAGGATTTTTTTTTTTCTTCCTGTTTCCAGAATTTTACATTCTGCTGGGCTAGAAGCTTTGGTTGCAGAGTGGGACACACTCCTCCCAGGAGCCACAACAAACATTCCATTAAACTGAAAGCTTAGACCTCCCCCTGGACACTTTGAACTTCTGATGCTCTTAAACCAACAGACTAAGAAAAGAATATCAGTGTAAGGAAGGGTGGTTGATACAGGGTATCATGGTCAAATTGGATTGCTTTTTCACAATGGAGGTAAGAAACCTTATGTCTGGAGTGCCGAAGATCCTTTAGGGTATTTCTTGATGCTATGATATCCTGTGAATTATGTCTATTGGAAACTACAACTGCCTAATTCAGGCAGGCTGACAAAGGGCACAGACCCTTCAGGAATGAAGATATGGGTCACTCCATGAAATGTGCCAAGACCTTCTGAGGTAGTTGCCAAGGGTGGAAGAAATACAGAATGGGTAGCAGAGGAAGGTAGTTATTAATAAAAGCAGGGACACATGGACTATAATTGACACTAGTGCTTGTATTTTCTTGTCAGTTCTCTCTCTGACCGGCAGACAGGAACAAAGCAAGTCGGAGTTCTTCTCAACACAGTTTATTCAGGATCCTTTACAATCTCCTCTCTGGAGGCTCTCTCTCTCCAGCTCCCTAACGGTCGTCCTTTTATACCCCTGCCTGTCCCAATCAGCACCTGCCTCGTGGGCATGCCTCATTGGTACACCTCAAACGGCCCGATTCTCGTGGCAGTGAGTCTGCGCAGTAGTTCTGCCGTTGTGCCTCAGTTAGGGAAAGGCTCGAGGCAAGCAAACTGCCAAGAAGCGGCACCATTCATAACATTTGACAGGTGCCATTCATAAGATTTGGCCCAGGCACCATTTTAGCTGGCTGTGCTGCCGCACCTGCTCCTCACATTTTCTTAATGTCTTTATACAGATATTTGTTTTCTTTTTAAAATTTCTTTATGTCATAGCATCCATTAAGAGAATATCAATGGTTATCATATTTAAGTTTGAAATACTAAAAGACTATCCCTCAATTGCCACCTATTTGCAATTTAAAAAACATCTGCAGTTGTACGAGGAATAGTTATATTCGACGTAATTATGACCTAATTAAATATATAATGAATTTGAGGTTGTAGATGGGATAGTTATATTGTGATTAGGCATTGTTATGACCTGGTTACTGTTTCTATTTGGAAATTAGTTATGACATGAAATGATTTTGCGCCAAGCTGATAAAAGGTAGACTTGTAATGGCTATTCTTTATTGTCTGTTTGCCTACATCTGGAATTACTGGAAAACTAAAAGTGAATGGCACATTGGTGAGGGATTTTTGATTAGTTTGAAATGGAAGGATCTACTTCTAATCTGGATTTCTAAGGTAGAAAGACACACCTTTAGTCCAGTTCTAGTCTGGGCCAGCCACACCTTCTGCTGGAATCCTATATAAGCACATGGAAGAAAGAGGCTTTTGCACTTTGCCTGCCTGCTTTCACCTTGCTATCAAGTCTATTCCTTCACTGGTATTAGAGCCTATTTCTTTGGAATTCCAGTGTATACTGAAGACTAACCAAGACAATGGACTTGTGACTGAACAACTACTGGATTCTTAGACTTTGTACTCAAAGCTAGCAATTGTTAGATTAGCTGGACCATAGTCTGTAAGTCATTCTAGTAAATCTTCTTCCTCCCTCCCTCTCATTTTCCCTCTCCCTCTCCCTCTCTCTCTCTCCTTCTATAAGTTAAGTTAATATAGAGAACCCTGACTATTACACTAGCCAACAAGCTCCATAGGTCTTTTGGTCTTTATCTCTACAGCACTGAGATTACCAGAGCAGACCACAACACTTAGCCTTTTGTTTTAAAATTATAGTATAACTACAACAATCCTCAACTTTTACAATGTAGACTCTTGTGGGGAGCCTACAGAAGGCGGCTATCATCCTTGCAGCCATCTTGAGCCATATACCCAGACAAAAGACTTGATTACAACAGCCTACAACAGCTGAGCACACTCTGATAACATCTTGTTTTAGATACCCAGGATCTTCCCTTGGATGTGGGAGACTTAAAGGTGTGATTTAGAGCTGAGATTTAAGGGTGTGACTTAAGGTATGCTTTAGAGATAAGACCTAAGGGCATGACTTAAGGGCGTGACTTAGAAGTGAGACATATAAAAGTCTAGAGGCAGACAGAAGAAATTATTAGGTATTAGGTGCTTGGCACTTGGAGGAAGAACTTGGAGTTAGAGTTAGACACTCGAGACTTGGAAAGAGAACTAGGATTAGACACTTGTACTTGGAAGGTAAGTAGGGACTAGACACTTGGAAGAAGTAACTTGGAACTGGGAAAGAGACTAGCTAGCAACTGGAACTAGGGACTTGGACTAGGAAGAGAGACTGAAGAATAAACGGGATTGAATCACACTCTGGTCTCCATTCCTCGAGTCCGTCCTCATTCTCTCTCTTGTTGAACCCCGACCCAAAGACCAGAGCTGCTTGGGGAAGTTCGGGCTAACAAGTTAGTCCCCAAGGCTTTTGGCAGTGCGGGTTCCAATATTGATAGAGTAGTCAAGACATTTTGGCCCCCAAATGTGGGATAGTGAAGTTTGCAACATTTTTGGAGCCTAACGTGGGGCAGCTCGGGTCGCAACAGACTCTGGGTTCAAACTCAGGTCTACCTACTTTCAAGATAAGTGTTTTATGTACTGAGCTATCTTCTCAGACCTAGCAGATTGCTTAAAAATCAAAGCAGCAATCAAAATGAATATGTAAGGTAAGTAACAGGATAAGAAAACAGATTATAGAACTGTATATTTTTTGAGGGGTACTATTTGAGGTAGTTTCATTAGTCCCAACCAACACAAACCCTCAGCTACCTAAACACAGAACCCATCTTTTTTTATTAGCTGAAGATAACTTCTAGATTAAAAAACACATGTACATTTTAGTTCGGTAAAATTTAAAATGGGCGTATAAGACTTGCCCCACCTCCCACCTTTGGACACTGCTTCCAGGTCTGCAGATCTGTGTGGTTCTGCGGTTTTGGATTTCTGTTCTGCAGAATGGGGTTTGCGAAAGTTGTCAAGAATAAGGTCTACTTTAAGAAATACCAAGTGAGATTTAGAAGTCTACAAGAAGGTAAAAATAACTACTATGCTCAGAAATGATTGATGATCAATGACAAAAATTAGAACAAGATTCTCAAATATAAGACAGCAGTTCATGTAACTACTAGATTGTGTGTACCTGTACAAAGGGGATATGATAGGCTGCACAGTATATGTATATGAGTTGTTAAAATACAGGTGAAAGTTGGCCTGACAAATTATGCTGTAGCCTACTATACTGGCCTGCTGCTGGCTCACAGGCTTTCCAATAGATTTGGAATGGACAAAATCTATGAAGACCAGGTGGATGGAGGTGACTAGAGATTAATACAATGTGGAAAGCATTGATAGGACTATCAATGCCTGGTGCCTGCACTTGCTATTTGGATACAGGTCTTGCCCAAACTACAACTGCCAATAAGATTTTTGGTACTCTGAAAGGACCTGTGAATGAAGGCTTGTCTATCTCTCACGATACCAAACAATTCCCTGGAATTTATGTTGAAAGCAAGGAGTTCAACACAAAATCACATTAGAAGTACATCATGGGTCAAAATGTTGCAGAAGAAATATTGGGTTGCTCAAAAGAAGAGCAAGCTTCCTCAGAGCTCAGAAAAGGGCTGCTGAGATCTAAAGCAATTTTCTATTAAGATATTTAAAAATAAAGACAATAAACTTATTGACCAAGACACAATAAAAATGATGTACTATCTTAAGAACTTATGGCTGGGCAGTGGTGGTGCAGGCCTTTGACCCCAGCACTTGGGAGGCAGAGGCAGGCAGATTTCTGAGTTGGAGTCCAGCCTGGTCTACACAGTGAGTTCCAGGACAGCCAGGGCTACACAGAGAAACCCTATCTCAGAAAAACAAACAAACAAAAAAAACCCAAAAAACAAACAAAAAATTATGATTGATATTTGCTCCCATAAATACAATATTGTACTGGTGGGGGGGGCATATCTCAGAAAAACAAACAAACAAAAAAACCCCCAAAAACAAACAAAAAAATTATGATTGATATTTGCTCCCATAAATACAATATTGTACTGGTGGGGGGGCATATTAAATATTTTATAGTCTGATACTTGGGAATAATTTCTTGTGAAAGGAAGATTTCCTGAGTGCTCCTTGCTTTCTTTTCTTTATTCCTTTCCTTTGTGTCTTTACCTAGCTCAGCTCCGGTTGTCCTGGAACTCAAGGTAAACCATGCTGGCCTCAAAATCACTGAGATCCATCTGTCTCTGCCTCTTGAGAGCTGACATGAAAGAGGAGTTGCCACCATGCCAGGTTTCTGCTTTATTTCTCAGAGTGAAATCAAAGAGAGATTTTCAAACGCAAAATTTAATTATTCCTTCCACACACTCTTAAGTCTGCAGGTTTCTGTTCATATGACAAGGTTCCTAACAAACCTCTAAAGTTCACAAGGCCTGTCTCCAGTAACTCAGTAGTTTGCGAATTGCTTTTCCCCATCTAATGCTTCCTCAAAGCAGAACTTTGATATATTGTGTACTAACTGGCTCATATCCATCAACCAATTTAGGAGAGAAGACACCATAGTTTTATGGATTGCGCATACGAATTTTGATTAATCTGTAAGGGATATTATTATTTCGGACCACCATGGCCTAATCTCGATCACAAGAGTGTAGACTCCAATTTAGGTGCAAGGCATCAGATCTCTCCTATTGATGAACAGTGAGACTTAATCTACATCACTACCCTTACTTGTGAGGTGGTGAGAACTTACATACACGTATATGTATGCTTATACCTAACATGGAAGTAGCCAATTTTGTTTAATGAACAAATCGTGGCAAGAACCTTCAGCCTGTATATGTCGACTGATAATGGCGTGTTCTCTTGCCTACACTGTTTAATCTTAGGCTGAATACCTCTGTGTTTCACCATTCCTAAATGCTAGGAACTCACTTAACAAATCCAGAGTTCTCCATTCACCAGCCAGATTCACTTCCGAAAATCTGGATAAGATCCCAGGAAGAACAGCCCTTAGAAGGTTCCTTCGGTACTTGGTCCCAGAAACTACAGCCTTTTTGTTTCACATCACTGACATTCCTCGATTAGATTTCTGGCCTTCTAACGTGGGCGTCTCTTTCAGCTTTTTTTATTACAAAGTCTCGTTAGATTTAAAGTACTACGCCTGGACGCTTTCCCCTGCAACCGCCTGCGAACAGAAGCACCGCTGTCCGGAAAACCATTCTCGCGAGATCAACTCTCGCGGGATTTCCCTACGACCAGAATCCTTAGCGCAAAGCGGAAAATAACTTCAGCTCAGCCTCGGAGACTGCGGGAGTTTGGCCGGAAGCTTCCGCACAGGTTCAGTGTGAGGCTGGTTCGGCGTGGAGGATGGCGGTGCCCGAGTCGTCGATGCAGCTGTCGCGAGGAGGCCCAGGCTCCGCTTCCCTCTCTCCGCCCCGAGGCGACCGCACCCTCCTCGTCAGGCACCTGCCGGCCGAGCTGACGGCTGAGGAGAAGGAGGACTTACTGAAGTACTTCGGGGCGCAGTCGGTGCGCGTCCTGTCAGATAAAGGGCGCCTGGTAAGCGTGTGCAGCTAGCGGAGGGCGGGGCGGGGCTCCGGGACCGTGAGAGCCCGGAAGAGGCCGGCCGTCTGCGCGTGCGCAGCTTGTCTACTAGCCGGAGTGGATTGGAGGCTGAGCTGCAGAGGGGCCGTTTGCGCACCCACCCCGTGGAATTCAAAACTAGTCTAGACTTGGAGATGTTATTTCCTTTAGATTCTCACGGACGTATGCAAGTTTTTGGTTTTGTAGGTTTTTTTTTCTTCTTCTTCTTCCTTTTTTTTTTTTTTTTTTTGAAAACCTTGGGTTGTAGAGCAGGATATACGATGCCAAAACTTTGATTGTCGTAGACTTAATAGATTTTTGACAAGTCATAAACATTTTCCGAAGTAATCTTTCAGCGAACGGTACTTTTAGAGTTGAAAGTCCTTGTGGACTGCTCAGGTTTTTTTGTTTTCTTTTTGAGAATGTTTGCTTTTTATGGTCACAAAGATAACTGTTATTTATAAGTTTATACAAGATGGTGCTCTGTAATGGAGCCAGACACCAATGGGTTTAGAGTTTCAGGGGCCTCTTAATTGTATAGTCAAAGTTAAACCTTAATGAAGAAGAAGACAGACCGATTTGGAGCACTTACAGTGTTCTATATTCCAACAAATGCCAATAAAAATATTCTTTGACTCAATCTAAATATACTAAGATCACTTTGGATCAGATTGGACAAGTTTAGACTTCTAATAAACAACTCAAACTTACCAGTAATAAAATTCATTCACCTATTCATGATGGTTTTGAAAATAGAATTTAAGTGAGAAATTAGACTTATTCCTGAAACAAATTATAAGAATAAAGCAAAAAGAGACTGCAACTTGAGGGGTGATTTCACTGTTAGTAAATGCTTTTAAATTTTCTCTTGTACTGTATTGAATACAAATTTAAGATTTTTGAGTGTGATGAAAAAAGGTATTTCATATCTATAAATGTTTTAAGATTGATCTTTCTTGGGAAGAGGAGATGCTTTAAGTTTTTTTCCCTTTTAATTATGTACATTTGTGTGTATTTATTTTGGCGGGTGCAGGAGTGTAGGTGTCTTTGGAAGTTGGAAGGATCTTCTAGAGCTGGAGTTTCTAGGTCGTTATGCAGTTGCTGGGCATGGATATTGGGATCCCAATGAGGTCCTTGGGAAGAGCCCTGCTGACTTTTACCACTGACCCTTCTCTCTAACCCCCAGGAGTAGAGATTTTTAAAGTTGTGGTCTGTTGAACTCTTTGCTATTATAAGATATATTGTGTTTGTTCTTGTTCATTTATATTCAAAGGCAAAGCTGAAGAGTTTTCAAGTCTAAGAAGTCTGACCCTAGAAGATTCAGAGCCACTAGACTGAAACTAGTAGTCAGTTAAATGGTCTAAAATTTCATCTTTTCCTATACTTTTATTAATATATTACATGTTTTAAAAATGCTATGTTTTATTAGACACCTGAATCATCTTGGAAATAATATGTGTCTTGATTTTATTTCAGAAACATACAGCATTTGCTACTTTCCCTAATGAAAAAGCAGCAGTAAAGGTATGTCTTTTTCTTTATTATTAAAGCTTTCAGATTTCTTATCCAATCTTAGGACAAAAGTGGGAAGTAATAATAAACTGTCATTTTTAAAAGCAAAATCATTTGTGTTCCAAGAGTTTTTCCAAAAGGTTTTAATTGTCTTGTTCAGTGCTTAGATACTGAGACTTGAGCACCATAGATTATTAAGTAAGACAAGGATTATTTCAAGTATAATTTTAAAAGAAATTCTTAAGAATATTAGATAAACATGTCTAGTGCTTATGGTTCAAAACTTTATAAGTATTCAAAAGGATACATCCAAGGAATCATTTGAGAAAGCTATCCCTTTTGAATTAGACCTCAAATGATTCTTTGAATTTTGAGAAGAAAACAGGAAGAAATTAAATTGTTCATTCAGGTTTAAGGAACAATAGAATTGACCATGAAATGTGATAAGTCAAGCAAGAGCTAAAGGCAGTGTTAGAAATAGAACAAAAAAAGTAAGACTATATTTCAGTGGAAGAGGTCTTGAATTTGGTTTAGTAGTTGTCCTAAAAGAGTTTGATACTATTGAGAAGGCTAAAAATATGCTTAGACTGATTTAAAATGCCTGATAGGGTTTATATTTATATATTGGATTTGATGTGGAGAAAAATTACAGATAGACTATATGGGAAGCTGTTTTAGAGGCAGAGGTACTATGAATCTGAAAAGGACACTAAGGAAACAAAAGGAGAAAAGTACATGTATGATTTGAAAAGAACAACGTTTGAGTCTTATTTTACAAAATAATCTAATGGAGTATTGCATAGAATACAGAAGGTCCTATGTCCAATCCCAGTACTACAAGAGTAAAGTTTGTAGGTCTTAGTAATACAAGATTTGAGAACAAAAAATACTTCAGGATCTCAGGATCTTAAGTATTTTTTTTTTTCCACAAATTTCTTTTTCTTTTTCTTTTTTTGTTTTTTTTTTTGGTTTTTTGTTTGTTTGTTTGTTTTTTTCGAGACAGGGTTTCTCTGTGTAGCCCTGGGCTGTCCTGAACTCACTTTGTAGACCAGGCTGGTCTACAGAAATCGCCTGTCTCTGCCTCCCAAGTGCTGGGATTAAAGGCGTGTGCCACCACCGCCCAGCCAAGTGAGTGACTTTAAATAATTAAATAACACAAATATTAATGAGAGAGGAATACCACAACTTTAAAAATATTATACCTTATCTCAGTTAACAGGTCACAGTCAAATTGCAAACATTAAATATAAATGATCTTCGGTCTAAGTGTGTCAAGTATAACACAGGTGAATGCTATATTTAGACTTAGATATTAGTTCCATGGTACTTGATTATGATTGCAAATATATAAAACATGAAAAGACCTAAAAATCTGAATTCAGATCCCAGCCATTTCGGATAAGATGTATTAAACTTGTCTGCATTCATGTTTTGGACTGTAATTGACTGAATGATTTTATATTAAGTTTCTGTACTTGAATGAAGCTGTAAAACATGATACTTTCCTTTATATGTCTAGAACAATGCTTCTCAATGCGTGGGTTGCAAACTCTTTGGGGATCCAATGTCAGATATCCTGCATATCAGATATTTATATTACGATTTGTAAAGTAGCAAAATTATGGTTATGAAGTAGCAACAAGATGATTTTATATTTGGAGTCATTATGACATGAGGAACTGTATTAAAGGGTTTCAGCATTAGGAAGGTTGAGGTAAATAAGTATAAACTTCTGGATTTAGATAAATACACAGTTTATCTAAATTTCTGATAACATGCAAAGTAACATATAGATGAAGTAAACATATAGAAACAAATGCTAATGGTTGGTAGCTCACAGTTTACATTTAGTCTCCACGTAGAAAGCAAGTATTACTCTAAGAGAATGGGAGAAGAAACTGTGTGAGGTTACATATTAAGGAAAACATACACAATTTTCTCTTAAAGATTAATTAGTGCAATTTAGGCCAAGATTGTGATACATAATTTTCTGATGTCACAGTCACCTTGAGATTTTTGTGGTTGGAATTTATTGGTAACCAGAAGACTTAATACTTTTGTTTTGTCAGGTACAAGCAAAGTTAACGAGAATTGGAGTTATTTCGTTTTATTAGAGTACTTTGATTAGTAATAATGTTAAAATAGCCTGAGATAAGACATAACTAAGGAAATTTAATAAAAAAGAATAAATTATCATCTTTTAAGCTGAGTAACAAGTGTTTTTTTGTTTTTTTTTTTTTAATATTTATATTGTTGTACTTAAAGGCATTAACAAGACTCCATCAGCTGAAACTTCTAGGTCATACTTTAGTTGTTGAATTTGCAAAAGAGCAAGATCGAGTTCATTCCCCTTGTCCCTCCTCCAATACAGAGAAAAAGAAAAGGTATGTAGACATTCAGTGTTCCCTACCATTTTGAAATAATTATGTGTGTGTGTCAATGATTTTTATAGTTATTGTGATGTTGACAAAGAAAATATGTTGAAACCATAATAAAATGTTTTTCTAGTAAATTTAAAAAGTAAAGTAGTATTTTTACTTCTAGTTGTGCAAAGGGCTGAGCCTTGAAAGCTTAACAAATTCAGTGAAAAAGAAGTGGGGTGGATAGCATTCTACATGTAGTGGAAGAAGGGCAACTGAAGGCTAATTATCCCCTGTTCAAAAATGCATGGGATAAACAGAACTTCATTTGGAATAGTCACCAATACATGATTCATTGTCTTTGAAGTATTATTCTAAGCCTAAACATGAAATTTATTTGTTTCATATCTGCATTATATACCTTTTCTGAAGATAATTTATATAATATTTTAAGTGTGTGCATTACAGTGTGTTACCAAAAGAATTTTCTAATTAGTACTATCATGTTGCCTCAGTTTCAGATTTCATAGCATTTCAGATTTCAACCTATAGTAATAACACTAGTAGAGATAATGACAAGTAGAAAATTACAGCTTCTCTGTGGGTGTCTTCACATTTAGATTCTGTAATGATTGCAGTGGGTCTATGTACCTGTTCACGTCTGCTGTAGGAGGAAGCTTTCTGATGACTGAATATGTTGTATGAGAATAGCACAATATCATTAGGAGTCATTTTACTGATACTTTTTTTTAGATCAGTAATATTTGGTTTTATCCTAGGTCTCTGGGCTATCTAGTCTCTGGTTCATGGTTACCCAAGCATTGTCAGGCATGGTTTCCCTCTCGTGGAGTGGGCCTTAAGTCAATTCAGCTATTAATTAGCTACTCTCACAGGTTCTATGCCACCATTGCTGTAGCATATTTTGCAGGCAGGACAGATTGCAGGTCAAAGGTTTTGTGACTGGGTTGGTCTCCACATTTCTCTTTTTGTATCCTGCTAAAGACACTAGAATGTAGGGATAAAGTCTCCATGTAGGCATCAGCTTGACTTTTCCCTCCTTGTTCTGCGCATTTTGTGGGTGTTATCCTTGGCAATGAGACCCCACTGTCAGTTTGTGAAGAGTAATCCTTTGTCTTAGCTACAGCCTGGGATGTTTGGGAATTGCCATGAGATTGCCATGGACAGCAACTGAATTCAGTGTAACCTAGTCCTGCCACTGAAAGCCTTGACTGGCATTAAGAGATGGCAGCTTGAGAGTCCGGTCACTCCTTACTAGGTACTTCATTAGGATCACCTTCATACACTCCAGAAAGTTGCCGTTCTACTAGGTTTTCACCCCACCTCTCAAGTGTCTCCCATCTCCCCCAACTCCCTCCCTCCATTCCATCTCCCCCACATCCTGATTCCCCTACTCTGGTTCTCTCCTGTCCCTTGTTCCCTCCCCTCAGAGCTCAGGAAATCTCAAGGAAGAGGAGGCAGAAAGAGTTTAAGAGCCAAGGGGAAGATAGATGATACCAGGAGAAGAAGGCCCTCTGTATAAACTTACAGAAACTGAAGTAATAGACACAGGTCTACGTGGGTCTGCACCAGGTTCTCTGTGTATATACTGTAGCAATTAGCTTGGTATTTTTATGGGACTCCTGACTGAGAAGAAATGGGTCTCTGTCTCTTTTTGTGACTCTCTTGCTTCTCTTGGGTTAGTGTCTCCAACTTAAATATAAAAGTTTCTGCTTTATCTTATTATATTTTATTTTGCCCTGCTTGGTTGTTATCTCTTAGAATCCTGTTCTTTAAGTATGAGAGACAGAAGGATCCATAGGGGAGGGGAGAAAGGGGGGAATTGGAAGTACAGGGAGGAGAAACTATAATGAGGATGTATTGTAAAGAAACAAAATAATTTTCAATAAAAGAAAAAAAAATTGAAGAACAGTACTTTAGTTCCAAGATGAACTTTTATATTCTTTAGCCTTTGCAGAGTTTTTTTTTTTTTTTTTTACACTAGTTGCCAACTACATTCATCATCCAGGAATTTGGCTGAATTATAGCATGTTAGCTCTTTTAATGTTAGGTCCAGTCTTACTAGTATCATAAATTTAAGAGATGAAGGTAAAAGAGGTAAGGCCCTGCAAGCGTGGAATTTTGTGGGGAGATGCACAAAAAGTTAAGTACCCTAAAACCCTATAATATAACATATACTTAGTTTCTCATGATCATTTGGAATTACCATACCATATTCATAAGTGTAAGGACTAAGTCATTTAATTGTATTCCTCCTCAGCAGTGCTCGTGTGAGAAGTCCTTTAAAGTTTTCTGGTTTTCTAATAAAATTGTTTTCATAATGTCATGTTTGAAATGTATTTTATTTTCTATATACAGTTTCTCACTTTTTTCAAAAATAAGATGATAAGTGATTTTGAATGTTCTAGGTTGGATGACACTGTGGAAAATGATAAAGAGAAGAAAGAGCCCGATGTTTTAACAGTAGAAAATGGAATTGCACCAAATCATGGGTTTGCATTTTTGTTATTTTTTTATTCTGCCTTTTATTGCTGTGTGTGTGTGTGTGTGTGTGTGTGTGTGTGTGTGTGTGTGTGTTTGTGTCTGTCTGTCTGTCTGTCTCTCTCCCTCTGTGTATGTTGTACATACATAATAAAAATTAGGTAGTTTTGAAAGTCAGCATTTTTAATATGTCATGTGTAATGTGTTACATAGATAAATAAGTCAATAAATATTTTGAGTTATGAGAGTTTTTTTTTTTACACTGAATTTAAGAAAGATGTTTGTTAAAGTGTTCAGGAATGTAAGTGAACTCTGCTAAGAAATGCTTTTGTATTCCTTAACGTAATAGGAATATTAAGTAATAAGATTAATATATGACTCTTACATTATATTGTCAATTTTCTGTGATAGTAAATTATCTAAAATGAGTTATGGATATGAAATTACTAAAATGTATTAAGCATGCACCTTAATTCATTTTGTTTTTGTAGGCTGACTTTTCCTCTAAATTCATGTCTCAAATATATGTATCCACCACCTTCAAGCACAATCCTTGCAAATATAGTGAATGCTCTGGCAAGTGTTCCTAAATTCTATGTACAGGTATGCAGAATCAATTTTCACTTTTAGTATGAAGTTTATAATTTGGTTCCTTAGATACTGTGCAGGTATTCAAATATATTTATAACATTCAAAACAACTAATTCCAGACAGGTACGTTCTGTGTAATGTTTTAAATAAAATGAACTGTTAAATACTACTGTCAGTTAAAGGCTTCATAAATGCAGTGTAAGTAGATACTAATATGGGTCTACGCTGGGAAATGTAATTTAATATAACTGTTACTTGAGTGTAGCATTGACTTTCAGAAATCCTTAAAGAAAAGATAGGAATAGATCCTTTAGCAAATGTTTGAAAAACTTAACAGAATGTTACTTCTCTAAAGTATAAAAATATGTGGTATGTATTTTCTTTATTCTTAGTTTCATAAACTCACAGGAAAGAGGGACAATTATATGAGAACATTTTCAGTAGGTTTTACATTGCAAAGACATTACACTGTAGTAATAGGAATTAAAATCAGTATTTGTGGAAATGACAAAAAATGTAGGATTAAGGCTGGTTTAAGAACTATTAAGGCCAGAGAGGGACTTTGGTTTTTGATCAGTAAATCACTGATATTAATCATAACACTAATTTCATGTGACTTTTAAATACTTTACACTTTAAGGTGCTTCATCTTATGAATAAAATGAATTTACCCACACCATTTGGACCGATTACTGCACGACCTCCTATGGTAAGACGTTCTTAGAATTTTAGGAGCCATAGTTTTGTTCCCTGAGGACTATGGGTTTTTTGGTTTGTTTTTTGTTTTTGTTTTTGTTTTTGTTTTTTTTTTTTTCTGTAAAACTGTTTTACGAAGTTTTGTAAGAAGTTTGTATTTACTAGAAGTAAAGCTGAGAAGTGAAAGTGGAAGAGAGTGAAATATGAAGGAAATGCTTTCTTAATAAAGCCAAAATGTCTTCCAGTTTTATGTCCTTTGGTGGCAAATATATCATCTTGTAAATGTAAGATAATTTTATTTGAGTTACCCAAATATTCCATTGCTGTGGTTTTAATTCACATGCATCTAGCTTCATTTGGTAAGGATAAATAAGGTTACAAAAAAAGTCTATGAAAATTATACATATAGGCTATCTGCTCTTAAAATTATTTCACTGTGGTACTATATATATTTATATAATAGTACACAATTATTTTGGCTTTTAAAATACAAATAAAAAGAGTTTTCTTTGGTGTTGGCTACTATTATATGAACTATTAGCTTCCTAATTTGTTATTGTAACAACACCATGGACTTGTTGCTTAGTAATTTAATAAGGTCACGTTAGATAGTATTAATACAGTAAGTTAGATCTTGTCATAGCTATTCCATTTCAAAGAATAGGGAAGGAGGGATATTTCATTCTAAGATCCAAGTTGTCTTTACTATATGCCTGTCAATGTACAGATCAGATAAAAAGGGAGGATTACATATAGGCTTTTTAGGCTCTTGTTGCATGGGCTAATTTATATGTTGAAATGCAAGGTATATTTGCAAGTATAGCTAGATGGCCAGGGAAAATAGAAAACAATGCTGTTATCATCTAGCAGTCTGCCTTCATATGTGTTCCCTGAAGGTACATTGTGTTTATGGGAGAGAAATGAGAATCAAGTATTAATGTGGAATGAGATTGTCTTGATGAGAATCAAGAATTTATACAAGATAGGTTGTCTATTCTGTGAGTGTCACTGTTTTCCATAGTGTTTTTTTTGTTTTTTTTCAATAGTATGAGGACTACGTGCCATTGCATGCCCCTCTTCCACCTACATCCCCTCAACCGCCTGAGGAACCTCCCTTACCAGATGAGGATGAGGATTTATCTAGTAAAGAATCAGAATATGAAAGCAGTGATGAGGAGGACCGACAGAGGTTTGTGATGCTACATACTCAGTTTTGTTCTAAGAATAAGGATGTGGGAAAAGCTTGTTCTTCCTATATTTCACATATAGTTATTCAAAGTTTAGAGTGTATTAAAATGTATTTCAAACCTCCCTACTATCTTAAGCTCAGTGGATTAGAAAATATGGATCTTCAGAAAACTTTTTAGATTAAGCAGTTTTTAGATTGGTAATTTTTGTATTACAGAGTATACTTGAACCTCATTGCTTATGGTTCTATATTTTTTATTTTGCTTATAAAAATTTTTGTAGGTCCAAAATTACGTGTTTTTTTCTAAATTGTATTGTTTCTTTACAAGGACCTCTTTTATTTATAAAGTGTTTTGTAGATAGGAGTATAAACAGTATCCTAAAAATTTTAGTCACTAACACATAGGTTAACAAATGAGATATAAAGTAGCCAATTGTTATACTGAAGTGCTTGGGATTTAACTTATAATTTAAAAAAGTGTATTTTTATTTACGATTTGGGAGGGTAGCAGCTGTGTCCCCATTTCGTTAGGTTTGTAGACAGTCAGTGTAACAAATCAGAAGGCAGCATTTTACAACTCTAAAAGCAAAAGAGAAATGAAGAAATCATGGTCCCATGATCTCTTCTAAGTAGCCCAAGGTGCTCACCAGGTTCTACGTCCTTGAAATCAAATTTTTCAAAAGTAGACCACTGACAAATATTTTATATCTAAATTATAGCAGTTATATCCCAGCTTCTTGTTTTAACTTTCACACTAGTTACATATTTTTTAATGGTCCACTTATGCTTCATGTTTTTCACACTTTCGTTTTATTACTAGTTAATACATTCAAATGGTTTTCAGTTCTAATCTTTAAGTGCAAGTCTAGTGATGCTAAGCACAAGGAAAGTATGCCTATGAGAATATTAGGCCGGAGATATAGTAGTATTGAATATAAGTTAAGTCATTAATATTAGTTAATTAGATATCTCTCATGTAAAACACAGGTATGTATTATCATTTTATCATATGCTATAAGGAGAAACTAGCAGGAACAAAACTCACACTTGTCTGGATGTAGCATCTTATTCACTAACCAATATTTGCTATGATTTCATAGAAAATCGCTTCATAGATAGTAAACATTAATTGGATTCATAGCTTGAACACCTGGTTGCCCTGAGTTGTATTCTGTTCAGAATGATTTCTAGAGAAATTTTATAGGAATCTTTTGCACAATCATTTATGTTAGTAATTACCAATAAAACTTTCATTGGGTTACCTAGAGGTTCTATATGTTTGTTTAAATATTCTATAAAGTAATTATAAATTCTTAACAATTTTCTGGCGTGTAATCTAAACTTATCTTAGTACAAGAATTGGCCAAACATATTCATTGAAGATCCAAAGAATAAATGTTTTTACTTTGTGAATCAGGCGTGGTGTGATCACATTTCACAGCTGTGACTCAGTTGTATTTTCATGACTGGAAGTCAGCCACATTCATAGTTCCTGAATAGGTGTGGCTTTGTTCCAAGAAAACTGTATGTGTATACAAGAGCAGCTAGCTAGCTTTATTTGGTCCTTGGATCAATCCCCACCTCATGATAATTAATGGGGAAATGACATGACTATTAATTAACTATGTACAAAAAAGAAGGGTTAGTATGAGTCAGAATCCAAAACAAATTTTTGGAAACACATATATTCAGCAATAATTTTATTAATGCCATCTAAGTAGTGATTCAGTACATAGTATCTCTCCGTGGAAAATCAATATGCAGGTGGGACACAGGTTACTAAGTACAAAAGGATAGAACTTATTTGGAATAGAAACATTCTGCCATATTGTAAACTAAAGAGTAGTATAAAACGTTGCATTTTATTAATTATTCTCTTAGAAAGTTGTATTTATTTTAGTAAACTTGTAGCCCTATGTAGAAGTACATTAAAAAGTAAAGGCAGTGATCTTAATTAGAAATGCAGTGATATACTATCCTAAACTCATTTTTATTTTTGTATGTTTCCATTTAGAAGTGTAGCATGAAATTCTGGCCAAAATTCATCTTGAGTTTTAAAATTTCTGATGCATGTTTTTATAACCTGGGTATAAAGCAAAATCTTCAAAAAATATATTTAGCTGTATTTATAAAAAATACATTTATTAATTTTTTTATTTGCCTATTTTTGTTTTCGAAGGTAGCATAGTTTGGGTGAATAATTTTAATATAGATATATGATTTGAATATTTAAATATTATATTTTTAATAACGTTTTTGTTAGTGTGTTGGTTTGGGGACATATAGAAGTGGTCCGACTCTATAATACTAGCTGCTTTGAATTGGCTATATAAATCAGACCCTGTTTGAAATCTTCCTTCCCTGCTCTGAGTGCTGGATTACAAGTGTATGCTACAAGTTTTTCTGAAACTTGGCTGTCGTGAAGCTTCATACTGTGAAACTTATATTTATTCTTTCACCTATTTATTGGAAAAAAAGCCTAACGTTTTTAGCCATGCCGTCTATTTTTTTGTGTTTGTATATTTATCTTACTTTCACATTTCACAAATGAAGTCCTAAGAGAGTTATTTTTAATTGCTCCTCTGTGAAAGATACCAAAATACCTAAATAAGATTTATTATAAACATTAACTGTTCAGAATCATAATGGAGGAAAGTTGTACATGTGATACCAGTTGCTTACTAATTGAGAGAATCTTTATTATTTTGAATTTTTTTTCAAATAGCCACTTGGTTTATATAATGATTTATTAGCAGTAAGTATGTACAGAACAAATATGTATGGTTCAAATATGAAATATGTAAGAATAAATGTTCTTTTCAAATATTGATAACATAATTAGGTGAACCTTTTAAAAATAAGATTTAAATGGCGCAGGTTAATTTAGAAAGTGAATTCGGTCAAACTGATAATGTTTATTTTTGGCCTTAAAGTTTTCTCCTAATTAGTTTTAAATATATATTTTGTATTAGAGATATAAGCCATATTTTAGAATGTTAACTCTTGTTTACTTTCCCATTACTTAACATAGAATGAACAAACTAATGGAACTAGCAAATCTTCAACCCCAAAGACCCAAAACAGTAAAGCCACGCCACGTGAGAAAAAAACGAAAAATAAAGGACATGTTGAATATACCTTCATCAGCTTCACATAGGTAATTTTGTTTATACTTATGAAATGAGGGTTGTCTGTATGTGCTGAATTTGCCTCACTGTAATCAGTATTCTTCAGTGTGTCAGTTTGTCGGTTTACTTTGTTGACCTCTTGGTTACTATTTGCTAAATGAGTAAATTCTCACAGTTCTGTGTTTACCCACATTTGATGATACTCAGTTTTCATTTTTTAACATTTCTTCTCTGATGAAGTATATTTACTACTTCTTACTAGTGATTGCAATTATGACTTCATTTAACTTTTCTGTTACATTAAAACATAACAAATTACATTTTAATAGAAAGAATCTGATGTATAAATTATTGACACATTTACCTTTTTTTGTCTTGATATTATAGTCTTGTGCTTTTAATCTCTTAGTCGTGCTGAGCAGCCGAAAGAATGTAAACCATGGTTTCTGGTAGCCACATTATACAGTAAAAATGAGCAATTTAAGACAATAATGATAATTATTTCATCCACTAGACTCAAAGTATTATTTCACCATATAATCTGTATGAAAATATTATTGAGCACTTGGACATTTTTCTTTACAAAAATTCATTAATTACATGTAGCTAATGACTGCTCAGTTGCATATTATAGCACTGATGTCACAATGTGTAATATAAACTGTTAAAACACTGTCAGATGACATGGTATCTACCTATAATTGTAGCACTTGGGAGAGGAATGCAGAATGATTACAAGTTCAAAGTCATTCTCCGTTGCACATAACAAGTTTAAGCCTGAATGAAATGGGCTGGTAAGATAGTTTTCTGGGTAAAGTTTCCTGCAGCCAATGGTGATGTCTCGGTTTTGATCCTAAATATCCACATGGTGGAAAGAAAGACCTACCTAACACAGTTTGTCTTCTGAGCTAAACATGTACTCTACCACATATACAAAATAAATGCAAGATAAGTAAAAATACTGTTTTATACTGACTCAACAAGCAGTCTAAAATCAATTGCAAAATGATTTTATTAAACCTTGAACATCCTTTAACCTCTGCTTTTCTCATCTGTAAATTAGATATTTAATAGCACCATTACTAAACTTTTGGGCTTTATTGGCCTACTAAGTCTAGTCATATGTGTTGTGCCTGTATTATAGTGAATGTTTTATCAGCAGTAGCCTTTTAAATTAAAGACAATGTGAAATAATGTTGTAGGATTTTATTTTAAATTAAAAGCTTACATTGTGATTGTGTGTAAATACCAGTTTGCATCCTGTGCTGTTACCTTCGGATGTATTTGACCAGCCACAACCTGTAGGTAATAAAAAAATCGAATTCAATATATCAACCAACATGCCTGCAGCATTTACCAAAGATTTGGAGACTCAACAAAATAATGAGGAAAAGAATTCTGGTAAGAACATTTTAGTTACTTTATATGCTAACGACTTTTTTATATTAATATAAATTTTATATTAGTGTTTGTCAGCTGAAAGTATTCAGTTATATACTGTGAGTGTAACTCAGTTGGTAGAGAACATGCATGGCGCTCTGTGTCTCACCAGTACTTCAAAACTGAGCATGCTAAGGCAAACTTGTAATTCCAGTGCTCGGTAAATGAAGGCAGGGGACTCAGAAGTTCATGTACATTTTTGGCTAGTAGTTGGAAGATAGCCTAGGTTAAATAAGACTAAAGTGTAAAAAAATAAAAGATTTCTTTTTGTTTGTTTGTTTTTTTTTTTTGTTTTTGTTTTCTTGTTTTTTGTCAGAAATTAAAGTAAATTATATAGTTAGGTGAGTCTTAATATCATGGGCTAATTTATTATTAGCTGTTATCTAAATAAAACTTAGGTTAAGTGGAAAGATTGACATTATTGCTTTTTTATTTTTTATTTTTTTTCTGATATTTTCAGATAGGATCCTCTGTCCCAAACCTCTATGAAACACATGCAGTCCTCCTTTCCCCAGTGCTAAAGTCAAGGGTATGCACCAGCATTCCTGACTTCTTGTTATGTCTTACTAGTAGTCACATCTACATGAGACTTAAGGGTTCTGCTGATTTAAATGCTGATAATAATAGTATTTCTTATTATTAACTATTCATTGTCTGACTGATAAGATATTCTATGATTCTATTAACAGAATTGTATAATTTTAAGGAAATAAAGCCTGGAGTTTTCAGTTTACACACGCACACGCACACACACATGCATGTGCACATACATTTTACCTAAAAAATCAAAGGAGTAAAAACATTTCAATGCTTATTGAAACTCCTAATTTCTTAGTAACAGTGGTATTCTTCATTTAAAAAGATATATTTTTATTTTTCAATTACATATGAGTTTATTGGAAGGCAGATGGACACTTGAGTTAAGTTGCCTGCCTGCTGAGTGCAGTTGCCTGCTGAGGCCAGAATAGCATGAGAACCTTGGAATGGAGTTACAAGGCTTGTGAGCCACCTGTAGCATGTTGGGAATAGTCCTGAACCTCTGTAAAAGTTGTATATGTTTTTAACTACTGAGCCATCTATCTAGCTCCACAATGACATCCTTTAAATATATGTTTCAGAATTAATATATGCTACTAGAAATTTAATCACAAAATACATGAAGTGTTGCGGCCCAAGCTGCCCCATGCTTGGAGGCCAAAATGTTGTGGAGGGCTTTATCAATGTTGGAACCCGCACTGCCAAAAGCCTTGGGGACTAATTTGTTAGCCTGCACTGCCCCAAGCTGCTCCAGTCCACGGGTCGGGGTTCAGCAAGAGAGAGAGTGAGGACGGACACGAAGAATGGAGACCAGACAGAGTGTGATTCAATCCCATTTATTCTTCAGTCTCTCTTCCTAGTCCAATTCCCAAGTCTTGAGTTCCTAGTCCCTAGTTCCTAGTCCCTAGTGCCTCCAAGTTCCAAGTTACTTCTTCCAAGTGCTAAGTGCCTAATGTCTAATGATCTTCCAAGTGCCTAATAACTAACTCCAAGTTGTACTGTCTAATTCCAAGTTCTTCCTCCAAGTGCCAAGTGCCTAATACCTAATTCTCTGTTCCAAGTTGTACTGTGTTCTTCTGTGTGCTTCTCAACTTTTATGTCTCACTTCTAAGTCAGCCCTTAAGTCACGCCCTTAGGTCTTATCTCTAAATCTGATCTGTAAGTCACGCCCTTAAGTCTCGGCTCTAAATCACAGCTTTAAGTCTCACACACCCAAGGGAAGATCCTGGGTATCTAAAGCATGATGTAATCAGAGTGTGCTCAGCTGTTATAGGCTATTGTAATTAAGTCTCTTATCAGGGTATATGGCTCAAGATGGCTGCAAGGATGATAGCTGCCTTCTGTCGGCTCCCCACAATGAAGTAAAATTTTAAAAAGTTAATATGGAATATTCTTTTATTCTTTATTCTTCAAATGTAACTAATCTGTAATTGTCTTTGTTAATGTTATTCTGGCCTTTATTATCTGAGATTTATGTTTGTAACAAAATAACTTACATAGCTTTGAAAAGGATATATTTGGGTCACAGTTTTAGAAGGTCAGCCCTTTTTACTTTGGGTCTGTGAAAAAGCATGTGTCAGAGAAAACTGCCTACTTCAGAATATCCAGGAAGCAAAAACAGTGTGAGGTATCAAGAGGCTAGTATCCAAAAACTCCCTTCAGGATCATATGAGAAGACTTCCCACTGTTCAAGTTTTAACCTGCCTCAAAATATTGCCATGCCAGAGATCAAGACTTTAACATAAGGTCATGTAGGAGGCATCCCAAATTTAAAATACTTCATCTTGCATATATACAATCATATTTTTTTCTTGTGAGAGTTTGTTATGCAAGTTCTAGTGACAACCTTTAGAGCTTATAGGCTAGTGAGAAGAGTTTACTCTTTATTTCTGAGTTATAGTCCATAGTATAATTATAATTATATCATTGTAGCTCTTAGATTGGAAGTTTTTCTTACAATAAAGATTTATGTTTTATTTGTGGGTGTATACACTGGTCTGTGTATGTTCACATGTGTGTGGTTCCTCCGTGTTGCCTTTTGCAAATATGGGTATTTGCAAAGAATGCCTGGGTTGTTATCTGGTTGCTTGGATCAAAAACTCTAGTCTTCATGGTTCTGGGACAAGCACTGTTAACCACTGAACAGTCTCTACCCAGCCTTAATTCTTTCTAATTTGTTAGTGTAAATACTAGAATTTATTTTATATTACTTGTTTGATTACTTTTATAAATAAAGAGTTCTAATAAGGATTGTGCATGTAATATGTGAACTTTTAATTACCTGTTCCTTAGTATATTTTGTACTTTGCATTAGCTTTATTTTTAATATTTCTACTTTTCTTTGTTATTTTTTCATTTTATGGCTAGTCACCTTACATTAATATATTTTTACTATAATTGATAAACAAATTTAAACATATTTATGGGGTACAGTTTTATGGTTATTTGAATAAAATATTTTATGTCTTTGAAAGGTAGTCTGTCATCGCAGAGTTTGTTTTTGAGGTTTATTTAGAGGATTTCATCATATTTTTAAAATTTAGTATGTTGCTATTTAAAGTAAAAAGTTAACTTAAAAAATTGTTAGCTTTTAAGTATGAAATCATTGTCCATGAAGGATGAACATTATACTTATTTATCTTGGAGTGGTGTCAAGGTAAATAGAACTGTTGTTCATTTCAGATTACCATTCTTGACACAAGTTTTAACATATGTTGAAGAGAGTAAGATTATTTAACAGTATTGTGATAAAGTATTATGCAGTTCTCGTAGTCATTGTAGATTATTTTGAATGACTTTGATTTAGAGTACTACTAATTTTATAATTTACATAATTGCACATTTATTTTAACTTGTAATTGTTTCTACTTCAGAGAGGATAGGTTAAACAACCAATTGCTATATACCAGTATACATACTCTTATCTAACATTAAACATTTTCATCAGATTCTCATTGATACATCAAATTGAATATGCTGGAGCTAAATTCATTTCCATTCCTCTTTGCCCCCTAACTAACATTACAAAGCAAGCATTTGAGTCTTTAGCTTTTGTTTGTAGCTGCCTTCATGCTGCAATAACAGAACTGAATAGTCAAAGCCTTGGCCAACAAAACTGTAAAACACTGTTTTTCAGAGATTTATAGGAAAGATTGTTCTGTTTCTGTTTGGAGACACCAAGAAACACTAAAAATGACCAAAATGGTACATTAGTAAATGTAAAACAGGAAAAGAAATTTAAAATACATTTTAAAGTAAGCGTTATTTTCATTTGTTTGTTTTGTTTTTCTTTTTTAATGACTGATGTTAATGTTTGACTCTTAGATTCACCAGACACTGGACTTGATGATTCAAATACAGGATTTGGAAAAATCTTCCCCAAACCTAATTTGAACATCACAGAAGAGATTAAAGAAGACTCTGATGAAATGCCCTCACAGTTTATTTCTAGAAGAGAGCTGGAAAAGGGTCGTATTTCTAGAGAAGGTAATGTAATGACATAAACCAACACATAATTTATCTTATATTTTATGTCTTATTTACATTTTTCATACTTTTTGGAGTAAGAAACTTTTATGGGTCATTCATTATGTGTTAGTATCTCCAGTTAGTTTATTGACACTTTTTTCTTAGAAATTCAAATCTTATACTGGGGAAGTTTCTTGCACTATGCAGTGCAAGTCAGTATTGGGTAACCAGTAAGTGCCTCGTGTCTGGAGTTACTTAAGTTGACAAATCATTATCATATACTCTAAAATAGATACAATTTGGTAATTAGAGATCTGAATTTAGTATGTTATATCCTAAAGTTATTCTTTATGTAACTTTGGAAAGGAATATATAATAAATTTTAATCATTTTCTATATGACAAAAAGTCACTTAATTGGGCTCATGTTTTCAGAGCATTAAAGTCTCTGGTGGTAGAGCAAAGGCATCATGGCAGGAATAACTAGAGCTCGCATTAAGCTGAAGGGAGTGCACACTAGGAATGGTTCAAGTCTTTTGAAACCTCAGAGACTGCTCCCAATGATAACACCTCCAAGGCCATACCTCCTAATCCTTCCCAAACAATTCTACTAACTGGGGACCAAGTATTGAAACATATGGGTTCAAAACAACACACCTCTAAATGATTTTTTTTTTTTAGTATAAAAAAAATTAATTATAAATACTTTTCTTTACAATAATGGGGAATCAGCCTCCATTAACATCTTTGCATATAAAATCTAGTTTCCCAAAGCATATTACTAGCAGTAAATATGAGGAACTATAAAGGAGTTTAGAGACCTTTGTCTGAAATTCCTGACTATTGATTTTGAATGCATCATTCCTACATTTGAATATGAAAGTGGCTGATTTGGGAAATAAATTTTATTTATTTATTTATTCATTCATTCATTTCTTTTCTTTACATCCCACTGATTGCCCTCCTTCTGTTCACCCCCTCCCACATTCCTTCCCCCATTTTCCCTCCATGTCTCCTCAGAGTGGGTGGGGACCTGCTAGGTTTCCTCCCATTCTAGCACTTCAAAGTGACTGGGAAGCTAGGAGCTTCCTCCCCCACTGAGGCTAGACAGTGCTGCCCAGCTAGAAGAATATACCCCATATACAGGCTACAGCTTTTAGGATAGTTCCCATTCCAGTTGGAGGGGACCCACATGAAGACCAAACTGCATATCTGCTAGATATGTGTGGTGAGGTGTAGGTCCAGCCTATGTATGTTTTTTGATTGGTGATTCAGTCTCTTGAGAGCTCCAGGGGTCCAGGTTAGTTGACTCTGTTGGTCTTCCTGTGGAGTTCTATCTCCTTAGAGGCTACAATCCTACCTCATGTTATGACATGAGAGTCTCCAATCTTCATCTGCTGTTTGTCTGTGGGTATTTGCATATTTCTGAGTGGGACCTCTCAAAGGACAGATACACTAGGCTCCTGTTTATAAGCATAACGGAGTATCATTAGTAGTGTAAAGAGATTAGTGCTTGTCTGTGGGATGGGACTCAAATTGGGCTGGTTATTGGTTGGCCGTTCCCACAGTCTCTGCTCCATCCCAATCCCTGCATTGCTTGTAGACAGGATAAGTTTTGGGTTGAAAGTTTTTTTATAAGTCGGTATCCCTATTGCTCCACCGGTATTCTTGCCTGGCTATAGGAGGCAGCCTCCCAGTTTATATCTTCAATACAGTGAGTCTCACTGATTCTTGGGCCCCTCCTCTATCCAGGGTCTACATCTCTTCCTGGAGATGCCCCCCCCCCTTACCCCTGTCAGTTGCAGATTTCCATTCATTCCCATAGCCATCCAACCATTCCCCCCTCCTTTCCATATTGTACCCTGAGCCTCCTCCCCGCACTTCCCTCCTGATGTAGCAGAGTTGATGATGTAAGTGGTTATCACATGTTTATGATAAAGTGACTGCTCAAAGAATTTTTAATATGGCTTTGGGATAAATTTTAGTTCTGTGTAATTGAGAAATATTGCTACTATTGTCTGCTGTTAACATTTTTATAAAGCTTCTTTTTGTCTTTTTAGCAGTTAAAATAAAACGTTACAATTTTACTTAAAAATTACTAAAAAGATTTTAATTCTATATTTTTCTTTGTTTTGTTCTTAAAAAGAAATGGAAACTCTTTCAGTTTTCAGAAGTTACGAACCTGGTGAACCAAACTGCAGAATTTATGTAAAGAATTTAGCTAGGCACGTTCAGGAAAAGGTAAGGTGAAATGTGCATCTGATTTTGTTATTTACTTTTCTCACTAGTTTTCTAATTTGTCTTTTTTTAATTTTTTAATTCTAGGATCTTAAATTTATCTTTGGAAGATATGTTGACTTTTCTTCAGATACACAGCGGATCATGTAAGTTCTGATCTCATTGTATTTTATCTGTTAAAGATTCATCATGTTTTGTTATGCTTGATTTTTCTCTTTAGTGCTAAAACTCACATGCTGAGTCATTTGTTCTCTTACGTAAATGTCCTTTTAGAAGTCTAGAGCAGGGATAGACAAATTTGTATATAAATGAACAAATAAAATTTTTAATATTTAAATTAGATCATATTTGTTCAATTTTTTAACTATGAAAGCTGATATAAAAATGTATATTAAGAAATGTTTCTGGTTATATTTTTCTAAATCTTTATTTATAAATGCCCATTTTCTAGTAATTTTTTCCCTAAGGCTCTGACACTAAAGCATGAGTACTCAGCTTTTTTACATTGCCTGAGAACTACTTGGAAAGCTTGTTTATGTTATGGTTTCCTTGGTTTGTCTCCAAAAGATAGGTTTTCTAGTTGTGGCAGAGCAGACCTCATGGATTTGCATTTCTAAAAATGACGTTAGCTTAATTTTATCTTAATTTTAAGTAAAACCAATACTTTTAAAATCTTACCCACCATGGATATAATTTGTTCCCATGTACAACTACATACAAGGTATATACTGTAAAGGTTATATTTTTAGTATTACCTTGCCCATAATTACAGTTTTAGATGAAGGAAAAATTTCATTTGGAAAAAAGTTAGAGCTCCTCAAATAATTGTTATCTATGAAACTAATAACTAATTTTTTTTTTAAATCACTTCATTTTCAGTTGTGTGTGTGTGTGTGTGTGTGGGTGTGGGTGTGGGTGTGTGTGTGTGTAAAACATACATGCAGGTTGGTCATTACTCTGTGGTATATATCGGTCTGTGTTCATCATATGCTCTTTCTTTTTTGCATTTCTTTGCTCATCTATTTGAGACAAAGGTTTTTATTGGCCTACTAGTTAGCAAGTTGGCTAGTCAGGCTGGCCAGTAAATCAGGGCCCATCTGTTTCTGTCTCTCTGGTTTTGTAATTATGAGCATATATCAACCATGCCCAGTTTTTTTGTTTTTTGTTTTGTTTCTTTTTTTTTTTTTCCAATAAGTGTTTAAAGGATTGACTATGGGTCCTTTTACCCTCAAAACAAGCACTTTTCCAGTTGTGCTGTTACTTAGCCTCATCAGTTGATAGGATTTGTTTATATTTTTTGGTTTGTAATATTAGATCATATTTTTATTGTAAGTCATTATTTTTATAAATAGCTCTTAAAAAGTTTTCTCTCAAAAATGTTTATCTATGAATATACTGTAGAATAAAGAATAAGATACTGGGAGAATTAAACTAGGAATAACATGTGACTTAGGCCCTATGCTCGGAAGGGTGATTCCGTCTCTAGGTATCATTAATAAAATGTTAGCTTTGCATATCTGATTAGTCCCCTACGTACTCTAAAAGTTTGTAAATGTTCATAATAATATAAAGCCAATAATGTAAAGTCAATAATCAATTACTTGGTTTCTCTTAGCCTTCGATTTATGTATTTATTTTTAAATCACTTATTGTATATTATTAAACTCATTGCAACGTATGTATAAAAAGATTAATTAAAAAAAAATTGGTGGGCAGTGGTGGCACATGCCCTGAGTCCCAACAGTGAAGTGGCAGCAGGTCTGATTTACAACGTGAGATCCAGGACAGCCAGGGCTACACAGAGAAACCCTGTCCTGAAAAACAAAAACAAACAACTCTAAGCAAACACACAAAAACAGTTTTAGCTTGCTTTGCTGATATTAGAACCCTGTATCATGTACAGTCACAAAGAAAGATTTTTCTTATATCTTTGCTACTGGTATAATTTTAAAATTTTAAGCATAACAATTGTTACTTGTTAAAATCAGTATCAGATAGTTTTCAAATGACTAATTCTAAGGTTGAATAGTTCTAGTGTTACTTTGAAATAGCAAAAGTGGTTTGTTATGACTTTTGATGCATGATTTTAAAATTGATAGGCTTTATATTATAATTACTGTTGGGTTTTTTTGTTATTTTCTTTAACTTCTAGGTTTGATATTCGCTTAATGAAAGAAGGACGCATGAAAGGACAAGCGTTTGTCGGACTTCCAAATGAAAAAGCAGCAGCTAAAGCCTTGAAAGAAGCTAATGGCTATGTTCTTTTCGGAAAACCCATGGTGGTTGTATCCTTTAAACCAGTCTACCCTAAAACCATACACATTTTATCAGGTGGATATAAGTAACTAATATCAAGTTATCATTGATAGTATCAACAATTGCTTGAGCGTGAGTTGTCACTTAACAGTTAATATGCCTTAGCTCAGTCAGATGACAGACTTAATCATTATTTGAAAGTAATCGTAACTTTAGCAATGGAAAGAGAAGGCCAGATAAGTCTGTACGTTTGTGCAGCTCTAAGTTATTTCCTCCTGTTAAACTCAAGGCATAGTACCTAGAAATATATTGGAGTCACTGGAAGCGATTCCACTGTACTTTAATTGTAATTCACATTTCTACTTTGGTATTTCAGTGACCAAGATAGATCATTGCATAACTCTCTTGTAGTAGTAAATTCAAGTTTTACATTAGAAATCAGTGAAAGTATGGTTGAGAAAAGTGACAGTTTCAAGGAAAGGTAGATGTTTTCTATTTTTTTTCAAATTGTGAAGATCATGCAAATGTTAGGGAAAATAATTTTTAATCTTCTATATTAGATATTAGTATTGTATATTATGAATTCTTGTATATTAGATCTTGACTATCTAAAAAAAAAACACTTTTATGTTCACTATGGAAGCCTTAATGTTAACATAATAGCAGTTTGCTCGATCTGCTAGACCAAAACATGATTCTAAAGAAGGAAAACGGAAGTGATACAAACAAATAAAGGTAAGTGAGAATAAAACATCAAGTAGAGTTAAAAATATAAGGAAATTTGAAAGTATTATAGATTACTAATTCCAATATTTTCTGAGTTTTTAAGAAAATTTCTGTATATACTGTTTATTCTCATTTAGTTCAGAATTATAACTAGATTAAGTTTGTGTGTAACAATTTTAGAGGATTTATAAAGAGAATGTATTGGTTGTTATTTTATGTTTTCTACATGGTGATGTTTTTAATATCTAACCTATGTTATAATCACTTGGAGAGCTTGATAAAAACAGATTGCTGGCTCTACACCTCAAGAGTTTTGAGTCAGTAATTTTGAGGTGGGTAAGCAGTAACCCCATTTATTGTTTCAGTAAGGGATTCGCAGCATGTAGTAATTGCAAGTATTGCAAGGAACAATATATTGCACATTCATTGAGTTTGTAGGTAACACTGAGGTGTTTGGTCCAGGGACCACGTTTTCAGAACTGAAGCAGACAGTTACTAAATTCTACAGTGCTATGTATTTCATCCCTTATATTATTAACATTCTTTACAAAAATATGATTCTGAGTTATAATTTGTTTGGAACAGGTAGTTTGAATGATTTGAAGTAGTGAAACTGAAAATTTTAAATTCTTAAGTTGTTTCTTTGAAAAATCAGTGGAAAGAGTCGTTTCTGGATTTTTCGGGGATGGGGGATAGTTAGAGATATTTTACTTGTTGTTATTCTACTCTTTGAGCCTGGAAGAATATGAAAATTATTGGTGAAAATTGCCATTTAGCTGAAAAAGAATCATATCAAAATAGAATTATTTGCTTACTGTTTAATCTTTGTGAATTTCTTGGAATATTTAAGATTTATGGTCAAGAGAGTCAGATGTCTCAAAAATGCTCTACAGAAAAAAATAATGAAGAATTTCAGTCTTTATTTTATTAAATTGTTTAAAAATCTATTGCTAAAGATTAGAAAAAAAATAAACTACATTCTGCTGTTCTTCTTTAGAAGCATTCCTGCGTAAATACTGCTGTAATACTGTCATACAAGTGTATCCTTTCTTGTTGTATCCTTTTGGGGCAGTGGTTTTGTTTTGTTTCATTTTGTTTTCCAGAAGTCCTTTGTCTGCCTTTTATCATTTATCCAGATTAAGTACTTTTTATTCTTTATTCAAATGATACATTTCTCAAATTAGTTTTGTTTCCTAGAAAAATACTTTACATGTATTTTAGATTCCCTGGTTAATATTCTATCCTATTATATAAGTCAATGTGTTTCTATCATGGAAAGTTAGTGAATCAAGTCACTTGGTATATACAATTTCTTGACCACAGTATATGATAATATTTCTTGTATATGTGAATTTCTTCAATTTAATTCAGGAACATGCTTCCTGTTTTGTGTTATATCCCATTTAATTGTTGTTCTAGTTTCTTTTTTGTTGCTGTGATAAATATCCTAACAAAAATGACTTAGTGAAGAAGAAGGGATTTACCTGTCCTTCAATTTATAGTTCATTGCTGTAGGGAAGTCAAGGCATGAATTTAAAGCATAATGTCCACAGTCAAGAGCAGAGAGAAAGAGAGAGAGAGAGAGAGGGAGAGAGAGAAAAGGAGAGAGAGAGAAAGAGAGAGAGAAAGAAAGAAAGAAAGAGAATAAATCTATAGTTGCCTAGTCTGAGCTAGCTTTTTCCTGTTATATGCTGTTTATGGTACCCTTTCCTAAGGAATGGTGTTACCCACAATTGGTTGGATCTTACATCAGTGAACAGTCAAAACTATGGTATGTGCTCATACCAATATAGTCTAGATATCGCTTTATTAAGACTTTTCCCAGGTAATCCAATATTGTGTCAAGTTGATAACTAAAACTTAAATTAAAAGTTTTTCTGTATAATATGTTGTAAAATTTGACTGGGAAATGATCTTTTTCTGTTAATAGTAAATATATTGAAAAAGACCAAGATTTCTATAAAAAAAAAAAAAAAAAAAAAAAAAAAAAACAAAAAAAAAAAAAATAAAAAGAGTGCCTTTAACAAGTAGAAGGATTTCCTTTACTCTTTGTCTTTTCAAAACAAGAAAATTCCAAAAACAAAATTTAAATACACACACACACACACACACACACACAGAATGACAGATAAGACATGTTTATCTAGTTATATAGTTAGTAAATTATCTTCTAGAAAAAAAACAATGATTCCAGGCTGTATGATGACTATCTCTCAGAACAGCCAGTCTCAAATTCTGTACATTTAAATTGTAAGAATTTTAAAGTTTATAATAATAATTTTTTGTTGATGTTTGTTTTCTGTCTTAGAGATTGATTCTAATATATTAATACAGAGAGAACCACCAAAGAAGATAGTCGATGTACAAGTATTTCTAGAGTCTAGATTCTGTCTCAAAGCTAATAAATCAGAATTACTGGAATAATGTCTTGTAATATAATTTGAAAGTTTTACTTAGTAATAGAAAGAACCACTGACAAATATATATTTTTTTAGGAAAATAAAAATCCTAAAGATTTTGTGGGCAATGTTCCTATTATGAGTCCTTTAAAACTGCTCATAATTATGTTATTTGCCACCCTAAGAGTAGAAGTTTACCAAATTTGAAATTATAGTCTCTTCATATTCACAATTGAAATATTTTAATTTTTATTATTATAAGTAGCCTTTCTTTACATATGTCTTGTACTGACATGATTCACTAATTTTCTGCAAATAAATATTGGGTTTTCAAAACTTAATTAATGGAATTATTATGATTATTTTTAATGGGCCTTTGTGATGTTTTAGGTTTCCTCTGAATCCCGTATCTTTCAAGTACTGTGGAACTTTGAGAAAAGAAACTGACCATCTGGACTGTGGAACTGTGCGTAACAACTTTGAAAGCATTAAAAAATTACATATCTTCAAATTAATGTTTGGAGATACATTGTAATGGCTTATCATATATATAATAAATTATTTTTTCCCAACAGTGTCCATAAGTTTTCATTACTCGGTTTATATATCTAAAGAAGTGTAACTCAACAATAAATATGAACTTTTATTGATAACTTTATAGCACTATTTATACATTTTTCTTTATGATACTCATACTTTTATTTTTACCTTTGTATATATATAGATACTGTAAACATATTTTACAAGGATTTATGACTTAAATAAGAGATTTCAGTTATGTTTTTTCTATTTACTGGTCTCTTCCCCATAGGTTTAAGAAAATACCTGAAATTGAGATAATTTCTTTAGCTCTTATCTCTTAAGTGCCATCATTGGCTTTGACTTCCACTGGGTTCTGGTGGGGTTTCATGGTAAGTGGTATCACTGCCAGGGGCCAGATCCAGCTATTCTTTCTTGATTCCTCTTAAGGTAGCAGAGGGGGATGAGTGTCAGTTGGGGCAAGACTTGGTCTTATGAAATATTTAAGGTGTTTACCTGTCTTAAGTCTTAGTCACTTTGCTACAGTAGCTGACCTGCCTGTCTGAGTTCCTATGAAACCAGAAACTGCAGTCTCTGGCATTTAGCACATCATCATAAAACAGGAGGGAAGTAAAGTAGCCTTGTTCTGTCTCGTCACCAACTCCAAGATTAACTCCCAGCCTGCTAGTTGAAGCCACTAGAAGAAAAAAGGCACTCTGAAAATTTATTTATTTTAGTGTTCATTTCTTAGTTCTTCAGTTCTCCATGAAGTTTCTACAAAAGCTCTCCAAAAAGTTCTCTCTAAAACGTTCTCTCTGCTCTCTTCTAATCTTACTTTTTTGTCCTACTCTGATGTCACAATAATGCCCTTACTCTCAATATCATTACTCCCAGTGCTATGCCTTTTCTCCTAATGCTATTACTCCCAGTGTCTTTACTTCTCTCTAAAAGTTTTCTAAAAAAGCTCTTCTCTAAAAAGTTCTCTCTAAAAGGTTCCTCTTGAGTTCCATTTAAAAAGTTCTCCCTCTCTCTTTGTCCTCAGCACTTATACATCTTTCAGAATACATGATCACATGGTAAAGAGTTCGTCAAAAGTTTACACATAAAATTCAAATCATAAATTGAATAAGTTTACAACAGAATGCTTATATGCATATCTCTTAGGAGTAATTATCTGGCTAAACATTCATCATCTTTCACTAGCTCTATAGATTTATGGAAAGAGTTAAAGACGATAACTAAGTTACCACTGAAGTTTTGTATAGATAAACCCAGTCAATATTTTATCTTCTGTCCTTGCACCTAGAGTAAATCCTCAGTTCCTTTTTTATGACCTTTGGTTGTTTTACAACCTATTAGAATGTGCTATAAGTTGAAAATGCCTGCTTGCTATCTCAGAAGCAGTTTAACTTGTGACACTTGAACACTGGAAGAGTTCTCTTTGTAGTTTTGAATATCAGAGAGGACTTAATAGCAGTCCTATATTAAAAGCTTAACAATTACTAACATAGAATTAGGAATTCTTATAGATTCATTAAGAATTAAGAAATCATCTATTTGTTTATATAGCACCACTTCAAGACAGCATAATAGTAATAGAGAAATCTGCTCAAGAGTGGGCTAATACCTACTGATTGTAAGATATATTTAATAACAGGAAAAGCCTAGAGTTCCTTTCCATTATGCTCTGTCATCCTGATGATGTCATTATTTATGAACCCAAAATAAGAGTTATTACAGAGTAGAAGTGCTGATCATATAATTTGAATTTGTAGAAAAAGCCCTATCAGCTAATTGAATACTTATAATCAACTGCTTTAAACAAGTCCCTTACATTTTACTAGAATTATAATTGCCTAAATGAATGTCAGATAATGACCATGGAGGTGAAATTTTCTGTTAAATACATGTTTTTAATGTACTTAACAGAAAAATGTTCTTTAAAGGAAAAGTGGCATTATGAAATTAAGGGAGATTCCTTACCTTGGTGTGCAATATGTAAAGCTTCATTGCATGTTCTTTTCTGTTTATACCACATGTGGTCAGATATGTGATGTGTGATCTCTCAGGATTAAAGGTTAAGAAAGTAGTCATTTCCACAAGATTTTGATAATTTCATAATCTTGATTAAGTAAATTATTCAGATAAGCCTTGAAGTAGCTGTTTCTTGGAAGGTTTTATAAAGGAAATACTTTGAAAATTAAGATAAAAATATATAAATCTGAAAGAAGAAAGGGGCAGGTTTTTTACCAAGATCTTTGAGAATCTAAAAGTTAGAAAATTCTTTGCGCACTTGCATGTGATTTTCAAGAACTTAGAAAAAGTTTGCTTTGCAAGATGATGCTACCTTCTGCTGCTCACATAACAGTGTCAAGGAATAGCAGCATACACCGTAGCAACACATATGTCTTGTAGAATTTATACTAAGTCTAACTTGTTTTAATTTTAAAATTACATAGCTGGGCAGTGGTGGCGCACGCCTTTAATCCCAGCACTTGGGAGGCAGAGGCAGGCGGATTTCTGAGTTCGAGGCCAGCCTGGTCTACAGAGTGAGTTCCAGGACAGCTAGGACTACACAGAGAAACCCTGTCTTGAAAAACCAAAAAAAAAAAAAAAAAAAAAAAAAAAAAAAAAAAAAAATTTAAAATTACGTTTAGAGAGTGAGTGTGCTGTATGTCTGTTTCTGTGTTGTATATACTCTATCGCACGTATTTTTCTCCATATTATCTCAGTAAGAACACATTTTATGAAAAAACTAAAATGTTAACATTTATAACCTCAAAGATCATGCAAGGAATGTTATTTTATCATAGCTGAATTAAACTTGACTTCAGCAACATAAAAAATTTAAAGTTCTTCAAATTTTTGAATATCAACGGATTACTGAACATGAATCAAAGAAAGAAGATGAAATGAGAAATTATGAGATCCTGTTAAAGGATTGTCTAAAGGTTATTTGAGAATGAAGTTTAATTACGAATTGATAGCGTTCTACTTTCCGAAGCTAAAGGGAGTAAACAAGTAGAAGAATATAATAAAATTTAAAAAATAAACCCACAAGTAGGAACAGTAGGCGAAAAAGTGTAAACAAATCTGGTTTGGAGAAAAGATTAATAAAATTGAACAGGTTGTAGCCACACTGCTGAGAAAAAGACCAATAAGAAATACAGTTAAAAACATGAAAGGCCTCATTTCATATCCAAAAATTTCTGAACACATGTTGAACATCTTTTTAAATTGAGCGAATATATCCACAACATAATGGGTATATATCTATGTAATGATCATAATCAAGAAGATTATCAACTTAAGAGTAGGAGGGGAACACAGGAACAGTTCTAGAAAGAGAGTGGAGGGGAAAGTGATGTAATCCTATTTCATTTAAAATAAAAGATTTCTATGAATTATTTTACCATTTTTTAAGGCTAAAATCTCTTATAGTCAAGGTCTTGTAGACAATCTCTCCCTTTAAATCTGTGTATGAAATTTACTGTTAAAGTTTAGATACAACAAAAATTCACTGTTGAATTCTGTCAAACATGAAAGGAGAAATGTTCAATTCTTCCTCTAGTTTGAAATTTATTTGCAACAATATTTAAGACTATATTAAATGAAGCCACAGGTCACACTTGCTCATGAATATACAATAAAAAATTTTAAATATAATAATATTTAAAGGTGACCATCAGTTTTGCCAAGTGACTTTTATCTTGGGAGATGCAAACATGTTCAGCTTTTGAAAATTAGTATCATTAATCATAATATAAAAGGGTAGAAACAGGAAGAAAATGACAGAATTATTTAATCCTAACAAAAATTCAGGAAATCAAGTGTGGAAGAAACCTGCATAACAATACAGACTTTAAGCATGAAGAATTTTCACCTGAAATTAAGAACAACCAGAGAATGCATGAAGTCATTCTTCCCATTCAAGTCTTAGAGCCAGTGGAGGAGGAGGAGTGATAATGATGATGATATTACAATAAAGCCATGGATATTAGGCACAAAGACAGTACATTGTTCACATTGAGCATTCCCATGATAATTGACATGGAAAACTGAAGAATTAGCTAATGGGCTACACTGAGTATTAAGAATTACTAGATTTAAAAATAACGTGTATTTTACTAGGGTCTGGCAGCAAGCTATGAGAAATTGAAATTTATTATATTTTTTCAAATCTTACCAAATATTATAAATGGTAAATTGTTCTTGACCTAAATGCTCAAAACAACATGTTTATTGACATGTATATTAGAAGACTTTAGGATGCCTACCTTTCTTGTGATTCATCCTTTTTCGAATACCACAGTTGGCTATAGTGTTTATACTGACAAAATAACTCAGAAATCTTTGTAAAAGGAACAGTAATACAGAACTCATGTTTGATAACATCTGTTTAAGACTTCAAAACTAATCAACATCTTTTTTTCAGGATAAAAGACATAAAAATAACTGAACAAAACACTTTCAGGAATGTATTCCACATAAATGTGATAAGCTCAGGCTTTGTCATAGTGAGATGCCAATTTACTAATCATAAAGGGTAATGTTTTGTGTTTTCATAAATACATGGACACACAGATTACAATATTAGCAACCATTGGGAAAAAACAAAATATCCTCATGGAAAAACATTCAAGAGACATGCATATTATAGAATGAAAAACTAAAACTTAAAAATACAAGATAAAGCACAGTTAAGCAAGGAGTTCATAAAACACAGGTTGTTTGATTATTTTAAGAATTTGATGTCAGTATTTTGCTTTTCACAGTACTATTAAAATAACAAAAGCATAACTAATACAGAGAAAAAATCTTTGCAAAGCATATACTAATGTCAGTTGTATCTAAAGTATATAAAGGAGTCAGAATAGAAAAAGAAAATGGACAGCACACAAAAATGGAAAGCTAATTTGAATAGACATCACAGGGGCCAAAGGATACAGATTAGCACTCAAAATATAATTTAACATCACATGCAATTGGAAAGTGAAGTAATAGTAAGATAGCACCACCAAATACATTCCCAAAGTAGCAATGCACGACAATCAGGATGCTCACACATTGGGGAAATTATAAAGAAACCAACCGTAACACTTATAATGACAGCATTTTCAACAAATTATGTAAAGGCAGACTCTAAGAAGTACAAGGCTTCCTAGACAACTAGTCTGAATTCAAATGTAGGTAAGAGAGTTCAGTACAAAATGATGTGAGAATTTGGGAACACCACAACTAATTCTATAGTGTGGTTCTCTTTCAAAGGGTAATTTGTCAAAAGTACAAGTCTATGCATCAGACAGTAGATTTTACTGTGTGTGAAATGTATATAATAAAACTCGTTCTGTGTCCTTTGTGATTTGTGTATTTGCTTGTGATTAGAATATTTATGGTATGCTTTGCTCCACATTGGATATGTTTTATTTTGTAATATCAAGCAATTATCAGACATTAAACATAGAATTTTCTCCCTTTATCTTTTGAAGTAGTTTTCTTTAAGAATGTATTTGAAGGATTTTTCTAAGTCTTTGTTCTATTTTGTATATAAAGTGTCTCCACTTTTGGTGGAGAGGCAGGCTCATCACTGGCTTGTATTTCTCTAAGTCCACTTGAGGATATTTGTTGTTATTATCAGTATACATAGGATCATTTTACCTGTATCTGCGGATGGTAATGTAATGTTTTAAACTCTTAACTCTTGCTTTTTCTACCTCTCTGAACCTTGATTTCCACAATAATTGTAGATGACACCAATCCAGTAGTAATGTTTAGCAGAAATGTTCACATAAATTTATAAAACATCTGTTTTACTACTCTTGCTATATATTATATGATATATTGTAACTTGTAAGTATATATTACAGAAGAATGCATATTCTGGGAGATTGATACCTATGACCCGACCCACTTTATAGTCAAGAAAAATAAGCATGAAAGAATTTACCAAAAAGAATTACACTACTGTTGCTCTAATATTCTCCAGATACAAAGCTTCAGACAGGATTTTGTACTGGCCCCAAATTTATAAGATTTTCTTTGGATTTACTTTATTTTACAAAACCTCTTTTTAAAAGAAAATTACCAATTCTTTCAAGATTATCAAATTATTAGGTAGAGGTACAAGATGCCAGCCAATGGTTGTGCACATTTTTTTAATCATTTTATTTATTTACATTTAAAATGCCTCCCTGTCTACCCTCCATGAGCCTCCCATCCCAACCCCTCCCCTTGACCTCTAAGAGTGTGCTCTCCCACCCATGCCAACTCACTCCTCTAGCAATCCTCTTCTCTGGGGCATCAAGTTTTTACAGAACCAAGCACTTCCCCGCCCCCCACTGAGGCCAGACCAGGCAGTCCTCTGCTACATATGTAGTAGGTGCCATGGACCAGCCCATGTATGCTCTTTGATTGGTGGCTTAATCTCTGGGGACTCTGACAGGTCCTGTTAGTTGATACTGTTGTTCATCCTATGGGGTTGCAATTTCCTTTAGCTCCTTCAGTTCTTCTAAGTGTTCCATAGGGGTCACCGGGCTCAGTCCAATGGTTGGCATCTGTGTCCATCTCAATCAGATGCTGGCAGAGCCTCTCAGAGGACAACCATGCCAGGCTCCACGCCCTATCTCAAAAATTTGACCCAGAATTGTTCTTATCTAAAGGAAATGCAGGGGCAAAAACATGGAACAGAGACTGAAGGAAAGGTCATCCAGAGACCTGCCCAACTTGGGATCTATCCTTTGTCTTGCTCTGAAACCAATATCTAGGTTTTGCCAGGGCTTTACCTGCCTATGCCCCAACACAAGGTCCTCTCCCATGCCACATCCAGCATTTCTACCCAGTCAGATCTACCATGCAACTAATATATTTCAATAATAACTTTAATTATCAATGACCCCAATTCTCCAGTTGAAAGATACAGGCTGGCTAAATAGATCAAGACATAGAATTCATCTGTCTTCTGTCTACAGGAAACACAGCTTTAAAATAGCCGTTGCCTTAGAATAAAAAGGTGGATAAAAGTAATCAAATAGGAATAGAAGGCAAGTAGATGTTGCTATCTGATTTTCTGACAAAAGGACTTCAAACTAAAATTAATCAGAAAAAACAAAGAGGAACATGTCATTCTCACCAAGGGACCAGTTACTTGAGAAGACACTGCTGTCTAAAACATATATACACCAAACATATATACAACAAATTTTTGAACCCAATTTCAAAAAAAAAAAAATGAAAAAACAAAAGGCTAGATTTAAGGACACAGATTAATATAAACTAATCAATAGTAGGTGATTAAAATACTTTCTCCAATAGATAGGTAAATCAAATGAACTAACATACCTACAGAATAATTCTGTCCAAACACCAAAGATTACACATATTGAAATGATTCCTGTATCTCCTCTGGCAAAAATACAATTATACAAATTTATAACAAACAAATCTCCAGGAAATACACTCATGGAGATTAAACAATTCATTACTGAATGATGAATATAGAAAAAGAAATCAAGAAAGAAAAGTGTTCCTAGAACTAAGTGACTGGAAACATAACAGAACCTCGGGGACATATCGAAAGCAGCTTCATTAGGGAATTGTATAGCTCCATGTGTTGTCTACATTAAGAAGAGTGGGACCATGTAAACAAAAAAAAGGGGGGGATCTTACTTTACGTTGGAAAAAAGAACATACATATATTACTTGATGGAACTAAAAACCTTGGAAGAATAAGAGCAACCCAACTCCAAGTTAGTTGATGCAAGAAATACTACAAGAGCAGATATCAGAGAAGGCATGCTTTCTTGGGACCAGTGGGGCACAGGTGGCAGGTATTAAAGGAGCTTGCAGAAGTGTTCAGATGAGCTTGTTGTGAAGTTTCTCACCTGCTCTCAGAGTCTGTTATTGACTCTGTGCCACCTCACCTGCAACCTGCAAGGGCATGTAGGGTCAGGCAGCAAGTAGTCTAGGGCACAGGCAACACCCACTGAAGTCAGACACCAAACCAAAGACACTATCTCTACTTCTTTTCAATACTGGGTTATTACTAGCTGAAGCAATAAAGTATGTGAAGGAAATATAAATAGGGAAAAATGAAATTGTTATTTGCAGAAGACATGATACTATACAATAATGATTCCCAAAATTCTGTGTATAAACTTCCAGAAAAAGTAAATTAAAAATGTGACAGTATGCAGAATTAGCTTGAACAAATCAATAGCTTTTGTATACACCACCAACAAAGAGGAGATCATGGACAAACTTCTACTCACAGAGGCCTCAAAGAAAATAAGAGTAGACCTAACCAAAGAAGTGAAGAACTTCTGTAATGAAAATGTCAAATCTGTGACAAAGATAAAGATACAAGAAAATGGAAAGACACACGAAGCTTATTATGGGTTAGTAAAGTTAATGTTGTAAAAATAACTATTTTACAAACATTAAATATAACCAGTATAACTCTGTCTTCTTTCACAGGAATAGTAAAAAGTACTCTAAAATTAATTTGAAAACACAAAAGAGCCGAGATAGCCAAAAGAATACCGAACAAAACCAAAAAGTATGTGGGATTACTATTCCAGATTTTAATACATTTTATAGAGCTGTAGGAATAAAAATAATATACTGGAATAAAAACTGTAGATCATCAGTGGAACAAAACTGAACACACAAACATGAGTACACATAACTTCAGCCATTTAATATTTATAAGCCTGAGTAGAGAAAGCGTCTTCAACAAATGATGCTCAGAAAACTGGATGTCTACATAAAGAATGAAATTAAACACATATTTGTCACCTTGCACAAAACTTGATTCCACATGGGTCAAATACCTAAATCAAACCTGAAAACTAAGTACTCTTAATGATATAGGTGTAGAAAAGGACTTTCTAAATAGTACTTCCATGTGGTCTAGAATTAAGGCCAACAATTGACCATGGGGTTTCATAAAACTCAAAATCTGCACATACAGTTAAAACCAAACAAATCTACTTGAAGAGGAGTTCCACAGAATTAAAGATAATCTTTAACAGATATATATCAAAAGATTAATATCCAGATTATAAAGAACTCAAAAAATAAAGTACCAATAATCAAATGACCTATTAAAAATGGACTTGAGACCTGAACAAAGAGTTCTCATAAGAAAAACAGTCTAAGAAGTTTCTAAAAAAAAAAAAAAAAAAAAAAAAAAAAAAAAAAAAAAAAAAAAAAAACAAACTGTTCATCAGCACTAACAATGAGAAATATGAAAACCAAAACTCTGAGACTTCATCTTATACCATTTAACATGGCAAAGAGCAATAAAACCACCCCACCAACAATAAATACTAGAGAGGGTTGAGGGAAAGAACCCACATTTTTCATTGTTGGTGAAATTGAAAACTGGAGCAATCATTATGAAAACCAGTAAGGAGAGTTATCAAAAAGCCAAAAATGTACTCTATGACCTAGCTTTATCACTACTTGTGTTTTTGGGTACATGCCCAAAACATGACACCATATTCCACAATATTCACTTGGCCATGGTCATTGATGCTGTATCTAAAATAGCTAAATTTCCCTCAAACAAAGAGTGGACAATGAGAATGTGATTTCTATACACTATGGAATACTATTCAGTTACAAAAAATTAAATAATGTATTTTGAAGGTAAATGTTTGAAACCAGAAAAGATTACATTTTGTGAGGTTATCCAGACCCAGAAAGATATACGTTATATGTTCTGTCTCTTTGGAGTCTTCTAGCTCCAAATATTTAGAAGTAAGTACATATACTGGAACAACTACAGAACCAGAAAATGAGACTATTGCCAGGGTAGGTGCTTGTGGGTTCAACAGAGAGAGGGAAAGCAGGATACAAATGATCAGATTGGGTAAGTGCCTCTAATTAGGGAGAGAGAAGGGGGTGGCAAAGAGGGTAACATAACTATAAGGATATCTGAAAAAGTCATGCAGAAACATACTATTGACTATACTTTTTAAAAAGCCCTTAAATGTATGCAAGTCTATGTATAAATATACATGTAGAGTTTAAATGAAAATTTCTCCCTGTGCTAGTAACAGTGCTCCCTCCAAGAGCCAAAGAAAACTGTTTTTGTTGTTGTTAGTTTTTCTTCTTTTTGTTGTAGTTGTTTTCAAATGAAAATGTGAAAATGACTTCCATAGGCACACATGTTTGAATGATTGGTTTCAGTTGGTGAAACTGTTTGAAACCATTTAGGTGGAATGGCCTTGTTGAAGGAGGTGTGCCACTGTGATTAGATGTTGGGGTTTCAAAAGTTCAATTTTCAGTCTGTTTCTGTCTCTGTCTCTGTCTCTGTCTCTGTCTCTGTCTCTGTCTCTGTCTCTCTCTCTCTCTCTCTCTCTCTCTCTCTCTCTCTCTCTCTCTCTCTTCTCTCCCTCATTCCATTCCTCCCTTCCTCCCTACCCCCAACTTGTGGATCTGGATGTAAGTTCTTAGTTACTGCTCCAGAGCCATGCTTCCCTGTCTGCTGCCATGTTGGTTGCATTATGGTCATGGACTCTCCATCTGAAAACATAGCAAGAATCCTATTAAATGTTTTCTTGTATTAGTTGCCTGAGTCATGATGTCTCTTCACAGCACTAGAGAAATAACTAAAACAACCACCTAACCACAAATAACAACTACAATCCAACACCAAGCGCAAGAAACCCTCCTTTTATTATTGGTTAGGGTTGTCTGAGATAGTTCCAATGCATCACAGTCTATTGCTATCTTTCTTGTTGCCTCCCAGAGGTGTAAAGTAAATCCCTATTGCTGAAAATATCCTACACTTTACACTTCAGACACAAGGCCTAGAGTCCCCGAAGCTGGAACTGATTTGTAAACCTCCCTGAGAACTAGATTTCATGCTATCAGAGGGCACTAAACAAGCTTCCAAAAGTGGGAAGGAGCCAACAGTCTTACCCAGCTATGATGCTTATGACCCAACACAACAACAAGCATGGCACAATAACCCTAAGGGTGCAGTAGTGGCATTCTTACCTTAGTGGTAACCAACAGCTCTCCAAAATTTTCTGCCTGTTACTGAAAACCTATTCAACTACCCAGGTGAAATGAAATCAGGGTTAGTGGAGAAGAGCCTACCACTACCACTTCTTTCAAATTGTACAATCCCTAATTACATTTTAAACAACCACATATACCCATAGATAAGTGAATTCCTCAACTCCATTGAGGAAACTTCACTGTGCAACATATAGAAATCGTTACAGATCTCTACAATCAAATAAAATGAAGACTTGTTGAGCCCAGTCCTAATGGACACATGAACAAATCAACTCATGCACCTATGGTTCAGAGCACATTGCAGAAGAAAGGGTGGAAAGATTGTAAGAGCCAGAATATTAGGAAAGTTGCTGTGGGACTGGCTCCTAGCCATGTCAGATGCTACACCAGTTAATTCTCACTAAAGTGCCTGTCCAAACTTGAGCTGAGCTAGTACAACAGTAGATATGCCAAAGTGGAGGGGGAAAGATTGTGAGGCCTCAGCCCTAAGCCAAGACTACAGGCTTGTAGACTAAGGAATACTAACAGTGGGAGGAAAATAGTCCTACCTAGGAAGGAGCAGATAACTAGTTATCCAATACCAAGTGATTAACCTTGAAAACATACAATTATCACATTCAAACTGAGTTTATTATATTTAGAAATATATGTGTACATACATATATACACTTGACAGTAACTAATAAAAATAGGCCATAATTTTGAAAGAGAGCAAAGAAGTGTATATGAGGGGCATTAAAGGGATGAAAGGAAACAGGTAAATAATATAATTTTATAATATTAAAATATAAGAATTTTAAAAGAAAAATTTATTTCTCAAATACATCTAAGATTTGATAAATTGTTTCGTTAAAAAGTTGTGTTGAAAGACAGTCCCATTGTAGTAATGTTAAGTCAAGGTACTTTTCATGATTGTCACAAGAGGTATGCATTCATAATGTGTGGTAAAGTACCCATCTCTTGCTTTTCACATTCTGTCCTTTGATCAAATAGTATTTGCCTGGTTAATAGGATATAGCAAAGTGAATAGCCTATTTCAATAAAAATAGCAAACCTTTCAATGTCTTGATATCAAATTTATGAAAATTAAAAATTTAATATAAATAATTTTAAAATAAAGATAAAAAGATAATTCAAAAAATATAGTATATATGTGATGGCAAGACTCAAATTTCTAAAATGCAGATTTGTTAAGCTATGTTGTTTTGTTGTTATTAATATTTTTATTCAGTGATATGACTTATATGCTATTTAGGGTTTCAAAGGCTATCATCATTGACTATCACTGGGAGCTTGATGGTGGAAAGATCTATTTTTAAACAAATATAGGTTGTAAGTGGATTTTTTGCTGTCATAGAACCCTGGGCATATTTTCAGAGGACATTCACAATTTCTCAAAACTGCCTTCTTTTCTCATCTTATACCTTTCCTACCTGGGTGCTTCCTTTTTCAGGCCTGCAAGGAGAATTTCTAGAGGGAACTAGACCAAGCTCCCTGATGTAATGAGGCATCCTATCCCCTTTGCCAGAATCTATCAGAAACAACTCAGAAGCATTGTCTACAGTCAAACATGGGGGCCATTATCCAAAGTCATTCACCAGGAGGTGAAGATCATAGGGATCCCTACACCTCCCCACAGAAGATGTGATTATGTGACTATGCATTGCTGCACACCTAAAATAAAACCACTGGCAAGGAACTAGTTCATGCATAAAAGTAACTTAAACAAGTAAACACCAAGAAAAATATGACCATTTGGGGACATTTTATATTCAACCTAAAAAAATGGCAAATATAAAGGTGTGTTTTAAATGATGTTTCAAAAGTTCTAAATTAACTCTTGGTTGAAATGTAATTTCATGGAATAAGAACTGTATTTGAAAAATCAAACATTTTATTTACAGTGACATTTTTAGAACTTTTCAGGCACATGACACAGAAATGCAAAGATATTGGATGCAGTCTATAAGAAATACTGTTTAAATAATGGTGAACACATAATTTTTGTGTAATCATTACAATTATATCTTCAGTGCATTTTATTTTTCAGTTGTTTATAAATAATATGAAAAAACCTCTATATTAGGCAACCCTACAGGTGTTATATTCAAATCTTAATTTTAAGACTTTACCTAGTCAAAGCCATCCGAAGTAATAATAATCTTGCCAGAGAGATTACCTTACTTGATTTAAAGCTATACTTCTGAACCATTGTAATTAAAATATAGTAACACTGGCCTAACAACAGACACATATATCAATGGAATAGACTAGTGGTCCTATCTATAAAGCTGCACAGCTACAGACTCCCAGCTTTTGACAGACTCCAAAAACAACGGAGAAAATAGAAAAAAAGACAGCTTATTTAACAATAATACTGAAAACTTGGATGCCTACACTTAGCAGAATGGAGCTATATGTTTCTTTCACATTGCACAAAAATCAACTCCAAATGAATCAAAGACATCAACGTAAAACCCCAAACTCTGAAACTCTGGAAAAAATAGATATATACTACAAGATACATAATTAGGTTAAAGCTTTCTGAGGTGAACTTCACTTGCTCAGGAAATAAGGCAATTGACAAATGAAATTTTAAGAAGTTATAAAGTTTTTGTACCACAATATATACTCTCAATTAAGTGAACAAGCAGCCTACAGAGAGAAAAAATTGTGAATATATATATATATATATATATATATATATATATATATATATATGATGGAGGAAAAACAAAATTCACAGAGCTCAAGAAACTAAACAATAAAAAAGCAAACAACACAATCAAAAATTGGTTCAGAGAATTAAACATAATTCTGAAAAAAAGAATTACAAATAGCTAATAAACATTTAAGAAATGTTAAACATCATTAGCCTACAGATAAATGTGAATTAAGAGTTTTTATGATTCAATGTCAATTCAGTTAGATGAATATTACTAAAGAAGTGACAGCAAATATTGAAGAGGTTATAGAAAAGGAGACTCCTTATTACTTATCAGTGGGAACATAGATTTGTGCCACCCCTCTAGAAATCAATATGCGGTTCCTTGAAAACCTAAAACTAAAACTTTATGATCCATCTATGCCACTTTTGGATATGTCCTAAATGACTTCACATACTGATTCATGGATCTATTTAGAATATCTAGGTAAAACAATCAGCCTAGATGTACATCAACTCATGAATGGATAATAAAAAGCAGTACATATGCATAATGTATTTTTTGCAGCCATAAAAATCAAGTGACTTTGAAGAAAAGTTGATGGGAATGGAAAATATACTGAATGAAGTAACTAGGCTCAAAAAGATAACTGAATCCAGAGCCGTGCTTTAAATTTAGATTTTGTAAATTTAAATTTGAGTGTATTTACAGAAGCCAATGAACAAGAATGAAGCCATATGGGAAGGTGAACTAAATGGAGGATATTGACCTGATCAAAAGCCTATATCTGGGAAAGTTGTGGATCCAAGTCGGAATACACTACCAGTACTCCCTAAATGAATACATTGTCAAACTGTCTTCAAGGTATGTATTTATGTAGTAGTGAAATTCTCAGTCTGTGGCAGTGAATTTGAGTTTTTGCAGAGGGTGATGGTTAGTAAATATGGTCCAAGTGTTGAATAAGGGATTAAGAAAGGAAGAAAGATAGATATAAGTGGATAATAAGGAAATAAATACGTTCATAGTACACTTAGTATATTTGAGAAACATCAAAAAATTGAAAGAATAAACATATGCAAAAATGAGAATTAATAAGGCAAGTTTATCCATTAGTAACTATAAAGACATAGCTCACTTTATCTGAAATAATACTGACAATGCATGGTGAGAATGGTAATCTAGTAATCCAATTTTAGATATTTTTTAAACAATGTTATGACAACCATCATAAATGTGTAATATTAGAACCATCAGGCTCTAAAAAACTTAAAAACTTTTATCAATTAAGAATATTGTGAAACAATAGGATCTTATATAACCAGAGTTGTGAATCAAATTTCATTCAAAAGATGTTAAAGTAAATGCTCAATTACATTCGTGAAAGAACTTTAAGATTTTTGTAACATTTGTATCCTGATAATTCATTGTATTTTCTATTATTAAACAGTTTGGTACCTTGAGGAAACTAAATCTCAATGAAAATTATTGAGATTATTTTTATCTTGTATCATGTTACACAATGTTTATTTTTAGGTTAATCAAGCTGGAGATACTACCTACTGAACTTGTCTTTGTGGTTCTGGGGGTTATCCCAGGGCCTAAAGCAAGGCAACCACCCTCCTTCCCCCAGTCTTTCCTTTTTTTGTTCCCTCGCTTTTCACTCCCTTGCTCCTCCCCATTCCTTCTCCTCCTTCTTTCTTTTTTCTTTAGTTTGACACATCCTCATAGGAACATGAGTAAAGAATTGTTTCTTTTTTTCTTTTAAAATTTTGAGAATCCTATATAATATACTGTAATTAAGTCATTTATACTCTCCTCCCACATGTTTTCTCTTAAATTTATGGCCTCTTATTTAATTATTGTTACATGCCTGCAAATGTGCACACACTTGTTCATGTAAGTATGACTGAAGACTGAGCACTTGGCATTAGATAACCTATCAGGGGACTTATCACGATAGAAGACTTACTCTTTCTCTCTCAGTAACCATTAATTGCCTGGAGCTCTTCAACTAAGCATGAGACCCTATGAAAATTTCACTGTCCATATTGAGCCTGTACAGTAAAACAAAGAGATGCCTTTGTAAACTGTGTGGTATCTGAAATAGATGATGAACATTTATCACTGAAACATTGAGTGAATTATTCATAGAAAGTACTGACTTAGAATATTTTAGTTTAATTAATAAGTATGAGCGTCAACTACATTAGAGTTTCCTTGCTTAACTTTAGTATTATTTAAATTATTTTCAGATGCTTATTGCCTTGTAGTGTTCCTTGTTATAAGTATCCTAAAGCAGCAACACATTAAATGATAGGATGGCGCTCAGCTACAGCTCTCTGAAACTTAAAAAATAACAAAATACATTTCCTCTTGATTGATCAGCTGTCATGAAGAAAGAATCATTAGTTTAGTCTCCAAATAAATCCAGAGTTTTAAAGAACTGTGGGCTTATGCTGTAGGTAAAGTGCTGTTTACTTTTTCGCCAGACACATATGCTTTACCTATTGAATGAGAGGACCATGAGTTTTCCGATCCTTACCTCCATTTCTTTGGGGAGCCAAGGTTTGGCAAATATGTGATGCTTAGCATTTTATGCTGAGTTATCCTTCTGTTTTTCTGTACTTTCCCAGTTCTGAATTCTAATACTCTTTCAACCTTTGTCTCATTAGAAAAAAATCTATATTTTCTTTTTTTAAAGTTCATTCATTATGTGGGAGTGATCCTAATCTGTCGTCTTGATCCATTTCAATAGTAATTGCTAAAATCAGTTAGAGTTGATATATTTACTTCACGTGAGAATATGATATGTCAGTTACAAAGCAGCCATATTTGGTTGAGGTTCTAGAAAATTAACAGTTAGGTGTTCAAAGCAAAAAGACAGAGTAGATACTGGTGCAGAAAGGTCATACTGAAGACGCGATAAGGGGTTAAAAACATAGATACAGATCTGCCAAAGAACAGAAGTTCCAGGCACAAATCCACCTGGCAGGAAGTCTTAAATGTCAGTTCGATAAATGTATCATCAGGAAGTGGACCATGTATCCTGGGCAGGAGAAATTATGCTTGACCTGAGACCCAGGCAGAGTCACATGTACATTCTCAGGTGATCTTCCCAAAAAAGTTCCCTAACAAATGACTGTTTCACCACGTGCTATGGAATTTATTGTAGGTCAATTCTTCTTTTGATAGTCTTGTGTAAGGGAATTTTACTGGGTTATATTGATCAGTTCACATTCTAGAATTTCAGATACAACTTGAAATATTCAGAGACAGAAATTTTATGGAAATGATATTACTCCCCTGGTATACTGGTAATTTATGTTTATATTTTTATACAAAATGCAGTAGAATCAGCAGATGGGACCATATGAGATTTAAAAAGTTTATATACAGAAAAAAAAAACCTACCAATAGACAAAAAAGATCAAGAATGGTGGAAAAATCTTTATCAGCTATACTTCAGATAGAGGGTTAATATTCATAATTTTAAAATAATAGGAATAATTAAACACCAAGGAAACAAAATTGACAATGGGCAAAGGAGCTGATGAAATAAATATATATTCTCAATGTTCAAACAGATTAAAATTACTGAGAGATACCATCTAACTCTAGTCAGAATGGCTTTCTTAAGAAATTTGCCTTTCTTCAGATTCTGTTGTTATATCTCCCTTTTCATTTCTCATTTTGTTAATTTGGATACTGTCTCTGTGACCTCTGGTTGGTCTGGCTAAAAGTTTATCTATCTTGTTGAATTTCTCAAAGAACCAGCTCCTAGTTTTATTGATTCTCTGTATAGTTCCTTTTGTTTCTATTGGTTTATTTCAGTCCTGATTTTGATTATTTTCTCCTGTCTACTCTTCTTGGGTATATTTCTTTTGTTGTTCTAGAGCTTTCAGGTGTGCTCTTAAGCTGGTAGTGTGCTCTCTCCAGTTTCTATTTGAAGGCACTTAGAGCTGAGTTTTCCTAACAGAAACTAAGAAAATTCAAAACATCACCAGATCCTACTATAAAAGACTATGTTCAACAAAACTGGAAAATCTGGATGAAATGGACAATTTTCTAGACAGATACCAAATACCAAAGTTAAATTAGGATCACCTGATTTAACCCTCTAAACAGTCCCATAAACCCTAAAAAATAGAACCAGTCATTAAAAGTCTCCCAACCAAAAAAGCCCAGGACTAGAGGGGTTTAGTGCAGAATTCTATCAAACCTTCAAAGAAGACATAATACCAATACTCTTCCAACTATTCCACAAAACAGAAACAGAAGGACACTACCCAATTCATTCACACAGTTATGCTGTGTATTCTCCCTTGGAGGTGGAATGTTTCTGTATAGTCAGGAACTTGTCACAATTTTCTTTCATAGAGGACTTCATAAGAGATTTTTTTTTTTTTTTACTTCTCAGATGTTTAATGTTCCATATAAATTTTAAAACTGGTTGGGTGCATATTACTTTTAGCTTAAGAAGATATCATGTATATTTAAGAAGCATTTAATGATTATAAATTATTTTGATGACTTAAAAAAAAATTTGGCAAAAAATGTAGCAGAGCATATAGGGAAAGGACAATCCTTGTTTACTGTTTGTAGAATTGCAATTTCATAAAGCTAGTGTGGAAATTAACTTAGCAATACTTCAAAAAATTAAAAATAGAACTGCTATGTGATCGAGCTATGTCACTCATGGATGTGTACCTCAACAGTCCCCTAAATTACTCCAGAAATAATTGTACATGTATGTTTATTACTGCTCCATGCACAATAGCAAAAAAAAAATGAAATGAGCCTAGATGTCCATCAGCTGCTGAATGGATAATAAAAATGTAGTGCATTATACATCATGGAGTATTATTCAACAATAAAGAAACGTGAAATAATGAAATGTGCAGGAAAATGCATGGACATAGAAAGCATAATGTTAAGTGATGTGATCCAAACTCAGAAAGAAACAAAACCCAACATAATCTCCCACAAGTCTATTGCTAGCCCGTAATGTATACATTCATACATGTAAATAAGCATATACATAGGTAACGTCTAAAAACTTAGAAAGGAGATCTAGATAGGTGATGAGAAAGGATAGAATATATTCAAAAGTATATATGAATTATAAAAGTATTATTTGCTCCTAATTTAAACTCCATTAGAGTCATCATCCATGGTGGATTGTGAGTTTAACTTTCTGGGTATTTATGAAGTAATTATTTTTCACATTCTAAAGAATGCAGCATGCATTATTATTTTAAGAAAGTGACTGAAAGTTTGATTTTCTTTTTAATTTCACTGTCCATTAATGCAATAGAAATTAGGTACACGAGTCATAAAAAGTATATATAAAGCTATTTCTCCTAACTTCAACTCAATTTTAGTCACCTCTCCGTGATGGATAATATGAATTTCGCTTTACTGAGTTACTGAGTATATTTGACACATTGCTCCATTTAGAACAAATGATGTCTTTTCAGTATGTTCCAATGTGAGGATTTTTTAACTTTGAAATGTCCCCATTTTGTGTTCTGTTTAAAACCATATCAAGTCATTCTATTACCATGTTATTTAATATGAAAGTTTTATTACTGTATGGATAAATGTTTCCAGTAATTTTGAACATGTTTACTTCCTGTGTTGTGTTTAAGATGTATACAAGGAAACATTTGATTTATTCATTTGAAAAAAATTCAATCTGAAAGCTTCTATTCAACACAGAGTACTTCAGTACATAAGTGTTCACTGTCACTCTTGATAGGGGGAGCCAAAAGTTTCCCTAGTGAGAAAAACCACCCATTATTTTTTTTACATGATGCATTGCAGATGGTGATGGCACATGTCTTACGGATATAGAATCCAAATACAGTTTCCAATAAGAAAGGTGTATTAGTAATTTTCCATCTCTGTGACAAAAATACCAGAGACAATGGGAGGAAGTATTTACTTGTCTCACAGTTTGAGAGATTTCATTACATGTCAGCTTTCTTCCTTATTTGTAAGCTGTAGTGAGGCAGAACATCATGACAGGGATCATGAGTTGGAACAAAACTTTTCATCTTATGTTCAGGAAGTAGAAAAGTACAAGAGGGAGCCAGGGACAGAACATTCCTTCAAAGGCATGCCTTCAAGTGACTTTCTTCTCCAACAAAACATTCCCTTCTGATATCTCAGTCAATAATAACTTATGAATAAATGAATTCATGAATTTAGTTCATGAAATTAATTAATGCAATATGCATCCTCATTATCCTCACACTTTTAAATATGTTCATAAATTGGAGATCAAACATTCACTATATGAGTATATTTGAAGATGCTGGCCCCACAGATTCATGTATGTGTCAAAATGCAAAAGACATATAGCCATTCAAGAGTTATAAAATCTTAATCATCCTGTATTTCTTACAATTCAAATCCTGACTTTTCTTTGACAGTAAAGGAAATGTTTGGTCTGTAAGACCTTTTAGAAAATTTCAAAGCAAACTATGAACTTTCACTGTAAAAAGTGCCTTGGGGTGAAAGGCTCATTTTCGAGAGGAAGAACAGAAAGAGTGGGAGTAAGAACAATGAAAGAACAGAACCGCATAAGAAAATATCAAATTCTGTGTGTTCACACTCAGTCCCCTAACCACACTGCATTGTGATGTGAACTTCCAAGGCCCGGAAATTCCCTTCTTGATCTCCTTGGCACCTGCAGTAGATATAATCTTACCCTGGCTCTGTTCATGACCTGTGGTTCTCCTCAATAGATATTCCACATGTATTATATCTATACAGCTCTTGTATAACGTCTTAGCATTAGCTTCATTTTCACTGTTTCGTAAATCATTCTTTGGAGAGCTATCTTCATGAATTTTGGTCTAACTGGCCTCTCATATCTTGTAAAAGTATGGCAGAAGCTTGCATGTCTCTACAAGTCCGTCTTTGCACCCGAGAAACTACCATTATCATACAGATGTCATGAATGTCTACTAATGATTTCAGAATTATCTGTGCCTTCTTCAATAATTGCCATAGTAGCCACTGAGAACTAGAACAGCTAATTGTGCAAATGTGTTGTTCTTTGAACCAGGCACTCTGGACATATCTTCTTTAAAAATCAGTATATTTTCAATACTTCTACATTTTTACGTAGTGTAGCTTTCTCTGGGTATGGTCTGGTCAATTCCTGAGATACTCTCAAGGTAGGCACTTTTACTATTATTTCAAGATAAATTTATTTGTTTGTGCTTGTTTCTTTCCTTCTTTCTTTTTTTCCTTCCTTCCTTCCTTCCTTCCTTCCTTCCCTCTGTTTTTTCTTCTTGCCTGTTATTTGTTTTTGTTTCTTTCCTTTTCCTCCTCCTCCTCCTCCTCCTCCTCCTCCTCCTCCTCCTCCTCCTCCTCCTCCTCCTCCTCCTTCACTTTGTAGGCTGGAAAGAGATCTCTTAAGTTTCAGCTGTTGACCTGCATATTAGAGGTATGCTACCTCTCATACCAGAAAACAGTTATAACTGCAAGTAGGATAATCTTGTACTGCAGTATAAATAAAATGAACATATATGTGTAAGTAAAATGTACACACACAGACTCTTCCCACATTTATATATATATACATATATATATATATGTATATATATATATTCTAAATACTTAAAAGTATATATTTAAATACTTTAAAGCATATATGTGTGTATGTGTGTGAAGGGTCTCTGTGTGTACATTTTACTTACACATATATGTTCATTTTATTTATACATATTTTGAAATATATATATGAATACTATTTGAAATATAAATATTTAAGTATATATTTATTAAATATTATTATATATATTTATTATATTTAAATATATATAATATATATATTTCAAATAGTATTCAGTATTCCAGTGGCCATTTCATTTATTTTATTCCTTTTTAAATAAAATTGTAGAAACTCTACCATTTGTCAGCAGGGAGTATATTAACTTAAATGAATTTTTTTCATAAACTGTATTACCAGTTATTGAATGAAAGCTATTCTTATTTCTACTTCAGCATCTTTAGTCTTCTAGTCCACTTGCTTGAGAATAAGTACTATAGCAACAGTTCTGTGTTGTTCTATTTTAATAACTAAATTTAAATAATTAAATTCAGTAACACCAATTTCACATTATACTTCACAAAATAATTCATGTATTACATGTATTACATGTATTACATGTATTTAACATAAATGCTATACAACAGCTAAAAAAAGTCAAGAAACCATGGAATATACAGTTGGTACTGAAATCACATGTAGAGAAAGTTGCTGGAACAGAAGGCTAATGATTATTACAAAATGAAAGATAAATTCAGCCACAGTGATGCTAAGGCACAAATCAATCAGTCACACGTCCGCATAACAAGTACTTTTGAATGACAGTTTGGAGTGTCTTCCTGAAACTGACCATATACCATCAACAAGAGACATCACATTTGAGGTGCAACCTGGAAATAGCAAGTTCTTTCTCTGGTGCTTCCCGCAGGAGAATCTCCTGAGAAGTGACCGAGTTGATTGCTGTGATGTCATCATCCTGTATTACTACTTCCTCTATAATTTTATGCAGGAAAGTTATATTGATCAGCTCATGAGTCTGGTGTTACTGATACTTTCAATAATCACAAATATAATCTTTAATTTTCATGAAAAAGTAATCAGTTTGTTTTGTGCTGGTAGGTAGACAGTGGCTTATTACTTGTTCATACAAGATACAGAGTTGCTGTTCCTTAATCCTTGTGCTAAAAATGGAGTAACTCATTAAAAACTCCTTTTCCCCAAGTAGAGATCTCAAGAGTAGTACATAACTGAAAAGCTGCTATCCTCTTTAGCATTGACCAGCTCAGTTCAGAGCACAGCCTGTTTTCTCCCATCTAACTTGTGACTCTGACAGCAGAAGTGCACTGACTCTCTGGCTAGAGGAAACACACATTGTTCTTTCTACATGGTGCATTACGGAGATTACCGGCGAAAGAGCCATGGAAGCATATTCCAAACCTAATGGCCAAAAATAAGAACAATGTTTTTATTAGATGATAATAAATTGTCCTGACCAGGTTAGCAGAGCCATTCTCAATCCAAATCAGAAGATTCCAACTGCAGTGGAAGGAAGCACATGGTATGTAGTCTTTGAGAGACATGCTAGTTTGAGTATGAATTTCATGTGCATGCCTTTATGTTATTTTGCTAATGCAACTGAATTTGTATTTCATATTATAGCTGCATGTTTTTTGAAATCCATAGACTTGTTTGCTTATTGTTAGTGGAAGATATTGAGTGTTATTTTGAATGGAATTAAATGATAGTCAGAAATTACTTGGCTACACATGAAAATAACTAAACATGCTCATATCTGAGTATCTATCTATATCATGTCACAAAGTAATTGGTTAAGGAAAGTGTATCAATGACAATTGCATAAGTTATAAAATTGTTATTAGATTTAAAAATTCTCTCAACAATTTACATATAAATATATATTATCAATAAACCAGAAGCCTGCAATATGATTAAAATGATGTTGCAGTTAAAACAAATATAGTTTTTTATGAACATAATGCTACATGCATGATCTGATGTATGATTCTTTTCTTAAAGATGCTCAGATTATTTTCTTTAATAGCTAGTTCCTCATGAGAATAAGATTCTTCCCTTTGTAAGTGGTGTGACTACTAAACTCATTCATCATGAGCTCTTGATCTCTGTTGATTGACATGATGCTGCTTTCTAGCCCGGTGGTCAAGTATAACAAAGAAGGAAATAATGTTACATTATAGTACAAGATGGGCATTGGATTAACAGAGTGAACTTTAAGTTTTTGATTACAAATCTCTATAGGCCTTTGTTTGTATCATCACAGGGTTAATTTGTTTGAAAAATTGTATCACTTCAAATATTCTTCAGTGGTGATTTTGATTTTATTTGTTGCATTTCAGGGAAACCACGATAAATAGTACAATTCTCATTAGCAAGCTGTGCCAGCAGTATAATCAGATATATTGACCTTATCTTTGTGTTACAAGTTATTTCTTTTAATCAGCTTTAAGCCACCAAAAATATTTATTTAATTGGGTAAACACAGTAAAACACATAAAACAATGGCAACCATAGTTTTATGTTCCCTACAAATTTTGATAGCTAAATTAATAACTTGTCACATGTTACCATTCACACAATGACTTATGGATTACAGACCAGCAAGTAAATAAAAAAAGAAGCGTGAGATAAAAAGTGTCAATATTGAAAGCAAACTCAGAGAGCAAATTATGGTGTGGAAGGTTGATGTTAATGGCTGAGTGAATGATTAAGAAACCCATCCCAGCACTGCCAAGACACAGAGCATTTATGCATTGGATCACAGGACAGGTAGTTTTGAGTATTAGTTGATGAGTTATCCTGAGGTGGACCACTCAGCACTGGCAGGCGAACCCACACTTAAACTGAAATCAGAGAATGACTGTAACTTTTCTTGTGGATCTGCCTGAGTAATTCCCCGACAAATGACTGTGTGATGCATAGGCAGTTGTTGTTTGGAGTACCTTTGTTTATAATCTTTAGTTATGGGAGACAGGGCTGGTGTTCTATTAGTTCATGTTTCTGATACTCCTGAAAGATCCATGGGTGGACATTTTTATTGGCACTAATAAATTATTTACCAGTTGATGTTCACTTATGTAAACATGGAATTCTACTTTGACACTTACACTCAAAGTGAAGAACATCATGCCAAAATTCTGTCTGTAAAATCAAAACACCGAGGCAAAGCATAGCCTGAATGTTACTATTCTATACAACAGAGAGGGTCCTCAAATATGGCACAGCCTTTTCTTCGTGCAGATTTAAATAGATTCTATAAAATCTAACTTTGATAGTATAAAAATAAAGAGAGAAAGAATGGGCCACAGGGAATGATTTATCAGAAGTTTTAGTAGAAATGAGAAATTTTATACACTTTATTTAAGTTACAAAACGTGTGAAGAAAGTACCCCAAACAAAGCTCTAGTGTGTCAAGCATAGGTGAAGGTTGCAACTTTTATGGCTTACATTTCTGATAAATGTGCCACATTGTACACTAAAGAAGTAAGCACACTTTATTCATTTTTATGTATGCATGTGCGACTGAGTATGTATGCATCATGTATGTTCTGGAGCCCATGAAGGTCAGATAATGGCATTGGATCCCCTAGAATTGGAATTACAGGCAAATGTAAGCTGCCACATGGGTGCTGAAAACTGAAGCTGGGTCTTCTGTAAGAGCAGTAATCACTTTGACCACTGAGTTATCTCTTCAGCCTCAAGAAATATACATTTAAACATCCAGTCATTTGATACATACTTGTTAATGCATGTAGGTGTAAAGACAAAATATTTTACCATAAAAATAGTTTTTATACAGAATAATTCTGTGGAAAAATATTTTGCACAGAACACTTATAAAATACAAGAGAAGCCAGATGTCCCCAGAATATATTAAAAATGCTAAAAAATTAATCTTATAATTTTATTTATGTAAAATATTTTAAACAATCAAAGTAAAGAAAAAATAGAGTCCTCTTTAGATAAGCAAGTAACAGAGTAACACAATTTGTCTGAGGAAACAGTCACCAAATAATATTATAAAGTGTTTGAAATGTTCAGAGAAGTTATAGATAGAATTTCTAAACTATTACATACATAAGTAAAAAGCAAAATGGAAAGCTTATAGGCAAACCTACATTATTTTTCCCTATTTCAAAAGATACTGTCTTCCAGAATTAAATATGAGGATGATTTAAGAATGAACAAGGTAACTATAAACTTAGAAGAAATGTTCATTTGTTCTGTCATTTTATTTACTCTGGCAAATAGCCTCAATGTTTTTGCACTTTGAAGTCTGCATGATGTAATTTCCATTGAAAGAATAAAATCAGAATATATAATTTCTTTTTTCTTTCTTTTTTTTTGTTTGTTTTTTTTTCTTCAAGACAGGGTTCCTCTGTGTACCCTGGCTGTCCTGGAACTCACTCTGTAGATCAGGCTGTCCTTGAACTCAGAAATCCACCTGTCTCTGCCTCCCAAGTGCTGGGATTAAAGGCATGTGCCACCACTGCCCAACGATTACATAATTTCTATTATGGCTAAAAGAAAATTATACTGATAAAAAATGTGTAAGTAGGCAAGACATTAAACAAATTAACAATTCAGTAAGAACCTGTATTTAAAGGGAATTATATACTAATAGTTTAATCCATTATAAGAAAATTGCTTATTAAAAGCACAAGCATTTCTGGTATGATTAAAAACATTAACAAAAACAACTGACAAAAAGAAAAGGCTGTAACAAAAATTCCACAAGCAAACTGTGACCCTCCAAAAATAATAAAACATGTATATAACATACAATTTTTTACACAAAATAATTAGAGACCAAATAAATAGCCAAAGTAAATATTATATATTTCAAAATATTTTACTCTGCCTAGAAATTCAGAGATGGAGAGATAGTTCAGAGGTTTAGATCTCTTCTTGTTTTTCTAGAGGTCCTCAGTTCAATTCCTAGCACCCACATGTCAACTTGTAACTGTATATAAGTGATCTGACACACGCTTCTGATGTACAGGTATACGTACTGGAAAAGCACTCACATACATGAATAAACTTAAAAAAGGAAACAACAAAAAATACCCATAGAAACTCAAAAATTTCAAAATCTTTATACCATTTTTTCTTTTTTATTAGATATTTTCTTTATTTACATTTCAAATGTTTTCCTCTTTCTTGTCCCTCAATCCCCCTATAAACTCTCCTGCTTCTATGAGAGTGTTCCCCCACTCACCCACTCACTCACTACCACCTCACCACCCTGGCGTTCCCTTACACTGGGGCATCAAACTTTCACAGGACTAAGGACCTCTCCTCCCATTGATGCCAGACAAGGCCATCCTCTGCTACATATGTGGCTGGAGACATGGGTCACTCCATGTGTACTCATTGGTTAGTGGTTTAGTCCCTGAGAGCTCTGGGGTGTCTGTTTGGTTGATGTTTTTACTATGGTGTTGCAAACCCCTTCAGCTCCTTCAATCATTTCTCTAACTCCTCCATTGTGGACCCCGTGCTCAGTCCAATTGTTGGCTGGGAGCATCAGTCTCTGTATTTGTCAGGCTCTGGCAGAGCATGTTAGGAGACAGCTATATCAGGCTCTTGTCAGCATGGACTTCTTGGCATCCAACAATAGTGTCTGGGTTTAGAGATTGTATATGGGATAGATTCCCAGGTGGGGCAGTCTCTGGATGGCATTTTCTTCAGTCTCTGCCTCTGCTCCATGCTTTGTCTCTGTATTTCCTCCCTTAAGGAATACTTTGGTTTTCCTTCCTTCTTGTGGTCTGTGAATTGTATCTTGGCTATTCCAAGATTTGGGGCTAATATCCACTTATCAGTGAGTGCATACAATGTATGTTCTTTTGTATCCATTCCTCTGTTGAAGGACATCTGGGTTCTTTTCAGCTTCTGGCTATTATAAATAAGGCTGCTATGAACATAGTGGAGCATGTGTCCTTGTTATATGTTGGAGGATCTTTTGGATATATGCCCAGGAGTGGTATAACTGGTTCCTCAGGTAATGCTATGTTCAATTTTCTGAGGAACCGCCAGACTGATTTCCATAGTGGTTGTACCAGTACCAGCTTGCAATTCCACCAACAATGAAGGAGTGTTTCCCTTTCCATATCCTCACCAGCATCTGCTGCCTACATAAAATCTCATATTATTAACACCTGAAAGTTGTATAACAAAAACAAGTAATTACACTGAGCAGGAGTAGTAGATGACAAACTCAAACCTAATAATAGACTTTTGATTAAGTGAATTTGTTCCCATTATGCTCTCATTTATTTTATTGATTTAATTTGGCTCAGTGATAAACTACTGTGGTCTTTGTACTTATTTTTACCAGACTTTTACCCTTATATTTTATAAATGATTTAGAGAAAAAATTGAAAGTAGAAGAGGATGATGTATATTGAGAAAGAAAAGTGAAGAGTTATGTTGTAATAGAGGAGGTGATAAAGCAGCAGCCGAGGGAAGGCAGTGGATTTCAAGGACACCAGGGTGGTGATGCCCAGTCCATCATAGGTCACTGTGGAGCTCAGATCACACTGGTGACAGAATCTATATTTGGAGAATTACATAAGGTTTGAAAAAGAGAATAGTGAAAGGATACAAATTTATAAAATTCTAATCTGGCCTTCTGTTCGCACTGAAGAGAAATTGAAACCAAAATAGTGAGATTTCTGTTGTTTTATATTTGACAAACACAAAGATTTGGATGGTTGCTGATTTATACAAGTTGATGTGGTAAGTTACTCTTAAAATATATAATTTTTTTTACTTTCATCCTTTTCTGTACTAAATTAGAGGTTTGTTTTTATTTTTTATGATTTGATCGCTGTCATTTAGTGTTTCAGGGTTTGAAGGACATTTTTTTTTTTTTTTTTTTTTTTTTTTTTTGGGGGTTTGCTGACAGATCGTGTTTGCTTGCCCAGCAGCACAGTCTGTACTGTTTGATTTGGAAACACCACTGAGCCTTGGCTCCAAGCTTATCTTTAGTTTTAGAGATTTGGTAGGCAGACTTGCTAAACTTTGTCTTTTTTTTTAGCCTTCATATGCAATGTATGCTAAGCTTAAGTTGGTATTTCTTTCTTGTGGGCAGTATTTGTGGGCAAATGACTACTGTTTTGGGAGAAAATACAAGGTAAAACTCAGAGGAATTGTGAATTCTTTTACCTAAAGCAACCACAACTTGATTACTTTTATGTAAAATATCTTCCTAATACTTTACAATTAAAAAAAAACACTAAAAACAAAACACAGAAGCTTTCAACACTAGAGAGAATGTTAATTGATGATAATATTAATACAGATGATAACACTATATGTAAAGATGTCTCACTAAAGAAACTCTAATATTTTAATGGCATTACCATTACAGTTTTCACTATAAAGATACTTAACTATGAATCTTCTGGTCTAGTAACTACAAATGCCAAGAATATATAAGCTATCTCTTACTAACCATTGTTAATTAATTTGTATTTTATAATGTTTTAGTTTGCCATAAATTTCAAGCAGAATATATAAGGAAATTAATTTTGTAAATAATGAGTATTTATATATGTAAATAGGGAGATTAGAGAAATAATTTAGAATTAACAGTGTTTTTTCTTATCATTTAAGTAGTCTTTAAATTATTTGACTTTGATAAGAAGAGTTTCAGCTAAATGCCTACATTTATGAGAGCTGGTACATAAAAAGAAATTCTGAATTTATATTAGAGTCCTCTCTCTGTAATATTAACACTGAAGTAATAAGACACCTGTTTTATAACATTGCTAAGGAACTGCTGTTGAGAATATTACATGTAATTTTCAGTTTATTTCTTAATATTAGATAAGATTTAAAATTTTTCTTCTTTCAAATTCTAATTCACATTATGCATATTTATGAAATATTATTTGTCAATTCAATAGTATTTGAACACTAACCACATTAAGGTTGTCAGCATTTCCATCTAGAGTTTTTGATAATCTTGTAACTTTTATCCATAATGTATAGGTGAATTTAGTTCACGATAGCATATCAAATATTTTGTGAATCACTACAGGAAAAGACATGTAAGCCTCTAAAAGAAGTTATGATGAGAACCAAAATATAATACACACACATGTGGGGAGCCGATAGAAGGCGGCTATCATCCTTGCAGCCATCTTGAGCCATATACCCTGATAAGAGACTTGATTACAATAGCCTACAACAGCTGAACACAGTCTGATAACATCTTGTTTTAGATACCAAGGATTTTCTCTTGGGTGTGTGAGACTTAAAGGTGTGTAACTTAAGGGCATGACTTAGAGATTAGATTTAGAGACAAGACTTAAAGGCATGATTTAAGGGTGTGACTTAAAGGCGTGACTTAGAAGTGAGACATATAAAATATGAGAGGCAGACAGAAGAATTAATAGACACTAGAGATTAGACACTCAAGACTTGGAAAGAGAACTAGGAATTAGATAGACACTTGTACTTGGATGAGACTCGAGACTAGAACTTGGAACTGGAAACTTGGAACTTGGAGGCACTAGGGACTAGGAACTAGGGACTAGGGACTCAAGACTTGGGACTTGGACTAGGAAGAGAGACTGAAGAATAAACAGGATTGAATCACACTTTGTCTGGTCTCCATTCTTCGAGTCCTTCCTCACTCTCTCTCTCTTGCTGAACCCTGAACCCCATGTACTGGAGCATCTTGGGGCAGTGTGGGCTCTAACAACTTAGCCCCCAAGGCTTTTGGCAGTGCGGGTTCCAACACTGATAGAGCGGTCCCCAACATTTTGGCCCCCAAGCATGGGCTGCTCAGGCCGTGACACACACACACACACACACACACACACACACACACACACACACATTATAACAAACAATAATTGGTTTTTATAAGTATGCATTGTGTATGAGTATTGTAATACTACAAAGCAGTCATAAATATTAGGTTTGCTTTATTGAAAATTAAAGTATTTGTACTTCATGAGAGGATGAGAGGAACTGTTCTGTTGTTAGGATGCTATCAAATGTTCTAATGTATTATCAAATTATATATTCCTGTTGTATGTTAACAATACATATTCATATACTAATATATAATCAAACACATACACACACACGCATATATATATATCCCCAAACTACATAAATATAACAGATTTAGTGACTAAAGTGCATCCTTAACTCTATTTGACATTATTATTATTCACAATTTCTTACTTACTTGTATACAAAACATTTTGATCATACTCCCTTCCCTCATATCTTCTCTTAGACATTTTTGATGTTTTCCCAACTTCTCCTTTTATGCCTTTTTTATTTTCCTGTGCATGTTTTGTGCCTATGACTATATTTGCTATGTGTTGATGTTACCAAAAATCATGCACTATCCAGAAGGGGACTATGACTTCACTCCATCCTCCAGATCTTATTCTCTTAAAAAGTGTTTAAGTGCTTAGTTTGTTTGCTAAGCTATGCACTTGCACATGTAATACCTTCAGAGGCTAGAAGAGAAGGTTGTGTCCTCAGGAACTGGGGCTGCTGATGTTTGTCATTTGCTATATTGTTGCTGGAAATCAAAACCAGGTCCTTTAGAAGACTAGGAGATACCACTAATTGCATAGCCATCTCTCCAGGGCCAAGCTCCTAAGATTCTTCCAGACCCTATTCCATCATGTTCTCTGGGGCACATTGTGGGTAATAAAGATGTCCTGTTTAAGGCTGAGCACTCTGAATTCCCTTATTCTCATCCATTTGAAAAGCTGTGAGTCATTGCTTTGACTGTCTACACTGCTAAAAGAGTTCTTTGACTAAAGCTGATACTTATACCAATCTGTGGTTGTAAAAGTAAATATTTAGGAAGCAATTCAATCCCATATTTATTTGATAAAACATTGGTGGTAGATTCTACCATTGAATCCATGATCTCCCAAACCATAAATACTTGACCAGAACAAGGTGTGCATTCTACCTATTGGGCAGTCCTAGGATCCAATCAGAAAGTCCCTGGAACTATTATGTCATTAATACATCTTGGCTGGAAAGTTGGTGTTATAGCACAGGGCTCAAGACTACATTGCTGAATTTTCTCTCTCAATCACTTTCCTATACTATGAAATCTATTCAGTGTGGAGGAAGCACCCAGTTCAGCGCAACTCAATTTATGTGTTCTGTATACAAAGGAAATGATGTTTTGAGCAGTAAGATATTGCCATTTTCTTTTAGTGGGTGACCAAGATCACTGGCAATATGTACCAAGCACATATGGATGGTGAGTCTAGAGAGAACAGAGTATATTATAGAAGCATGAAATCACATGTCAAATATGTACAAAAATCTAGTTTTAAGATTTTGTTCATGCAGTTTGTTGTTAAAGGAGCAAAAGAGAACGTTGTAATTGACAAAGAAATTAAGATCTTTACAGTCTTGAAAAACCTCTCAGACCTGGTACTTTCTCGTTTCATTATCTTAATAAGTGATATCACCTTCAAATACCTTCATGTTTAGCATTTCTGTCTTACTTGCTATTAGGCTCCAGTTAACCCACACACCTACTGTTTTTCTAACAGTAACCTGCTCTGCTCAGGTGACAAGTCACTTACCTCATTCATGCGGTTATAAAAGTCTTCCCAATGACCTGCCATTTCCATTTTTACACATCTATAACCTGGTTTCTTTCCACTGGCAGGAGTGAACTTCAATTAATTTTTTAACTTAAGTGTCTCCCCTCATAGCTTTGGTAGGTCTGTCTTCATTTTTTGGAAGGTCTTGGTCTGTTTGCCTCTCTGACATAATCTCATGGTACCTTTCAACTTTTCAGATAAGCTTTAGTCTTGCTGATATTTTTATTCTTCTTATTAATGCTTCTTAAGTATTTTAAGTGTGTTATATGTGTAGACATTCCAGATACCAACAAAATTTTCCATGAGAAGAAAATAAAGATTAATTGGTTACTCTGTTTATATTTGAAAAGGAACTATAACAAATACTTTTACATAGATACTTAAAAACTGTACAAGGCTCCAATTGTAATTCTCCTGAATGGCTGATGTTATAAATGTTATCTAGTATAAATCAAATAATGCAGAAACACCCATATAAAACACACCCAAACATTCATATACACACATGCACAAACATATATGTATTTCTGGAAAGGGCTAATGTTTCTTCATTTAGAAAAAACATTGAAACTTATGAAGAACTTCTTAAGACTTATGAGAATTTCATAAGATTGCATTAAGATTTATGAAGAACTCACAGAGCATTTAGATAGTTTTCCTGAGAACGTTTGTGAATGTTTTTTCACATTTTGACATTGTCATTGGTAATTGTTTACAGTTTATAAGTGGCTAGTACTGGAATATTGATTTGTGTTAATATTTATTTTATTATGTATTTTTCAGAGAGAAAATACTTGTTAGAAAGAATACGGCCAACATCATAGCAAAATGAAATTCTTCCTACTGCTTTCCCTCATTGGAGTCTGCTGGGCCCAGTATGACCCACATACTCAATATGGACGAAGTTCTATTGTCCACCTCTTTGAGTGGCGCTGGGCTGATATTGCTAAGGAATGTGAGAGATACTTAGCTCCTAATGGATTTGGAGGGGTGCAGGTAAGACTTATTTACAATTCAAATGCTGAGTTTACTGTGCTTATATAAAATTGTTTTCTAATGTATTTTTACTACTCTGAAGCAATATTTCACTTCACACATAATTTTCATGAGGAAGAAAAAAATGGCGGTGATGGCAACTTTGTATTTTGGTTTCAGACATCCAGAGGACCTCTCTATTGTGCTGTCAATGTGTTCAATGATTCTGAAGCAATGAGAATGAACTTATACTGATTAAGAACAAAATCATTGATAGTTTTCTATAGGATTTATTGACGTAAAGTAAGCCGTGAGCTGATCATATTAACTCATTTATTTATAGGTCTCTCCACCCAATGAAAATATTGTCGTCCAAAGCCCCTTTAGACCATGGTGGGAAAGATATCAACCAATTAGCTACAAAATATGCTCCAGATCTGGAAATGAGGATGAATTCAAGGACATGGTGAACAGGTGCAACAACGTTGGTGTAAGTGAAGTAAAATGTTCTTCAAAGTCAGTGTATGTAAAACCATATTCTGTTGGTTCTTATTCTTCTTGAGCAAAAGCCTTCACACTTTTAACCTTCTTTCTTTACATTTTAGCTGTAACTCAAAAGTAACTACTCTTGTAGGAACAATTTTAAAATTACTTTCATATGAACAATTTAAAGAAGAGACCTTATAAAGCAAAACCTTGACTTTTAATCTTATAACCATACTCATTTTTTAAAATATCATTTATCTATGTTTATTTATATGAGTACACTGTAGCTGTCTTCAAACATACACCAGAAGAGTACATCAGATCCCATTACAGATGGTTGTGTGCCACCATGTGGTTGGTTACTGGGAAATTGAACTCAGGTCCTCTGAAGAGCAGTCAGTGCTCTTAACCACTAAGCCATCTCTCCAGCCTCCATACTCATTTTTAATAAACCTTTTCTGATTAGAAATTAGAAATTTCAGATGCAAACTTACTGCCATTTTAGATGATTTACTGGTCCACATACAATTTCTGCACTATTTCTTCTTTTAATAAAGAGCAATGTCTACCTTTTTTTTCCTTCAGAGACTAAGACTCAGGTTAACTGCTCTCAAAATCAATGTCTGCTATTAAAAAGAAACACTTTTAAAATGACATTTTAGTTTTGACGTTTGTGATGATGCCTTCTAGCTTTTCACTTACCAGTTCTGTAAATCCTCAACCAAATATTGACTATTACTGACCTTCATTTCACACTGACTTTTTGTCCTGTTGAAAATGAAGCTACAAAATATCTCTCATCTATCTATTTATCATCTATCTATCATCAATCTCTCTACCTATCATCTGCCTATATGTAGATTTGTTAACATGCTGGGACTTTAACAAAGGAAATGTAGACCTGAAAGTGGAAGCATGAGAACTACAATAATGCTGCTCAGAAGAGAAAATTGTTGAGAATTAAGGAAGAAATCTGGGTGTCATTACGCACATGGTACTTTTGGAAAAACATTTGATATGTGGTTTATTTTTCTTAGTTAACATAGTATAGGAGTCTGAAACTCAAATCAAAATCCAAAATCCTTTCCCTAGTCATTTGATGGTTTAGGGAAGGTGCTAATAATATAATGTATATAACTATTTTTTTATATATACATAATATACTTAATGTATATATAATATATTAATATATGTTTGATTAGTGTGCTGCAGAGTTTAACCAACTTAATTTTAGTTCTCTAAGCTGTACTGAAGTACACATTCTTCTCTTCAGGTCCGTATTTATGTGGATGCTGTCATTAACCACATGTGTGGAGTAGGGGCTCAAGCTGGACAAAGCAGTACATGTGGAAGTTATTTCAACCCAAATAACAGGGAATTTCCTGGAGTTCCATATTCTGGTTTTGACTTTAACGATGGAAAATGTAGAACTGGAAGTGGAGGCATCGAGAACTACAACGATGCTTATCAGGTAAGGAAAATGATCAGGATTTAAAAAAGAAACCAGGGTCTCATTACGCACATGGATCTTTTGGAATACCATCTGACATGTGGCTTAGACTCCTTATGAAATATATTACTAGGAATTAGACATTCAAATCAGTCTTCTAAAACCTTCTCCTAGTCTCTTTATAGCTCAAGATAGGTGTTAAATATTAAAAATGTTTATGTTTTATTCCTGTACCACATAAGAGAAGGAACAAAAGGAAAAAGAAAGGACACAAAGGGTTTCCTTAACCAACTAATAATGTTACCTATTTTATTTCTGCCTCATCCAGTCACTATAGTGGAAAATATTCGAAAGGTGTATCCACATTACAATGTAAATGTTCTCAGTTTTCCATGAAAAGGCTTTATGAAGCTTTTTATATTGGTTATTATATTTATTACTTTTCAAATGTTAGCCCCCTTCTGGTTTCCCCTCCACAAGCCTCCTATCCTATTCTCTCTCCCTCCCGCATCTATGAGGAAGCTCCTGCACCCACCCTCCCACCTCACTGCTCTAGCATTCCGCTACATGGGAGCATCCAGCCTCCCATGTAAACAGGACCAAGGGCCTCCCCTCTCATTGAGGATTGCCAGATAAGGCAAACCTCTGCTACATATGCCATGGGATCCTCCATGTACACTCTTTGGTTTGTAGTTTAGTCCCTGGGAGCTATTGTGCGTCTGGTAGCTTAATATTGTTCTTCCTATGGGCGCGAAAACCCCTTGAGCTCCTTCAGTCCTTCTGCTAAGTCCTCCATTGGGGATCCTGTGCTCAGTTTGGTGGTTGGCTGCGAGCATCCACATCTGTATTGATCAGGCTCTGGTAGAGCTTCCCAGGGGACAGACATACCAGTATCCTGTCAGCAAGTGCTTCTTGGCACCAGCAATAGATCGTGTCTAGATTTGGTGTCTACAGATGGGATGGATCTCTAGGTGGGGCAGTCTCTGGATCGCCTTTTCTTCAGTCTCTGCTTCACTCTTTGTCCCTGCATTTCCTTTAGACAGGAACAATTCTGGGATAATATTTCTGAGATGAGTGGGTGGTCCCATCCCTCAACCAGGGCTGTGCCTAACCTCTGGATATGGTCTCTACAGGTTCTCTAGACTAAACAGTGAATACTTGTTTAGTTGAAGGAAATCTCAGGTAACAGGTGACATTTACATATTGAACACAGTTTTGTTTTGTTTGTTTGTCTTAACAGGTTAGAGATTGTCGTCTGTCTGGCCTTCTGGATCTTGCACTTGAAAAAGAATATGTTCGGAACAAGGTGGCTGACTACATGAACCATCTCATTGACATCGGTGTAGCAGGGTTCAGACTTGATGCTTCTAAGCACATGTGGCCTGGAGACATAAAGGCAGTGTTGGATAAACTACATAATCTAAATACAAAGTGGTTCTCCCAAGGAAGCAGACCTTTCATTTTTCAAGAGGTAATATAACACATATATGTACATATAAAATGACACTGTTTTGTTAAACGGAAGACAGATGGAAGGTTGTATTAAACAGAATTTAATAAGTTAATGTCTGAGTACTTCATAAAATGTGCAATTTTTATCTCCCTTTTATTTAGATATAAGAGACTTAATTCTTTACCAGAATAAAGGCCTAAGGGAATGTAGAGAATTTATTTAGCCTGTGACATTATTGTGCTACTTAGTGTATACTCAGAGACGATTATGTAAAGACATAAAATCTTAGTTGCCGACTTAAGTCAGTATTTCTAGGCATAAATCTTGTCTTAAGTACTATTAAATGCATAAATTTTGGATAAATTGATTAATATTTGTGTGGACATTTTTCATGTGAAGAAGGTTAACAATGTTTGTATTTGTTTGCTTGGGAGAATCAAATGAATTTGTAAGTGCTGAAAGTGTCTATCTGACAGTAAGTACTTTGTTAGTATGAATATCTGAATTTTCAATTATGTTAAGTGAAGTATGTCAGTCATTTTTACTGGACAAGAAATGATGTTGTTATTAAATTTCTTTCAGTACTGATTTATATACTTAATAAAAGAATGAAGAAAACCACTTTGAACATGAACAATATAAGAAATTTATAGGGTATTATTTTTACTTTAAATATTTTAATACTTTTTTTTTCAATGACAGTTTTCCCCTATTTCTTTACTAGGTAATCGATCTGGGTGGTGAGGCAGTATCAAGTAATGAGTATTTTGGAAATGGCCGTGTAACAGAATTCAAATATGGAGCAAAATTGGGCAAAGTTTTGCGCAAGTGGGATGGAGAAAAGATGGCATACTTAAAGTAAATACATCACACTTTGTTATTTTGTCTGTCACAGATCTGTTATCATATTATCCCAATACATAATCATCTTATAACATTCTAATTTATTAGAATTCTTAATAATTTATTAAGTATTTATCAAGACATTAGCTATTAAGTAGGTTATTGCCCTCTAAACAATAAAAAAATCATCTGGAATTAGTAATTTCATTTTAAATATCAGTAACAAGGAGGCTCTCTAGTAACACAAAACATCACCTACAGACTTTTTTCTGTCTTTGATATGAGTCTACTAGATTTTGGTAGCTACAATCTGCTGAAGTCAAGATATTACTTGAAAAATTCTACTACTTGCAAATAAAACTGCAATGTGATTCTGCTGTCACACTTATACATTGTCTACAATAAATTTCTTTGAAATGTTTGCTCATAACACAGAGTGCAATATCCAATTTTATTTTTTTTATTGTATATACTGCGATATGAATATTTACCCTTCCTGAGTCAATCTACATTGCAATCTTACATGAACATTGTGGATGAAATGCAATTAAATCTTATATGTAAAATTTCCTAGAAGAAAACTTTTCTGTGGAATAATCATTTGGTTAGAGAATCATTAGTTAAATGAAAATGGATTATAGAAAGAGGTACAGATTTATTATAATCTAAATGTTCTTTTCACAAACTAATGTGTGCATATATTTTTAAATCTAGGAACTGGGGAGAAGGTTGGGGTTTTATGCCTTCTGACAGAGCCCTTGTGTTTGTGGACAACCATGACAATCAGCGAGGACATGGTGCTGGAGGAGCATCCATCCTGACATTCTGGGATGCTAGGTGGGTAAAGGTATTCTTTTTCTTTTTTACATGTCCTTTAGTGATGGTAAAATTTCTAGTTTTCTATTGTAATTATTTTTGTTGTAATTTTCAGACTCTATAAAATGGCTGTCGGATTTATGTTGGCTCATCCTTATGGTTTCACCCGGGTAATGTCAAGTTACCATTGGCCAAGATATTTTGAGAATGGACAAGTAAGTTTAAAAATACTTTTGAAGAGAGAGGAAGCAGTTACGTTTTAATTTCACATGAAATTGTTACATAAAAGACATGCCATAAACTATTTATTTAATACAGTTTTAGCATTGTAAGTATATTATAGAACTATGTGCTGCTTTATCGCTGTGAAACAATAACTTGAAAATTAGAGGACCAGAAGAACACAAAGTAAAACATAGGAATCTAGTAATTCTTCCCTTGTCCATTTGATGTGAGAACTGTGTACAGTAACACATGAAAGGAGGAAATCAGCCTTTGTTTATTTAACCAAGACAAACATTTGCTAAATACTTTTGAATTTTTCTATGGAATGTAAAGAAACTTTTCAGTTTAACTGAGGTTACCTTAAAAAAATACATGAAACAAATTAAAGTAAGCACATAAATTTAAAGACTTATTCAAGAGTAGTAAACGTTACAAAAATATTTTGTAATACATTAATCTGAACAATATCAAAAAGCAGCTAAGGGTTTGGGGAGATGATTTAGAGAGTAAAGCTTTTGTAGGAAGAACAGGAGTTCAAGTCCCTGGGACCTTGCACTGCTGAGCTGACTTGGTGTCTTGTAACATAAGTGCACAGCAAGGGGAGACATCAAGTATCAAATTGACCAAATCTGGGGTTAGGTGAGAAACCTTACCTCTATAGAACACAGAGAGAATGTTTATTTTAGAAATATATTTAAATGTGCTGACAATCAGGAAATGCACATTAACATTTTGGAAATTTTATTACAGAATATCAGGACATATTTATTAGCACCTTTATTCAAAAGGTGGCATAAAACCAATTGATATATTTAAATACTTCACACACATTAATATTTTTATATTAACAAATTATATTTCTATTTTATAAATAATGACACTCAGGCATAAAAAACTTCTGCATATTGAACAGGACTTTAAAAGCCACTGGTACTTGAGCCTTTTTTAAAAAATGTTTTATTGATTCGTTGTGATTTTCACATTATGCACCCCCAATCCCACTCATCTCTCCATCTCTTCATAACTACATACTCCCTTGCAACCTTCCTTTAAAATAAAAAAATAAAAATAGAACAAGGCAAACAAACAACCAAAATAAAAAACACCTCTTTGTGTGCCACAGCACACCCTTTTGTTCACATATGTTCACTTGCAAATGTTGATTGCAGTGAGTCATTGGTCTGGTTCGAGGCCTTTGGCCTTTGGTACACTATCAATACTGGATGCTCTCCCATTTGCTGGAAAGAAAGGGGAAGACCATTTCTCCCTTGCAGCAGATGAGGGGTGGGGCTAGCTCTCCAATGATCACACCCTGGGGCCAGTTTACCTGAACTCCTACCATCAGGACCAACTCTATTATGCTATACTGGTTTGGAGGAAGGTGTGTTCTCTAGAGTAGGGCAGCCAGTGAGGGGCAAGGCCTTGTCTTAGTAGCCTGTGAACATCTACATGGTCCCAGGTGGCAGGCCATACTAGGGATGTTTTAATGAACATTAATGGTAATATGAACCATGAGCATCAACATAGACCCCTGCTGCTGCACTGACCTAGACATTGCCTACAGCAGCAGTGTGGGTTGTATGGGTCGATACTTCACCTTGGCCTCAAGTGGCAGGCTATTCCTCTCTACTTACTGTCTCCAGTTCTGCATCTTCATAGTGCTCAAAGCAATCCATTTCTCTTTCTCTCATGTCTCTCACAACATACTTGCACATCGTAGTGGCTCCCACTGTGTATAGGCCATGAAGCATGCAGACCTCTGCCTGCTTATGCCTGTCAGCACCGCTGAGCCTGATCTTTATTTAATCCTAGTCTTTCTGATGCTAAAGCTCTTGCCATTCTAGTGACATTAAAGATGGAAGAGAGTTATTAAGAAACTGGAAGACACTGAGAGAATAAAAATGTATAATTCTGTGAAATATGACCTAAGAAAACTATGGTATATACACTGAAACAGTAAATACGCAGTAGTGGTCTGTATAAATACTGAAGTAGTTGGACACTATGTAGTTAGTATAGAGACTCAAGTAACAGAACACTTTGAGTTTAGTGCAAGGGAAATACAACATGCATGTTAAAAACCTGAGGCTTTTCCCTTTAATTAAGGATGTCAATGACTGGGTGGGACCACCAAATAACAATGGAGCAACAAAAGAAGTTACCATTAATGCAGACAGCACTTGTGGCAATGACTGGATCTGTGAACATCGATGGCGTCAAATAAGGTGGGATGTCCCTTACAGATCTTGTGTAATAAAGTTGTTTAACATTTTATTTTAAATGTATTTTTAAGAGTACCAGCATTTCATGAGACATTGTGTTTTTAGGAACATGGTTGCCTTCAGAAATGTTGTCAATGGTCAGCCTTTTACAAACTGGTGGGATAATGGCAGTAACCAAGTAGCTTTTGGCAGAGGAAACAAAGGATTCATTGTCTTCAACAATGATGACTGGTAAGTGGATATTACTTACAGTAAAATTATATACTATTATACTCTTAGACCCTTCTATTTACTTTCTGTTCACTTATAGCTTTACATCTTTTTATTGATGGATATAAGAAAGCATAGTGACCTAAAAACTGTAGAAAAAAAACAATGCTTGCTCTTAATGAGTTTTTCAAATTTGAAGAGTTTGTTTTAAGTAGAGTTTTGATATGTACTGTTGTTGATGATGCATTTTTACACTGTCATGTGTATATATTCTCATGTGACAGATGTACAAAAGACATAAACATCCAATAAAAAATCTTAAAAATCAGCGAAAAGACAGGCAGTATTAGTTTCAAATTATCATACCCTAGCTCTGTATCTCAACCATTTATTTTTCTATTTCTTTGGTATACAATCTTAAAATGTCTGCCCCTGTGTGATAATTCTCTTTTTCTTTATGATTAGTGTTTTCACATTTGTATACTTGCCCATGGCCAACGTTTTTTCTCAGAAGGCAGATGTGGATTGGTTCTATATTCTCCAATGACTGGCCTTCCATTTATGATACATGCATGTTTTTCTTCTCCTTTAGTAATTTTGCTCCCACATACAACCACACTTAGAGAATCTCTTTGCATGAATCTGAGTTATCTTTTGATCATTTAGATGATTGTATTAGTTTCTTTTTTGATACTATGATTAAATAGTGTGGCCAAGGGAACTTACATAAGAATTTATTTGTGCTTACAGTTACAAAAGTTTGACTCCATGAACAAAAGGTATGAGGGTAGAAACCGGAAGGTGATGCTCACATTTTGAACCACAAGCACAATACAGAAAGAGCTGATTAGAAAACATACAAGTGTTTTTATTCTCAAAGCCGCCTTCAGTGACAAAATTCCAATAGTCCACATCACCCACTTCTCCAGACTGTGCCACTAGCTGGAAACCAAGTTTTGTTTTTAACTTACCATGTACATAGTAAGCATGTACATATATATGAACATTATATATATATATATATATATATATATATATATATATATATAATATTGATATATATTATGTTGAGATATATATTAAGTTGATATATATTATGTTGAGATATATATTATGTTGAGATATATATTATGTTGATATATATATATATATATATATATATATATATATATATATATATTCATTTATTAGGTCATGGGTCATTGGCCATTAAATCATAATTTCTATTTATACAGAACAAATTTTAGACAAATATTCATTTTGGAGATAGTTTCGTTTCTTACATTTTTCTGTGTTGAACTTTATTTTAGAATTAACAATTAACTTCTTACTTTTTCAGGGCTTTGTCAACAACTTTACAGACTGGTCTTCCTGCTGGCACATACTGTGATGTCATTTCTGGAGATAAAGTCGATGGCAATTGCACTGGAATAAAAGTATATGTTGGCAATGATGGCAAAGCTCACTTTTCCATTAGTAACTCTGCCGAAGACCCATTTATTGCAATCCATGCAGAGTCAAAAATATAAAATTTAAAATAAACACAAATTGAGAGCATCAATCATTTGTATTTCCTGTCTTCTATGTAATTTCATATTTATATTTCAACCACATTTAGTAAACTCTATAGGCAATAAACCTGAAAAGGTTAAAAAAAAGAAGCTCATTAAAATTATACATAATAATGAGAAATTTGCTTCTAGGATTTTGATACAATTTAGAAGTTTATCTTTAAGTTATTTGTCAAAAGAGATTCTCAGATTCATAAAGCCATCCTGACAAATATATTGTTTTATCACTTACACCATTTGTTTCATGGTATCCTAATTTCTCATTCCTTTGATATTTACTCCTTTATCTTTTTTATTTCCTCCTATTTTCACTAGATCTCCTCTTTGTCCCAACAAACCCTCCACCTCACATTTTCATGTACTTTTTGCTTTGATTTTTGTGATGATGCCTTCTAGTTTACCACTTACCAGTTCTGTAAATCCTCAACCAAATATTGACTATTATTGATCTTCATTTCACATTGTCTTTTTGTCCTGTTGAAAATGAAGCTACAAAATGTCTGTCTGTCTGTCTGTCTGTCTGTCTGTCTGTCTGTCTGTCTGTATTTGGGACCCGCTGTTCTTAAGTAGCATTGCCTACATGACCATGAATGAAAAGTTACTACTTGAACAAAGGCAGCATACTAGTGGATAAAACACAAAGTAATATAATTTCCCTCACTCTAGAGCTCATACATTACTTATAGTTCCTTAGGAAGGGATTGGGTTTTCTGGTATCTTCCCCAATCCCTGGTAGAATCTTAATGTGCCAGATTTCAAGCAGAACTTAAGTAGTTGACCACTACTGTGTGAGTCCATGGATGCAACACCATATTATGTACCAAAGATAGCATCTAACAGCACTCATTTCCATCCTCTGATTTTGCATTCTTTCCACCACCTCTTCCATACTACTACGTGATGTCTAAATAAGACTTATAGACATTCCCTTTTGGGATGAGGACTCAATAGTTACTTCAATTTTAACACTTAGCCAAGTTATGAGTCTCTGCTTTGTTGTCAACTACAGAAAATAAAACCTCACTGACAAAGGGTGACAGCAATGCAAATTAATGGGTATAAATATAACCATGTAGAAAATGGATGGATACCATAATGTCTATTTAGTAAAATAATCTTAGTAACTGTCCCCTAAGTTCATTGGCTGTTCCAAAACTCACTATGTAGACTAGGTTGGCTTCAAACTCATAGAGACCCACCTGTCTCTATCTCCCTAGTGGTGAGGTTACTTGGATTAAATGCTTGTGTCATCATGTCTGGCTATATTTTTAATTATGGTAAATCTCCCTCACAATTTTTCATTGCCCCCATTTCTCAATCACATCACTTTTAAAAGTTTTCCATTCATGTTCTTGTGATATGGGGGTGGGGGGTATGCATTTTTTGGGTATATGCCCAGGAGTGGCATCTTTACAGGCTAGGTCTTCAGGTCAAACTATTCCCAGTTTTCTGAGAAACTACTAATTGATTTCAGGAGCAGTTGTATGAGTTTCAATGCTAACAGCAATGGAGGAATGTTGTGCTAGCTCCACATCCACACCAGCATCTGCTGTCACTTGAGGTTTTGATCTTAGTCATTCCAATTAGTGTATGATGTACTCTCTGGGTTGTTTTGATTTGCATTTCCCTGATAGTAAGGATGTTGACTATTTCTTTAAGTGCATCTCTGCTGTTCAAGATTTCTCTGTTGAGACACATGTTCCTCTATGTTCCTAGAAGCTTTATTGGTAATAGCCAGAAACTGAAAATAACACAGATGATCCTCAACCAAAGAATGAATCCAGAAAATGTGATTCATTTACACAATGGAATACTACTCAGGTATTAAAGACAAAGACATCATGAATTTCTCAGGCAAGTGGATGGAAATAGAAAATATTATCCCGTGTGAGGGTTCAAATAGACCCAAAAGAACATACACTGTATGTACTTATTTGTAAGTGCAGATTAGCCAAAAGTACAGAGTACCCATGCTGCAGTCCACAGACCCCTCCAAAATAAAATAAAAACACTAATAAAAGAAAGGACCAAGCAAGGATGTTTGAATTTAGAAGGGGGAATAAAAGTCATAGGAAGCAGATGGAGGAAGGAAACTTGATGGAAGATGGGATGGGGAGAGGAATGGGGCAGAGTTCAGGATCAAGATCAAGAGTCGGGAGACATGAAAGAGGGCCAGAGGGGCAGGAGAATGAAAGGAAATCAGTAGCTGGTAGGGTGGGAGAATGGGGGAGGGCATCAGGGGCATTTCTAAGATGTGCCATAGACCTGGAATGGAGGAGGTTCTCAGGAGTCTCTGGGAATGACTTTAGCTGAGACTCCTAGCAGTGGGGATATTGAACCTCCTTTAGCCAGGCAGGAACCCTGGTAGCAGGATAAGGATATCAACCCAACCACAAAACCTTTGACCCACAATTTGTCCTGTCTAAGAAATGCAAGGACAAAGGTGAAACAGATGTTCAGGGGATGGCTAACCAATAACTGGCCCAACTTGAGACCCATCCTAAAAGCAAGCACCAATCCCTGACATTATTAATGACCCTCTGTTATGCTTGCAGATTGGAGGTTAGTATAATTGTCCTCTGAGAGGTTCTGTTCAGCAGTTGATTGAAACAGATGCAGAAGCCCATAGCAAAAGCTTGGGAGTCTTATGGAAGAGTTGAGGGGAAGGATCCAAGGTCATGGACAGGATAAATAAAAACTTCAGAAGAAGACCAATGGAGTTGACTAATCTGGATCCTGTGTCACCTTCAGATACTGAACCACCAACCAAAAAGCATACAGAGCTTGGACTTAGACTTCTTGCACATATGTAGCATATATACAGCTTAGTCTTCATGTAGGTTCCTCAACAACTGGAGGGGCAGCTGTCCTTAAAGCTGTTACCTATCTGTGGATCCTTTTCCTCTAACTGGGCTTCCTTGTGTGGCCTCAGTCAGAAAGGATATGCCTAGCCCTACAGCGACATAATGTGCTAGGGTCACAGGATACTCAGGGGACCTCTACCCTCCCAGAGGAGGAGAGAGGGGGATGGGTGAGGGATTTCATGAAGGGAAAGGAGCAACAATCTGGATGTAAAGTGAATAAATAAAAATATTAATGAACAAAAATAGTTTTCCATTCATATCATTCTCTCCCTTGTTCTATATTCATATCATAACTCTTCTTGTTTCTGACACTCTTTTATGTCCTCTTATCTGGTGCTATGTGATGGCCCTTTTCTAGCTCTCAGGCTACCACAGGGACTCTGGTTAAAGAAAGAAATTTAATCAATTGAAACTAGGATCCCTTTGTGAGAGATCATATTCAACATTTGTCTTTCTGGGCATAGGTTGACTCACTAGAGAATTTTATATTTCATAACATCTTACTGCAAATTTCCTAAATTCAGTGGTGTGTATTTACCATAGTTCCATCGTCTATTCCTCAGTTGATGGACATATAGGTTCATTCTACTCCCTAGTTATTACAAACAGAACACTATTGAACATGGTCATTTGAGCGTCTCTGCAGAAGAATATAGAGTCCTTTGACAATGTCATGAGTAGTATATTTTGGTCAAGTAGAAACCTTGTTTTTGAAAACTCTCCTCACTAGTACCTATTCTGGCAATGACAGCTTAAATTCTCCCCAGAAGTGAATAGTTTCCTTCTTTTTACAACTTTTGCAAGCTGTTGTAATTTGATTTCTTCATTATAGACTTTCTGAATGGGGCAAACTGAAGTGCCCAAATTAGTTTTAATTCGCATTGTCTTGATAACTAAAGATTTTGAACACCTTTTTTAAAAAAAATTTATTAATTTACTTTATGTCCTGACTGCAGTTTTCCCTCTTTCTTATTCTCCCAATCCTCCTCCCCAACCTACTCCCACTTTGACTTCTCCTCCCTCTCTCTTCAGATAAAGAAGGGGCCTCCTATGGATATCAACCAACATTGGCATATCAAATTGCAGTAAGACTAGGTACATTTTCTCCACTGGGTCCAGAGGATGCAGCCCAGTAGGAAGAATGGATCTTAAATGCAGGCAAGAGAGTCAGAGACAGCCCTCTACTGTTGGTGATGCTTTCAGTGGACTTGATAGGCAGTGGCTTGCATGGGGAGGGCCTTTCTTGGTGTTGCTGGGTGTAGAAGACCTCAAAGAAAAAAGACAGAGTTGTGGAGTCAGAAATGGAGCACAGCATATGGGGTGCAGTCTACTTCTCTTGGGCATGCTTTTAGGGAAGTTGGTGGGCAGAGGCTTGAAGGCAAGAGGTGCTTATCAGTGATGTGTCCCTGGTTGTCAGGCCTCTGTCAAGGTACCTGGAATTGTGGGTCAGAAAATGGGGCACAGGGTATAGGGTGCAGTTTACCTCTGTTGAGTGGACTTTCAAGGGAGTTGGCTTGGGTTGAGAGAGGCTTACATGGTCATATCTCTGAGTTTGACAGGTCTCCATAAAATCAGGCAGAGTTGTGGTGAGGGAAATGGAGAACAGGGTATGGGGTGCATTTACTGCTGTTGGGAGTACTCTCAGGAGAATGGGCTGGTGGGTGCTTGGAAAGTCTTTCCATCCTTTCTCTCTCTCTCTCTCTCTCTCTCTCTCTCTCTCTCTCTCTCCCTCCCTCCCTCCCTCCCTTCCTTCCTTCCTTCCTTCCTTCCTTCCTTCCTTCCTTCCTTCCTTCCTTCCTTCTTTTCTTACATGAATAGAAAGTTATTCAACATAAAAATACTGGAAAGGAAAATAAAAATAAATTATCATGCTAACATGAATGCTTATAAAATTTTATATACTTATTTCTTACTCATAAATGATTCTCTGCTTTTGTTTTTCCTTAGAATTAGTGATTACCACAAATTTCTTGAGTTTTTGACTTTTGCTTCAATATTCTGTCAACCATAATTGTCATCTTTTCTGAGAATTAAAGGTATTAAGATGATTTTTGTATTAATAATGTTTTTCTTTTTTAAAAAGAATTATTTATTTTATGTATATGAATACACTGTCCTCAAACACATACCAGAAGAAGCATCAGATCCCATTACAGATGGTTGTGAGCCACCAGGTGGTTGCTGGGAATTGAACTCAGGACCTCTGGAAGAGGAGTCGGTGCTCTTAACCACTGAGTCATCTCTCCAGCCCAATAATGTTTTTCTAACAAAATAAAATGCAATAAGATAAAACAAAACCATCATATCAAAAGGTGGATAAGACAAACCAACAGAAGTAAAAGAATCTCAAGCAAAGGCACAAGAATCAAAGACTCAGTCATTCAAACATTCAGGAGTACCATAAAAGTACAAAGTTGGTTTACTGATGCACAAGTTTTTTTAGTTTTTCTCAGTTGTCTCTGCATGCTTATCCATTTAGTATAATTTAAAACTAATAAAACCTCAAACATAACATATAGGTTCTTCAGCTTCTGAGAACAATTTGTGTTTTCTCTTTTCTGACTTTGAGCTTATCCAATGCACCATTCCTACCTGGTATTCTTAGCACCTTACACATACTGTGTATCTCAAGCACTTGCTTTACTTCATATTTGTTTTAAGCTTGCTTCAATGCTACACCTTAGTTTACTTTGATTGCTTATCGCTGGTTTTGAAAGGACTGCTGCCTTCTGTCAGAGGAAGGGTTACTTCATCAGAGAGGTGTGGGCTGACCAACAATTATGAAAGACCCCAATCTTGAACTCAAAAATTTCTTCACTTTCATTTCCTTAATCATTATTCAAGCTGAATTATGTTTATCAATATTTAATAATTATAGTTATATTTACTGTAATATTTTCTTCTCCTTTATCTACAAAAACCTCCTAGATTGGGAATATGTCTATTTTGTTCATGATTATATCTCTAATATCCTCAGTGTCTGGCAATGTGAGGACACTCACTCAACACTCATTGAGTAGATGGGGAAGGTTGTTTTCTCACCTGTACTGTCATTATCTCTCATAGCATTTCACTAACGGTAAATAAGAAAGAGAATTTTAATTTCTTTGGTCTAAAAGACATTTTAGTAAGCTGGGGGGGGGAACTACCACTAACAATCTATTGTCATATTTACTGATTAAGGCCAATATTTTATGCCTTATATTTCAAATACATTAATGAAAGTGTTCAAATAATAGAAAAAGTTGAGTAAAAGATGCAAGTGGGTTACACTTCTGATTGAGCATTACCATACTTATAAAGCCTTTGATTAACATTTTAAAAAATTGTATAAAAGCAAAAAGGAAAAGGGGGCATGGGATAGGGGTTTTCTAGGGAGGGGAAATGGGGAAAGGGGATGGCATCTGAAATGTAAATAAAATATCCAGTAAAAAAAAAAAGATTAAAATTAAAAAAAGATACAAAAACCAAAATAAATTGAGAATCTTATTGCTACTTTGAATTGGAATATTCTATATACTTTCAAATAGATACTTATAGTTCTATTGGGATTTAATTTTAATTTATTTGTCTTAGGAGATAACATCTGAAATAAGACCTATTGCCATTCAAGTAATACATGTTCTCACAGGGCCTTTTGTTTATTTTCCTGTGAGAGTCTTCTGAGTGTATTTCACCTGCTAACATTATTATTGGCAATTTGTCTCACACTATGAATGATCAGTTTGTACTTTAAATATTTATTCATTTACATTATGTCTGTTCAATGTATGATTCATTGCTAGAACAGATGTTGACAACTTCAGGGAAAAATAAGATTTTTTTTCTGCTATATTCAGTCAGTGGGTTTTGTTGGGTTCAGTATTGCACATGGATATTCAACAGAGTTTATAAACAGCCTGCTCTTTTCCATGTTTGAGTAGCACTTGGTTGATGTTGCCAAGGCATGTATGTAACATTTAGCTCTCAAAGAATTTGGGGGCAGAAGGTGCAAGTAATGATTTTTCACAATTTGAATTCAGTGGTTATTTCACATATATAAAAATATCCTAATTTTCAATTTCACATTAAATTTACTTTAAATCACTTTTCTGTTTTCTTGAAAATATGTTCTTTTTTCACATAATATATTCTGATTATAGTTTTCCTCCCAGTCCTTCCCACATCTTTTTCTACTGGGATCCATTTTCTTTTATTCTCTCACTAGAAAAGACCAACTTCTAAGATATAATATTAAAATAATAAAATAAATTATCATAAATCAAATGCTATCACATTAATGTTGGAAATGATAAACAAACAGAAGGAAAACAGCCCAAAAGAAGGCACACAATCACAGACTCATTCACACATACAATCAGGAATCCCATAAACCACTAAACTGGAAACCACAATAATATACACCGAGAACATGGTACAGACCCATGGAGGTCCTGTGTATACTGTTTCAGTCTCTGTGAATTCATGTGAATTTTATTTATGATTAATTAAAGGGCCTGATTTTCTTGGTATTTTCCATACTACCTGCCTCTTCTATTTTTTCTGCCTCCTCTTCCTGGGGGTTTCTTGAGGTCTGATAGGGGTTTGAAGCAGATACTACATGTAAGTCTGGATGTTCCAAGGTTTCTCACACTCTGTATAATGGCTTGCTTTGGGTCTTTGTATTTGTTCCCATCTGTTGCAGGAGATAGCATCTATGAAGATGGCTGAACAGGGTAGTAAACTGTGATCAAAGCAGAATATCATTAGAAGTAATTTTATTTGCTTCTTGGTCACTCAAGCAGTATGGGGTATGGGGTCTATTTTGTGGAGCAGGCCATAAACTAAATCAGTTATTCGGTTGTTACTCAATTCTAAACAGTTTTAGTCAATCTGGAGCAGTAATTCACTTTGCACACAATTTTTCAGAGGCAAGAAAAGTTTTGATATGTTTGACTCTATATTTTCTTTTAAGATGTGTTCAGTGTGCTGTCAATGTCTTCAAGTGTGTAAACACCAGTAGAACTCCATGTACAGATTAAGAAGTGATATTGAATAAAATAAATTATAGATTTTTTTTTTTTTTTTTGGTTTTTTCGAGACAGAGTTTCTCTGAGTAGCCCTGGCTGTCCTGGAACTCACTCGGTAGATCAGGCTGGCCTCAAACTCAGAAATCCGCCTTCCTCTACCTCCCAAGTGCTGGGATTAAAGGCATGCGCCACCACTGCCCAGCTTAAATTATAGATTTCTATAAGTTGTTTTTATAGAGAACATGATATAGAATATATAATCTTGATAGAAATGAAATAATAAAATTACAGAGTCAAACTAATATAAAAATGAGAATTTGAGAAGAAAATACTCATAGAATGACACCAAAGCTTTCTGTTTTGCCTACTTTAGCTATATTTCTTATATAAGAAATACTTTTTCGTAATTATTAAGAAATGATTAGAAAACATGTTTGTAGCCTTTTACTATGAGGTAGTTTCTGTCTTTGTAACTGAAATGTGTTTCTTGTATGCAACAGAATGCTGGATTCCTCTGTGTATTCAGTCTTTTTATTGGCAAATTGAGTCCATTGATGTGAGAGATATTAAAGACCAGTGATTGTTGTTTGCCATTATTTTTTTTGTTGGAGGTAGAATTATGTATGTGTGATCCCCTTCTTTTGGGTTTGTTTTGAGCTGATTAGTTTCTTATGTTTTCTTGGGTGTAGATAGCCTCTTGTGTTGGAGTTTTCCTTCTAGAATCTTCTATAGGGTTGGTTTAGCAGCTAGATATTGTTTAAATTTGGTTTTGTCATGGAATATCTTGGTTTCTCCATCTATGATGATTGAGAATTTTGCTGGGTATAGTAGCCTGGGCATTTGTGTTCTCTTAGGGTCTATATGTCATCTGTCCAGCATCTTCTGGCTTTTAGAATCTCTGTTGTGAAGTCTAATGTAATTCTGATAGGTCTGCCTTTATATGTTACTTGACCTTTCTTTCTTACTGTGTTTAATAGTCTTTCCTTGTTCTTTGCATTTAGTGCATTGATTAATACGTGAAAGGCTGATTTTCTTTTCTGGTCAAATCTATTTTGTGTTCATCAGATTTCTTATACATTTATGGCCATCTCTTTCTTTAGGCTAGGAAATTTTTCTTCCATGAATTTGTTGAAGATGTTTTATGGCCTTTTGAGCTGGGAATCTTTGTCATTTTTAAAAAGATTATTTTATTGTAGACAATTTAAGATATGGTAATTTTTCAGTCCTTAATTCTCCAAGTCTAGATTTATAAATTAACAATATGAATCCTGTTGTGATATTTGAGAAATAATGTTCACCTCAATTTAACTGATAACCAAAAAATACTTTTCCCATCAAAGAAATGATCAAAAAGGCTGTGTCATATTCCAAAGCCAACAAACAAAAAAATCAAAACAACAACAACAAAAAACTTAACAAGAATGCAAACATGATGATTTAGGTACCACTACCAAAACTTTGCCAGCTTGGAAAGAAAAAGTTTGATCTTTTTTTTCCAGTAGGGAATAATTTGTGAAATGATGAGGGCATTCATATCTGCTTGCTGTGACCAATGTGTGCACACAAACTTTAACAAGACTGCAAACATTCCAGAAGGAAGTCATTTAGTTATGAACAAAATAGCAAAAGTGAGAATGTAAAAACCTGTGGTCTTTAATACTAGACCAGGTTTAGTAGCTCAGTTTTATCAGAGTCTTCTACCTGTCCTCTTGGGTACAGGAATGGATGATTCCTCAACATACTCCTCCCCTTTCCTTTCTTTAAGCTGTGCACATTGAAAGTTGTCTTTCCCGTTTTGTTCTCTGGTAATGTAATAAGCATGATGGTGCCTTCTATAACATCATTCCAGTCTTGCTGGTGATGCTGTATAGTGTAGTTTATATATTGCTTTGCTGCAAAGTCACACAGCTGTAAAACACTGAAGAAAATTCTTGATGTATAAAAATTACAGTATTTTTTTTTCTTTTGGTTTTTCGAGACAGGGTTTCTCTGTGTAGCCCTGGCTGTCCTGGAACTCACTCTGTAGACCAGGCTGGCCTCGAACTCAGCAATCCGCCTGCCTCCGCCGCCCAAGTGCTGGGATTAAAGGCATGCACCACCACTGCCCGTCTGCAGTATTTTTAAAATCAGTAAAATGGATGCTTATTATTTAACTTGTTATTCAGTTAACAATTTTTGTGTTCTATGCAGGCGGGAGTCATGTGTGTTTGAAAGGGAGAAGTCAGTTGAGTCTCTAATTGACTTTTCTTTTAGCTCCATTGTGAACTATAAAAACATAATCACTTAGTTCTTGGAAAAGTCTAACAACTTGGTGGACATTTAGTCACAATTTAGAAGCAGCCAGATTCCCAAAAATGGTAAGTAAACTTGAGTGAGGATATTGCAATTTTCAAAGGAATTAATGGCAGCTTGTAAGGGTGGGGAACAGGAACTATCACTCTTTTTGCACAATTTTTGAACTGATGTCAGCACCCAAATGGCTCCTGAATTTAAATCTGGGCAGACATCTTTTTATTTTTATATGAATCTTTAAACAATTCTGTAAGCAAATTTTCTAGCTGTTGGATTATTGTCTGTCTTCATAGCAGGTTCCAGTGAGGCACAGGCATGGCAAAAGTTATCTGGTTTTATGGTTGGAACAATCAGTGTTTATCAGATTTCTGATGCTTCAAGCAAGAAGTGGAGTAAACAAGTGTGACCACTTAAAGATGCTTGTTAACACGGAAGACTTCTCCATTCCACCTTAGTGAAAACAAATATACACTTGACATGGGAGCAAATTGGTTCTGAACTTTGTGACTGTTGGCTAGTTATTAAACTATTGGTATTTTGGTCAACTGGGCAATATGGGTAAAATTTAAATTTTTCCCTAAGAAGGAGGTCTTCCATGTTTGAGAAAATGTCTTGCACTATTGCATATTTTTTTGTTGACACAGAATTTTGAAGTTTCCATTTTGGAAGGCTAATGTTTTTTGTTTGTTTGAAACAGTTGTACATTTTCTAATGTACAGTGCTTGAAGTTTGTACTAGCAAATTACTTTGTAGTTTTGAAGATCTTATCCAAACTACTTTGAAATAAGTGGCTTTCCTGTCAGTGGTTTGCCCTCAGGTGTAATTTTCTTTTGTCATGATTCCTCTTCCCTATTGTGTGTGTGTGTGTGTGTGTGTGTGTGTGTGTGTGTGTGTGTGCGCATGTGTGTAAATATTTATACATGGCAACATCTGAGCAAGCATGTATATTTCAAATACAAGATATTGTCCTGTAACCCATATATACTGTTCTGGCAACAAAAGACAGATGTTAAATGTAACAGATTATTCAAGCTAAGAGCCATTCAGCTTCAGTCTTTACACACCACAAATGAAACATTAAAAGATCACATGGAGAAGTATATATATATTTAAAAAAAGAAATATAAGAAAATACACTCAAACAAATAGAGGCATTTACAGAGGAAGCAAATAAACCCCTTAAAGAATATAGGAAAATACTATTAAACAGGTAAGGAAAATGAGTAAAACCGTTTAAGACATGAAAATGGAAATAAAAGCAATGAAGAAAACAAACTGAGGGAATCCTGGAAATGGAAAACAGAATTCTAGGAAAGAGAAAAGGAACAACAGTTGCAAGTATCACCCAAAAAATACAAGAGATAGAAGAGAGAATCTCAGGTGTAGAATATACAATACAAGAAATTTATACATCAGTAGAAATAAATGTTAAATCTAAAAAATTCTTGACATAAAACATCCAGAAAAACTGGGTTACTATGAAAAAACTTAAAATAAAAATAAAAGGAATAAAAAAGCTGAAGAGTGCCAACTCAAAGGACCAGAAAATATTTTCAACAAAATCAGAGAAGAAAATTTCCTTCACCTAAACAAAGAGATGCCTACAAACATACAAATAGCTTATAGAACATCAATTAGATTGGGCCAGAAAAGAAAATCCTCCTGTCACACAATAATCAAAACAATGAATCTTCAGAACAAAGAATAGATATTAAAAGCTTCAAGAGAAAAGGACCAAGTGACATACACAGGCAGAACTATTAGAATGACACCCACCTTCTCAACAGAGATTCTCAAAACTAAAACGGCCTGTACAGATGTCTTACAGATCCTACAAGACTAAAGATGCCAACCTACACTACTATACCCAGAAAAACTCAAAATCACATACATTGAGAAAAGAAGATATTTCAGAACAAACCAAGTTTAAACAATATCTATCCACAAATCCAGGACTACAGAATATTTTAGAAGAAAAATTCCAAACCAATGATGTTAAATACACTCAAAAAAGTATAGGAAGTAAATAATTCCTCACCACCAAACCAATGAAATGAAACAAAAAGAAAGCAAAGCAAAGCAAAGCAAAGCAAAGCAAAGCAAAGCAAAGCAAAGCAAAGCAAAGCAAAGCAAAGCAAAGCAAAGCAAAGCAAAACAAGCCAAGCCAAGCCAAACCAAAGTAAACCAAAGCAAACCAATAAAACCCCCCTCGACATCAATGGACTCAATTTCCAAATAAAAAGACACAAGCTAACAGAATGGATATGAAAACAAGATCCATCATTCTGCTGCATACAAGAAACACACCACAGCAATATAGACATTACTTCAGAGTAAAGGGTTAGAAAAAAAATGTTTTCCAAGCAAACATACCCAAGAAGCAAGCTGGAGTAACCATTCTAGTAACTAATATAATAGATTTTCAACCAAAATTAATAAAAAGAGATAGGGAGGGACACTACATACTCATCAAAGGAAAAATCCAAGGTGATATCTCAATTCTGAAAAATTACCCTCCAACCACAAGGGCACCCACACTTGTAAAAGAAACATTGCTAAAGCTTAAATCACAGATGGAATCAGACACATTGATAGTGGTGGATTTCAACTCTACTCTCACCAATGGACCAGTCCTTGAGATCGTTGCTTGCTTCACGTCCTCAAGGTCACATACAAGATAATTGAATTCAATTACATCGAATACACAATGTATTCACATTGTGCACACAGTACACAAGCAAGGTAACAATACAAGACAATTGAAATAACTCCTTATATCTTATCAGAACATGATAGATTAAAGCTGGACTTCAGTGGCAACAGAAACAACAGAAAGCATACAAACTCATAGAGACTGAACAACTCTTTCCTCAATGATCATGGGGTTAGGCAAAAGATAAATAAATAAATAAATAAATAAATAAATAAATAAATAAATAAATTAATTAATTAAAGGCTTTCTAGACTTCAATGAGAATGAACACTTAACAAACCCAAAGTGCCTTCATAATAAAGTTGGAGAGTTCTCTTACTAGCAATTTATAAGTACGCCGCAACACTCTAGGAAAAAAAAAAGAAGAAGCTAATACTCCCAATAGCCGTAGATAGCAGGAAATAAACTCAGGACTGAATAAATTAGAAAAAGAGAATTATATAAAGAATCAATGAAACCAAGAACTGGTTCTTTCAGAAAATCAACAAGATAAACAAACCCTTCACCAAACTAACTAAAACACAGAGGGACAGTATCCAAATTAACAAAATCAGAAGTCAAAGGGAGACATAACAACAGACTCTGAAAAAATTCAAAGACTCATTAGGTCTTCAAAAGCCTGTAGTCCACAAAATTGGAAAACCTAAATGAAATAGATGATTTTATATCACTTATCAGAGTTAAATCAAGATCAGGTAAACTAAATAGTACTATAACACTAAGGAAATAGAAACAGTCTTTAAAAGTCTCCTAATGAGCACCGAGAGGAAAAGATGGAGTAAGGAGAGGAGAAGATTAAGTAGATGAGAAGCTAGGTAATGAGAAGGAGAAAGAGAGAGAAAGAGAGAGGGGCCATGGAGGCAGAAGTTCACGTGTCTCCACCAGTCAAAGATAGTTTACATATCTAGATTGGGTATTGGGTTACACTTCTGATTGAGCATTACCATACTTATAAAGCCTTTGATTAACATTTAAAAAAATTGTATAAAAGCAAAATGGAAAAGGGGGCACGGGATAGGGGTTTTCTAGGGAGGGGAAATGGGGAAAGGGGATGGCATCTGAAATGTAAATAAAATATCCAATAAAAAAAAAGAGAGAAAAAAAGAAAAAAAAAGTCTCCTAACCAACAAAAAGTTTAAGACTAGATTATTTTTTAAATTTAATTTCATTTTTAATTTTTTTACTTATTCACTTTGCATCCAACTCACTGTTTCTCCCATAATCCTTCCCTCCTTGCCCCTCCCTTTCTCCTCCGGGCAGCTGAGGCCCCCTGGGTATTGCTCCTACTTTGGTACTTCAAATCTCTGCAAGGCTAGCCACATCCTTTCCCACGGAGGCCAGAAAGGCAGACCAATTAGAAGAATATATCCCACACACAGGCAACAGGGTTTTGGTTACCCCCCACTCTAGTTGTTTGGGACCCACATGAAGGTCAAAGGGCACATCTGTCACATATGAGCATGGGAGCCTAGGTCCAGCCCATGTACGCCTTTTCTTCGGTGATTTAGACTCAATGAGCCCCAAGGGTATAGGTTAGTTGACTGTGTTGTTCTTCCTGTGGAGTTCCTATCCCCTTCAGATCCCACAATCCTTCCTCCTATTCTTCTATAAGAATTCCCAAGCCCCATCCACTGTTTGGCTGTTGGTGTCTGTATCTGTCTGAGTCAGCTGCTCGGTGGAACCACTCAGAGGACATAGCATAATTCTATCAGAAGAGATAATACCAATACTCCTTAGACTACTCCACAACATAGAAACAGAAATACCATTGGCAAACTCATTTTATGAGGTCACAGTCACCCTGATAACTAAACCACACAAAGACTTAAACAAGAAAGAATATTTGATCGATTTCCCTATGAACATTTATTGTGGTAAATATTATTTGCAGGTTTCTATACCACCATAGATCATTCAGTTCCTAAATAAAGGACATGAAATCTTTATATTTGTAATAAGCCTTAAAGCACTAGAGATGGGCATATATAATTCCTCTATGATATTTTGACTATTTCTTTGTCAATAACCCTGAGATATCACTTGCCATGTTCTGCCTGGGCTGCTCCTACTCCAACTGGCTGCCTCTCATGACCATGGGCTCCTGATTCACCTACCAAGTGGTGACTTCCTTCTTTCCCCATGTTCTTTCTCCTTTCTTCCTGGTCCCTGCCTGAGACCTTAAACCAGGGAACTTTCTTGTCTCTCTTATGCCTAGCCCTGGATGTAGGCATCTATATTAAGCAACTAGGTATAACTTGGGAAGCAAGGTTTACATAACAATAGCTGGTATACAGGAGGGTCTCTTTGTCTTGGCCACAACTAGATATTAGGATAAAGAACTAAGTACTTGAATATATAGAAACACCAGAAAAACCCACTACAAACATTTATGAAAAAAATACAATAAAATATTTGCAAACTGAATCCAAGGATGCATCGAAAACACCATCCACTATGATCAAGTAAGTTTCATACCAGAGATTCAGAAATGGCTCAATACACAAAAATTCATCAATGTAATCTATCATATAAACAAACTAAAAGAAAAATAATTCCACATGATCATCAGTGTTAGCTGCTTTGTCCAGAATCTTACAATGCTATTACTTGCAATTTGGCAGTAAATATATTGAGGGATTTTGGAGAACCATTGGTCTTCTTTCCTTACTGGAAGGCTCAGGAATATAGATTTGTTTGTTCGGGACAATATCTCACTATATAGCCCTGGCTACACTTGAACACACAGAGATATGTCTGCCTCTGGCTCTCAAGTGCTTGGATCATGTCCTGAGAATTTAGGTTTTGACATCCCGCACTGAATGGCATTAGCAGCTGAAGCTGCACTAGCGGTTGCAACAAGTTAAATGAACTCAATAGCAAGACACACAAAAAAACCCAAACAAACAAACAAACAACAAAATACCCCACAAAAGAACAACAACAAAAATAAACAAACAAGCAAACAAACAGTCAAAACCAAAACACTTTTCTTGGACTTATATTTGGACTAGTGTCAATGAAATATGCTGTCCATATTTAGGGTGGATTTTTCTATTTTAATTACTCTAATTAAGAAAATCCCTCACAGTTATGCCCATAATCTCTAATCCCAGATTTTCTTGTTGACAATGAACATTGAGTAAAAACTTTTCTCTCCTCTGTTCACCTCCCCTTCCCTTTCCACTTTCTCTTCCCATGAGCTTATGTAGTAATCATTTTTTTTCAAGTAATAAGAGGAGAGGAGAAGCTTGATCCTGTGGAGACTTGTTGCCCCAGCTAAGGGCAAAGTTACAGGGGTGAGATGAGGCAGGAGTTGGTGGGTGAAGGAGCACCATCTTAGAGGCAAAGGAGAGGGAGGATGTGATGGAAGAGGTTCAGAGGGGAAACCTGGAAGGGGGACATTTGAAATGTAAATTTAAAAAACCCGGTTAGTAATAATGTAGGGAAATAAAAATCTACTTTTCTTCCAGTTTAAGAACATAGAATACATTTTGTTTGTGTGTTTCAGACAGACCTTCTTCCTCCTTTTGTACTGAGAGAAAGTGGCTTCTCTCCTACAATATGGTATTATTAAGTCATTAAGGGTTTCATTCTTCTTCTTCTTCTTTTTCATTTTTGGGGTTTGTTTACAGATTATGTTAGTATGTCCTGGAGCACAGAATGTTCTATTTACATTGGAAACACTACTGACCCTTGGCTCAAAACGTGTCAATATTGTCAAAGATCTTGTTGGCAGACTTGAAAAACTTTATCTTTGTTATTTGTCTCTAACCTTCACATGAGACTATGCAAAACTTAAGTTCATATCATTTTTTTGGAGGGTATGACTCTCTGGCAAGTGAACATTTATTGATTTGAGGCAATTGTGCAGAATTCAATGTTAATTTGGAGAAACCTTGTGTTACAGTAGGAGCAACCATTAACTTGACTAACTTCTACATAGTATTGCTATCTAAAGCTTTAAAATATTGAAAAATGAAGAAGTTGAGAAAATGAAAGGACTCAACATTTTATGATGAATGTAAAAATATGACTGGACTGTGAAAAAATTAAAAGTAATAACAAAGAATAAAATACCTTAAAAATAGGAAAAATGTAACATGTTAATGTATATAACACCCATTAATAAAATCATTCAACCAATGGTCTCTTTACAGCCTAGAATCTTATTGCCTTCCTTGGTACCTAAGTAACATCCTATCATAGTGATTGGTTTAAAAGATTGCCTTTTCAAAGGCCATCCAGAGACTGGCCCCACTTGGGATCCATCTCATGAGCAGGCACCAAACCCTAACACTATTACTGATGCCGTATTGTGCACGAAGACAGGAGCCTAGCATTACTGTCCTCTGAGAGGCTCTACCAGTGGCTGACAGAAACAGATGCACATATTTATAGCCAACTTTTGGGCTGAGGTCAAGGACCTCCCCAGAAGAATTAAGGGAAGGACTGAAGGAGCTAAAGGGGATTGAAATCCTATATGAAGAACAACAGTTTCAATTAACCCAGACCCCTCAGAGCTCTGAGATGCTAAGCCACCAACCAAAGAACATACATGGGCTGGTCCATGGCCCCCACCACAGTGGTAGCAGAGGACTGCCTTGTCTGCCACCCGTGGGAAAGGATGAGCTTAACCCTGTAGAAACTTGATGCCCCAGGGATGAGGGATGATAATGGGGTGAGGTGGGAATTGGGTGGGTGAGTAGGAGAGCACCCTCTCAGAAGCAAAGGAGAGGGGGCATGGGGTGAAGAACTCGTAGAGGGGGGAACCAGGAATGGGGGCAGCATTTGAAATGTAAATAAATAAAATAATTAATAATAAAAATTGTATGCAAAAATGTAACAATAAATAATTTTATAAAGTTTTATTAAGACATGTGCCTTATTAAAGATATTAAATTAATTAAGTATGAGTCTCTAGGGCAATAAATGCAATGGGAAGAGCAGTGTGCCTCATTGGTCAATGTTAGCTAATTCATTTGTATTCATAAGGCCTTAGTATACAACTAAGGAAAAGCCCACATACAGTTAGAGAAACAATTTTGTAAACAATTTACACACACACACACACACACACACACACACTCACACACTCACACACACACACGGAAGCTACAAAATACAAACAGTATTAAATGTTACTACTTTTTCCTTTATGTCTACATAGATCTCAAATTATATAAATATTTGTGATTTAACTGCGAGTTAAATGCTTAAATCATGGTATTTGTTATGTTAAGAAAAATCTTGGCTTTATTGAAGAATTATTCCTCTGTAATATTATTTATATTATGGGCATTAAGTAAAAATATAGAAACCTTTTCTCTGGTATTGACTAGAAAATCACTTTGGGTAACACTGTAATTTTGACCCTGAATTTTCTTCTTAGCATTAGATATGATTTTTAACTTTATTTCTTTTATATATTTTATTTTAGTTATACACATTTATGGCCTACAATGTGACAATTCAGTAATTACAAAATAAATATACATCAAGCCAAGGTAATTAGTTTTTCCATTAAAATTATAAACATAATTATTGTTAATATTTTCTATTAAATATTTTATGAATTACTACATGAAGGAAGAACAAAGGCTCTAATTATAAAGGTAAGAAATGAACTAAGACACATGACATAATTTGTATTAGGTATGTGCTTTGTATAACTACTATCAAATGGTATAGTAGACATAAATCTGGATATGCATATATATGTGTGAATACACATGATTATATATATTTATCCCAAAACAGAATTACTTCCTGATACAATCTTATCCAATGTTCTATTATATGTGTGTGTTGCTACTAAATGTATCTAAAGCCCCAGAAATGCTAAGCAGACATTTTACCACTGACTACATGCCTAATGCTATTTTACATTTCAAAATTTTGACCAATGTTATATACAATATTGTCTTCTACTTCCTTTCCAATTTCTTACTTCTCATACTTGTTGACTCCATTATTTCTGAGTACTCAGGCTTTTACTGTTGAGTATCTTTACCTGCTTCTATGTGAGTCTCAGCTAAGGCATGCAGAAGGCAGCATCATATATTGCTTCTCCCCATCTGCTAGCTGTCACAGTATCATTATTTCTCTTCTACTATGTCCCAAAAGACCTTGGTGTGAGATGGATAGCTCTCCTACTTAGGTATGAACGCTTATTAGTCTCTTATTCTCAGGACTTTGAAAACTCATGAGTCTCTGACTTGATTGTCACCCACTTCTCTATGAGGTTTCTCTAAAAATGAGAATTTCTCCAGTCTATGAGTATAAATAAACATATTTACAAGACATATTAACATCTCCATTTAGCAAAAATATTGGTAGTAGACTCTAGCCAGTGACCTAGAAAGTCATATGGTTTTGAGAAGGTTTACAGTGCCAAGCACATATTGCCTCCCATGGAGCAAATCTCAGATCCAATTGGAAAGTGGCAACTGTCATAGTACTTTTGTACGTGTAGATATATCATGGCTAGCAGGCCTTAATTGTAGCACTTATAGATCAAAATTGGGTAATACCACTGATAACTTTTTAGAACTTGTTTTTGGTACCCAGTAAACTTTCAAGGTCAGGGACTAAAGGCTTGATAAGACAGCCAATGTTCATTGGCCTGTGCATAGCAAATGCAAAAGATGGTGTCTGTTATGTTCAGACAACTGAAAATTAATACTACATATTTTGCATGCAATTCTTCAGCTTATCATTGCTGTGTTAAAAATTCGCAACTCTGTCTGTTCTATTCACCATATCTAGCTATTTGGGAATGTGTATGGGTGTGGTGTTATATGTATGCAACTATATCTGTAGGATCACGCTTCATGAATGCCAGAGAAGGAAGTAATTGTTCTCCTCTATCACTCTTTAACTTATTCATCATTGAGTCTATGATAGATCTTGGAACTTACCATTCTGCAAAGTCTTGTAAAACAGGATTTCCTAGGATCCATCATTCAGTCACAGCCTCTTAACTGTTGTCTTACAGACATATGAGTATGGCAGCAGTTATATGAAAGCTGAACATTCAATTCATATCCTCATGCTTTACAGAAAGTGCTATTTCTCATGTAAGCATTTTATATGTCTTCATCTTCACCTTTAAATCTCATTTTTATAATTCCATGGGTTAGCACCGAACCTGAATACCAGGATATGAGTATAGTAGCTCTTTCCCAGTCTTTCTTAGATTTATTTGTGATATAATGTCAATATCATTCTTCTGTTTAGCAAATACTTAATTAGCAAAGTTCCTTTTGACTTTCTGTTTTCATAATATTCTTCTGAATCTAATTAGATACTATTTCTATACTCAGCCTTTACCATAGTATTATATGCTTGAATTATATTCGTGAACAAGCTTAGATTTTTTTCCACTAAGTTCAACTGCAGCTTTGTTCATCATTATATCCCTAACAGTCAGTCCTTGGTAAAATAGGACACTAACTCATCACTTGCTGAAAAGAAGGAGGATGTTGCTTCTTTACCTATACTATAATTTTTTTTCACAGAATTTTTATATACATTGCGAAAGGTAGTAAATTTCTACTTTTTTATGGACTATTATGTCAGGAAGAAAAGATATTTGGCTAGGGAGAAAAACTAACACACAATGAACTTTACTGCTTTGCACACTGAGGTTTCAGTCTATGGGTTGATGAAAAGGAAATGCATATTTCACAATTTGAAAGGCATGTAAATATAATGCTATCCCTTTTAGATAATTCTATTTCTTTATTTAGAGTACTTTCTATAAATTGGTCACTTGCACAAAATCTTAACTTTTTACATTCTCTTTTTACTGAGATAATAAGTGCATACCACAATACTTTGCAGCAGTTTAAAATTCAATGAAAATACTGAAATAACAAAAAATCCTAAGTGGAGAAACAAAATGAAATGAACTGATTATCCTATCATTTCTATTTGGAATGGTGCAATACAAAAATTTAAAGATGAAAATTCGCAGATATATTTGATTTCATTTGTAATTCTCTTTGTACTTGCTGGTGGAGGTCATAAAAAGTAAGGTCAAATATCAGTCAATTAATAATTGATATTGAAAAGAATTAAGTTTATTCTCCATGGGAGTTTCTGAAGAACCTTCAGCTGTGTGCATCATTGCTTCTAATCTCTTTTGAATGATAGACTGTACTTTAAATATTTACTCATGAGCATTTAGTTTGGAAATGTACTTTGTGCAGGTATATAAATAGGCACTAGAAAGAACACTGACAACTTCGAAGCAAAATGAAGTTCATCCTGCTGCTTTCCCTCATTGGGTTCTGCTGGGCTCAATATGACCCACATACTACGAATGGGAGGACTGCTATTGTCCACCTATTCGAGTGGCGCTGGGTTGATATTGCCAAGGAATGTGAGAGATACTTAGCTCCTAAGGGATTTGGAGGGGTGCAGGTAAGCTTACTTCACAAATTAAATCCAAAGCTTACTGTGCTATTATAATATTCTAATCAAGACTAATGACTTTAGAGCACAAGTTCATTTCACACAAAACTTTGCTGAGAAAGTAAAAAAGTTTGGTAGCTGTGGAACCTTTGTATTTATTGTAGAATATCAAGAGGACCTCTGCAAAGTCCTTCCATAATATCTGGTTATTGTTAGTCAACAGAAATGAATGTTTATAGGTTGAGAAGTAATGTCAGATTATTGATAGCTTTCTACAAGATTTAGATATATAAAGTAAGCCATAGTCTGGTACTAATTATAACTGTTTTATTTGTAGGTCTCTCCACCCAATGAAAATGTTGTAGTTAATAACCCCTTTAGACCTTGGTGGGAAAGATACCAACCAATCAGCTACAAAATTTGCACAAGGTCTGGAAATGAAGATGAATTCAGAGACATGGTGACAAGGTGCAACAATGTTGGTGTAAGTGAAGACACATTTTCTTAAAATTATTATATATGAAAATATGTCTCTTTTGTATCTATTTTTGTTTAAGCAGGTTTTAAATTTCTAAAATTTTACTTTACCGTTCATGTGTTATTGAAAATACAGTTGTATCTTCTTGTCAACTTTTGAAATTTTTGAACACACACCATTTGAGGTTGGAAGAACAGTACACATAAAGTAAAATGTTGACTTTTAAAATTAATAACTATAGAAAACTACGAAAGTATTTTCATGGGCACTGATTCATATGTGAGGGTTAAGTTATGTTTATGTGATTTCTTTTTCTAACTGAAATTTGTAGGTTTTCTTCCCCTATCATTATTTTAGGTGGTAAATATTTTCTTTGTTCTATAATGAAAAGATAAGTACCTTCCCTCTAGTTTTTAGCCATGTAGTATACAGATTAAGCTATGTTCTTTCTCCTTGTAACTCTGTAAAATGTCAAATACAGTAGTCTCTCAAACTTATACTATGTCATATCTTGTCAAACACTGAACTTTTTGATGTAGTCTTTATGGTAGTGTCTGTTTTTTTCTCCCTAAGATCCTATATTCTTTTCCACAAAGTGTGACTATTGTTGGTTTTCTTATTTCACATTAGTTTTCTTTCTTACTTGACTCACTTTTCTAAAGTGAATATACAAAGCAGCAGATTAAATAATTTGGAGAATTGTTGTGAGATTGTGATGAAACTATAGATTTTTGAGTCCAACTGAAGTGGGCATTTTTCTGTTCTAGGTCCGTATTTATGTGGATGCTGTCATTAATCACATGTGTGGTGCAGGCAACCCTGCAGGAACAAGTAGTACCTGTGGAAGTTACTTCAATCCTTCTAACAGGGATTTCCCAGGAGTTCCATATTCTGGTTGGGATTTTAATGATAATAAATGTGATGGAGAAATTAATAACTACAATGATGCTTATCAGGTAATGAGAGAGACAGGTATGGGAATAAAGAACTGTCTATGCTTCTACATATGCACAGAAATTTACAAATGCCATCGGACATAGGAAGAAAAGAATATGACCAATACAGGACACCGAGAAACAGAAAAGAAATGTGTCCTTTATTTTTTTACATTATTTTGTAAGGATATGCTAATGTCAATGATAAGGGGAGGAGTGCTCTTTCAAAAATTTTTCTGAAAAAAATTAAAAGCTTGATTTACTTAATTATATAAATACGATGAAATGGAAAACATTAGAAATGCAAATCATATATAGAAACAGTCTTCAAATCATATATAGAAACAGTCTTCAAAGGCTGAGAAACAGTCTAAATTTTGTACTGGTATACTTAATATGAGCAAATTCTAGCCTTTGATTTTTTTGACCTATGTAATATAAAGAAAAATGAAGGAAGAATAAAAGAGAAATGGAGAAGGAGATCTGAAGAGAACAAGAAAGTAAGAGGGAGAGAGAGAGAGAGAGACAGAGAGAGAGAGACAGAGAGAGACAGAGGGAGGGTATGGGAGGGAGGGAAAGAGACACAGAAAGAGAGAGAGACAGAGAGAGAGAGAGACAGAGACAGAGGGAGGGCATGGAAGGGAGGGAGAGAGAGAGAGAGAGAGAGAGAGAGAGAGAGAGGATAGAGGATCATCAAGAATGAGAATGGACCAACTATAATGCTCACCTATCTTAATCTCTGATATTCTGCATATTTACAACAAAAAATTTCAGTCTCTGTGTTCACATTAGAACATCAATACATTTCATGTCCCAATTAAAACTCATATAAAATTTTGCTATTGATATATGTGTGAATGACTGAATGATGACTTCTCAGGCAGAAATACTTTTTTTATAAATCAATATTTCTCCCCCAACAGGTCAGAAATTGTCGTCTGACTGGCCTTCTGGATCTTGCACTTGATAAAGATTATGTTCGGACCAAGGTGGCTGACTACATGAACTATCTCATTGACATCGGTGTAGCAGGGTTCAGACTTGATGCTGCTAAGCACATGTGGCCTGGAGACATAAAGGCAGTGTTGGATAAACTACATAATCTAAATACAAAGTGGTTCTCCCAAGGAAGCAGACCTTTCATTTTCCAAGAGGTAGAACAATGTATAGTTTTCTTTTTTTAAAGTTTGATACTATAGTTTAATTACAATGGTTCTTCGCTTCCTTTTCTACCTCCAAATACTTCCATGTACTTACCCTGCATACTTTCCTTTAAGTTCATGGCCTCTATTTCTTACTTACTGTATATATATATATATATATATACGTATATATATTTCACATATATATATACATATATACATTATGTATAATATAATCATATATGTGTATATGTACTTAGACACACAACACACACATATATATTTCCTAAATATAATGGATGTAGTTCATAGTGCTTCATATGTAGGTAATTCAGTTCATATATTGCTCCGTATATGTACCTTTACAAGGTTGACTTGTCTGTACTGGACAATCAATTGTGCTCTTCCCTCTGGAAGGCTCCCTGTACTCTGTTTTCTATAGTTTTTGCATAGGACTTAAAACCTCATGGGACTTTCCTTTAAATATTATCATTTTGTTAACCAGATATCAGATTTCTCTAAGTATATAATTAATAATGTTGGTTAATACTCCAGTCTTGTGTAGACTTATCATTCTGTCCTTAAAAATACAAATGTTGTTAATTAGAAATACACTTAATTCTTTTTTAAAAATTGGTTATTCTATTTATTTACATTTCACATGTTGCCCCCCCTTTCTGGTCTCCCTTTCCCAAACCTCCCATCCCATGTCCTTCCCTTTTGCCTTTAGAAGGGTGCTCCTCCACCCACCCACCCACTCCAGCATCACTTCTCTAGCATCCCCATACTTGGGACATCAATCCTTCACAGAAACAAAGATCTCCCCCACCACTGATGCCAGATAAGGCTGGCCTTTGCTGCACAGTAGCTGGAGCCATGAAACAACTCATGTATATTCTTTCTTTGATGGTTTATTTCCTGGGAGCTCTGGGGGGGTTTGGTTAGTTGATATTGTTATTCCTATGGAGTTGCAAATTTCACTTCATCTCCTTCAGTCCTTCCCTTAACTATTCCTTTGTGGTCCCCAGGCTCAGTCCAATGGTTGGCTGTGGGTACCTGCATCTGTATTAGGTGCAGGAAGAGTCTCTCAGAGGATAGCTATGCTAGGCTCCTCTCAGCAAGCACTTCTTAGCATCAGCAATAGTGTTTCAAGGCAGTGCTTACTTCATTAATCGATATCTTATATTCAAAGATATCATTTTACAAGACAGAAAAATTATAATGCTTATAGTCTCAAGCCAATCTTCCTGATTTTGAGTTTTGTCTCATGTGATTAGCATTATAGGTATTTAAGGAAAATGGATGAGGCCTTTTCTTCAGCAATAATGTTACTTGAAGTGTACTGAGGATGACAACATTGTATCTCTAATTTCTTTAGAAAATTTCATGAGTTATAAATGCTTCTAATGTTGACAATGTTACGTTATTGTGAACTAGTGAGTTGTCCCTTCTGGCAGTCATCCTGGAGGATAAAAATGACCCTTTTGTAATTTGGATTGTAATTTGCTTTCCTTCAGTAATGTGACATATGGTTTATGAATGAAATCAGAATGTAGACACAGAAAGCCATTAGTAACATTTTAAATAACAGAACTATTTTAAAAAATCTAAATAATATTATCTTTCAATGATATGATTTAAAGCTATAAATAAATTGACACTTGCTCCAATGTCTCTCATAGGTCATTGATCTGGGTGGTGAGGCAATTAAAGGTAGTGAGTACTTTGGAAATGGTCGTGTGACAGAATTCAAGTTTGGTGCAAAACTTGGCACAGTTATCCGCAAGTGGAATGGAGAGAAGATGTCCTATTTAAAGTAAATATACACCATTTCAACATTTGATCTATCATACATTTGTTGTCATTTGGCATCAGTAAGATAAATCTTCAAATATCCTAACTTACACAACTATGAAGTTGTTGATTATTAGTTAACCTTATTGTTCAACAACCCTTAATTAAACATATCTTCATTTGGCATATTAATCAACTGATAGAAGTAGAAATCCAAAGTATCACTTTGTGATTTTTGTCTGTTTCTGATAAGTCCCTTAGATTCTAAGAATGTTTTTTTGTGGTTTACTAAAAATATGTTAGTAAAAATAGTTGTACTCATAAGTGTTCCCTATAACGTGGCCACAGTATGGAATTTCCTTGTGCTACCTTAGAGAATTAATTAAAAATTTCAAAAGTGTGTAATTTAAAGACACAGTTAAAATTCATTTTTGTTCTATATTATATAACATGGATATCTTAATTCTCAAGTCCATAATATTATAATACAATTAAAAAGATCTAAAGAGTAAAATCTCAGAAAAAAGTTTATATAGTAAGACATAAATGAGGATAAAATTTCCATGTATGTTACCATAGAATATATATATATATATATATATATATATATATATATATATTCTATTTGTGTATATATATATATACACAAATTCACATATGTATATATTCAAAAGATATATATATACATATATCTTTCATATATATATATATGACTACACATGAAATTGTCATTTATTTAAATAATTGAGAATATCATATGTAATGTTACACCAAGCATTGTGAAAAAATAATGTGCTTTTTACAATGCAGGAACTGGGGAGAAGGTTGGGGTATGGTGCCTTCTGACAGAGCCCTTGTGTTTGTGGACAACCATGACAATCAGCGAGGACATGGTGCTGGAGGATCATCCATCCTGACATTCTGGGATGCTAGGTAAGATAACATTCTTTGCTGCTGTGGAGTCTGCTTTTAATGACAGCAATTTATTATATACTTCTGTTTAATACTATTTTGAAACTTTCAGAATGTATAAAATGGCTGTTGGATTTATGTTGGCTCATCCTTATGGATTTACAAGAGTAATGTCAAGTTACCGTTGGCAAAGAAATTTCCAGAATGGAAAAGTAAGTCTTGGAGTTGTTTGAAGCATATTTTATTCTAGAAAGTGGTTCTGTTTTTAGTTCATGTAAATTTATAGCATATGGAATTGTGTGTTCATTCACTACAGTTTTCTAAAATGAGGACAATGAAGAAATACCCGATAGTCAAAACGATGTAGTTGAAATACAAACAAAATGCAGAGTGAAAACAGTTAACTCCTGGTAAAGCCCTGACTCACAGATTTAACAATGAAGTATGCCTGCTAACACCAAAAGAAATTTCAAATTCCTTCTGCCCTTGGTACAATAAATGTCATCATATGAAAATACTTTTATTTTACTTGTGGAATTAGAAAGCATCTGATTTGAGGTTGATTAAGGAAATTATAGTAGATAAGAGCTTAGAAGAATCCCAGAACAGTGATTTGATGAAGCAATTCATAGGTGCCTTGAATTATATTCGTTATGTGTTTGTTTATTAGTTACATATGTATAAACAATTTTAAAAGTTAACTAAGCAGTGAGACTACCAGATATCTTATAGCTATGTGAAATATCATATCTCTGTGGAAAATACTAGCCTTATAGAGACACATCAAATACATACACACACACACACACACACACACACACACACACACACATATATATATATACATATATAATAAATTTGCCAGATACTTTTTATTTCTTTTAATATAATCCCTTTGTTGTGTATTGAAATTTATTCTCTTTTTTAAGTACTCTCATGTTTAGACTAATTTTTTAGAGATATATTCAAGTATTTTGCCATCATAAGATGTTCACTAATACTTTGATAAACTTAATAATGTCAGAACATTTTATAAGCTTTTGGTAAGAAATCACCTCACATTAACTTAAAAATTGTTATATTAAAAGAATTTTCATAGATGATTTTAATTTTTATAGTAGCCAATAACTATGTCTATACTGAGGCACATTCATTTAGTGTATAGTGATGGAAATGTTCCAAGGAGTAACTGGAGTCTGTTTTACTATGGTTGTAGAGAACCTCAGTTTACACAGAAGTTAAAAACTCAGTGAAAGTCTGTGAAAACAATTAAGGACTTAGATCATAATTACCCACTGCAGAGACTTAATTAGACAAGTGGACTTGGTTTTGGTTTTCTGTATTGGCAAAAGTCAGGGAGCTATAGGCATTCAAATGATGTGATTCTTTTAATAATTAAGGATCAGAATGACTGGATTGGACCACCTAATAACAATGGAGCAACAAAAGAAGTGACCATTAATCCAGACACCACTTGTGGCAATGACTGGGTCTGTGAACATAGATGGCGTCAAATCAGGTGGGATGTCCCCTTCAGGTCTTGTCTAATAAGGAAGTTGTTTAACCTTTTTATTTTAAACTGTTAAAATGTTGAAATGAGCATTTCACTTGATTTTGTGTTTTTAGGAACATGGTTGCCTTCAGGAATGTAGTCAATGGTCAGCCTTTTTCAAACTGGTGGGATAATGGCAGCAACCAAGTAGCTTTTGGCAGAGGAAACAGAGGATTCATTGTCTTTAACAATGACGACTGGTAAGTAGATAGTGATTAAAGTAGTCTTTCCCTGTTCATTTATATTTTTCATATGTGAAAAATTTTAAACAATGAATTTAAGCCACAAAAATGTTCAGTGTACATAAAAATAATATATGCTTTCTTACTTTTCTTTTATGTTAATAAAATTTCGTTTTTGTGATCTTTAACTACAGTTTACAGTGATGTAGCATGCATTCATATTTACAAGCTCATTTGAAACATTTCACAAAACACATAAATAGTAAACATATATCTTAACATCATAAAATAATGTGCCACATTAGTACTGGAGTACTTATTCCAGTACCTTTTATTATCAATTATGTTTTTATCCATTTTACAGTCTTAAGTTCTCTATTTATGTATTTTAAATATTTTTAAGGTATATGTGTATTTGCATCTGGTTTATGAATTGCTTCATGAGGTTACTTACTCTGCCTTTAAAGTCATCAATATTGTCTATCATCTGCAGTACTTCTGAGTCTTCATTATGGCTCCTTCATCTGTAGTACTCTAGATCAGATAGCAGAAGTGGTGCTCACTGCCTTTCATCCTAGTACTGAAAAAGCAGAAACACACATATTGCTGGATGTTTGAGGCCACCTTGATCTACATAGTGAAGTTCAGTATAGCCGCGGATATGGAAAGAAACCCTGTCTTACAAACAAATCAAAACAAAACAAAAGAGAATTCTAGATCGAGAGTATCTTTTAGAGCCAGTAAACTTTCTAAATTTAAAATGAACTTTCTATCAGGTTGAGAATACTTTTCTCTATAGCATACTTGATTGACTATGACATAATAACACAAGTACATAACTTGTTTTTTTGTTTTGTTATTTTTTTTTCTAAAAGACCACATGGTTGGTTATTTAGGAGAACCAGAATTACTTCGTGTAGACACTTTTCTACTAAAAACTTGTATGTATCCATAGAAATGGTAGATTATGTTTAATTCTTGAAAACATTATTTATGGCATCATGTAATTGAAGTTTTGAAGAATTAATGCTATTAAAATTAAAAAGGATCATCAGAATGTAAGTCCAGCAGAGGATAGACTGGAAACAATGATCGTCCTGACAGGAGGGCTTTAGTGCTGAGCTTCACAGGGTTCTCTGTGTTTCTCTGGTCACTACAGGCCATGACATTAATGTATTTAAAACAATGTCTTTGGTATATAGAATTCACTTACTGTCACTAGCACATTTTTTGTGTTTAGATTCTCTCACTGAGTTCTGAGAGTTCTAAAGTGTTCTCAGTCTTTACTGTTTTATAGCACAAGGTTGGGCACATATTATTTTGTGGATTTTTTTTCCAGGTCTTTGTCAACAACTTTACAGACTGGTCTTCCTGCTGGCACATACTGTGATGTCATTTCTGGAGATAAAGTCGATGGTGGTTGCACTGGACTTAGAGTAAACGTTGGCAGTGATGGCAAAGCTCACTTTTCCATTAGTAACTCTGCTGAAGATCCATTTATTGCAATCCATGCTGACTCAAAATTGTAAAAATCAAATTAAAGACATGTAGAGAGCACATCGATTGAGTCTGCTTCCTTTTTATTTGCTCTGCATTATAGTTTTAGTTTCTATTTTCTTTGTTTATTATCATACATGCCTGTTGCTGTGTCTGTCTGAGCACTGGAATGTATGTAGGATGTATAAACAACCCTGTGCCACAGGGTAACCTCTCTGCCTCTTCCATGAGGCTGATAAAACTGAATTCATCAGGTTTGCCTGGAATACACTTTCATATGCTATTCTGTGTTGCTATCTCACATGTCCCTTAATTCTTAGAGTTTATTTCTTTGTAGCAAAACCCATAAACAATAAACTTGAATAGGCAGAAATCACAAAACTCACAGTCATCTGATATCATCATCCTAGATATATTAAGTATTAGCAGAATTTCTAAATGTTTTTCCTAATAAATTCTCTGATCTCTTTATAGTGTCTGGGCAAATATTTTGCTTTACAATTAGTATAAATTCTTTCCTGGATTCTTTTTCATGTATGAAAAATTACTTTTAATGAATTTCATTGACAATCTATTCATTAAGCATGCCTTTGGCTACTTGTAAATCCATCATTGTTCAATGTCATCTCTTACCTTCAAATTACTTTCATAATTATCCCTCAAAATATTTCCTCATTCCACAATACTCACACATGTTTCTGTTTTGATCTTCTTCTATGAGTGGCCTGTGGTTCTTGTGACCTCGGAGTCCTCTTGTTTAGTTGGGTGCCTCTGCTGGGGATTTGGCAGTTTGCATGACTTTTGGTGTTTAGGGTACTGTTTTAGCCTTTGGGATACTGGGGTTTTAGGAACTGGCATGACCTCTAGGATTCTGAATAACTCACGGTCTCTGGTAGAGCAAGGAGCTTCTGCTGGAGTGATCTGGGACATGGAGATGAGTGAAGAGGGTACTGTTGGGGAAAGTTTGACAGATTCTAAGGACATGTTGGTGGTCTGCCTCAGACCCTTACCTGTGGCTCTGGATACCAGCATGGCTTCTGGTAGAGCAGAGAGATTCTGCTGGAGTTGTGGGTCAGGATATGGAGACCTGGAAAGCACATACTTGCACTTGCCAGCTCATATGTACCTTAATATTTATTTTCTTTTACTAATAGCCTTAAACAATGAACTTGAATAGGTAGAAATAATAGAATGCACATGTAATCATTAGATAACTACATGCAATATTTACTATGCATCAGCAGAAAACCTAATTTTTTTCCAAGAAAATACTCAGAACTTGGATGGTATCCTGAGAATTTTTTTTTTTTTTACCATTAATATCATTTGCTTCATGTTATCCTATGTGTTGTCTAAAAATTATTTCCAATAAAACTCACTCACTTATTAAACATGTTTTGATTACTTTAAAACTAGCCATTGCTCAATTTCATCTAGTCACCATTTTCTTAAAATTTGTCTTATAAATAACTATTTCAAGAAAAAAATATTTTTTTCTAATTTCACAATTCTAACAATACTCACAGCACATATATATTCCATTGTGTAACCTATCTCATTACTCAGTTGATGGCATTCTTTGTTCAGTGTACAGAAGTATTTCAGTGTCATGAATTCCTGATGTTACTGTGTTAACAATTGCAATTACATTCAGAAAGCCTTCCTTTTGCAAATGAGTTTACGCATGTGTTTTATCTTATTCTAACACATCATTTCCCTGATTTGCCCCTCTGTGATATCTTTTAGATCACACTACAATTACAATGTTTTATAGGTAGAGTATCTGTTCTGCTTACACTCCAGCACATTCTTTCTGTTCCCCAACTGAGAATGCTGCCTCTGGTCCTTGCATCGCTTGACTATGTCATACTCAATGCTTATACTCCATGCAACTTTCAGGATATATTTTGACCTATTTTCAGCCAGTTTAATATTCAACACCTCTGATTCAAAATTTGTTTTCTGGAATCTCATGACGTACTACTGATAGATGATTTTAGTGTATAATTCTGTATCACCAGTTTTGATTTTCCAAATGTGTGTTTTATGGGGAATCTAGGGCAGTAACCCCAGAACAGTAATAGATGTCTTCTTTGTATTTTTTTTATTGAAATAGATTTTGTTTCATAAAATATATTTTGATCATCATTTGTCTTCCCTGCCCAGTTCCTTCCCTTATCACTACAGACTCACTTCTACTCTTTTTCTCCATTGTTAGAAACAAATAGGAAACTAAATATTAATAACGATGATAATCATGATGATAATACAAAAAGTTTTAGTAATTACAAATTAGTAATTAGGAGAGTACCATAAATATCCTATTATTATTTTTTGAAATATTTCCTGCTAAAGTTTGGCCTTTTGCTGTGTGTTGTAGCGCTAAATACAGGATCCCAAGATCTGAGACACGAGAATCTACACATAAACAAGTGATGATCTTGCTTCTTAATTTAAAACTATTGGTTGAATAAAGATGCTGACAGTCTTTATCTGGGCAGAAGAGAGATAGGTGAGGTTTTGTTTCCTAGTCTTGAGTCTGAGGCAAGATCACGAGAGGGAAAGAGAGGGTGAGAAGGTTGATGGAGAAGACACTGTGTGGTAGGTGAGTATGAAAACATGGCCATGAGGACTGGCAAATTAGAGTTAAGAGCAGTCCAGAAGGAACATAGCAAGTTATAACTTGGGGTTATTAACAGAGAAGTAGGTATTAATAGCTTAGAGGGCAGATATCTGCACAATTCTATGCTTATTAAAGGGTTATAAATGTAAAGGTTTTATGTCTTAATATGGTCTGTGACCTGAATAATCAAAGGCAGGATAGAAGCCCCTGACTGAGTTTAAATATATTGCTACATCATTTTTTTTTTGTGAAATCATTGTTAAATTTAAAATTTGCTGTTTAAACATATACCACTTGTCTATTTTTACATCTTAACTTCCAAGAAGTTAAATAAGAAGTGAGTGACTTTATTTTTTTTATGTGAAAATCTTTATTGGATATTTTATTTACATTTCAGATGCCATCCCCTTTTCCCATTTCCCCTTCCTAGAGAACCCCTATCCCACTCCCATTTCTCCTTTTTGCTTTTATACTAGTTTTTAAATGTTAATCAAAGGCTTTATAAGTTTGGTAATGCTCAATATCAATCAGAAGAGTAACTCAATACCCAACATAGATATATCAACTATCTTTGACTGACAAGGACACACAAACATCTACCTCAGTGTCCCCCCTCCCTTGTCACCTAGCTCCTCCTCTCCTTCTCCTCCTCTCTTTATTCCTTATCTTCCTCTCCTTACTCCTCCCACCTTAGCTCCTCTGACATATTACAGTTTCTGTTAAAATAAAACTTTTCTCTTAGAATACAATTAGAGTATAACTATACCAATTTGTGTCAGTAAGGTGCAAGATAGACCTAATACCCAGTCCATCATTTTGTTGACTAAACAGAACCTTTGTTGTCCCTTCTAACTAAAAGACTTAATTCTGAGCCTGGCTTTTTTTCGTGGCTTTAGAATGAATGTCAGCTGAAAACCATCCTCCCAAACCTTTTCTCTCATAGTAAATAGCCTGGATTGGCTATGTGACTATAAGTCTTCAACCCCGTCAAAAATCCAGAATGACTGAGTTAACTGAAATTATGGGAAACACCAATCATAGCTTCTAAAACTTAGCCAAATTAGAGAGACCACTGAGCACCTGGACAGTCCCTATACTACAAAACGTTGGAGCATTCGATCTTCAGCCTTCTGGCCCAGAATCATCTGACGGACCAAGTCATGCACAATTATTAAGGGCTAATTACTCTGTCTTGGCAGATATAATCAGTCGACTATTCTGCAAGTGTGTCCTTTTCTGGACAGTATTTGTCTGTAGATCAAAAGAGGCAATTCTTGTCCAGTGGCTGTCTCACCACAACTGGAGTAACTCCAAGGATGCTCAATTGCTTCTTGGAATCCAAGACAGGAAGCTGTCAGGAGCAGACAGGTCTCTAATAAAAATGGACATTAATACAGAAATGTTTGTAACGTCAATTCTGTGAACTTCTGATGTTTTGAAAACCAATTATCCATGTAAGGCAATCTAGACTATTGTTTGTTAACTCCTCTCAGCTAAATAAAATATAGAAAACACCCTAACAATAAACTCAGAGCCCTGAACTTTCTATAGGCCCTTAACTCACAGGCTAACCATCTCAAATCAGTTTAAAAAGTTAAAGAAGGACTGGGTTTAAGCCTTGTATTCCTAAATGTGTTATATAGTCACAATGCCTATGAGAATAACAATATTAATCAAGTGAGTGACTTTATTATTATTATTATTATTATTTTGATTTTTCGAGACAGGATTTCTCTGTGTAGCCCTGGCTGTCCTGGAACTCACTCTGTAGACCAAGCTGGCCTCGAACTCAGAAATCCACTTGTCTCTGCCTCCCAAGTGCTGGGATTAAAGGCGTGCGCCACCACTGCCCGGCCAAGTGAGTGACTTTAAATAATTAAAAAGTAATACTGAAGGAAGAAAGCAATGTAGTAGTGCTAGTTTTATTAATGTAGTAAGTCTTCATATGATTTTTTTTTTTACAACACAGACTAGAGCTGTATCTCAGTGCTAGAGTGCTTTCCAAACACTGAAAATGTCCCAGAAAAATCTCCAGGGCAATAAAAAGGGGTAGATTGATAAATATGTAAATTTATATTAGTTCTCTATTACAGTCTAAAAATAACCAAATCAATTCATTCTAAAACTTACTTTTACTGTTAATATTTTACAATACTTTGCTTTATTCCTCTTTTGGCATTATGAGTCCCCTGAGAAATGAGTGCTGTAAGAATGTGTGAATTAAACTGTGCTGAATAACCATGGGTCTTTATTAAGCAGTAGAAAAAATATTATGCTTTAGTCATAAAAAAGCTCTGAAAATTTCCAGTGACTTATTAATCTTAAGGTTGATTTTCATGATCATCTAAGATCAATTCTAAGAAGATTCTCAGAAGTCTTTTTGTGATAATAATGGAAAGATATTTTTGTCTATCTGCTTTTCCAGACAAAATTCTAGTGCCACAACAGAAAACCAGCTGCAACTTTTCTCCTCCCTGCTCCCATGTCCTGTGGATACCCCATATAAGATACATTCTCCTCTGATGGAGAACTATAGGTAGAAAATCCCAGATACCAGGAAAACAAGAGAATCCCAGTACCCAACAGGGATGTCATTAGTTGAAATACCCAACAAAGGGTAGAGACAATTTGTAGAGACCATATTCAAAAATTAGGCATGGCACCCAGTTGAGGGGTGGGAAAACTCACCCATCTCCAAAATTTTAACACAGAATTCTCCTGTCTAAAGGAAATACAGGGCCAAAGAGTAGAGCAGAGACTGAAGGAAAGGCCATCCAGAGACTGTCCCACCTGGGGATCCATCCCAAAGCAGACACCACACCCAGATACTATTGCTGATACCAAGAAGTGCTTGCTGACAGGAGCCTGATATAGCTGTCTCCTGAGAGGCTCTGCCAGAGACTGACCAATAGAGAAGTAGATGCTCTCAGCAAACCATTGGACTGAGCATGGTGACCCCAATAGAGGAATGAGGAGAAAGACTGAAAGAGCTGAAGGGGTTTGCAGCCCCATAAGAAGAATAACAATATCAACCAACCAGACACCCCTGAGCTCCTAGGGACTAAACAACCAACCGAATAGTACACATGGAGGGACCAGTAACTCCAGCTGCATTTGTAGCAGAGGAGGGCCTTATCTGGTATCAATGGGAAGGAAGGTCATTGGTCCTGTGAAGGCTCGATGCTCCAGTTTAGGGGAAAGCTAAGGCAATGAGGCAGGAGTGGGGGGACACTCCCATAGAAGCAGGGGTGGGGGGGTAGAATAGGGATTTTCCAGAGGGGAAACCAGGAAAAGGAATAACATTTGTAATGTATATAAATAAAATAACCAACAAAAAATGGAAAATAAAAGATACATCTTCCTCATGCCTGACTGCAAGTCCAGCAGGCACTTCATGTTAACCTACAAGCCTTTCTTCCCAGTGAAACAAGTAGGCTGAGGGCAGACTCATCCCTCTCCTACTGCTGCTGAGATACAATCCCCCCAAGTCTCATTCCCAGCTCTGTTGCTGGAAGCTTGTAGTCCCCCTTTCCTCTCTCACCTCATCCCAAAACAATCTCAAAGGCCTTATCCTTCAATCTCTATTCCCCCAAATCGTCTCATTTATCCAGCCTCCAACATCAGTAGGTATTTCATATGAACACACCAGCTGAACAGGCCAGAAAGACAGGCAACCTACAGTCATCACTTAATCTCAGTTGTTCTATCACAGGAGGCCTTGAATATTACAAAATAACTGAAGCAAAAGAAAAAGGCCTTGTCCTTTTGGTATGGTGAATCATCTTTTGGGTATATGCACAGGAGTGGTATAGAGACCATCCAGTGACTGGCTCAACTTTGGATCCATCCCATGTGTGGGCACTGAAATCCAGACACTATTGCTGATGCCATGTTATGCTTGAAGACAGGAGCCTAGCATGACTGCCTTCTGAATGGCTCTACCAGCAGCTGACTAAGACAGATGCAGGTTCTTACAACCATTCATTGGACTGAGGTCAGCGACCCTTATGGAAGATTTAGGTGAAGGCATGAAGGAGCTGAAGCCGATGGCAACGCTGTATGAATAACAACAATATTATGACAACCCTGTATGAATAACAACAATATTAACTAACCCAGACCTCTCAGAGTTCTCAGAGTTTAAGCCACCAAGCAAACAGCAAACACAGGCTTGCCCATGGCCTCTGGCATATATGTAGCAGAGGAACTTGTCTGGTTTCAGTGGGAAAGGATTCTCCTAATCCTGTAGAGAACTGATGCCCCAGGAAAGGGTAGAGTGTAAAGGAGTGGTAGGAAGTACCCTCTTAGAGGCAAAGGAAAGGGTAGATGGGATGAAGAACTCTTGTGGGGAGGAAGAGGGAAAACATTTGGAATGCAAATAAGACAAATTTAAAAAGAATAAAAAAATAAAAAACCCTTATAATAACCTTTATGAATATGATAGAGATCTTTAAAGAGGAAATGAATAAATTCCTCAACAAAATCTAAGAAAAAACACACAAAGAGTATCTGGAAATAAATAAAACTATTCAAGACATAAAATTATAAATTGAATCAATAAGAAAACCAAACTGAGAGACTTCAGGAAGTAAACAATTTAGAAATTTGTAAAGGAAAAACAGAGACAAGCTTCACCAACAAAATATAAGAAGTGGAAGAAAAAAATCTTAGGTGTTGTGGATAAAATAGAAGAAATGAATATTTTGGCCAAAAGAATTTTATGTCTAAAAAATTCCTGACACAAAACACCCAGGAAATTTGGTACAAGACTAAATTTGGTGAAAAGACCAAACCTAAGAACAATAGGTATAGAAGAAGAAGAAAACCAGCTCAATCCCCAGATGTTTTCAGCAAAATCATAGAAGAAAATTTTTCTAATCTGAAGAAGGAGATTCCTACAAAGGTACTAGAAGCTTACAGAACCCAAAGTAATGGACAGGACCAGTAATGAAAATCCCTTTCAATATAATAATCAAAACCTTAAACTATGGAATAGAGAATGGATATTAAAACTGCAAAGGAAAAAGACCAAGTGACATATAAAGGCAGACTTTTAAGAATTGCACCAAACTTCTCAATGGAGACTCTAAAATTCAGAAGGGCCTAGAGAGATGTATTGCAGATTCCAAGAGACCACAGATGCAAACCCAGTCTACTACATGCAGAAAAACTTTCAATTACCATAGATGGTGAAAATAAGATATTCCACGATAAAGCCAAATTTAAACATGTATCTACAAATCCAGTTCCACAGGAGAAGCTAGAAGGAAAACAACAACCCAAGGAGTTTGACTACACACATAAAAACAGGAAATAATCTTACATCAGCAAAATTAAAAGAAGATAAACACACACACACACACACACACACACACACACACACACACGCACATATCCCATCACAAAAACTACCATGATAAGCACCATCATTAAAATAATGGGGATCAATAATCATTGGTTATTAATATATTTCAGTGCCAGTGGTCTCAATGTCCCAATAAAAAGATACAGACTAAGAGAATAAATGTAAAAATAGGATCCACCCTCTGCTGCATCCAAGAAACACATTGCAACTTCTAGAATAGACATTATCCTAGTGTGAAGTGTTGAAAGAAGATATTCTAAGCAAATAGACTTAAGAAGCAAGCTGATTTTAATATCTAAAAACAATAGACTTCAAACAAAAGTTAATCAAAAGAGATAGAAAGGACACTTCACATTCATCCACCAACATTACATTTCAATTCTTATCTTCTGTGCTCCAAACATAAATGCACCCAAGTTTGTAAAAGAAATACTACTAGAGCTTAGGTCACATATTGACTTTCACACACACAGAGTGGGAAGCTTAAATGGACACTCTCATCAATGAACAAGTCATCTAGACAAAAATCCATCCAAGGTAACAGATATTATAAACCAAGTGGACCTTTCAGATATTTATAAAACATTTTACACAAAGACAAAAGAATATGCCTTCTTTTCTGCACCTATGGAAAATTTCCCCAAATTGACCACATTCTCAGACACAAAGCAAACCTCTGTAGGGACAAGAGTATTGAAATATCTCCCTATCTGACAATCATGTATTGAAACAACAGAACCAACAGAAATCTTACTCATGCATGGAAATTGAACATTTCCCCACTGAATAAAAACTGGGTCAAAGACTAAAATAAAGAAGGAAATGAAAAACTTCTTACAATTCAATGAAAATTAATATATAACATACCCAAACTTATGAAACACAATGAAAGAGGTGCTAACAAAAAATGTTTATAGCACTAAGTGCCTACATAAAAAAATTGGAGAGATCTCATAGTATCAATTTAACAGCACATCTTTAAGGTATAGTAAAAAAAAAAAAAAAGAAGAAGTAATTATATCCAAAAGGAGTAGTAGATGGCAAGAAATAATCAAACTGATGGTTGAAATCAATGAAATAGAAACAAAGAAAACAATATAAAAAAGTCAATGAAAGAATTCGTTGAGAAAATCATTAACATGATAAAGATACAACCCCCCAAACTAACTAAAATGCAGGGAAAGAGAATACCCAATATAGAAATTTTAACAATCTCAAGTAAAAAGGACATAACAACAGACATGGAAGAAATCCAGAGAATCTTAAGGACACAATTTAAAATCCTGTATATGTTAAATTGAAAATAAATAATAAAAAATAAATAGATAATTTTGTAGAATGCACCAATTAACAAAGTAGCTAACCAACGTTTGACTAAACCTAGGCCCATTCCATTAGACGGAACTCATACCTAATATCACTTGGGTAACCCAGAAGCAGAGATTAGTTAACTCAGAGTTGTAAAGTAAAACCATGTACTACTCATCTGAAAAAAATTAACAAACTTATTTTTAATGCTATGTTGCTTCACCCATAGACCTTTTGCAGTCATCCTCAGAGAAGCTTCCTCTAAAAGCAGATGGGAATAGATGCAGATGCAGATGCAGATGCAGATGCAGATGCAGATGCAGATGCAGATGCAGATGCAGATGCAGATATTATGTGGAGAAAGAGCTTAAATGGAAACTATCCATCAAATCGCTCTTCTCAGAGCTCAGGGATTCCTGCAGAAGTGTAGGAAGAAACATAAGAACCAAAGGGGAAGGAGGAGACCAGGAACCAAAGCCTTGTGAGTCAATTAAGCATGATGTATATATGCTCACAGAGACTAAAGCAGCAGACACAGGGCCTACAGGGATTGTACCAGATCCTCTAGATATATAACTATTACCTTTTTATTTTTGTGGGACTCTTGACTGGGAGAATGAATGGATCTCTGACACTTGTGGTGCTCTTGGGACTCTTCTTCCTATTGCACTGCCAGATCCAAATTTAATATGTTAGTTTTTGCTTCACCTTATTACATTTTATTTTGTTATTTTTTGGTAGTTATCTCTCCGAAGTCTGCTCCTTTCTAATGAGAGGCAGAAGGGACTTGATCTGGAGAAGATGGAGGGCTAGAATGATCTGGGAGGAGTGGAGGAAGGAACAACTATAATCAGAATTATGCTGCACAAGAAAAGAATTTATTTTAACTAGTAGTAAAATAAAAGAAGAAAAAAAAAGGTTCACTTGACATGAGCAGTTTAGGAGGCCTTTTAATAAAACATTATTTATTTTCACATTTAATTGCCAATGCCACATATTGATTCTCCATTGTGTAGATAGTCATATGGGTATAAGAGCATAAAATGTTTCTTAGCAATAATATATTCTTTCTGCATAAGATTAGAGAATAATGTAACAGAAACAATCTCATGTGGAGTGAACACTTGAATAAAAAGAAAACTGAGTATACTGTTTACTTTTATTATCTTAAAATACTTTCTATATTCCAAGTTATTTTCAGCAAGAAATGATTTGATTCTACCATAGCTACCATACCTCATACTAATGAGGGAGAAGATAGGAGGATGGACGCTGGGAGCTGAATGCCTTGGCTTAGAACCATGACTGCACTAATATCCTGTTTTATCATTTTGAACCAATCTTACTACCTACTTTCCCATGAATTTCTTTATTCATCCTACACATAAATGTGATCACAATTTCACATTATGTGTTCTATCACTTTAGCATTTTTTTTGAGAATCATATTGTGGGTGACAAACTTGATCCTAACAACAGACATATAATTCAGTGAATGTGTTCCCATTATGCTCTCATCAATTTTATTGAATCAATTTGGCTCAATAATAAGCTACTGTGATCTATAAACTTATTTAACCAAACTTTTACCCTTATATTTTATAAGTGATTCAGAGGAGAAGTTGAAAGTAGAAGAGGATGTTTTATATTGAGAAAGAAAAGTGATTAATTATGTTGTAATAAAGGAGGTGATAAAGCAGCAGCTGAGGGAAGGCAGTGGCTTCCAAGGACACCAGGGTGCCCTTGACACCCAATCCATCATAGGTCATTATGGAGCTCAGATCACACAGTGCTGACAGAATCCACATTTTGAGAATTATATAAGATTTGAAAGAGAGAATAGTGAAAAGATGACATAACATAAATTTATAAAATTTTATTTTTTTATACAACAAACGTTTATTTCCTGACAATCATGCCCATCAGAGGGTATTAGAATTCTCTGTCTATCATAAGCAGTCAGAAACTCAGCCTCTTTAATACTGTACTTTATCAAATTTACCTGTGTTTCTTCCAGGCATCAGGTAGAATTGCATCTCCTTTGAAGTTAGATGAAGAAATGTGACTCACATGGCCAGTGGAATGTATTCTGGCCTTTTTGATCTTCCAAAAGAAAAGAAATTGAGACCAAACCAATGAAGATTTCTGTTGTTTATAATTGACAAATTCTAACTGTAGGTTTTTATGCTTGTTGATTTATACAAATTGGTGTGGAAAGTTTTTTTAAAAAAATATATGCATTTCTTTTTACTTTCCTTCTTTTGTACTTAATAAGACTTAAAAAATGATTCGATGTCATTCAGGGTTTCATGTACATTTTTGTGGGGGAGGGGGAAGGGGTTTGTTAACACACCATGTTTGCTTGCCCTGCAGCACAATCAGTACTATTTGTTTTGGGAGTGCTACTAAGCCTTGGCTCCATACTCACCTTTAATTTCAGATGTGGTAGGCAAACATGCTAAACTTTGTCTTTCTCTAGCCTTCATATGTAATTCATGCTAAGCTTAAGTAGCTATTTTCTTTTTTTTTTTTTCTGGTGGGTAGTATTGGTGGGAAAACAATGATTGTTTTGAGACAGAATGCACTGTAATACTCAGAGGAATTATGAATAAATTTAAATAAAGAAACCACAACTTGATTACCTTTTATGTAAAATATCCATCTTTAAATTATATGGCTTTGATATCTATAGAAAGAGTTTCACCTAATTGCCTAAATTTATGATAGTTGGGGCATAAAGAGGAATCCTGAATTTGTGTTAGATTCCTCCCTCTGTAATATTAATACTGAAGTAAAAAGATGCCTATTTAATAACAATGATTAGAAAAATGCTTTTGAGAATATTATGTATAATTTTTAATTATATTTTTAATGTCAAATATAATTATTAATTTTTCTTTTTTCAAATTATAATTCACATTATACATATTTATGAAATATTATGCAGTGATTTAATCATCATTTAAACAGTGATCAAAATGGGGTTGTCATCATTTCTCCTTGTCTCATCAAGGAATGCTTGGCCATTCCTTTAGTCTCTGCTGCATCCCTGGTCCACACATTTCTTGTAGACAGGATAAATTTAGAGTCAAAAGTTTTATAGATGGGTTGATGTCTCTATCACTTCACTGGAGTTCCTGGCTGGCTACAGGAGGTAGCTTCTTCAGGTTCCGTATACTCAATGCTGTGAATCACAGCAAAGGTCACCCTTACCGATTCTTAGGCACTTCCTCTATCCCAGGTTCCTGGCTCATCCTCAAGATGCCTCCTACCTCCCTATTGCCACCAGTTATAGATTTTCATTCATTCTTATGGCCATCTGCCATCTCTTGTGTGCTTCCCCATACCTGATCCTGAAACCTCTATTCCCTTTCCTTTCCCTTCTTCCTATGATGAAATTTTTTAAATAAGGATTTCACTGAATCTGTAGATTTTTTTTTTTGGCAGGATTACCATTTTTACTAAGATAATCCTACCAATCCATGTTCATAGCAGATCTTTCCATTTTCTGATACATTCTTTAATTTCTTTTTTCAAAATGTTGAAGTTTTGGTCATACAAGTTTTTGACTTACTTGACTAAAGTTTTCATCAAGTTTTATATATATGTATCTTCTAATATTTCTAGACCTACAAAGGAATATTGATCTCTCTTATATATTCAATTATATATCTTATATCTGACTACTTTGCTGAAAATATTTATCAGCTTTAGGAGTTCCTTAGTGTATTTTTTTTCATCCACTTATGTATATCATAATATCATCTGCAACTACCGATACTTTGACTTTTTCCAGTCTGACTTTTATCCTCTTGATCTCCTTCAGTTTTTTTTATACTGCTCTAATTAAATATTAAAGTACCATATAGAAAATTTACAGAGATAGAGGACATCCTTTTCTATTTCATAATTTTAGTGGAATTTATCTCCATTTCATGTGATTCAACAGCTAATTCTTACTAATGGCTATCGTATTATAAAGTAGAACTTCAAAAATTTTGGTGAAACAATGAGAACACTGATTATTAAATAGTTAGACATATCATATTCTGTCATTTTAAAACAATAATCCTATTTGACTTAGTTTTCCTAGTTTTGTGTGTGTGTCCATTGCAAGTATGACAACTGATAATATATATTTGGTGATATAGTGTTAATTTGCTAAAAATGAGGACATAATTCATGTCCATATCTTCCCCAATACTTGGAACTTTGTATAAGTATGTTAGAGCCCTTTATTGAATATATAAGAGAGATCAATATTCATTTGTAGGTCTAGAATTATTAGAAGTGAAGTGCACATTTAATGTTTTTTTCACAAAGATGAATATGTAAATCTAGGTATACTTATAGCACAAATCAAGCAGAATTCAATAACCTATTCTAAAAAAGTATCAGACATCAAAATGTTACTCATTATACTTGAGAATATAAATGTAGAATGAAAAATGCTATGAACGTTTTAAATAATAAATAAATAAATATTTTTATGATTTTTATATTATGTATTTATATATTTATTTAACATATACATAATATAAATATATTTATACATGTTTTATTGTAATTAATTTTATATTATTTAGTAGTTGTATATTATAATTATGTGAATTGTGTGTAAACAATTTATTTTATTTTGTTTTATTTTTATTTATAATATTTATTTAATTTTATTTTTATTTATAATTAAAACAAATAATATATAATATATTATTTATGCATAATATAAAATATGTAAAAATATATACAATAATATATATTTATATATTATACAAAGAACAATTTCTTTATAGTTTAAATAATAAATAAATGAATAAAATAAATAATAAAAGAAGCCATAATTTTATATTCTTAAATAAACATGTATTATATAAGGAAGGATGGTGGGTCATTGAGAGAACACAGAATATCATAGAAGCATGAAATTGTAAACCAAATATGAACGAAAATTTAGTTTTGTTAAGGATTTGTTCATGCAGTTAGTTGTTGAAAGAGCAAAAGAGAACATTTTAATGGACAAAGAAATAATTAAGATTTTTAACAGGCTTGACAAACCTCTCAGACCTGATACTTTCTCATTTCATCATCTTAATAAGTGATATCACCTTCAAATACCTTTATGTTCAGCATTTCTATTTTACTTGATAACTGGATTCTGTTAACCCACATACCTACTGTTTTCACTGTCTTCTTATCAACAAATCCCCTACCTCCCCATGGTTTTTTTCCTTGTATCCCACTACTCTCAAGTAGGGTTACCTGTATGACTCTAAGTGGAACGTTACTTACCTAAACAAAGTCCACTTAACAATAAATAAGATACTGAGAAATATAATTTCTCCCACCCTAGCAGTCTAATTGCTTATAGCTCTTGAAGTAATAAAACCTTTTGGTATCTTCTCCAGTTCCTGGTGGAATCTTGATGTGTCAAAGTTCAAGCAAAACTTGAGTAGTTGACCATTGCTATGTAAGTTTATGGATGTGACATCCATTTCATGTACCAAAGATAGCACCTAACAGCACTCCTCTCTGTCCTCCGATTTTGCATTCTTTCCATCACACCTTCCATGACATTTCCTTATATTTGAATAGGGTTCATAGATGTTTCTTTGTGGGATGAAGACCCAACAGTCACTTAATTTAAGCACTTTGACCAGTTATGAGTCTCTGCTTTATCTGTCAACCACAGAAAATAAAACCCAGGATGTGAACGATACAAATCATTGGGAATAAGCATAGTCTTATAGAAAATGTTTGGATACCATGGTATTTATTTAGCAAAGGAACCATTGTAATTTTCCCTCTAAGTGTACAAGGAATCTTTTGTGCAATGTGTTGACATCTCACCTGTTGATTCAAAGCCAATGTCCAATGATTAGAAGGTGCGTCATGTGGCAGAAAGAGAAAGAGAGAGTGAGAGAGAGAAAGAGAGAGTATCTGCGATAGAGATGGGGTTGGTGGGGGCGGGGAAGAGAATACAAAAGGAAGAGGGATGCGTAAACCTGAGGAACAGGAAACCAGCCATGTGGCACGACATAGAATAGAATAAAGAGGTAATTCCATTTTGAATTAGTCAAATACCAAAATTATTAGCCTAGGTATTTATTCACATATAAGAAATTTCAGAGTAGTTATTTCTGGCAACAAAATGGTCTGGTGGAAAAACATGATGTTACAGATAGTACCGATTCTACCTAAGTCTCTATTTCAAATGGCACCAACTCTACCTAAGTCCATTGACATACTGAACTATGAGTTTTTGGTTAGGTTTACAGTACCAGGTAAGAATTCCTAGTGTTAAGTGAATTAAAAATCCAATGAATGCATGATTCCTAGCATGTTGGTATTGTTGTTCACAGAATTTACAGGTAAATAAGTACTTTGCTGATGTTTTTACCCCACCACTAAAAGAACTATAGTGGCAATGCCACTCACCCAACGTCTCCAAAAGTGAATAAGTGTCCTCTTTTCCCAACCTTACCAAACTGTTGTAATTTGATTTCTGCATGGTAAGGTTTGTTTGTTTGTTTGTTTGTTTGTTTTTTGGATTGGGGTAAAACGAAATGTTCAAGTTTGTTTTAATTTACATTTTCTTGATGGCAAAGGATGGTGACCAATATTTAAAATTAATTAATTTATTTATTTACTTTATATTCTGACTGGAGTTTCCCCTCCCTCCTCTTCTCCCAGCTCTTATCCCTTTATCTCTTCACCCATTGACTTCTTTTCTTTTTTCACGAATAGTAACTTATCCAACATAAAAACGCATG
>JANHMN010000001.1:42208625-42234152 GCA_030674055.1 Rhabdomys pumilio
CCTCATAGCTGCTTTTGCTTTTCTGTAGAATTAGTGATTCCCACAAAAATTCCTGGTGTTTTTTTATTTTGCTTTAGTTCTATAGCATGCCTAATTCCTGTCAACCATGTTTGCCATCTGTTCTGAGAATTAAAGATATTTAGATATTTTGTCTCAATGTTTTTTAATTAGAATAAAATATAATAAGATAAAATGAAACCATCATGTCAAAATTGGATATGAAATCACACAGAAACTTGTGGTGGTGGGGGGTGAGGCTCCAGGGTCTAACACTGTTACTCATGCTATCGTGTGCTTATAGACTGGAGCCTGGTATGAGACCTTATAGAGAGGTCCAACAAGCAGTTGAAAGAGTCAGGTGCAGATACTTACACCTAACCAACAGAAGCCAGGAACCCCTGTGGTTGAATTAGGAAAAGCTGGAAAAGCTGAGGAGGAGGGCCACCTCATAGGAAGACCAGCAGTCTCAACGAATCTGAACCTCCAAGATCTCTCAGACACTGAGCCACCAAACAGGCAGCATACACCAGCTGATATGAGGCCCCCAACACATATACAGCAGAGGACAGCCTGGTTTGGCCTCAGTGAGAAAAGACAGGTACTTAACCCTCAAGAGACTTGAGGATCCAGGGAGTGGGGAGGTTTGGTGGGGTGGGAGAGGGGTGGCGACATTCTTTTGGAGATGGGGAGGAGGTATGGAATGGAGAGTGGTCGGGAATAAACTGGGAGAATTTACAGACTGCACTGTAAAGGAAGATTAAATAATAATAAGAGTAATAAAAAAGAAAGAAACCAACAAAGGGGAAAAAGCTCAAAAAACCAAAACTAAACAAAAACCTAAGTTAAGGCACAAGATTCAAAAAGCCACACCATAACAGCAATAAGTTCATTTATTGATGGACAAGTCTTGTAGTTTTTCTCAGTTCTCCCTGCATACTAATGCATTTAATAAAATTCAAAATAATAGCATTTCAACTATAAGAGATAGATTCTTAGGTTTCTCAGAAAAATGTGTGCTTTCTCTTTCCTGACTTTGAGCTTATCCAGTGCACAGTTCCTACTTGGCATTCTTAGCACCTTATACATACTGTGTCTCTCCAGCTCTTGCTTCACTTCTTACCACTTATTCTAAGATCACTTCAGTTCTATATCTTAGTTTACTTTGGTTGCTTATCACTGGTCTTGAAAGGACCTTTCATCCTTTAAGTCAGAGCCAAGGTTATTTCATCAGAGAGCTGTGGGCTGACCAACAAGTATTAAAAACCCCAATCATGAACTCAATATTTTTATCTCTTTCATTTATCTAATCATTATTTCAACTGAATTATTTTTATCAATATTTTATAATTATAGTTATATTTACTATCATATTTTCTTCTTTTACTAAAAAAGGCTTCTAGCTGTGAAATCTGTCTGTCTTGTTCATGATTATAATTCTAATATCCTCAGTACCTGGCAACATGAGGCCACACACTCAATACTAGCTGAGAAGAGGAGGAAGGTTGTTTTCTCACCTGTATTGTCATTATCTCTCATAGCGTTTCACTAAGAGTAAATATAAGAGAATTTTTTTTTTGGTTTAAAAGATATATGGGTAACAGGGAAAACCTATCACTACAATCCTATTGTCATGGATACTGATAAAGGCCAGGATTTTATGCCTGCTATTTAAAATTTATTAATAAAAATATTTAAATTATAAAAAATTAGTAAAAGGAGCAAAACCAAGATGAATTGAGTAATCTCTTTCTACTTGGGATTAAGATATTTTATATATGTTAAATAGATATTATAGTTCTATTGGGATTTAATTTTAATGTCTTTGTCTTAGGATATAGCATCTGAAATAAGACGTAATACCATTCAAGTAATATTTGCTCTCAAAAAACCCACTGCCTATTTTCTGTGAGACTTTCTGAGTTTATCTCACCTGTTAACATCATTATTGGCAATCTGTCTCATACTATGTATGATCAGTATGAACTCTAAATATTTATTCATTTGCTTTACACATTTTTTTTTCTGTTTTCAGGCAGTGGGTTCAGCTTGGTTCAGCATTACACAAAGATAAACTCTACAGAGCCTATAGATAGACTGCTTTTGTCCATAGGTTTGAGTGACACTGGATTGATGCTGCCAGAGAAAGTAAGCAACACATAGTTCTCAAAGGATTTGGAGGGGAAAAATACAAGTCATTGTTTTTCACAATTTATGTCAGAGATTTTTGCACATATCTGAAAATATGTTTTACTTTCAAATTTATCACATTTTTTCAATCATTTTTTCCTTTTATTGAAGATACATTCTTTTCTCACTATATATCCTGCTTATGATGTGAGTCTTTCTCCCTGTACTCCTTCCAGACATGCTACCACAAGAAACAACCAGATGAGATCCCCAAGCCCCAAACCTGTGCCCGCTGGGTCCCCCATCAAGCTCAGGAGCCATAAGGTCAGCCCTATTTCCTCTGTAATCCTTCTTCCAGTTCACATCTCTACCTGCAATCCTAAAGAGCCTCGGGCATTAGGGATCACCAGGAGAGACACCCCTACTTCAATTTCCTGCCTGCCACTTCTTAGAACAAACCCAGCAGTGTTGAGTTTTCCCTGTTTCTTCTGTACTTTATCCTCTGGGCATTCTCACCTTTCCCCTTTGTGTGCCATCTTCTGGTACATACCTCTACCTGCAATTCCAGAGGCTTGTAGCCCTCAGGGACCACCAGGTGGGGATCCCAATCACCTACCTGCCAGGCCCTTTTCAAACTCAGTAGCAGTAAGTTCTGACCTGGTCTGTCTGCATTGGATTTCCTGGCTATAGTTCCTCCTGTATCTCTGAAGGCTTGCTGCTTCTGGGATAATTAGGCAGATCTTCAAGCCCCAAAGGTAAAGCCCCAGGCCGCTGAGTTCCCTGGGAAACCAAGCAGCCCTGTCTTTTCTGCACTTCACCTTCTAGTCCTCATCTCTACCTGAAAAGCCAGAAGTATACAATCATCAGAGACCACCAGGTCAGATTTTTACCTCAGAGCAGTCAGCTTCAGGGAGTTCCTCAGTGTCTTCTCAGCACTCCATTTCTGGCCTACATTCCTGAAAGACTGCTGTCACTTGGGACAACCAGAGGCCTCCAGCCTTCAGTGACCACCAGCTCTGCTTTCATCTCTAAAGCCTGCTGCCACCATGGCAACCAGCTCTACCAGCAATCCTAGAGGGCTGCTGCCCTTAGGGACTACCAGGACTGCTAACACTAGGGAGAACCAGATGACTAAATGTCAGTGCTAGAACACAACCAACAAAAGCCAGATGAATAGGGCTCCACAGCAACCCAGCTATCCTATGACATCAAGCCATGGATATCCTAACACAGCTCAAGAGTAAGAAAATGACCTTAAGTCTAATCTTAGGAAGCTTATAGAGGCCTTTAAAAATGAAGCAGAAAAAAAAAAAAAACCCTTAAAGAAATATAAGAAAATCAAATCAAACAGGTAGATACGCTAAAAGAATGAGCTCATATAAAGATATACAGGAAAATACAATCCAACAGGCAAAGAAAATGAATATATTTGCACAAGCCCTGAAATTGAATACAGAAGTAATAAAGAAAACACAAACTGTAGCAAGGCTGGAGATGGAAAAAACCTACAAAAGAGAACAGAACTACTGACACAAGCATCACCAACAGAATATAAGAAACAGAGGAAAGAATCTCAGGTTTGGAAAAATAGGGTAGGAGACATTGATACACTGGTCAAAGAAAATGCTAAAACAAAGTATCCAAGAAATATGAGACACAATGAAAAGACCAAACATAAGAATAGTAGAAACAGAAGAAGGAAAATCTTCCCACTCAAAGGCCCAGAAAATACCTTCATAAAAAAATTTCCCTAACCTAAAAAAAGAGATGCCTATAAATGTACAAGAGGCTTACAGATCATTAGATTGGACCAAGAAGGAATATCCTCCCACCATAAAATAATCAAAACACTAAATGTATAAAACAAAGAAAAATTTAAAAGACACAAGGGATAAAAGCCAAAAAACATACAATGGTATACCTATTAGAAATACACCAGACTTCTCAACAGAGACTTTAAAAGCCAAAAGGGCCTGAGTCTGACAGTTTCTAAGACATTACAGATGCCAACCCAAGCTACTATTCCCAGCAAAACCTTCAATCAATAGAGACAGAGAAAACAAGATACCCCATTAAAAACCAAATTTAAAGAATATCTTTCCCTTAACCCAGCCCTACAGAGGATATTAGAAGAAAACTCTCAACACAAAGAAGGTAACTACACTAAGATAACACAAGAAATAAATAATTCTACACCAACAAAACCAAAAGAAAAACACACACCCCACAAACTACCGTTAGCAACATTAATAGGAATTAATACTCATTGGTCATTAATATCTCTCAACATCAGTGGACTCAATTCCTCAATAAAAAGACACAAGCTAAGAGAGTGGACCCATTAACAGGATCCATCATTCTGCTGCATACAAGAAACACTTTGGCATGAAGTGTTTACTTCAAGAAGACTTTACCTCAGAGTGAAGGGATGGAAAAAGTTTTTCCAAGAAAATGGGCCCAAGATATAAGCTGAAGTAGGCATTCAACTATCTAATAAAATAGACACTCAACCAAAATTAATCAAAAGTTATGGGGAAGGAAATTTCATACTCAACAAAGGAAAAATTCACCAAGATGATATATTAATTGTGAACATCTATGCCCCACATGCAAGGAGAACCATATTCATAAAATAAATATTACTAAAGCTTAAATCACACATCAAACCCCATACATTAATAGTGTGAAGCTTCAACATCCAACTTTCATCAATGGACATGCAATTGAGACAGAAACTAAACAAGGAAATAATGAAACTAATGGACCTTATAAATCAAATGAACCTAACAAATATCTACTACAGAACATTTTACCCATTCAGAAAAGAATATACCTTATTCTCAACATCTCATTGAACTTTCTGCAAGACTGACCATATAGTTCGTCACAAAGAAAACCTCAACATATAGAATCAGGGAAGAAATAAAAAAGAGATTAAAGACTTTCTAAAATTCAATGAAAATAAAGGCAGAACATACGTAAAGTTATGAGACATAATGGAAACAGTGCTAATTTCATAGCACTATGTGCCTCTATAAAGAAATTAGAAAATTCTTATAATAGCAATTTAAAAGTATACCTGAAAGTTTTGGGGAAAAAAAAACAAAGTAACCACACCTAAAGGGGTAGAAGAAAGGAAAGAATCAAACCCAGGATTGAAATAAATTAGAAATAAAGACAAAAGTAAAATGCTTCAGAAAATCAAGATAGACAAACCCTTAGCCAATTTAAGTAAAAGATGCAAAGACAGTATCCAAATTAGCAGAATCAGAAATGAAAAGGGAAGCATAACAACAGACACTGAGGATCTTCAAAGAATCATTAGGTCCTATTTCAAAAGCCTGTATTTGACAAAATTTGAAAATCTAAATGAAATGGATGATTTTGTAGATGGATACCACTTATCAAAGTTAACTCATGATCATGTAAACTATCTATAACCTCCAAGGAAATAGGAGCAGTCATTTTCAAAACTCCCAACTCAAATAACAACAACCACCAACCAGAGCAACATGGTTTCAGTGAAGATTTCTGCCAGACTTTCAATAAAGAGCTAATGCCAATACTCCTTAAAGGATTTAACAAAATAGAAATGGAACACTGACAAGCTCATTCTGAGGTCATAGACACCATGATACCGAAAACAAACAAAGACTCAACAAAGTGCACTTAAAACCAGTTTCCCTTTTGAACACTGATGCAAACATATCCAATAAAATACTACAAGCCAAATCCAAGAACACACCAAAAACATAATCTACCATGATTGAATAGGCTTCCTCTCACAGATGCAGGGATGGTTCAACATACAAAAATCTCTCAAAATATCCAACATATAAAAAAAAAAGAAGGAAAGAAAGAAAAAGGAGAGAGAGAGAGAGAGAGAGTGAAAGAGAGAGAGAGAGAAAAAAACAAAGACAGAAAGAAACAAAGCCAGATGATCATCTCATTGGATACTGAAAACATTTTAACAAAAATCCAATACCCTGTCGTGTTGAAAATCTAGGAGTGACCATGGATACAAGAGCCATAACTAAAAACAATAAACTCAATATAAAGGAAAATAATATCAAATATCAACTTAAATGGAGAGAGACTTAAAGCAATTCCATTAAAATCAGAGACAAGACTAGGCTGTACACTGTCTTCCTATCTCTTCATTGTAGTATTGAAGTCCTAACTAGAGCAATAAGTCTAAAGGAGATCAAAGAGAAACAAATTAGAAATTAAAAAGTTAAAGTATCACTATATGCAGATAATATGATATTATACATAAGTCATCCAAAGAATTCTACCAGAGAACTTTTATAGCTGATAAATACTTTCAGCAAAGTGACTGGATACAAAATTATGTAAAAATTAAATCCTTTGCCCTCCTTTATACTAATAATATACCTGTTAAGAAAGGTATTAGGAAAACAATATCATATTTAACAGTCACAAATAATATAAACTATCTTGATGTAACTCTAACCAAGAAAGTGAAAAACATGTATGATAAGAATATCAAGTCTCTGCTGTTTATTTTCTAGTTCCATCCATTTGTAGGTAAATCCCAGGATGTCCTCATTTCTAATAGCTGAGTAGTACTCCATTGTGTAAATGAACCACATTTTCTGTATCCCTTCTTCTGTCATGAGACATCTGGTGAGATTGTGTTCAATCAGAGATGATGCACCTGGAAACCCCAAGGAGTTTAGAGGTCAGGTGGGGTAGGGGTGGGGAGTGGGAACAGTCTCTTGGAGACAGAGTAGTGGGTTGGAGGTACAGGATGTGGAGCAGTCGAATGGTGGATGGGGGAATAAAATCTGGAGTGTAAATAAATAAATAAGACAAAAAGAATGTAAAGTCTCTGAAGAAACAAACTGAAGAAGATAATTGAAGATTGAACATTCTTTTATACTCATGGATCAGTAGAATTGCCATAATAAAAATGGTCATCTTGCCAAAAGCAGTTCTCATCCAAATTCTAACACAATTCTTTGCAGACCTTGAAAGAAGTATTTTCAACTTCATATAGAAAACAAAGGTAATCATTATAGCTAAACAATCCTGTACAATGAAAAAAAAACTGGAGGTTTTGCCATCTTTGACTTTTGGTTGTACTACAGAACAATAGTAATAAAAAACTGTGTAAAATTGATATAGAAGCAGACAGATGGATCAGTGGAATCGAACCAAAGGCTCAGAAATAACCCCCACATTTGTGGATACTTGATTTTTGACAAAGAAGCAAAACATACAATAGAAAAAAGAAAACTTCCATAAGGAAAGGACATTCTGAGTAAGACAAAAGAGCAATCTACAGATTTGGAAAAGATCTGCACTAACCCTACATCTGACAGAGGGCTAAGGTCTAAAATATATAAGAGCTCAAGATGGTAGACACCAACAATCCAAATAACCCAATTAAGAAAATGAAGTACAGAGCTAAACAGAGAATTTTCAACGGAGGAATCTCAAATAGCTGAGAAATACTGGAAGATCAAAGTGTAGGTACTTCGATCTTACCTAGAACATTGAACAAAATAATCATAGAAACTAGAGGGAAGGAGGGACCATGGAAGGAGAGAGAAGGGGAGGGGAAAAGGAAGGCAGAAATAGGTATTGGAAGGGACAGGAGAGAAGTACAGAGGATCAGGAAGTTGAATAGAAACGTGTAGCAGAGGAGGATGAGGAACTGAGGTAGCCACTAGAAAGTCCCAGACTTCAGGGAAGTGAGAGGCTCCCAGGAGCCAATGTCGATAACTTTAGCCAAAATGCCCAATGAAGGGGAGATACAACCTACAGAGACTATATCCAGTATGACCCCTAGTTGAGGGATGGGGCTACCCATACATCTCAAATTTTTAAACCCAGAATCCATCCAACTAGCAGACACCAAACATCTACACTATTGCTGATGCCAAGAAGCACTTGCTGACAGGAGCCTGATATGTCTGTTTTCTGAGAGGTTCTACCAAGCACCTGAACAACACAGATGCAGATACTTACTGCCAACCATCAGACTGAACCCAGGTACCCCAATGGAAGACCTATAGGAAGGACTGAAGGAGCTAAAGGGGATTGAAAGCCCATAAAAAGAACTATATCAACTAACTGGATCACCCAGAGCTTCCAGGGACTAAATCACCAACCAAAGAGTATGCGTGGAGGAAGCCAGGACTCCAGATACATATGTAGCAGAGAATGGTCTTATCTGACATCAATAGGAGGAAAGAGAGGCTTGATGTCCCAGCGTAGGGGAATGCTAGAGGGGTGAGGCAGGAGTGGGTGAATGGGTGGAGAAGCACCCATATGGAGGTAAAGTGGAGGAGATGAAGTGTATGAGATGGGGGTGGTTGGTGGACGGGTCACCTTGGAAGGGGCATATCATTTGAAATGTAAATAAATTAAATGATTAATAAAAGAAATAAAGAAAAATTAAAAAAAGAGAAGTATTCAAATTCATTAGTCATCAGAAAAAAAGCAAATTAAATTAACTAGGAGATTCCACCTTACACCTATCAGAATGCCTAAGGTCAAAAACCCAAGAAAGAGCACATGCTGGCAAGGATGAGGAGGACACCAAACACTTGTCATTGCTACTGGGAGTGAAAAGTTGTACAACCCCTCTGGAAATCAAATTGGTGGTTTCTAAGAAAATTGGGAATAGTTTTAACCTAAGTCCCACTCCTTAGCATATGCTCAAAATATGTTCTACCATTCCACAAGGTCAACTACGGTCATAGAAGCTCATCTGTAATTGCCAGAAACTGGGAGTAACCCAGATGTCCCTCAAATGAACAGATATAGAAAATATGATTCATTTATACAAACAAATACTATTCAGCTTTTAAAAACAAGAAGATCATAAAATTTGCAGGTAAATGGATGAAACTAGAAAATAGCATCCTGAGTTAGGTAACTGAGGCTCCAAAGGACATGCATGGTATTTACTAACCTATAAGTCATAAAGTACAGGATAAACTAGTTAAAATATACAAACACCCCCCCCCCCAAAAAAAAACCCAACTAACATGGAAGACCCAAGAGAGTATGCTTGAATGTAACTCAGAAGATGAAATTAATTAAAACAACATTGGGAAATGTTCTGATCTGGTCTATTTTTTGTATATCATATGTCTGTCTCTTTTACTTGGATAGCTGTATCCTAGATTTAGAGGAATTATACTATGATCAGATTAAAAATATTTCTTGGTTTTTGTATTTTTTTTTTTTTTGCACATCATTCTTCTTCTTTGTCATTAGTTCAGTGATTTGGTCTTTTCAAGTTTTTCCAGAGATCTTACATAATACATTCATTGGTTGGTTAAATTCGTTTTTCTCCCTAGCTGAGTAATTCCATCCACCTGTGGGCAAGACCCTATTTTCTCTCATGCTGGTGGTTTATTCTATTGCTAGTGGTTTGCTCAATGACTATGTTATTTGTTTGACTTGTTAAAAGTTTCCTTTGTTGTACCACTTTAGTTTGTGATCTTCGGTATTTCTATTTCCTTATTGAATCTTGTTTTGCTTTTCTTCAGTTCTACACATATCTTATTTAGCATTTGACTTGTATTCTCTTGACATTTGTTCAAGACTTTATACATTTATTTGAGCATAGATATTATTTTCTTTCAAATTATTTGTGTGTAATTTCAGTTAAGTCATTGTGTTCGGGATTGTTTACTTTATTATTGATAGATTTTAGAGGAGACATATTGTCTTGCTTTTCATGATACTTTGCTTTTTCACTGTGATCTGAGCATATTTTTGAAAGTTCTATCATTTTTCAGACTGCTATGTGCACTGAGACGTCAGTCTACAGACTGCTGAAATATAAATGCATATTTCTCTAATCTAGAGGCATTTAAATTTAATGCTTTCACTTATATATTATTTATTTATTCATTTATTTGTTATTTTAATTAATTATTATTTATTTATTTAGGTTACTTATATAAACTGCTGACTTGCACAAAATCATAATTTTTCTTTCTTCTAGTACTGGAGAGAGTAGGTACAAGCCACAAAGCTTAGCAGCTTCTTAAAATTCAGTGAAAATACTGAAAAATTCTATACTGGAGAGCAAAAAAAGAAAAATTGATTATCCCATTGCTAATTGGAATGGTAGAATATAACGATTTAAAGATGGAAACTCTCAACTGTATTTGATTTTCATTGTAATTCTACTTGTACTGATGGAGGACATAGCGAATAAGAGCTAATATCAATCAAATAATAGTTGACATTAAAAAGCATTAGGTTCCATTGTGTAAATGTACCAGATTTTTTGTATCCATTTCTCTCTTGAAGGACATCTGGGTTCTTTCCAGTTTCTAGCTATTATAAATAAGGCTGCTATGAACATAGTTTAGCATATGTCCTTGTTATATGTTGGAGCATCTTCTGGGTATATGCCAAGGAGTGGTATAGCTGGGTCCTCAGGTAATGCTATATCCAATTTTCTGAGGAACCACCAGACTGATTTCCAGAGTGGTTTTACCAGTTTGCAATCCCACCAACAATGGAGGAGTGTTCCTCTTTCTCCACATCCTCTCAAGCATCTACTATCACCTGAGTTTTTGATCTTAGCCATTCTGATGGGTGTGAAGTGAAATCTCAGGGTTGTTTTGAATTGCATTTCCCTGATGACTAAGGATACTGAACATTTCTTTAGGTGCTTCTCAGCCATTGGAGTTTCCTCATTTACACAATGGAATATTACTTAGCTATTAAAAACAATGAATTCGAGAAATTCTTAGATATATGGATGGAACTGAGTGAGGTAACCCAATCACAAAAGAACACACATGGTATTCACTCACTGATAATTGGAGATTAGTCCAGAAGCTTGAAATACTGAAGATTCAACTCACAGACCACATGAAGCTCATGAAGCAGGAAGACCAAGTGTGGGTGCTTCAGTCCTTCCTAGAAGGAGTAACAAAATACTCAAGGGAGCAAGCATGGAAACAAAGTGTGGGATAGAAACTGAAGGAGGGGCTGTCTGGAGACTATTCCACCTGGTTATCGATCCCATGTGCAGTCACCAAATGTAGACATTGATGTGGATGTCAGGAAGTGAATGCTGACAGGAGACTGATATAGCTGTCTCCTTAAAGGTCTGCCAGAGTCTGACATATTTAGAGGCAGATGCTCATAGTTAACCATTGAACTGATCAAGGGGTTCCCTATGGAGGAGTTAGAGAGAAGACTAAAGGAGCTGAAAGTGTTTGCGGCCCCATGAGGAGAACAACAGTACCACCCAACCAGAGCTCCCCAGGGTCTAAACCACCAGCCTGGGAGCACATAGGGAGGGACTCATGGCTCCAGTTGTATATGTAGGTGGGGATGGCCTTGTCGGGCATAGGTGGGAGAAGAAATTCTTGGTCCAGTGAAGGCTGGATGCCCAGTGTGGGGGAATTAGAGGGCGGGGAGGTGGGAGTAGGGGGTTAAGTGGGGACACATCCTCATAGAAGCTGGAGGAGAGGAGATGGGAAAATGGGGTTTCCTGGGTGGGGCTGGTATGGGGTAAGGAGATAACATCTGAAATGTAAATAGAATATCCAATAAAATATTTTTTAAAAAGCATTAAGTTTATTTTCCATGCGAGTTTCTGGATATCCTCCAGTTGTGCACACAGTTGCTGCTAATCGCTTTCAGATTATAGCTTGTACTCTAAATATTTACTCACAAGCATTTAGATTGAAAATGTACTTTTTGTAGAAATACAAATAGGCACTAGAAAGAACACTGACAACTTCAAAGCAAACTGAAGTTTGTCTTGCTGCTTTCCCTCATTGGGTTCTGCTGGGCTCAATATGACCCACATTCTACGAATGGGAGGACTGCTATTGTCCACCTATTCAAGTGGCACTGGGTTGATATTGCCAAGGAATGTGAAAGACACTTAGCTCCTAAGGGATTTGGAGGGATGCAGGTGAGATTAGTTCACAAAGTAAATGCAGAGCTTACTGTGCTCATGTATATAGTATTCTCTCTCTCTCTCTCTCTCTCTCTCTCTCTCTCTCTCTCTCTCTCTCTAATTTAAATTATTTTATTTATTTACATTCATGGAATTTCCCCACCTCAGTCCACGTACCCACAGTTCCTCATCCCATTCCTCTTCCCCCTTGCCTCTGAAAGAGTGCTGCCCCTGACCTTCCCCTTCCCTGAGGCCTTGAGGCTCTCCAGGATTAAGCACATTGAGGCCAGACCAGGTAGACCTCTGCTGCATAAGTGCCAGGTGCCTCGGACTAGTACATGCATGCTCCTGGTTGGTGGCTATGTCTTTGGGAGCTCCCCAGGGTCTGGATTAGTTGAGACTGCTGGTCTTCCTATCGGGTCACTCTCCCTATCAACTGCTTTAAAAATTAATCATTCCATCATTTACATCTTGAATAATATCCCACTTCCAGGTTACCCCCTCCACCAACCCCCCATCCCATGATATCCCAATTCCCACTTTCCCCTCCACCATCCCACCATCCCATATCTGCCCTTCCCTCTCCCATCCTTTGCTACATATGTATGTGGAGCCATGAATCCCTTCAGGTACACTCCTTGGTTGGTGGTCTAGACTCTGGGAGAACTGGGTGGTCAGGCCCATCATAGGCCCACCTATGTTGTTCTTCTAATGGGGTTGCAATTCGACTCCACTTCTCCAGTCATTCTGCTAGTTTCCCCACCAGGTTCCCTGAGTTCAGTCTGATGGCTGGCTCCAAGCACCCACGTCTGCCTAGGTCAGTTGCTGGCTGGACCTCCCAAGGTACTGCCATACTAGGTTTCTGTCAGAAAGCACCTCTTGACCACGGCAACAGTGTTGGATTTGATGTTTGCAGACATGATGGATCCCCAGATGGGGCAGTCCCTGATTGGCTCTTCCTTCAGTCTCTGTTCCATTTCTTTCCCCGTTGTTTCTTTGGACAAGAACATTTCTGGGTTAAAAACATTGAGATAGGTGGGTGGCCCCATCCCTCAACCTGGGGCTGTGCCTATATACTGGAGGTGGTCTCAATAGGTTCTATCTCTCGCATCTCTGCGCATTACAACTAAAGTCATCCCCATTGGGTCCTGGGAGCCTCACATTTCCCTGGTGTCTGAGACTCTCCAGTGGCTATCCCCAGTTCCTCATCCCCACTTCTACATATTTTTGTTCAATTTCCTGACCTTTTCCACTTCTTCAATCCTTCCCCTTATTCAACCATAAAGGTCCCCAACTTCAGTCCAATGGTTGGGTGTAAGTATCTGTTTTTGTCTTAGTTGCTGGTAGGGCCTCTCTGAGGACAGTAGATAGGAACTCAAGTGGAGGGACAGAGTTACTAACCCACAGTCAAAATTCCTGACCTAGAATGGTTCCTGTCTAAAAGAACTGCAGGGACAAAAATCGGAGTAGAGACTAAGGGAAAGAAGGTCCAATAACCAGCCCAACTTGGGATCCATTTCAGGGGTTGAACCAAGGTCTGACACTACAATTCTATTTGGTGTGCTTTCAGATTGGGAGCCTGGCCTGGTGCTGAGAAAGTGTATTCTCTTGTTTTGGGGGTGAAATGTTCTATTAAATCTGTTTGGTTCATAACTTGTGTTAGTTTCACTGTGTCTCTGTTTACTTTCTGTTTCAATGACCTGTCCATTGATGAAAGTAGGACTTTATTAAAGTTTCTGTTACAAGTGTGAGTGCCCTTGTATTTGGGGCATAGATTTTAAGAACTGAGACTTCCTCTTGCTGGATTTTTCCTTTGATTAATATGAAGTGTCCTTCAACATCTTGCTGATAACTTTTATTGAAAGTTTATTTTATTGGATATTAGAATGGCAACTCTAGCTTGTTTCTCCGGACCATTTTCTTGGAAAGCTTTTTTCCAGTCTTTTACTCTGAGGTAGTATTTGCCCCTGTCACTGAGGTGTGTTTCTTGTATGCAACAAAATGCTGGGTTGTGTTTGTGTATCCAGTCTGGTAGCCTGTGTCTTTTTTATAGGGGAATTGAATCCACAGATTTTGAGAGACATTTAAAACAGATGATTGTTTACAGGAAAATGATTAGCTTACAGCGGGTGTGTATTCTTGAGGGAGAGTTGTGCAGTTGTGATTCCCACTGCTCCAAAGAGACTGGAGCATGAGAGTCTTGACTGAGTTCACTCTGGGCATGACACTGGGCAGGCACTGCAGGGCCCCACCTAGTGGAGTAAGTTCTCACTCAGTCTGAAGTTCCACAGGGGTGCAACCAAGGACTGACTGGTCTCAAGCCCTTGGGTTCTCACATGCTGTTGAGAAGCCACAGAAAGACCAAGACTAGGGGCATGTGGGCACACAACCAGCTAGCCCACAGCCTAGAGAAATGAGGGGTGGGAGGGAAGAAAGAGGCCCCAGCAGCACCCTGAGGGAGAGAATCCGTTACTGTACTCACTTAGCAGACTTGGCGGCCGACTAGCTTGCTTGAAGAGGGTTGTCCCCGTGGCTGGAACACAGAGAGGTCCTCCATGATGGCAGCATGATAGTTGAGACCTCTTCCACACATACCCACGGTATCAGTTTCTGTAGTTGTGTTGCTTTGCCCCAAGTAGGTTGCGCCAACTGTGGGCCTCTGTGACAGAATGCAGAGATGACAGGCCCTAATAACCTGAGAAAATCCATGGGTTTCAAAATGGCTTTATTGGCATGATGGCTGATGACTGAATCTGGTTGTGCATACCCCATGAAACTCAGGGCTGACCTGAGTTAAATAGGAAGGGAGAAAAGGGGAGGGTCTGGGGAAGAATGCTTAATTGGCTAAGCCCTCTGGCCTTCAGATATCTCATTAGTATATAAATCTCTTGAGGCTGAGGCCTGTAGGCATGCCCTCTATGTGCACCTTTTGGACGAGGCTGCATCTTACAAGACTGCACGAAGCAGATTAATGGAGTTTCACAACACGTGTTAGAAGCCTGGATTCTGGGAGCACTGCAGAATAAATGACCATCTCTTGCAGGGTCTCTGAGCTACTTCCAGCCAGTGCTTCTACCAAAAACCAAGACCTCTTTCATGGCCCTACAATTGTTATTTTATTTTATTTTTGTTGCTGGAGGTGGTATTATGTGTGTATGATTCTCTCTTTGGGTTTGTTGTGATCTGTTTAGTTTCTTGGGTTTTCTTTGGTGTAGTTACCTTCCTTGTGTTGGAGATTTCATTCCAGTAACAGCTATAGGGCTGCATTAGTAGAAAGATATTTAAATTTAATTTTGTCATGGAAGATCTTGGTTTCTCCATCTATGATGATTGTGAGTTTTGCTGGTTATATAGCCTGGGCTGGCTTTGCATTCTTTTAGTGTCTGGATGACATCTGTCCAGTATCTTCTGGCTTAAGAGTCTATGTTGAGAACTCTGGTGTGATTCTGAAAGGTCTGCCTTTATATATTACTTAGCCTTTTTCCCTTACAGCTTTTAATATTCTTTCTTTATTCTATGCATTTAATGTTTTGATTATCATATGACGAGGGGATTTTCTTCTCTGGTTCAGTCTATTTAGTCTTCCATAGGCTACATGTACATTTATGGCCATCTCTTTCTTTAGGTTAGGGAAGTAACTTTTTTTTTTCTTAAGAAGAAGAAACTATGATGTTATTGACAATGTCCTTTGCCTTACAGAAGCTTTGCAATTTTATGAGGTCCCATTTGTCAATTCTTGATCTTAGAGCATAAGCCATTGGTGTTCTGTTCAGAAACTTTTCCCCTGTGCCTAGGTATTCAAGGGTCTTCCCCACCTTCTCTTCTATTAGTTTCAGTGTTTCTGGTTTTAAGTGAAGGTCTTTTATCCACTTGGATTTGAGCTTTGTACAAGGAGACAAGCATGGATCGATTTGCATTTTTCTACATGTTGACCTCCAGTTGAACCAGCACCATTTGCTGAAAATGCTGTCCTTTTTCCACTGGATGGTTTTAGCTCCTTTGTCAAAGATCAAGTGACCATAGGTATGTGGGCTCATTTCTGGGTCTTCAATTCTATTCCATTGATCTTCCTGCCTGTCTCTGTACCAATACCATGCAGTTTTTATTACTATTGCCCTGTAGTACAGTTTGAGGTCAGGGATGGTGATTCCCCCCGAAGTTCTTTTGTTGTTGAGAATAGTTCTCGCTATCCTGGGTTTTTTTGTTGTTCCAAATAAATTTGCAAATTGCTCTTTCTATCTCAATGAAGAATTGATTTGGAATTTTGATGGGGATTGCACTGAATCTATAGATTGCTTTTGGCAAGATGGCCATTTTAACTAAATTAATCCTGCCAATCCATGAGCATGGGAGATCTTTCCATCTTCTGAGGTCTTCTTCCACTTCTTTCTTCAGAGACTTGACATTCTTGTCATACAGATCTTTTGCTTGCTTGGTTAGGTTCACTCCAAGATATTTTATATTGTTTGTGACTATTGTGAAGGTTGTCATTTCCCTAATTTCTTTCTCAGTCTGTTTATCATTTGAGTATAGGAAGGCTACTGATTTGTTTGAGTTGATTTTATATCCAGCCACTTTACTGAAGTTGTTTATCAGGTTTAGGAGTTCTCTGATGGAAATTTTTGGGTCACTTAAGTATACTATCATATCCTCTGCAAATAGAGAAATTTTGACTTCTTCTTTTCCTATTTGTATCCCTTTGACTTCCTTTTGTTGTCTAATCGCTCTAGCTAGGAATTCCAGTACTATATTGAATAGGTAGGGTGAGAGTGGACAGCCTTGTCTAGTCCCTGATCTTAGTGGGATTGCTTCAAGTTTCTCTCCATTTAGTTTGATGTTGGCTACTGGCTTGCTGTATATTGCTTTTACTATGTTTAGGTATGGACCTTGAATTCCTGCTCTTTCCAGGACTTTTAACATGAAGGGATGTTGCATTTTGTCAAATGCTTTCTCAGCATCCAGTGAGATGATCATGTGATGTTTTTCTTTGAGTTTATTTATGTAGTTGATTACATTGATGGTTTTTCAAATATTGAACCAACCCTGCATTCCTGGGATAAAGCCTACTTGATCATGATGGATGATTGCTTTGATGTGTTCTTGGACTCGGTTTGCGAGAATTTTATTGAGTATTTTTGCATCAATATTCATAAGAGAGATTGGTCTGTAGTTCTCTTTCTTTGTTGGGTCTTTGTGAGGCTTTGGTATGAGCGTAATTATAGCTTCGTAGAACAAATTGGGTATTGTTCCTTCTGTTTCTATTCTGTGGAATAGTTTGAAAAGAATTGGTATTAGGTCTTCCTGGAAGGTCTGGTAGAATTCTACACTAAAACAATCTGGCCCCGGACTTTTTTTGGTGGGGAGATTTTTGATGACTGCTTCTATTTCTTTAGGGGTTATAGGGCTGTTTAGATGGTTTATCTGCTCCTCGTTTAACTTTGGTACCTGGTATCTATCTAGAAAGCTGTCCATTTTATCCAGATTTTCCAATTTTGTTGAGTATAGGCCATTGTGGTAGGATCTAACATTTTTTTTTAATTTCCTCTGTTTCTGTTGTTTTGTCTCCCTTTTCAGTTCTAATTTTATTGATTTGAGTGCTGTCTCTGAGCCCTTTGGTTAGTCTGGCTAAGGGTTTGTCTATCTTGTTGATTTTCTCAAAGAACCAGCTCCTGGTTTTGTTGATTTTTGTATAGTTCTTTTTGTTTCAACTTGGTTGATTTCGGCCCTGAGTTTGATTATTTCCTCCCATCTACTTCTCTTGGGTATATTACCTTCTTTTTGTTCTAACCCTTTTAGGTGTGCTGTCAAGTTGTTAATGTACGCTCTTTCCATTTTCTTTTTGTGGGCACTTAGAACTATGATTTTTCCTCTCAGTACTGCTTTCATGGAGTCCCATAAATTTTGATATGAAGTGTCCTCATTTTCATTTAAATCTAAAAAGTCTTTAATTTCTTTCTTTATTTCTTCCTTGACCAAGTTATCATTGAGTAGAGCATTGTTCAGTTTCCATGTGTATGTGGGCTTTCCGTTGTTTTTGTCCATGTCAAAGACGAGTCTTAGTCCATGGTGGTCTGATAGGGTACAAGGGATTATTTCAGTCTTTTTGTATCTGTTGAGGCCTGTTTTTGACCAATTATATGAAGGTATATTATAACAAGGTATATTCTTTTGTTTTAGGATGAAATGTTCTATAGATGTCAGTTAAGTCCAGTTGGTTCATAACTTCTGTTAATTTCATTGTGTCTCAATTTAGTTTCTGTTTCCATGATCTGTCCATAGCTGAGAGTGGGGTGTTGAAATCTCCCACTATTATTGTGTGGGATGTAATGTATGCTTTAAGTTTTAGTAAAGTTTCTTTTATGTATGTGGGTGCCCTTGCGTTTGGAGCATAGATGTTCAGAATTGCAAGCTCCTCTTGGTACACTTTTCCTTTGATGAATATGAAGTGTCCTTCTTTATCTTTTTTGATTACTATTGGTTGAAAATTGATTTTATTTGATATTAGAATGGCTACTCCAGCTTATTTTTTGGGACCATTTGCTTGTAAGATTGTATTCCATCCCTTTACTCTGAGGTAGTGTTTGTCTTTTTCACAGAGGTGCGTTTCCTGTATGCAGCAAAATTCTGGGTTGTGTTTGTGTATCCAGTCTGATAGTCTACGTCTTTTTATTGGAGAGTTAAGTCCATTGATATTAAGAGATATTAAGGAATAATGAATGTTGTTTCCTGTTATTTTTGTTATTATTGGTGTTTGAGTTATGTTTGTGTAGGGGTCTTCTTTTAGGGTTGCTGGAAGATTACTTTCTTGCTTTTTCTAGGTTGTAGTTTCACTCCTTGTGTTGGAGTTTTCCCCCAATTATCCTTTGAAGTGCTGGATTTGTGTTAAGATATTGTGCAAATTTGATTTTATCATGGAATATTTTGCTTTCTCCATCAATATTGATTGAAAGTTTTGCTGGGTATAGTAGTCTGGGCTGGCATTTGTGTTCTCTTAGGGTCTGTATGATATCCGTCCAGGATCTTCTGGCTTTTATAGTCTCTGGTGAGAAGTCTGGTGTAATTCTTATAGGTCGCCTTTTATATGTTACTTTACCTTTTTCCCTTACTGCTTTTAGTATTTTTTCTTTGTTTTGTACATTTGATGTTTTGATTATTATGTGACGGGAGGTATTTCTCTTCTGGTCTATAGTATTTGGAGTTCTGTAGGCTTCTTGCATATTTGTGGACATCTCTTTCTGTAGGTTAGGAAAGTTTTCCTCTATAATTTTGTTGAAGATATTTACTGGTCCTTTAAGTTGGGAGTCTTCCCCCTCATCTATACCTATTATCCTTAGCTTTGGCCTTCTCATTGTGTCCTGGATCTCCTGTATGTTTTGGGTTAGTAGCTTTTTGCATTTTGCATTTTCTTTGACAGTTGTGTCAATGTTTTCCATGGTATCTTCTGCACATGAGATTCTCCCTTCTATCTCTTGTATTCTGTTGGTGATACTTGTGTCTATGACTCCTGATCTTTTTTTTAGGTTTTCTATCTCCAGGATAGTCTCCCTTTATGATTTCTTTATTGTTTCTACTTCTGTTTTTAGATCTTGGAAGGTTTTGTTTGATTCCTTCTCCTGTTTGGTTATTTTTTCTTCCAATTCCCTAAGGGATTTTTGTGTTTCCTCTTTAAGGGCTTCTATCTGTCTGCCTGTGTTCTCCTTACTTTCTTTGAGAGTGTTATTAATGTCCTTCTTAAAGTCCTCTAACATCATCATGAGAAGAGATTTTAATTCTGAATCCTGCTTTTCTGGTGTGATGGGGTATTCAGGGCTTGCTATGATGGGGGAACTGGGTTCTGATGTTTCCATGTAACTTTGGATTCTGTTACTTATGTTCTTGCGCTTGCCTTTTGCCATTTGGTTAACTCTAGAGCTCCCTGTACTTTCTGTCTCTGACTGAGGCCTCCCTTTCCACTTATCTTGCATGTTTCTGGTCTCCTCGGGGGTCCCAATGTCTCTGTGATCTTCTCCAGCTGCTCTGAATACAATGGTAGCTCTAGGATGACTCAGAATATGGTGTCTCCTAGGTAGCAGTCCAGCTATGTGTCCACTGTTCTGGGTATAATGTCTCTTCTAGGATGTCTCAGGCTAATATGTCCACTGCTCCGAGTACAGTGGCTCCTCTATTATGTCTCAGGATATGTTGTCTGGCGCTCTGAGTTCCTTTGGTCCTTTGCCATTCTGGGTTCATTGGATCCTCTACTGCTCTGGGTTCCTTGCACCCTCTAGTGTGGGTCAGGAGGGATCCGGTGTCCCCAGAAGCAGACCGGGCGGGTGTTGGTGTCAGGCCTCAGATCCGGGAAAGAAGCAGAAAGGCAATCATATGGTTTTGAGAAGGTTTACAGTGCCAAGCACATATTGCCTCCCATGGAGCAAATCTCAGATCCAATTGGAAAGTGGCAACTGTCATAGTACTTTTGTATGTGTAGATATATCATGGCTAGCAGGTTTTAATTGTAGCACTTATAGATCAAAATGGGTAATACCACTGATAACTTTTTAGAACTTCTTTTTGGTACCCAGTAAACTTTCAAGGTCAGGGACTGAAGGCTTGATAAGACAGCCAATGTTCATTGGCCTGTGCATAGCAAATGCAAAAGATGGTGTCTGTTATGTTCAGACAACTGATAAATAAATACTACATATTTTGCATGCAATTCTTCAGCTTATCATTGCTGTGTTAAAAATTTGCAACTCTGTCTGTTCTATTCACCATATCTAGCTATTTGGGAATGTGTATGGGTGTGGTGTTATATGTATGCAACTATATCTGTAGGATCACGCTTCATGAATGCCAGAGAAGGAAGTAATTGTTCTCCTCTATCACTCTTTAACTTATTCATCATTGGGTCTATGATAGATCTTGGAACTTACCATTCTGCAAAGTCTTGTAAACCAGGATTTCCTAGGATCCATCATTCAGTCACAGCCTCTTAACTGTTGTCTTACAGACATATGAGTATGGCAGCAATTATCTGAAAGCTGAACATTCAATTCATATCCTCATGCTTTACAGAAAGTGCTATTTCTCATGTAAGCATTTTATATCTCTTCATCTTCACCTTTAAATCTCATTTTTATAATTCCATGGGTTAGCACCGAACCTGAATACCAGGATATGAGTATAGTAGCTCTTTCCCAGGCTTTCTTAGATTTATTTGTGATATAATGTCAATATCATTCTTCTGTTTAGCAAATACTTAATTAGCAAAGTTCCTTTTGACTTTCTGTTTTCATAATATTCTTCTGAATCTAATTAGATACTATTTCTATACTCAGCCTTTACCAAATTTGTAAGCCCTCTCCTCTCCTCTCCTCTGGTCCTCTGACTCCTCTATCCCTTTAATTTTTCTTACTCATCTTCCCCTTCTCTATTTTCTCCGCCGTCTAACTCCTCTCATTGTGAGTTAGTCAGGATTTTCTAGAGTAAAGGAGTCACTTAACCAAAATATTTATTAAAGTAAAAGATTTTTACTAACTTGTCTTTCATGATTCAATCTGGGTTTTTGACCTGTGGCTACCTTCACATTGGAGAATCAGCAGTTTACCAGTATGTATGGAAATGCGTGAGCATACTAATTGAGCAACAAGACTCTGAAGAATCAGTGGTTTCCAATCTACAATGATTATAGGCTTTAACGTTATCATAGAATTACAGCAGCTACATCAGCAGCATGAGTAACAGTGGGTGAAATACGGAAAATAAAAGTTTGAACAAGATACAATGTTCAGCATGTAGGACTGCATCTCTGCAATGTTCTATTTTTCTAAAAGGCACAATCGTCTTGGGACCAAGTGTTCAAACATATGACCCTATTAAGGACACTTCACAATTTACATTTAAAACATAACACCTTACCTCCTATCCCATCTTCAACACTGGAGAAAAAATCTCAGCTATTTTTTTGATTGCAGAACACATTATTGTAATTGTAATATTATTGTCTATTCTTCATAGATTCTTGGCAGAATTCTGTTCTGAACCTTGCCCTTACTCAATGAACTCACCTGATTTCATCTTCCCCGTTAATTCATGGTCTAGCTCTGTTGACATTCCTGTTGTTATTAATGTCTCTCCAGTATTCTAAGGACATTTCATCTCTAGGCTTTATTTTGCCATGGTTGGTTTTTCTGATCTTCAAAGCATCTTTTGCCTTTCATCATTCAAACCAGTGGCAAGGTCACTTCCTTATGAAGTAGTTCCTAAACAATGAGTTGGAACGGTGCATTTGTTGAACTCAACTGACTCACTATCTTATCATTTGTAAATTTCACTTATTTTTATATGCCTGTAAATTATATTATTACATTATATATTATATATTATATGCTTGAATTATATTCATGAACATGCTTAGTTTTTTTTCCACTAAGTTCAACTGCAGCTTTGTTCATAATTATATCCCTAACAGTCAGTCTTTGGTAAAATAGGACACTAACTCATCACTTGCTGAAAGGAAGGAGGATGTTGCTTCTTTACCTATACTATAATTTTCTTTCACAGAATTTTTATATACATTGCAAAAGGTAGTAAATTTCTATTTTTTTATGGAGTATTATATCAGGAAGAAAAGATATTTGGCTAGGGAGAAAAACTAACACACAATGAACTTTACTGCTTTGTACACTGAGGTTTCAGTCTACGGGTTGATGAAAAGGAAATGCATATTTCACAATTTGAAAGGCATGTAAATATAATGCTATCCCTTTTAGAAAATTCTATTTCTTTATTTAGAGTACTTTCTATAAATTGGTCACTTGCACAAAATCTTAACTTTTTACATTCTCTTTTTACTGAGATAATAAGTGCATACCACAATATTTTGCAGCAGTTTAAAATTCAATGAAAATACTGAAATAACAAAAAATCCTAAGTGGAGAAACAAAAAGAAATGAACTGATTATCCTATCATTTCTATTTGGAATGGTGCAATACAAAAATTTAAAGATGAAAAGTCACAGATATATTTGATTTCATTTGTAATTCTCTTTGTACTTGCTGGTGGAGGTCATAAAAAGTAAGGTCTAATATTAGTCAATTAATAATTGATATTGAAAAGAATTAAGTTTATTCTCCATGGGAGTTTCTGAAGAACCTTCAGCTGTGTGCATCATTGCTTCTTATCTCTTTTGAATGATAGACTGTACTTTAAATATTTACTCATGAGCATTTAGTTTGGAAATGTACTTTGTGCAGGTATATAAATAGGCACTAGAAAGAACACTGACAACTTCGAAGCAAAATGAAGTTCATCCTGCTGCTTTCCCTCATTGGGTTCTGCTGGGCTCAATATGACCCACATACTACGAATGGGAGGACTGCTATTGTCCACCTATTCGAGTGGCGCTGGGTTGATATTGCCAAGGAATGTGAGAGATACTTAGCTCCTAAGGGATTTGGAGGGGTGCAGGTAAGCTTACTTCACAAATTAAATCCAAAGCTTACTGTGCTATTATAATATTCTAATCAAGACTAATGACTTTAGAGCACAAGTTCATTTCACACAAAACTTTGCTGAGAAAGTAAAAAAGTTTGGTAGCTCTGGAACCTTTGTATTTATTGTAGAATATCAAGAGGACCTCTGCAAAGTCCTTCCATAATATCTGGTTATTGTTAGTCAACAGAAATGAATGTTTATAGGTTGAGAAGTAATGTCAGATTATTGATAGCTTTCTACAAGATTTAGATATATAAAGTAAGCCATAGTCTGGTACTAATTATAACTGTTTTGTTTGTAGGTCTCTCCACCCAATGAAAATGTTGTAGTTAATAACCCCTTTAGACCTTGGTGGGAAAGATACCAACCAATCAGCTACAAAATTTGCACAAGGTCTGGAAATGAAGATGAATTCAGAGACATGGTGACAAGGTGCAACAATGTTGGTGTAAGTGAAGGCACATTTTCTTAAAATTATTATATATGAAAATATTTCTCTTTTGTATCTATTTTTGTTTAAGCAGGTTTTAAATTTCTAAAATTTTACTTTACAGTTTATGTGTTATTGAAAATACAGTTCTATCTTCTTGTCAACTTTTGAAAATTTTGAACACACACCATTTGAGGTTGGAAGAACAGTACGCATAAAGTAAAATGTTGACTTTTAAAATGAAGAACTATAGAAACCTCCGAAAGTATTTTCATGGGCACTGATTCATATGTGAGGGTTAAGTTATGTTTATGTGATTTCTTTTTTTAACTGAAATTTGTAGGTTTTCTTCCCCTATCATTATTTTAGGTGGTAAATATTTTCTTTGTTCTATAATGAAAAGATAATTACCTTCCCTCTAGTTTTTAACCATGTAGTATATAGATTAAGCTATGTTCTTTCTCCTTGTAACTCTGTAAAATGTCAAACACAATAGTCTCTCAAATTTATGTCATATCTTGTCAAACACTGAACTTTTTAATGTAGTCTTTATGGTAGTGTCTGTTTTTTTCTCCCTAAGACTCCTATATTCTTTTCCACAAAGTGTGACTATTGTTGGTTTTCTTATTTCACATTAGTTTTCTTTCTTACTTGACTCACTTTTCTAAAGTGAATATACAAAGCAACAGATTAAATGTTTTGGAGAATTGTTGTGAGATTGTGATGAAACTATAGATTTTTGAGTCCAACTGAAGTGGGCATTTTTCTGTTCTAGGTCCGTATTTATGTGGATGCTGTCATTAATCACATGTGTGGTGCAGGCAACCCTGCAGGAACAAGTAGTACCTGTGGAAGTTACTTCAATCCTTCTAACAGGGATTTCCCAGGAGTTCCATATTCTGGTTGGGATTTTAATGATAATAAATGTAATGGAGAAATTAATAACTACAATGATGCTTATCAGGTAATGAGAGAGACAGGTATGGAAATAAAAGACTGTCTATGCTTCTACATATGCACAGAAATTTACAAATGCCATCGGACATAGGAAGAAAAGAATATGACTAATATAGGACACTGAGAAACAGAAAGGAAATGTGTCCTTTTTTATATATTATTTTGTAAGGATATGCTAATGTCAATGATAAAGGTAGGAGTGCTCTTTCAAAAATTTGTCTGAAGAAATTAAAAGCTTGATTTACTTAATTATATAAATACGATGAAATGGAAAACATTAGAAATACAAATCATATATAGAAACAGTCTTCAAAGACTGAATCACAGTCTAAATTTTGTACTGGTATACTTAATATGAGCAAATTCTAGCCTTTGATTTTTTGACCTATGTAAAATAAAGAAAAATGAAGGAAGAATAAAAGAGGAATGGAGAAGGAGATCTGAAGAGAACAAGAAAGTAAGAGGAAGAGAGAGAGAGAGACACAGAGAGAGAGAGACAGAGAGAGACAGAGAGAGAGACAGAGACAGAGAGAGACAGAGACAGAGAGAGACAGAGGGAGGGTATAGGAGGGAGGGAAAGAGAGAGAGAGAGAGAGAGAGAGAGAGAGAGAGAGAGAGAGAGAGAGA
>JANHMN010000001.1:42234162-42259552 GCA_030674055.1 Rhabdomys pumilio
AGAGAGAGAGAGAGAGAGAGAGAGAGAGAGAGAGAGAGAGAGAGAGAAAGAGAGAGAGAGGACGGATCATCAAGAATGAGAATGGACCAACTATAATGCTCACGTATCTTAATCTCTGATATTCTGCATATTTACAACAAAAATTTCAGTCTCTGTGTTCACATTAGAACATCAATACATTCCATGTCCAAATTAAAACTCATATAAAAATTTGATATTGATATATGTGTGAACGACTGAATGATGACTTCTCAGGCAGAAATACCTTTTTATAAATCAATATTTTTTCCCCCAACAGGTCAGAAATTGTCGTCTGACTGGCCTTCTGGATCTTGCACTTGATAAAGATTATGTTCGGACCAAGGTGGCTGACTACATGAACCATCTCATTGACATCGGTGTAGCAGGGTTCAGACTTGATGCTGCTAAGCACATGTGGCCTGGAGACATAAAGGCAGTGTTGGATAAACTACATAATCTAAATACAAAGTGGTTCTCCCAAGGAAGCCGACCTTTCATATTCCAAGAGGTAGAACAATGTATAGTTTTGTTTTGATTTTTTAAAGTTTGATACTATAGTTTAATTACAATGTTTCTTTGCTCCCTTTTCTACCTCCAAATACTTCCATGTACCTACCCTGCATACTTTCCTTCAAGTTCATGGCCTCTGTTTCTTACTTACTGTGTGTATATATATATATACATATATACACATATATATGTATGTGTAATATGTATAATATAATCATATATGTGTATATGTACTCAGACATACAACACACACATATATATTTCCTAAATATAATGGATGTAGTTCATAGTGCTTCATATGTAAGTGATTCATTTCAGATATTGCTCTGAATATGTACATTTACAAAGTTGACTTGTCTGTACTGCACAATCAATTGTGCTCTTCCCTCTGTAAGGCTCCCTGTACTCTGTTTTCTATAGTTTTTGCATAGGACTTAAAACCTCATGGGACTTTCCTTTAAATATTATCATTTTGTAAACCAGATATCAGATTTCTCTAAGTATATAATTAATAATGTTGGTTAATACTCCAGTCTTGTGTAGACTTATCATTCTGTCCTTAAAAATACAAATGTTGTTAATTAGAAATACACTTAATTCTTTTTTTAAAAATTGGTTATTTTATTTATTTACATTTCACATGTTGCCCCCTTTTCTGGTCTCCCTTTCCCAAACCTCCCATCCCATGTCCTTCCCTTTTGCCTTTAGAAGGGTGCTCCTCCACCCACCCACCCACTCCAGCATCACCCCTCTAGCATCCTCCTACACTGGGACATCAAGCCTTCACAGAAACAAAGATCTTCTCCACCACTGATGCCAGATAAGGCTGTCCTTTGCTGCATAGTAGCTGGAGCCATGAAACAACTCATGTATATTCTTTCTTTGATGGTTTATTTCCTGGGAGCTCTGGGGGGTTTAGTTAGTTGGTATTGTTATTCCTATGGAGTTGCAAATTCCACTTCATCTCCTTCAGTCCTTCCCTTAACTATTCCTTTGTGGTCCCCAGGCTCAATCCAATGGTTGGCTGTGGGTAACTGCATCTGTATTAGGTACAGAAAGAGTCTCTCAGAGGATAGCTATGCTAGGCTCCTGTCAGCAAACACTTCATGGCATCAGCAATAGTGTTTCAAGGCAGTGCTTACTTCATTAATCGATATCTTATATTCAAAGATATCATTTTACAAGACAGAAAAATTATAATGCTTATAGTCTCAAGCCAATCTTCCTGATTTTGAGTTTTGTCTCATGTGATTAGCATTATAGGTATTTAAGGAAAATGGATGAGGCCTTTTCTTCAGCAATAATGTTACTTGAAGTGTACTGAGGATGACAACATTGTATCTAATTTCTTTAGATAAGTTCATGAGTTATAAGTGCTTCTAATGTTGACAAGTGTTACCTTATTGTGAACTAGTGAGCTGTCCCTTCTGGCAGTCATCCTGGAGGATAAAAATGACCCTTTTGTAATTTGGATTGTAATTTGCTTTCCTTCAATAATGTGACATATGGTTTATGTATGAAATCAGAATATAGGCACACAGAAAGCCATTAGTAACATTTTAAATAACAGAACTATTTTAAAAATTCTAAATAATATTATCTTTCAATGATATGATTTATAGTTATAAATAAATTGACACTTGCTTAAATGTCTCTCATAGGTCATTGATCTGGGTGGTGAGGCAATTAAAGGTAGTGAATACTTTGGAAATGGCCGTGTGACAGAATTCAAGTTTGGTGCAAAACTTGGCACAGTTATCCGCAAGTGGAATGGAGAGAAGATGTCCTATTTAAAGTAAATATACACCATTTCAACATTTAATCTATCATACATTTGTTGTCATTTGGTATCAATAAGATATATCTTCAAATATCATAACTTACACAACTATGAAGTTGTTGATTATTAGTTAACCTTATTATCCAACAACCCTTAATTAATCATATCTTCATTTGGCATATTAATCAACTGATAGAAGTAGAAATCCAAAGTATCACTTTGTGAATTTTGTCTGTTTCTGATAAGTCCCTTAGATTCTAAGAATGTTTTTTCGTGGTTTACTAAAAATATGTTAGTAAAAATAGTTGTACTCATGAGTGTTCCCTATAACGTGGCCACAGTATGGAATTTCATTGTGCTAGCTTAGAGAATTAATTAAAAATTTCAAAAGTGTGTAATTTAAAGACACAGTTAAAATTCATTTTTGTTCTATATTATATAACATGGATATCTTAATTCTCAAGTCCATAATATTATAATACAATTAAAAAGATCTAAAGAGAAAAATCTCAGAAAAAATTTATATAGTAAGACCTAAATGAGGATAAAATTCCCATGTATGTTACCATAGAATATATATACACAAATTCATATATATTCAAATATATATATATATGACTTCTCAGGAAATTGTCATTGATTTAAATAATTGAGAATATCATATGTAATGTTACACCAAGCATTGTGAAAGAATAATGTGCTTTTTAAAATGCAGGAACTGGGGAGAAGGTTGGGGTATGGTGCCTTCTGACAGAGCCCTTGTGTTTGTGGACAACCATGACAATCAGCGAGGACATGGTGCTGGAGGATCATCCATCCTGACATTCTGGGATGCTAGGTAAGATAACATTCTTTGCTGCTGTGGAGTCTGCTTTTAATGACAGTAATTTATTATATACTTCTGCTTTAATACTATTTTAAAACTTTCAGAATGTATAAAATGGCTGTTGGATTTATGTTGGCTCATCCTTATGGATTTACAAGAGTAATGTCAAGTTACCGTTGGCAAAGAAATTTCCAGAATGGAAAAGTAAGTCTTGGAGTTGTTTGAAGCATATTTTATTCTAGAAAGTGGTTCTGTTTTAAGTTCATGTTAATTTATAACATATGGAATTGTGTGTTCATTCACTACAGTTTTCTAAAATGAGGACAATGAAGAAGTACCTGATAGTGAAAATGATGTAGTTGAAATACTAACAAAATGCAGAGTGAAAACAGTTAACTCCTGGTAAAGCCCTGACTCATAGATTTAACACTGAAGTATGCCTGCTAACACCAAAAGAAATTTCAAATTATTTCTGCCCTTAGAACAATAAATGTCATCATATGAAAATACTTTTATTTTTTCTGTGGAATTAGAAAGCATCTGATTAAGGAAATTATAGTAGATAAGAGCTTAGAAGAATCCCAGAACAGTGATTTGATGAAGCAATCCATAGGTGCCTTGAGTTATATTCGTTATGTGTTTGTTTATTAGTTACATATGTATAAACCATTTCAAAAGTTAACTAAGCAGTGAGACTACCAGATATCTTATAGCTATGTGAAATATCATATCTCTGTGGAAAATACTAGTCTTATAGAGAGACATCAAATACATACATACATACACATACACACACACACACACACAAACACACACACACACATATATATAATAATAAATTTGCCAGATACTTTTTACTTCTTTTAATATAATCCCTTTGTTGTGTATTGAAATTTATTCTCTTTTTGAAGTACTCTAATGAGTAGACTAATTTTTTAGAGGTATATTCAAGTATTTTGCCATCATAAGATGTTCACTAATACTTTGATAAACTTAATAATGTCAGAACATTTTATAAGCTTTTGGTAAGAAATCACCTCACATTATCTTAAAAATTGTTATATTAAAAGAATTTTCATAGATGATTTTAATTTTTATAGTAGCCAATAACTATGTCTATACTGAGGCACATTCATTTAGTGTACAGTGATGGAAATGTTCCAAGGAGTAACTGGAGTCTGTTTTACTATGGTTGTAGAGAACCTCAGTTTACACAGAAGTTAAAAACTCAGTGAAAGTCTGTGAAAACAATTAAGGACTTAGATCATAATTACCCACTGCAGAGACTTAATTAGACCAGTGGACTTGGTTTTGGTTTTCTGTATTGACAAAAGTCAGGGAGCTACAGGCATTCAAATGATGTGATTCTGTTAATAATTAAGGATCAGAATGACTGGATTGGACCACCTAATAACAATGGAGCAACAAAAGAAGTGACCATTAATCCAGACACCACTTGTGGCAATGACTGGGTCTGTGAACATAGATGGCGTCAAATCAGGTGGGATGTCCCCTTCAGGTCTTGTCTAATAAAGAAGTTGTTTTATCTTTTTATTTTAAACTGTTAAAATGTTGAAATGAGCATTTCACCTGATTTTGTGTTTTTAGGAACATGGTTGCCTTCAGGAATGTAGTCAATGGTCAGCCTTTTGCAAACTGGTGGGATAATGGCAGCAACCAAGTAGCTTTTGGCAGAGGAAACAGAGGATTCATTGTCTTTAACAATGACGACTGGTAAGTAGATAGTGATTAAAGTAGTCTTTCCCTGTTCATTTATATTTTTCATAAATGAAAAATTTTAAACAATGAATTTAAGCCACAAAAATGTTCAGTGTACATAAAAATAATATATGCTTTCCTATTTTTCTTTTATGTTAATAAAATTTCGTTTTTGTGATCTTTAACTACAGTTTACAATGATGTAGCATGCATTCATATTTACAAGCTCATTTGAAACATTTCACAAAACACATAAATAGTAAACATATATCTTAACATCATAAAACAATGTGCCACATTAGTACTGGAGTACTTATTCCAGTACCTTTTATTATCAATTATGTGTTTATTCATTTTACAGTCTTAAGTTCTCTATTTATATATTTTAAATATTTTTAAGGTATATGTGTATTTGCATCTGGTTTATGAATTGCTTCATGAGGTTACTTACTCTGCCTTTAAAGTCATCAATATTGTCTATTCATCTGCAGTAATTCTGAGTCTTCATTATGGCTCCTTCATCTGTAGTACTCTAGATCAGATAGCAGAAGTGGTGCTCACTGCCTTTCATCCTAGTACTGAAAATCAGAAGCACACATATTGCTGGATGTTTGAAGCCACCTTGATCTACATAGTGAAGTTCAGTGTAGCCACGGATATGGAAAGAGACCCTGTCTTACAAACAAATCAAAACAAGACAAAAGAGAATTCTAGATAGAGAGTATCTTTTGGAGCCAGTGAACTTTCTAAATTTAAAATGAACTTTCTATCAGGTTGAGAATACTTTTCTCTATAGCATACTTGATTGACTATGACATAACACAAGTACATAACTTGTTTTTTTGTTTTGTTTTATTTTTTCTAAAAGACCACATGGTTGGTTGTTTAGGAGAACTAGAATTACTTCATGTAGACACTTTTCTACTAAAAACTTGTATGTATCCATAGAAATGCTAGATTATGTTTAATTCTTGAAAACATTATTTATGGCATCATGTAATTGAAGTTTTGAAGAATTAATGCTATTAAAATTAAAAGGATCATCAGAATGTAAGTCCAGCAGAGGATAGACTGGAAACAATGATTGTCCTGACAGGAGGGCTTTAGTGCTGAGCTTCACAGGGTTCTCTGTGTTTCTCTGGTCTCTACAGGCCATGACATTAATGTATTTAAAACAATGCCTTTGGTATATAGAATTCACTTACTCTCACTAGCACATTTTTTTGTGTTTAGATTCTCTCACTGAGTTCTGAGAGTTCTAAAGAGTTCTCAGTCTTTACTGTTATATAGCACAAGGTTGGGCACTTATTATTTTGTGGATTTTTTCCAGGGCGTTGTCAACAACTTTACAGACTGGTCTTCCTGCTGGCACATACTGTGATGTCATTTCTGGAGATAAAGTCGATGGTGGTTGCACTGGACTTAGAGTAAACGTTGGCAGTGATGGCAAAGCTCACTTTTCCATTAGTAACTCTGCTGAAGATCCATTTATTGCAATCCATGCTGACTCAAAATTGTAAGAATCAAATTAAAGACATGTAGAGAGCACATCGATTGAGTCTGCTTCCTTTTTATTTGCTCTGCATTAGTTTTAGTTTCTATTTTCTTTGTTTATTATCATGCATGCCTGTTGCTGTGTCTGTCTGAGCACTGGAATGTATGTGGGATGTATAAACAACCCTGTGCCACGGGGTAACCTCTCTGCCTCTTCCCATGAGGCTGATAAAACTGAATTCATCAGGTTTTCCTGGAATACACTTTCATATGCTATTCTATGTTGCTATCTCACATGTCCCTTAATTCTTAGAGTTTATTTCTTTGTAGCAAAACCCATAAACAATAAACTTGAATAGGCAGAAATCATAAAACTCACAGTCATCTGATATCATCATCCTAGATATATTAAGTATTAGCAGAATTTCTAAATGTTTTTCCTAATAAATTATCTGATCTCTTTATAGTGTCTGGGCAAATATTTTGCTTTACAATTAGTATAAATTCTTTCCTGGATTCTTTTTCATGTATGAAAAATTACTTTTAATGAATTTCATTGACAATCTATTCATTAAGCATGCCTTTGGCTACTTGTAAATCCATCATTGTTCAATGTCATCTCTTTTCTTCAAATTTCTTTCATAATTATCCCTCAAAATATTTCCTCATTCCACAATACTCACACATGTTTCTGTTTTGATCTTCTTCTATGAGTGGCCTGTGGTTCTTGTGACCTCGGAGTGCTCTTGTTTAGTTGGGTCCCTATATTACAAAACATTGGATCATTTGATCTTCAGCCTTCTGGCCTAGGATCATCTGACAGACCTGTGCCCTTCCCCCAGGCCTAAGCAGGCCTGCAAGTCATTGACCACAACAAGACCAAACAACAATAGGATGTAGAAGGAGGCATTGCCTTACCAGTCTTGGCACCCTGAGGTCTGCTACAGAGCTAAGAATGGACTGCCTGCTGAGCTAGCCTTGACACCTTCCTGACTACTATCTCCTCACCTAGCCCCTGAGCAGTACCGAGAAGAGACTCTGGTGGGTGGGGCTTCCCCTTTATATGTGAAAGCAAATTATTGAACTTCAGGCCTTGATCAGAATACTTTGTCTTAGCCCCACGTTTCTCTTGCCCTCCTTCCCCTTAATTCCTAGGCTTCCTCTCAGGAGAACCTGGTGATCATGGCTGCAGGCAGCTACACAGACCAAATCATGTAGAATTATTAAGGGCTAATTACTCTGTCTTGGCAGATATAATCAGTCGACTATTCTGCAAGTGTGTCCTTTCTGGATAGTATTTGTCTGTAGATCAAAAGAGGCAATTCTTGCCTAGTGGCTGTCTCACCACAACTGGAGTAACTCCAAGGATGCTTAATTGCTTCTTAGAATCCAAGACAGGAAGCTGTCAGGAGCAGACAGGTCTCTAATCAAAATGGACATTAATACAGAAATGTTTGTAACATCAATTCTTTGGACTTCTGTTTTGAAAACCAACTATTCATGTAAGGCAATCTGGACTATTGTTTGTTAACTCCTCTCAGCTAAATAAAATATAGAAAACACCCTAACAATAAATTCAGAGCCATGAAATTTCTATAGGCCCTTAACTCACAGGCTAACCATCTCAAATCAGTTTAAAAAGTTAAAGAAGAACTGGGTCTAAGCCTTGTATTACTAAATGTGTTATATAGGCACAATGCCTATGAGAATAACAATATTAATCAAGTGAGTGACTTTATTATTTTTATTTATTTATTTATTTATTTTATTTATTTATTTATTTTGGTTTTTCGAGACAGGGTTTCTTTGTGTAGCCCTGGCTGTCCTGGAACTCACTCTGTAGACCAGGCTGGCCTTGAACCAGAAATCTGCCTGCCTCTGCCTCCCAAGTGCTGGGATTAAAGGCGTGAGCCACCACCACCCGGCCAAGTGAGTGACTTTAAATAATTAAAAAGTAATACTGAAGAAAGAAAGCAATGTAGTAGTGCTAGTTTTATTAATGTAGCAAGTCTTCGTATGATTTTTTTTTTTTACAACATAGGCTAGAGCTGTATCTCAGTGCTAGAGTGCTTTCAAAACACTGAAAATGTCCCAGAAAAATCTCCAGGGCAATAAAAAGGCAATAAAATATATTGATAAATATCTAAATTTGTATTAGTTCTCTATTACAGTCTAAAAATAACCAAATCAATTCATTCTAAAACTTTCTTTCACTGTTAATATTTTACAATACTTTGTTTTATTCTTCTTTTGGCATTATAAGTCCCCTGTGAAATGAGTGCTGTAAGAATGTGTGAATTAAACTGTGCTGAATAACCACGGGTCTTTATTAAGCCATAGAAAAAATATTATGCTTTAGTCATAAAAAAGCTCTGAAAATTTCCAGTGACTTATTAATATTAAGGTTAATTTTCATGATCATCTAAGATCAATTCTAAGAGAATTCTTAGAAGTCTTTTTGTGATAATAATGGAAAGATAATTTTGTCTGTCTGTTTTTCCAGACAAAATCCTAATGCCACAACAGAATACCAGCTGCAACTTTTCTCCTCCCTGCTCCCATGTCCTGTGGATAACCCATATAAGATACATTCTCCTCTGATGGAGAACTAGGGGTATAAAGTCCCATTTACCAGGAAAACAAGAGAATCCCAGTACCCAACAGGGATGTCATTAGTTGAAATACCCAACAAAGGGTAGAGACAATTTGTAGAGACCATATTCAAAAGTTAGGCATGGCACCCAGTTGAGGGGTGGGGCAACTCACCCATCTCCAAAATTTTAACATAGACTTCTCCTGTCTAAAGGAAACACAGAGACAAAGAGTAGAGCAGAGACTGAAGGAAAGGCCATCCAGAGACTGTCCCACCTGGGGATCCATCCCAAAGCAGACACCACACCCAGACACTATTGCTGATACCAAAAAGTGCTTGCTGACAGGAGCCTGATACAGCTGTCTCCTGAGAGGCTTTGCCAGAGCCTGACCAATAGAGAAGTGAATGCTCTTAGCAAATGATTGGATTGAGCATGGTGACCCCAATAAAGGAGTGAGGAGAAAGATTGAAAGAGCTGAATGGTTTTGCAACCCCATAAGAAGAATAACAATATCAACCAACCAGACACCCCTGAGCTCCTAGGGACTAAACCACCAACCGAATAGTACACATGAGGGACCAGTAACTCTAGCTGCATTTGTAGCAGAGGAGGGCCTTATCTGGTATCAATGGGAAGGAAGGTCATTGGTCCTGTGAAGGCTGGATGCTCCAGTGTAGAGGAAAGCTAGGGCAATGAGGAAGGAGTGGGGGGACACTCCCATAGAAGCAGGGGGAGCAACATTGTGTGAAAAAATTAGGTTACACTTCTGATTGAGCATTACCATACTTATAAAGCCTTTGATTAACATTTAAAAAAAATGTATAAAAGCAAAATGGAAAAGGGGGAACCGGATAGGGGTTTTCTAGGGAGGGGAAATGGGGAAAGGGGTTTGCATCTGAAATGTAAATAAAGTATCCAATAAAAAAAAAGAGCTACAAACAACCCATATAACCCTCAACTAAAGAATGGATAAAGAAAATCAGGTAATTTAAACAAAGAATTGCTACTGAGCTATTAAAAACAAGGACATCATGAAATTTGCACACGAATTGATGGAACTAGAACATATGATACTGAGTCTGGTAAACCAGAGCAAGAAAGACAAACATGCTATATATTCACTTATAACTGGATATTATCCATAAAGTGCAGAATAAGCATATCACAATCCATAGACCCAAAGAAGCTAAGTATCAAAGAGGAGGTGGGGATGATTGAATCACACTGAGAAGGGAAAAAATTATATATGTATTGGTGGTAGATGGATGGAGAAAGCTGTGTTGGAGAGGCAGCAAGAGAAACAGAAGGGATCAAGTGTGGGGATTACAAAGGGAGAGATAACTGTGAGAGAGAACTGGAATTAGGAGAAAGCATCTCTGGGACAAACTGGAAACCCAGGACAGAGTACATTCCCAGGAACCTATGAAACTGACCCTAGCTAAGACTCCTCACAATAGGGGATATGGAACCTGAAACAGCCATCTTCTCTAACCAGGCAAGACTTCCAATGTAAGAATGCAGACCTCATCACACCTACAAAAGCTTTGACCCACAAGTTTTCTTACCTATTCGATGTGCAAGGATAAGGATAGAGCAAACACTGAAGGAATATCTTAATAATACTTGGTCCCTCTTGAGAACCATACCATGAGAAAGAGCCTATCCCTGACAGACTGATGGTATTCTCCTATACTTTCAGACAAAAATCTAACATAAATGTCCTCTGGGAGGCATCATCCAGCAGATGTTGGAAACAAATGCAGAGACAGACAGACAAACATCAGATAATCTTGTTATAGATAGGGTAGAAGGATTGAAGGAGACAAAGGGATCAATGACAGCATAATAAAACCTTCAAAATCAATAAATCTGGGCCCATAGCGGATCACAGAGACTGAACCACCAACCATCAAGCACACATGCAATGGACCTCAGCACCGTATTAAAAGGTAACACCTATGAAACTTCCTCTTCGTGTGTTTTCCTGTCAACTTGAGCAGGTGCTCTCTCTTTTTGCTCCCTGAGTATATTCCTAGTACATTTCATTTACTTATTATATCTGTAAATTAGAAAGAGCAAATACCTTGGTTAATGAATAACTTCTTGGAGAATTCTCCCACATTTGCCTCTAGAATTCTTTATTTTTCATTTGTCATTATAAAAAGGACCTAAGTGCCCTTCTATTCATGTGACTAATGATATGGCATATTTACACTTGCATGTGTTTTCTGTACCTCAAAGACCACTTTTTCACAATATGTTTGTGTTTGTATGAGTATATTGCTATAATTTGAGCACAAGTTCATATAAACATTAAGTAGAATTTTACCCTGAACTATGTATCTATTCCTATTTTATGTTTTTAAAAATTCCCCAGTTCATTTGAAATCTTATATTTAATTACCATAATTCTATAGATTAAAGGAAAAAATACAGAACCATGAAGAGTAAAACATTTATATTTATATATTTATTAGGAGCAATTACCTCAAGTAATACTGAAGAAAAGCTACTCCATGATCAAACCATAGATGTATTCTTCTATTGTTCTGTTTTATTATTAATGTTAAAGACATTTAGCATTAATCTTTAAACTTTCCTTAGAAGACACAAATTTCTTGGGAAAAAACTAAAATTGATATAAAAACTAGAGTTGAGGAGGTAGCAGGGAAATATTGGGGCATAGTGGAAGATTATTGAGGCAGGAATTTGTAGTGGATTTGTCCTAAAATTTTTGTCCTATAAATACTTTATTCATGCATAAACTTCTCTAAAAATGAAATCATAAATAGAAAGTTTTATGCACAGAACAAAAATCATATTAACAGTCTCATGGTCTTATTTTTGGACTTCACAGCTATTTAAATCACTTGTTTGCTGTAGAAATTAGGATTGAATTTAGAATTAATGGAAAAAAAAATCCCTGGAAATACATTTTTTAAAAATTTCACATTCAATATTAAAAATATTTTTTTTAAAAAAATTCCCCAAATTAGTTACTGAGGCAGAGATAAGAAGCATATGACACCAGGAGGTCTTCAAGAGAAATCTTAAAAAGTAAAAAATGAAGTGATACTGTGTGGCAAGGCACAGAAGAAAGGAAGTAAAGAAAAATAAAAAGAAAATGTAAAAATGGTCAGCACATTGAGTGAGATAACTCACTCCCAAAAGAATATGCATGGTATGTACTAACTAATAAATGAATATTAGGCATACAATCCTCAGAACTCAAAAAGGTTAACAAGCAGAAGGGGCCAAGTGAGGACACCTCAGTCTCACTTGGAAGGGAGAAAAAAGCAATCACAGGATGGGGAAGGGAGGAATGGAGCAAGGGACCTGGGTGGGAGAGGGGACAGAGAAGGGAAGAGGGAAAGATGATCAGATATTTAGTGGGTGGGGGGAGAAGGACTGAAGCCCCAAGGGTCAGCAGAAAGAATGGAAACAGGCAACATAGTTGGGGGGGACCCGCTAGAATGTACCAGAGACCTGGGAGGTAAAAGACTCCCAGGACTCAAAGGGATGGACCTTAGAAGTGAAACCCTACAGTGGGGAGTGTAAACTTTTGGATCCCACCTCCAATTGAAAGTCAGGGCATCAAGTGGAGGGATGGGATTGCCATCTCACAGTTAAAACTCTGACCCATAATTGTTCCTGTCTGAAAGAACTGCAGGGACAAAAGTGGAAAAGAGCCCGAAGAAAGAAGGTCCAGCTACAGTACCAAATTGAGATTCAGCTCATGGGGAGGTTCCAAAGCCTGACACTATTAATGATGCCATGGTATGCTCACAAAAATGGGCCTATCATGACTGCCCCCCGAAAGACCTAACAAACAGCTGGAAGAGTCAGATGCAGATATTTATCTCCAAGCAATGGAAAGAATCTGCTGTCCCCTGTGGTTGAATTAGGAAAAAGACAGAAGAAGCTGAAGAGGAGGTCAACCTTATAAGAAGACCAGCAGTCAAAATTAACCTGGACCCCTGACATCTCTCAGACACTGAATCATCAACCAGCCAGCATACACCAGCTGATATGAGGCCACCAACACATATACAGCAGAAGACTGTCAGGTCTGGACTCAGAGAAGATGCTCGTAACTCTCAAGAGACTGGAGGCCCCAGGGATTGGGGAGGTTTGTTGGGGTGGATTGGTGATGGGGACAGGTTCGTGGAGATGGGGAGAGGATGTATGGTATCTGGAACAGTCAGAGAAAGGCTGGAATGAAGGAGGATAAAATCTAGACTGTAAAAAAGAAAGATTAAATTAACTAAAAGATTCCCTCTTATCATTTGTTCTCCTGGAGCACAAAGAACATTTCTGAGAAACAGAGAGGACAATGAGACATTGGAACGTGCTAGATGGCAATTTGTCAAAGGGTTGCACTGAGGGTGGGAACAGGACAAGAGTTTTCTGTAGTATCACTAGAGCCAGTAACAAAGAAAACAATACAGAGATGATAATAATGATGTGTAAAATAAGTACACTGATAACTCAGTGTAACTACCAGGACACCTGCACTATTTGCAGTAATTTGTTTAATCATGATAAGGATCGTGGAAGTATGACTTACATTTCTAGTTTATTTTTTTTCTAATAGCAAAGCTTTAGAATTTATTGAGAGAACAGTGCACTCTGCTGGAAAAAAGAGTCATCTTTTTTCTTTGCCAGAGAAAGAAGAGTCATCAAGCTGCTCAGAGTAGAGGCTACTATTATTCAGAGCCTTTTCTTTTCTATGCCCTGGGTGGAGGTTTGAGGTTTGACTGACAACTTCAAGTACTGTGTAACCTGTTACTTACTGTACAAATGGTTCTCCTAGAATTCACTTGATAGTCTAATGTACACATGTTACTTTGGAGCATAAGCTAAACTGAGAAGAACTATTCAGAGTCCTGTTTGTAAGAAAGCTCAGAGTTTCAAAGTATAGTTTGGCTTCCTTTTAAAATCTTTTCCTGAAGTGTTAGACTCCAGCACTTGTAACCATAAAGTGTGAGGTTCAAATGATATTTTTATTCTGTTTTCTCAACACTTGACCTTTGCCTTGTTTCTCACACTATCTCTTTTGTATTTCTTTCCTATCTGATTCCAATAGTCTTTCTCATTTGGTTATTCTTGTCAACATTCCATCCACTTTATTTTGAAAATAATGCCTTTTAAGGAATGATCTTTCTATATTGAAATTCTATCCTCTCCTTTCATTAACTTAACTTCACTGACATATATAACTGAATATTTCCCAAACCTAGGCCTTTGCACCCAATACTTAAATGAAAGCCCATCATTTGTCAGGATCCAGTTCTGAAGGTGTAATAATATTTTGACCTGAACAGACTGAATAGTAAAGGATAAAATTTATTATATTCAATGTTTCTGCAAATTCAAAAATGAAAGTATGTGTGTGTGTTTTTGTGTGTGTACCCTAAAATTATTATTTTCATTTAATCATTCAATAATCTATCTCTCTTCATATCTAATTAGTAAAATAATTTTTAAAGTTTTATTTAAAATTCTGTAGATGATTATTGTGTTTCCTATTCCTGGTTAAATCCTGCCCTATTCTCCCTAATCCCTTCTGTGTTAATGACTTCTTTTTAATTCAACATACAAGTGGATTTAGTGTTGCTCCTACATCATATATATGTCTAGGCCTGAAAATGTAGGACAGGAAAAATTATCAAGAAGATTGTTCCTGAAGAAATACAATTGTTTTCTCAGATGCCATTGTTTGTCAGTGGCTTTTCTTTGAGGACCAGGTGTTTAGGATAATTCCTCCACTTATGTGGTCATGTCTACTAGTGGGGTCATTATGCTAGCCTTTTGTCTCATCCATAATATTGAAATTTCATGGGTCCGGAAGTAAATCCATTAACCAAGTTAATTACTCCCGACAACATATCCCAATGAGGCAACTGTTGCCTTTATACCTTGGAGGTACTAATATTTAAATTGATGTAAGGTCTCCTCAGTGGGATTTAGAGCTGATACTATAAATGTAAGCAACGTGTGGCTGGAATCGACAGGTGCACAAACTTCTGATATTTGTTTTTAAAAGTACATTAAATCAATATATACTCTTTTTTAATTCCAAATACTTACCTTGCTGCTCAGGGTCTCTTACACAATGCAAAGACCTCTGTTTTGAATCCAATACATTCAGCTCATAGGATCCTATAGGTTCTGTACCATCTCTTATTTTCTCCAGTGATTTTCTTCCTTTTCCTTCCATATTCCTCTAAATATGGTTTCCTTTCCTCCATTCCAATATTCTACAATCCTGTTCATCTAGTTCAAGAGAATCTTCTTTTTGAATATGTATGTGCTTAAGAAGATTTTTAGATTTGTGATGTGACTCAGCCTGGTAGTGTACCATATGTGTCTGTACTCTAGAGCCTGAGAAGTGATATCAGATCAGTCAAGAGTCTGATGGTCTCAGTAGTTCCAATCTTTTGTTAGAGACCTGAAGTATTTCTCAAAAGAAATTAGTCTTCAGTCCTTATTGGGAGGTTAAAATAGTCTTCTTTTATTTCAGCATAGATTGTTAATAGAAGAGACAGCAGTAGTAATGAAAGTAACAGTTGATAAACTCCCCAGCAAGACAAAACTTATAGTTTTACAAAAAACAATTATATTCCTTCATATTTTTCTAAATATTTTATTTTTTATTCATATTACATGCTGATCACAGTCTCGCTCCTTCCTCCCCTCCCTGTCCTGCTCTTACTAGTTCCTTCCCTCATTCCCCATCCCGTTTTTCTCAGAGAAGAAGCCCCTTTGGGTGCACCCCATCCTGGGATATCTAGTCCCAGCAGGCCTAGGACATTATCTCACCCTGAGTCCCAGCCCAGCAGTCCAGGTAGGGAAATAGGATCCAATGGCAAGCAACAAAGTCAGAGACAGCCCCTGCTCTAAATGTTAGGGGTCCCATATGAAGACCAAGCTGCACATCTGCTATAAATATATAAAGGACCTAGGTCTAGCCCATACATGTTCTTTGGTTGGTGTTTCAGACTTCATGAGCACTCTCGGGCCCAGGTTAGTTGACTCTATAGGTCTTCTTGTGGTGTCCTTGACCCCTCTGTCTCACTCACTTCTCTCTACCACTCTTCCACAAGACTCCTTGAGCTCTGCCTGATGTTTGACTGTGGGTTTCTGCTTCTGTTTCCATCTGTTGCTAGATGAAGCCTCTCTCCAGACAGTTATGCTAGGCTCCTGTTTGCAAGCATAGCAGAGTATCATTAATATTGTCATGGGTTAGCTCTCTCATATAGGATGGGTATCAAGTTGGGCCAGTCATTGGTTGCCCCTTCTTTCTGTCTCTGCTCCATCTTAATTCCTGTGCATCTTGTAGGCTAGAAAAAATTTGGGTTGATAGTTTTGTTGGTGGGTTGATGTACCTCTACTGGACATTCTTTCTGTCCTCCTTTGCCCCAGGCCTCCAGCTAACTACAGAAATATACCCCTACCCCATGAATTTCCATGCTCACTACCAGCCCTCTTCCTTTTCCCTCTCCCCACACCTGATCTCTTTTTCTCTTTCCCCTTCTCACCTGCTATTCCACCCATTGCCTTCTTTTCATTTACTTCCAATGACTATTTTGTTTCCTTCTTCAAAGGAGAGTCATACATGATCCTGTATGCCCTCCTTTTTACCAAATTTCTTTAGTTCTGTAGATTGTAGCATGGTTATCCTGCACTTTATGGTTAATATCCACTTATAAGTGAGTAATTCTCATACATGCCTTTGTTTATCTGTGTTACCTCAGCCAGGATGATATTCTTAAGTTCCGTGCATTTGTCTGCAAACTTCATGATGTATCCTTGTGTAAGGGTACATGATTTGTTGAAGAATGATACCCAAGTCACAAACAGTATGCAAAAGCAAAGAATGTTTTATTCTGCAGAAGCCCAGCATGCTGGGATTTCTTATTACCAAGATAGAGACCACCAAGTGAACTTGAATGCCTGATTTAAAGCACACACCACAGGAATTCCAGGGCAGGTTATCTTTCTCTTAATCTGTTGGTTCTATTTCTAGGGACATTCCAGAACCATTACTAGGGCATAGGGGTGTTGGAAACTTTTCTGGTGAAGTATGGAAACCATTGCTGACCACCTAAGTCAGTATCTTAAGTATCTTAGAAATCTTACAATAGTTACAGTATGTTACCTAATGGGACAGACATGAGAAACAATCAGAAAATGATGTAATAGTCCTAACATTATCAAATTTGGAGGTGACTAGTTGCTGTCAAACCAGTGTTATAGCAGATGAAATTCAAAATTAGGTTAGATCATTGTTGAGTTTTCCCCACTAATAGCTTTCATAGAATAACCTAGAGCAATGAATGCTGGTTATTGAGGAGTTCATCTTGATTTCTCTGGATACAGGATGGTCAAAACATTTTTTCTTCATAAATACTGTCTTACCTTTTATTTATTATAAGTAATCCTTAGCATTGACATCATCATGTACTGTTTTAGACTGTTTGTGTTCAATACTTTATAAGCACTTATATCACGTTCTTCAGTTGGATTTTGAATTTAAAATGTGTGACTACGGGAATAATATTAACCACTCGTACAGTGAATTTCCATTTGCAATTCGATGAAGTAAAACAAAACAAGTAGCTAGTGTATTTTATTTTGTTTTATTTTTGTGTCATCTCTTAGAATCCTGTTTATTTGTAATTAGAGACTGAAAGAAAAGAGTCTGGTTGGCAGAGGATAGAGGAAGTAACCATTAGGAACTTGAGGGAGGACAGACCACAATCAGGATCTATTGTGTGAGAAAGGATATATTATCTCTATAATAAAAGGAAAAATGTTAGTTTCTTATATACATTTATCAAAAAGTTTTAGATTTGAATAAAATTATACTGTTTCATGTATTATAAAATCTTCAGTCTATTTATTAACTACATTAAATGACCATAGTACAGTTAAAGAAAAATTTCTCTTTGTAGTGAAATGAAGAAAATATTGTGAATATGTATGTGTGTGTGTGTGTGTGTGTGTATTTGTGTATTTGTGATAACATATTCTGTGTGTGTGTGTGTATTTGTGCATCTGTGATAACATATTCCACAGCAGATGAGTAGGTATTATTGGACAACCCATAGGTATCAATTCCTTCCTTCCATAGTCTTGCTCCACAAATTAAACTCACGTCTGCAGGCATGGATAAACAGGTCTTCCACACTGGGATGTCGTCAATCCCCAATTCCATATATTTAAATTTCATCCTACATGTTAAAAAAGTCAAGAAGTTCCTTATACATTTTTTTCAGAAAAAAAAAAAACTATTTCGTTTTTTAAACGTTTTACATGTGTTTTTTCCAGTTTCTCAGAATGCTTATCTGAGGTGAACATGAGAAGTAATGAGAAAAAAAAATATTTTTCATTTCATAGAAATAATTCTATTTGTTTATTTTCATTTATGTTTGGATGCCAATATTCCTTTCAATTATTCCAGGAACTTTTTAAAAATTTAATTATTTTGTTTCTTCATATGCCAAGTGTTGGCCTCCATATAGGTCTTCCCTCACAGAGTTCTTCCCCCAAACTCGGTCCCCTTTGCTTCTGAGAGAGTTCCCCACCCACCCACTCCACACCTGTATCCTACCTCCCTGGGGCATCAAGTGTCTACAGGATTAGTCACATCCTCTTCCACTAAGGCCAGACAAGACATTTCTGTGCTACAGTGTGTGAATATTCTTTGACTGGTGGCTCAGTCTCTGGGGACTTCCAAGGGTTCAGGTTAGTTGACGCTGTTGGTCTTCCTGTGAGGTTACCATCTCCTTCAGTTTCTTCAGTCCTTCCTCTAATTATTCCATAATGTCCCTGACCTCAATCCAAAGCTAGGCTGTATTTGCATCTGTCTGTCAGCTGCTGAAAGAGCCTCTCAGAGGACAGACATGCTAGGCTCCTGACTGCAAGCACAACATAGCATCAGTAATAGTGTAAGGGATTAGTACTTGCCCATAGGATGGACTCTAAGTTGGGTTGGCCACTGGTTGGCCATTACTTCAATGTCTGCTCCACTTTTGTCTCTGCATCTTTTAGGCAAGAAAAATTTTGAGTTGAAAATTTTTAGGTGGGATACTGTCCCCATCCCTCTACCAGTGGTCCTGTCTGACTACTGGTGTAGTGGTCTCTTCAGGTTCCATATACCCACTGTTGGGCACTTTAACTAAGTTCATCCACATTGAGTCCTGAGAACCTCCCCCTTTCCAGGTTTCTAGAGGTTCATCCTGCTCCATTCCCCTAGAAGCTACATATTTCCATTTATTCTCATGACCCTCTGAGCCTCTTTCCTGTCTCCTCCCATTCAATCTCTGAGAAAAACCACTAGATGTTCCTTTTCAGAAGAACAGGTCAAAAGTTACTGAGATTTGTTTATGTCAGAACCAGTGTTTGTCAGAGATCCTAGAATGATAGAAAGTGGAATTTTAGGGATAGATGAAGAAGAAAGAATGGGGCTAGAAAGGCAAAAAGAAGGTAGGAAGGAGAGAAGGAAAGAAGGAAGAAGGAAATATTTGGAAGAAGTAAGTAGCAAGATGGCAAGCAGGTATCCTTACCTTCGTTTGTTCCCCTCTGGCATTCTCAGCACTTAGTTGAAATTGAGAAGATATTTAGACCTTGGAGAGTACAGATGCTGATGACAGACTGTAAACATGTTTACACTAAAAGTGAAAAAAGAACACGAGTTTACAACAGCCTGGCTTGTACAAACAGTGATAACAGTATAGTGATTATAATAACAGTATGATAACTAAATACAGTGAAATCCTGCACTAAGATATTGCTTTTGTTTGCAGTCACCTGTTTAAGCAAGATAACAACTTTTGGAAATGTAATTTACATTTTTCCAGTTCTATCAACTTATCAATAGATAAGGTACTTTCAGAAAGGTGACTTTCAAGTGTAGGTAAATTATCCCTAGAGGTGACCTCAGGATTCTGTTTCAGGAGGAACATACATGTAAGCACATGATAAAGATCAGTGGAAAAATGAGGCCATGAAATTGAGAGAAAAGGGGAGTGAATGGGAGGGTTATGGAGGAGGTCAGGGAAGGGAAAACTCTTATATTTGTATCATAATCTTGAATTTAAATTCAAAAGTTAAATTTAAGAGAATTTTTAAATTAAGACCAAAATAAAGTGTAGAACTTTTTATTCTTCAGTCCTTGCACTGGATTATTATTCTAGCTCTTCTGTAAGAGACCTGTGTCACCCACTCTCTTGCCACACTTCTCACATGATTTTAATATGTAGCCACTGCCAATTAGTCTACTTACTTTTTGCAAATTAACCTTCTTTCTCTATTTTGAAATTGGTCTTAAGTAATGAGTAATTTCACTATATTATTTATTTACTAATTCTTTGTCATTATTTGCATTATATGTTAGAATTCCCCTAAATGTATTATTTTTCATTAAACTTCTTTCTGGGACCTTCTCAGTTGTTAAGATACAGGTATGAAAAGTTGATGACATAGTTAATGTTCATTGGCCTGTACATGTTAAAAGTCAAGGGCTGACATCTGTGGTCTTCATAGTCCCCATTAAGTTAATAGTGTATATTTTGTGTGCCATACCTAAAACTTCTAAAACTTTGTTAAAATAACCTTATCCTCCCAGTCTCTTTCTTCACATGTTGTTTGTGTGTCTGTATTCATGTGTTTGTATGACTATGTGTATGTGTGTGTTCCTGTATGTGATTATGACTGTATTTATGTACATGTGTATCTGTGTGTGTGTATGCTCAGTTGTGCATGTGTCGAGGCCATAAAATGGAACCCTTAGCCTCTTTTATTGTTCTCCATTCTGTTCATCTAAGATTCTTTCAGTGAACCACAAGTAAGCATTTTTGATGTGTCTTGTGGATGCAGTTGCTTTCGGATACTCTTTTCTTAGGTTTCAGTTATGAGACTAAGGGTGCTTTTAATCATGGAAAAATTTACTTGGCTGCTGAGGATTTAAATGCATGTATTTCAACTACTTTCTCATTGTAGAATATATATTTTTATATGCACTTTGACAATATGCTTTATAATATTATATATTTAACAATAATACCTCAATCCCTGGATATACTGTAATAATACATCATATTTTACTTCTTAGCCTTCCCTACTAGATATTCCTGTAATTGTAAAGACAGTGCCATACTTTTGTAAACACAGAATAGCCAAAGAGGTGACATTAGATGTTTGCAAAACATGACAAGTATAGCAGCTATATCATAGGGATAGCTCTAACACATGGACTCAGTGCAAGACACAAATATTACTAGGCAAAAAACACAAGCTGACTCTCAGACATCCTTGCATCTGGCTGTGACTTCTGGAATGTGCTTCCACTTTTAGCATTCACATTCCTTTCCAAATTAACATAATCATGAAAACTCTTACATGTATATGCAGATAATGACCATCAATAAAAATGGTTTGGGTTATTCATTGCCTTATCTCCAGATGTTGTCAAGATGACAACCAAGTTTACTGTCAACCCTCTTATGCCCTTTATTTGACCCCTTTTTGTTGTTTTTCTATTCTCACCTCCGATGTTAGTAATTTATTTGCTGCTATGTCAAAATAACTGGAGAGAGGCAGTGGAACAGATTTAAGGTTAATTTTCATTATAGTTTTGGTGGATAGTATCTACCACTATGACAGTTCATGGCAGCAGGAGGTGAAAGTTGCTGATCCTAGTACATCCATAGTTATCACAAGAGGAAATAAGAAATCAGGGAAGCTAGTAAAACTACAAAATCTGCCTCAAGGTCTTACTTCTTTTAGCAAGTTTCCACCTAAAAGTTTCAACTTTTAAACATTACTACCAGGAAGCAACTGTAATTTTAAACAAATATGCATCGGGATAAAAGTTTTCCTTTGGATGACACCATTTTGCCTGTGACTCCTATTATTTATTGGCCTTTTCATAAGCCAAAATTATCTTCTTTCCAACTTCCAAGTCCAGTTTTAACAATCACAATGTACTTTAAAAACATAAGGTCTCCTCTGATTGACAAGATAAGCTTTTTATTTTGCAGGCCAATAATATATTAAAAAATAAATTACATGCTTCCAATATACAATGGTACAAATAATTATTTATATAGGAAATAGAAAGAATGTGTGTAAGGCTAAAAAGCAGCAGGGTGGACTCTTAATCTAAGGCTCTCTTTAAGGATGCTGATGGAATCATGTTGGATGCAAAAGACATAGGTAGCCCTACTCCTCCAGATGTTTTTCTGGAGCACAAAGGCACTCTACTGATCTGGATGCACTTATTGTAAATGAAGCATTTTCAGATGATATCTCCTGACTTGGACATCTCCAATATCCTTGGGATCTCTCTGTTACATTTACTATTTTTTGCAGTAGCTTCTTAGACCCTCTCAAGATCCTTTCAGGGACCCAAATTTTTCCCAAATTGCCTGGGATTAGAAATTCTTTAAAATATTGGATGTAAGCCCAGGGATATCTTCAATCCTTCCTCTCATTTGCCTGCATAATCAGAATAAATAGATCAATCTTTCAACTTCTGCTGTCAAAAGGAATGGAGCTTGCATGACAATTAGGACATCTTCTGGCTGCTTGATACTGGAAAATGCCTCTTCCACAGTCGTTTTTTAGGAACAGGGATCTGCGTTGGTGGCATTCTGATTTGAGACTCTTCCCTTTCACAGAAACATTTGTTTCACTGGTTTGGAGCCTATGGTGGGTGAGATCTTTCCTTCATGTCAAATTTTTTGTTCTTTCAATGTAGAGCAGACAGTCTCTCTTTAACAGATACAGCCAGTTTCTCATCAATTGCCTATCTCAGCTGTAAACTTAATTAAGCCCATTTCACCTTCAAAGGGGATTTTTTTTCTGTCTTCCTCTTCTACTTAAGTCTTTAACAATGTCCACAGGGATAAGAAAGGTAACAAATAGCTGTTTCAGAGTTTGACTGCATTACTGCATGGGAGTTTTCTTATTTATAGACATTAAATTTACAACTTTAAAATTAACTTCTATCAAGTTCCAATGGAAATAGATTCAGATTCTTAGGTGGAATACACCTGGAGTAGCCTCAGTTCCATCTCCATTTAGACTCTTTGTTCCCCTTTTATCCTTATGAGCCTGGCTCTCTGAAATGCTTTTACCTATAGATAGCTATTCTAAATGCAACCTAGAGTTTATTTTGTGCAATTATCTCATTTATCTTCAAATTATTAATACTTACATTGTTCACTAGATACTTTCTGCTTTTGTTTACCATATTGGAACGCACAACTTTAGTATTTTAAAATAAAGTATGGTACAATAAGAGAAGAGTGATTTTAATTTGAATAGATAGCATTAGGTGTTGTCTTGTCTTGTACTACATGATTGAACCTATGTGACTAATTCACTTCCTCTGGATTACAGTTTCTTTATGCATATGTTAAAGGAATAAAATGAGTGTTCTATACAGTTGTTTACCTGGTGCTTACTTATATTAAAAAATGAGGGCATTACTCACATTAAAAACTTATCTAATAGTTGAATGATATAGTTACTATACCACAGACATTTACCAGACAAAGGACACATCATTTTAATTATAGTTTGGTCTGTTACCCATAAAGCCTCAATGTCTGTCTGTCTGTCCATCTGTCTGTCTGTCTGTTCCCATTTCTTCTTCCTCCTCCTCTTCTTTTTCCATTAGGCTATGATCTGGCCTAACTCAATGACTTTATCAAATTTAACATTCCCAGTATTGACACCGGATTTCAATCTGTTAACATTTGTATTGATGTTATTGATGTTTCTCTAGCATTCTAAGTTCTATTCTTCTGTGACCCTTAATCTGCTCTGATTGTGTTTTCTCCAATCAAACCATTTTCTAATTTCTCTCTTTCAATTCAGAGGCTAAGTCATATTTTTAGTGAAATATTCCCTGAATATCTAGTCTAAAATATTTCAGTGTTGAACTCATTCTTTATTACAATTCTTTCCTACTTTTACAACTAATCATAGTCATTTGTAATTACGTACAAAATTGACTATTATAACTATAGTTACTTGCATTTTCTCTTTCTCTGAGAGGAATTTGTGGATATTCGGCAATGTTCATTATAATTTAGGGTATTATATGTTTGATAAAATGAAGACACTTACTCAGCACTTGCTAAAGGACATGAAAGTTTTCCCCCACTGGTATTGTCATTTGACTTTTATAAAATTGATTAATTAATTATTTTATCTATCTATCTATCTATCTATCTATCATCTATCATCTATCATTCTATCTATCTATCTATCTATCTATCTATCTATCTATCTATCTATCTATCAATCATCTGTTTATTTATTATTCTTTTACACTCCAGTCTTTATTCCCCTCTCAGTCCACCCTCTGACTACTCCTCATTCCCTTCCCTGTTTCCAATAGGATGTCGTGCCCCCCACCCCACCCCACCAGAGTTCCTCAATCCCTGAGGCTTCAAGTCTCTTTAGGGTTAGATGCATCTTCTTTGACTGAGTCCAGACCCAGCAGTCCTCTGCCGTATATGTGTTGAGGGCCTCATATGAGCTGGTGTATGCTGCATGATTGGTGGCTCTCAGTGTCTGAGCAATCTTGTTGGTCCAGGTTAGCAGAGACTGCTGGTCTTCCTATGACGCTCTTCTCCTCACCTTCTTCCAGGTGTCATTTTTATTCTTTGATTTTTTTCCTTAATATTGAGGATAGTTTTAAATTTTTATTTCATATTGTGGCAGGTATAAAGACATTTGATTAAGGGGAAATATAACATCTTAATGTGCAGCCTATGAGTACAGTGTAGAGAAGATGTATATTTCTCAAATACAAAGATGCCTGCATTACGTTTTTGTTTTCATTTGTGTACAATGGGTTGCTGTGCAGCTCAGTTTTGTCTTACACTTCAAATCTTCATTCTTTCATCCTACCTGTATTTGTTATTATAGGTTAATTCTACAGTGTTTAAAAGTTTCTTAAAATAAATACAAATATTTATATAATTAAAATTTGAGTAGGAGGAACAAAACTAACTCAATAGATTATTTTTTTTCTATTTTCTATTTAGAACATAAATACTACACATATTTGCAAAAATAACCCTGGCTACATTTACCACCTATTTTAATTTCCTTGTGTTCAAGATGACATCAGAAAGAAAGATCTATAGTAGTCAAACAATACATGGCCTCAAAGGGTATTCAGTTTATTTAACATGAGAGTTTTTAAAAGTCTATCACCTGTTCACATCCTCACAGCAAATCTTTTAGATTAAAAAGAACAAGCTCATTCTATCAATATTAGTTCATAAATATTGACTTGATAAACTATACCTTTTTCAGGATATAAATAGGTGCTAGAGAGAACACTGACAACTTTAAAGCAAAATGAAGTTCGTCTTGCTGCTTTCCCTCATTGGGTTCTGCTGGGCTCAATATGACCCACAT
>JANHMN010000001.1:42264552-42326342 GCA_030674055.1 Rhabdomys pumilio
GTTGGCAAAGAAATTTCCAGAATGGAAAAGTAAGTCTTGGAGTTGTTCAAAGCAATAAGAAAATACAGAGAGAAGTTATGCCTGATAAAACCCTGACTCTTAGAGTTGATATTAAGCTGTGCTTTTTAATTCTAAAGGGAATTTCAAATTCTCTCTGCCCTTGGTATGATCAATGTCATCATATGAAAATATGTTTTTCATTGTAGAATGAGAAGACTGTTTATTTAATGATAATCAAGGAAATTATAATAGATATGAGCTTATGAGAATCACAGAATAGTGATTTGAGGAATAAATCCATAGATGTGTTGAATTAAATGAATTATGTCATTTTTGTTATGTATGTAAGTTATACAATTATAAAATTTAACTAAACAATTAGACAATAAAAGCCTATGTGAAGTTTCCTATCTCAAGGGAAGATACTAGCTTTATAGCACAGATCAAATAAAAAACACAAATATCACTTCTCTATAAAATCTGACAAATATTTTTTCATTTCCTTTGAAGGTAAGAGCCCCTTTGTTCTGTATTAAAATGTATTTTCTTTTGAAGAGGTTTCATAAGTAGAATGAGACGTTTTTCCTAGAAAAATATGTAAATATTTTGCCGTTATAAGATTCTCACTTATACTTAGGTAACTTAAGAAAGTCATACTACGTTTTTAGCACATTTTGCATCAAAATTTATTCTCTTTTTGAAGAGGTTTTATGAGTAGAATGAGTTTTTTTCCCTAGAAAATATGTAAATATTTTGCCATTATAAAATTCTCATTTATACTTGGGTATCTTAATAAAGTCATACTATTTTATTAGCATATTTTACAAGCAGATTTGTAAGAAATCCACTGTTTTTAACCTAGAAAGTATAATATTAACCTCATTTTATATATGTTCTTTAATTAGTATAGAACTTCCCATCTCCTTATGCACAAACTGAGGCATATATATGTACTTTATATCGATGTAGGTTTCTCAGGTAGAAACCAAAGTCTGTTCTTTAACCCTAATTTTTCTTTTATAAAATTTTAATTATTTATATATATTTTCTTTCTTTCTTTTATATTGGATATTTTATTGATTTACATTTCAAATGTTATCCCGTTTCCCAGTTTCTCCTCCAGAATTTTCATACATCCTCCTCCTTCCCTCTGTTTCTATGAGGGTGCTCCCCTCCCACCTACCCATTCTCATCTCCTTAGTATGGCATTTTGCTATACTGGGGAATTGAGCCTTCCCAGAACCAAGGGCCTCTTCTCCCATTGATGTCCAACAAGGCCATCCTCTGCTACATATGCGGCTGGAGCCATGGGTTCCTCCATGTGTACTCCTTGGTTGGTATTTTAGTCACTGGGAGTTCTGGGGAGGGGGGGGAAGGTTTGTTTGATTATATTGTTGTTCTTTTTAAAAGGTTACAAACCCTTTTAGCTCCTTCAGACTTTTTTTCTAACTCCTCCATTGGTGATTCCATGCTAAGTCCAGTGCTTAGCTGTGAGCATCGGCCTCTGTATTTGTCAGACTCTGGCGGAGTCTCTCAGGAGAGAGCTATATCAGGCTCCTGTCAGCATGTACTTCTCAGTATCCACAATAGTGTCTGAGTTGTTGCAGTCACAGTAAAGTGCTTTTAGTGATACTTAGCAGAAAATAGAATGTGTAAAATTGTTTCTGATGTTGTTAATGGGTTTTTTAGAAAACATGAGTTTGAACAGAAGTTGAGATTTCAGCGAAGGCCTGTAAAAACACTGAAGGACTTAGACACTGCAAAGACGGAATTAGCCTGGGGGCGTGGCTTTGGTTTTCTGTATTGGCAAGAGTCAGGCAGCTACATGTTTTCAAATGAACTAATTCTTTCGAAAATTTAGGATCAGAATGACTGGATTGGACCACCTAATAACAATGGAGCAACAAAAGAAGTGACCATTAATCCAGACACCACTTGTGGCAATGACTGGGTCTGTGAACATAGATGGCATCAAATCAGGTGGGATGTCCCCTTCAGAGCTTGTCAATAAGGAAGTTGTTTAACCTTTTATTTTAAACTGTTGAATTAAAGAGTACCAGCATTTTATGCGATGTTGTATTTTTAGGAACATGGTTGCCTTCAGGAATGTAGTCAATGGTCAGCCTTTTGCAAACTGGTGGGATAATGGCAGCAACCAAGTAGCTTTTGGCAGAGGAAACAGAGGATTCATTGTCTTTAACAATGACGACTGGTAAGTGAATAGTGATTAGGGAATGGTTATATAATATTACACTCCAAGATTCTTCTTTTGTTTTCTGCTCATTTCTATTTTTCATATGTGATAAATTTTTTGACAATTAATTTAAGACACAAGTACATATTCAGTATTCATAAAAGAAATGCTGTTTGGTTTCCTAGGTTTTTCTTTCTTTTTTTTTTTTTTGTTAAAACAATTTTTATTTTTGTGATCTTTAATCACAGTGTACAGCCTGGTATACAGAGTGAGTTCCAGGACAGCTAGTGCTACACAAAGAAAACCTGTCTCAAACAAACAAACAAATAAAACAACAAAACAAACAAAAAAAGAAAATACTTATTTTTTAAATTATGTTTTCTTGGCAACAACAAGAAATGAAGTATATAATATACTTTTTTTTGAATGAGCACTTGGTTTTTATTTTAGGAGAATTACCAAAATTACTTTATACAACCAGTTTTCTACTACAAACATGTATGTATCCATACAAGTGCTAGATTGTGTTGAATTCAAGAAAAGATTTTATGTGGCATTATGTGACCTAAGAACTTTTGAAGAATGAATGTGATTAAAAAAATTAATCAGAGTTTAATCCAGCAGTGGACTGACTGGAGACAAAGACAATCACAGAAGAACTTTAGTGCTGAGCTTCTCTGCATTCTCAGTTTCTCTGTCTGGTCACTACAGGCAATGAAGCAAATAGACATTTAAAATAATGACTTTGCCATAGAGAATTTGTTTGTCCAGCTGACCCAGTCTTGGTGTTTGGACTCTCATACTGAGCTCTGAGTTCTTGCTGTTCTACAGCACACGGTTGGGGTAGGGCACTTATGGTTCTGTGGAGAATATTTAACAGATATTCTTATATTTGACTGGGTTGAATTCCAATCAAATATTAACTTTTTATTTCCCAGGGCTTTGTCAACAACTTTACAGACTGGTCTTCCTGCTGGCACATACTGTGATGTCATTTCTGGAGACAAAGTCGATGGCGGTTGCACTGGACTTAGAGTAAATGTTGGCAGTGATGGCAAAGCTCACTTTTCCATTAGTAACTCTGCTGAAGACCCATTTATTGCAATCCATGCTGACTCAAAATTGTAAGAATCAAATTAAAGACATGTAGAGAGCCCATCAATTGAGTCTGCTTCTTTTTTTATGTGCTCTGCATTATAGTTTTAATTTCTGTTTTTTTTTTTTTGTTTATTATCATGTGTGCATGTTGCTGTGTCTGAGCACTGGAATGTATGTAGGGTGTGTAAACACCCCTGTGCCATGGGGTAACCTCTCTGCCTTCCCCATTAGCTGTGGGGATCAAACTGAAATCATCAGATTTCCCTGAAAAGTACTTCATCTGCTGTTGTATGGTGCCAGCTCATATGTCCCTTACTTCTTAGATTTCATTTCCTTGTAGTAAAAATCATAAGCAATAGACTTGAATAGGCAGAACTCACAAAAGTCACATTGAATCATCATATAACTACATGAAAGATCTACTAACCATTAGCAGAAATTCTGAATGCTTTTTGACGAATATTTTCAGATATCTGAATGGTGTACAAAGCATTTTTTTTCACTGTCTCCAACTGCACTCACAATCTTCAGTGACTAAAGCTTAGACAAACATTGAGGGGCTGTTAGCTTGTGTGTGGGTGGGCGTAGGTCCTGTTGGGCGGAGTTGTGGATCCTGTAGTTTCGGTAGCAGAAGTGTGGGAATTTGACTGAGTTTACTCCATGTGGTGCAGGGTGTAAGCTGCAGGGCTCCGCCAGGGAGTGGAGAGGTGTCTGTCTGAAGTCCTGTGGGGCAGGGATTTTGATTGGGGGGTCTCCGGGTTGACAGGGCTCACCTGGAGGCTAGTGGTCTTTCTTCTTGTGCCCCCAGACACTGGGAGCTGCAGAAGAACTGAGAAGTGAGGGCATATGGGCTGGCCTGCAGCCAAGAAGAATGACAGGGAGGGAAGCCTGAGGGTTGAGAGTCTTAGTTACAGAGACTTGCTTGGCTGGGTCAAGGCCAGCCTGTTTGGATTAGTGGGCTCCTTGGTGAGAATGTAGAGAAGTCCTCTAGTGGTAGATTAGAAGGCTGTGGCAGCTCATTAGTCAAAGGCTTTTCCATGGTTCCCCAGGGCAGGGGCCCCAAAGACACAAGGAAGTTCATTGTTCCCAAAGGTTTATTGTTATGGTGGAAAGTGGATGAAGCTGGCTGTACTCTCCTCACCCCCAGGGCAGGCCTTTGGTTAAATATTATTTGTAAGGAGGAGGGTCTGGGAAAAAAATACTTAATTGACTATGCCCTCTGGCCTTCAGGTATCACATTAATATGGAAATTTCTCTAGGCTGAGGCCTGTAGTCACACCCTCTACCTATGGAGGGGATGGGAGGGGTGTTGCTCTAAATGACTGAAGATGCAAATCAATACGTGTCAGGATCTTAGGGTCTGGGAGTAAGGCCGAACACCTCATTAGGGTCTGGGGTTTCAGGCCTGTGCTTGACCAGGAACCAAGCTATCCTTCACAGCCCCACAAAACATATCAAATAGACATTTTATTTTCCATATATCCTTTCCTTTTTATGCTTCTTACATATTTTTGGAGGGGTGGTGTTCTATTGGACTGTGAAAGACTCATCTGAGGCAAGACTGGTGAAGAATAGTGGCTCTCCTAGCAACTTATTTCTCAATCCTCCTTCAGTAGTATATCTAGACACAGGCACTACGCCCACTTGAAATAACAACATTACATTGTCTCCCAGTTATTATAATTTTAAATATCATGGATTTATGGGCACAACTAAAATTCCTTTATGAATCATGTCAAAATTCAAATTACAAATGTATTAGCTACCTCTGTAACCATTAAGCCATTATTGGATCAGGCAAATAAATACTTTTGTAATTAAATCATAAATACAGAATTTTCTTTATTCTTCTTTCTCCTTCCTTCTCTCCCCCTTGAACTCATAGTTTCTTTTTCTTAAATGTTAATATCTATTTATATCCATAGATAAGTGCCCAAATACATGAGTACTTTTCTTTTTTTTTCTTTATTGGATATTTTATTTACATTTCAGATGCCAATCCCTTTCCACATTTCCCCTCCCTAGAAAACCCCTATCCTGTGCCCCCCTTTTCCTTTTGGCTTTTATACGATTTCTTTAAAATGTTAATCAAGGGCTTTATAAGTATGGTAATGCTCAATCAGAAGTGTAACCTAATACCCAACCTAGCTATGTAAACTATCTTTGACTAGTGGAGACACATGAACTTCTGCCTCCATGCCCCCTCTCTCTTTCTCTTTCTTTTTCTCTCTCATTACCTAGCTTCTCATCTACTTCATCTTCTCCTCTCCTTACTTTTCTTAAGTCTTTTTTACACACACAAACACACACATACACACACCACACACACACATATGATTAAAAAACATGTATACATGTTTCACATATATGCTTAAGCATATATGTTTATATATGTATATATACAATATATATTTCTAAATACAGAACTACAAATTATATATATATTTATTGAAGGCTTTCTTCCCAAGAGGGAAAACATATTTGGTTCTGGAATATTAGCACAACACCCAGGAATACTGAGGCTATGAATCTTAGAAGATTCACTGCCATCTTACTAAACCAACATAATTCAAAAATGTTTATCACTAGTTATCCTTGTACTTGTACACAAATGTCTAAATCTCACTTCCCATTAAAGAAGCTTCTGTTCTTCTCAAAGCAAAATTTTTTTAAAAAGATGCTGATATATATATATATATACATATATATATATATATACTTATATATATAATAAGAATAAGAATATATATAATAAGAATATATATATATATATATATATATATATATATATATATATATATTCTTAACAAGTTAAAGAACAGAGATCAACTAACTGTGCTATGTCCAGCTTCAACTGATACCTTTAGAACCCTGAGCCTGCATCTTCGGCTCAAGGAAGATTTGTAGGAGGCAGAGTACCAGAATGTCTGGTGTGAAACTGTGACCTCTAGAAATGACATGAAAGTTCAACTGTGATATCTCAAAATTATCACTGGATAATTAAGGCATAAACAGCTACATCAGGAATAGCAATGGTAAGGTAGGAGGAGCTAATATCACAGGATCCTATCCTTATAACTAAGCAGTAGAGGAAATTAATAACTGCTGAGAGACAGAGAAAATTAAATTTTCCCTGAATTGATACCTGTTTGCTCATCTAATATCAAGTGGTCAGACCAGATATCTGATATCATACAAACCAAATTTCCATCATTTGGAAGGCAGATATATCTCTGTGAGCATGTACAGCCTATTATTATACATTCAAAGTTCCAGGCCATCCATGAATACCCAGTAACATCTTGCCTCAAGAACTCAATAAACCAAATAAGTGTAATATTTTGATATATATCATGAATACTTTGGATTTCAATCTCCTGTCAAATATAAATGAAGATTTCTCACATGTTTCCTATTACTTCTTTATTCACTTGGTTTCTTTTTGATTTACAGATTCCTTTGTGGTATAATGAGTTCATGCTATGGCTAATCCTATTACAGTTCAGTATAAATAAAACATATAATGTCTACATATGATCATATAGTAGCGGATAGTGAACATATTTTTAGCTTTGGAGCATTAGCCAAAATGCTTGTTCCTACAATGGTGTCACCAGTTTGTAATATCTTTCTTAACTCTTTTTCTTCAATCTCTATATGATTAAACAACATCAATGGCATAAACACACATATATTCATATGATTAAAAAACACCCCAGCTCATATAATTTTATGTATATGAATTTATAAGTAAAACAGATATTGATATAAGACTACTTATACATTTATGACTTCATGGATAAACATACGTTTTTGTTTTGTTTTTAAATCACCAAATGGAGTGCTGACCCACGGGGAAGGTTATTTCTCAAGCTCTCAAAAATTTTCAGTTTCTCATGGTTATCTTTTAAGGATGGGTCTCCCTTCCTATCGATCTTGATTGTACGTGTTTGTGTCTTGTTCAGCAGCTATTTTGTTGATCTATCATAGTTGCAGCTTTCCTCTCCTTTCTAAGAAACAACTTCACAGCAGACTTCTATGTCTGTCTAACAGCCTTTCTGCTCGCTCTTCAGTAATGTTGCATGTACAAATGATGCCACTGTGTTGTGAATCTATCAGTTGCAGCTGGGCACCACTGAAGCACATATGCTATGTTTTATGACAAGTACAGTTTTTGGGAATTGTCTCTTGGTCAAAAGGGGCCATTTATTTGATGAAAGGAAAAAGTTTTATTCAATCTATGTGGAGTAAGCATAAATATTTACAATACAGTCAGAAATTTTGTTAGTTCAATAAACTGGTGCTAGTATATTCTTCTCTAAGATATGTGAGCCCATGACATGTAGTTAGATTGGATACCTATACCAGGCATGATTTCCCTCCTTTGAGCAGTGGTTAAATCCAATTAGAGAGCTGTTTTATTCCAGGCACATCTTGCCTTACATTGCAGTACTGCAGCTCACAGTATGTGAAACATGTTAAGATCCTTGGTGACTTTGATCTCTGCCACCCTCAGTCCACAAAGCACAGCCCAGTGATATGGATGCTAGTAAGCAACCAACGTGTTTCCAGCTCAGTTTTGGTTTTATTGCTTTCTGTAGTGTGTCTAAACAATGTTATCTTCAGCAACACCTTGATGGCTAACTCTCATGGATGAACAAGGCCAATTGAACTACCCTGTAGTTTTAGGGATTCTTTGGAATATGATAACCAAGGGATAATTGGATTATGTTATACCTGGAACTCAGCTTAGTTTAATATTATGATGCTTTTTTGTGGCTGTACTATCTAATTAAGCTGTGCAGTTCCTTCAAACTATGTTTATTCATTGTGTTGTGTTTTTAAAAATTGAGTAGCTAACAAATAGTGGATTTTCATATGGTTTTTCATACATATTTAGCTTGGTTATTCCTTAGTTAATGTTATTTTTACTATAAATATAAGCTGTAAATTAATACAGTGGCTGTATATTTTCACCCAAGCTACTTACCCAATAATGATACAGAGGGACCCATATTAATTTTTAAGTCTCAATATTTGGGCCATCAATTGATTCTCATTAATCCCCTAAACTAATCTGGCCACCTCCTAGCTGAAATCCCTATGGTACTCACATTTAGGATCTTCCATGCTTCTGCTCTCATGAGCTCTTTCCTCCTTCCTTCTGTTTATTTTTATTTTTAATTATTTTATGTATTTTCATTCCAGTTTTTGTTCTTACAGTCCCTCCTCCCACAGTTCCTCATTTCATTACTCCTCCCCCTTGTTCTTCAGAGGGTGCTCTGCCCCTTTCCAGGCCTCCCCCTTTCCTGGGGCAATAAGGATCCCCAAAATTAAGCACAACATCCCCTACATAGGCCAGATCAGGTAGACCTCTACTACATATGTGCCAGGGTTATCAAACCAGCCTATATATGCTCCTGGTTGGTGGCTCAGTCTCTAGGAGCTCTCTGGGGTCTAGGTTAATTGAGACTTCTGCTCTTATTATAAGGTTGCTCTCTCTTCAGCTTCTTCAGTCCTTCTTCTAATACAACCATAGGGGTCCCAACTTCACTCCAGTGGTTGGGTGTAAGTATGTGCTTCTGTGTCAATCAGTTGCTGGTAGCACCACTTTGAGGACAGCCATGACAGTCTCCTGACTCTGGAGAGCTCTTGGGGCCATTTCTAGAAATTTGGAAAAAATATTTACATCGAGCTAGGACAAGAGTTTAATATTGGACTAGGACATGGCTTCAGGTGAACAGAACTAAAGAATGTGTTCTCTGTGTCTTGATCATCTCAATAAGTCCCTGAATAAGTTAACCATGGAACCTTTGTTTATGCCTTGATTGTTCCTTGACTGCATTTTCTTTGCCTACTTTGTTCCTTGAGTTTTTTGTCTTTGATATAGAACTGACCCTTTTTTTCTTAACATGTACTTAGAATGGTATAATTGGTATAAAAGCAGACTGGAAAAAATATCAGCACTGACTCTTGCCATGGTATAATGAATGTTGTCTAATTGTCTTTTCTTTCCTTAATCCTTACTCCCTCCCTTGAGACCCTGTTGACTGACCGAGGTGACTTGGTCACCTGTCTGTAAGCACATCGTAGCATAGCAGTGTCAGACCTTGGTGTTTCCCACACTTATGAGATGGGTCTCATGTTGGGCCAGTTATTGGATCTCTTTCCTTCAGTCTCTTCTCCATTTTCATCCCTTTACTTTTCTTTAGAAACAATTTTGGCTCAGGAATTTTGACAGTGGGTTAGTAACCCTGTTCTCCCCCCTGAAGCCCTGTCTATCTACTGGAAGTGAACTCTTTGAGTTTCCTTTCCCCAATATTGAACATTTTGGCTAAGGACACCCCGAATGATTTCTGAGAGTGTCTCATCTCCAGGGTCTTTGGTACAATTTATAGGGTCCCCTCACCTCCCACTTCTCAGGACTGCTAATTTCTATTGATTCTCTTGGCCCTCTGGGTTTCTCTCATGTTTCTTCTCCCCGCATATCTGATCCTGATCACATTTTCTCTTCCCCCTTCCCTCTCCCGTCCAGATCCTTCCCTCACTCTGCCTCCTGTGATTATCTTCTTTCTCCTTCTAAGGTGTTGAAACCTCTTTTCTTGGGCATTTCTGTTTGATACACTTCTTGTGGTCAGTAGTTTGTATCCTAGGTATTCTGTACTTTTTGGCTACTATTCACTTATCTGTGAGTATGTACCACTCATATCCTTTTGGTTTCAGGTTACCTCACTCAAGATGATAATTTTCAGTCCTTTCATTTGCCTGCAAAATTGATGATGTCCTTGTGTTTAGTCGCTGAATAGATTCCATTGTGCATATAATCCACATTTTCTGTATCTACTCTTCAGTTGAGGAATATCTGTGTTCTTTCCAGATTCTAGCTATTACAAATAAGGCTGCTATGAACATGGTGGAGCACATTTTGAGTATATTCCCAAGAGTTGTACAGCTGAATTTTCAGGTAGAACCATTTCCAATTTTCTGAGGAACCACCACAGTGATTTACAGAGTGGTTGCACCAGTTCACAATTACACCATCAGTGGAGGATTATTTCTCTTTTTCTACTTCCTCACTAGCATGTACTGTCTCTTGTATTTTTGATCTTAGCCATTCTGATTGGTATGAGGTAGAGTCTCAGGGTCATTTTGATTTGCATTTCTCTGATGACTAAGGTCTCTGAACACTTTTTTAAGTGCTTTTTAGCCATTTGAGATTCTTCTGTTATGAATTCTCTGTTTATTTCTGTACCCCATTTTTAAATTGCATTATTTGGGTTTTTGGAGATTTGTCAGGAGCCAACAAACTAATAACTAGTAGATGATCTTCTTGAAATGACTTTACCTTAGATTAAAATTCTATGACAAAGCTACATAAGGCAACATCCAGGAGAAAATCGTTTTAGGAAATATTCCTGTGATTAACATGCCTATCTGTTATTGTTACATATATATCACTAGCTAGTAGCCCACCCCTTTGAGTCCATCAGTGAAGTACTATGAAGATGTGCTGTCTGATAATAATGGCATGGATACAAATAGGTAACTTCTCAATTCTTTATGCTAATCTTATATAAATACATCAAACTATATCAGTATTTATTAAGGTCTTTAATGGTACTGCTGTTAGTTTCTTTCTTATACCCAAAAGTGCAATGAGAACTCTGCCAGTCTTTAGCGCCACCAGTTAATTGATGCTGACATTTTACTACTCAGAGAACATTCCAAGACACTGTAAAACTATTAACCAAATATCTTTAAAAAGGGAACTAATGATTTATTCTATGAGCTAGAAAAGAAGATAAAATATTGACTGGGTTTATCTATAGAAAACTTCACTACTAACATAGTTATGATTTTTAACACTTTATGAACTGGTGGAGCTATGAAAGGTCATGAATGTTTAGCTAGAAAAGTACTTTTAATGGATCTGCATGTAAACAGTCACTGTTGTAAACTACTTATTCATTTTATTATTTGAATTTTTGTGTGAACTTGTGATGAAGTTTTTACTGTGTGAATATGTATTCTGAAAGATATATAAGTGATGAGAACAAACAGATGAAAGAATTTTCCCCTTCTCCCTATTCATTTCATTTTCTCTCTTTTTCTTAGAGAACTTTCATAGGAAACATTTTACAACTTAGAAATAACTTTCAAAGTGTCCCTTTTTCTTCCTGCAACTTGACTTCAACTAGCAGGATGAAAGTTAGAGTTGTGAAGTTCCTGCTAAGATAGAACAAAGTCTATTTTACTTAATCCCTTGCTGTTTTAGGATGAGGTGCTAAGTGCCAGAGGTTGCAGTTCAAGCCTCAGAGAAACACAGAAGTTAAATCAGCTACAGTAGCAAAGTAAATTAGGCTTAGTTAAGTAAATTTTTAATTATTATGCATCAACCCTAAATATCTCCTATGACAATAGTCTTACCTCCACATCTCCTAAGACAAAAATCCTACCCTTCAAAGGTGCTCTTCCCTCCCTGCTGCTTCAAGAAGAACCAGCAAGCAAGAAAGAAAACCCCACCAGTGCTGGCCCCTGGCAGAGGTTTACTTCTTGATTTCTTTATATATTTTGGATATTAGTTCTCAGTTAGATGTAGGGTAGTGAAGATTTTTTTCCCGATCTGTAGGTTGCCAATTTGTTGTCTCTATGATGTCTTTTGCCTTACAGAAGCTACTCAGTTTTATGAGGATCCATTTATCAATTATTGATGTTAGAGTCTGAGCCATTGGTCCTCTGTTCAGAAATTTCCCCCTGTGCCAATGTGTTCAGTGCTCTTTCCCACTTTCTCTTCTGTTAAACTCAGTATATCTGGCTTTATGTTGACATCCTTAATCAATTTAGACTTGAATTTTATCCAAGGTGATAAATATGGATACATTTTCGTTCTCCTACATACAGATGACCTGTTAGACCAGCACTATTTATTGAAGATGCTTTCTTTTGTTACACTGTATGTTTTTGGCTTCTTTGTCAAAGATCAAGTGTTCATTGGTGGATGAATTTACTTCTGTGTCTTCAATTCTATTTTATTGATGGACCTGACTGTCTCTGTACAAATACAATGTGGTTTTTATTACTATTGCTTTGTAGTACAGCTTGATATCAGGGATGATAATTCCCCTAGAAGTTCTTTTATTGTTGAGAATTGTTTTGACTATCCTGCATTTTTTGGTTTTCCATAGGAAATTGAGAATTGCCTTTTCTATGTCTTTGAGGAATTATGTTAGAATTTTGATGGGGTTTGCATTAAATCAATAGATTGCTTTTGATAAAATGACCATTTTCCCTGTTATTCTTGTCTGTCCATGAGCATGGGAGAAAATAGTGGTATTTTTATATTATTTAGTTATTAGTTAGTTATTTGTTTAATATCTCAAACTCTGTCTACCATCCCAGGTATAGAATTGAAGACCTAGAAATAAATCCTCCTCCTTTTGGGAGAACTGAATCTCTTTCCTCATTCTTCATCTTTCCCTGGCTGGCCAAAGTTTCTCTCTATTCTCTCTTCATCCCAGCCATTGGGTGATCATCTTTTAGACTAGGCAGAGAATAGATGGTAAGAATTGTTTACACAAACTTGAGACAGGAGATTCTTTGTTTGTTTTCTTCTTTCCTTCCTCCCTCCCTTTTTCCTTCCCTCCCTCCCCTGTCTTTTCCTTTCTTTCTTTCTTTCTTTCTTTCTTTCTTTCTTTCTTTCTCTCTTTCTTTCTTTCTCTCTTTCTTTTTTCTTTCTCTCTCTCTTTCTTTTTCTTTCTTTCTCTTTTTACTTCATTGCAAACACTGCCATCCTCCTGGCCCACCCTTACAGAGTCTCTTCCCCTATCCTTCCTCCCTTCACCTCTGAGAGGGCCCCTCACCTACACTCCAAACTTGGTGTGTCAAGTCTCTGCTGGATTAGGCACATTCTCTCCCTCTGAGGCCAGAGAAGGCAGCTGTCTGCTACATATATACCAGGGGCCTCCATTCAGCCTATGTATGCTCTTTGGTTGGTGGCACAGACTGAGAGCTCCCAGGGGTCTAGGTTAGTTGACACTGTTGGTCTTCTTATGGGGTATCTATTGCCTTCAAGGTCTTCAATCCTTTCATCAACTCGTCTATGAGAAATGGGATATTCTTGACATAAGCATTAAAATGCTGTGTCCTGATTGAAACAAGACATGAGGGAACATAAATCAGTATTTGAATAATAGAAGGGTAACCTTTACACAATTCACAAAAACATCATGCCTAACATCCTCCTCAATAGCACTTTCTTCCTCAGCCCCTGATTCTCATAACATTCAATCATTTCTACCCATATTGTTCTCACTTACATTAAGTCACACATATTTTATCCACACACCCTCAAGTCCCATTTTCTCTGCCTTATAAGTGACCCCTGTCTAGTACATTGGCTCTTTTATTTATTTTTTGATTCAACTCCTCTATCATTTATTCTTTTGGTAAACATCAGATATTATGAGCAAAATTCTCTTGCTCAGAACAGTTACACATTCTTTGTTTTACTTTTTACAGGCTATAAATATATGTAAGTACATAAAATTCTTAGCTGAAGACACATTCCAGAATTTTGACATAAATGTTTTCAGTCAGGACTAAAAAAAGCTTGTGGAAGTTCCATCAGACCAGTAGCAGCAAACTTAATTTGCATATGTTGTTTTTAAATTAACATCCACCATTTTTAAAAGACTTTTTCATTGATAGCTAAAATGGTAGAAGTGGACCATACATTTTATTCATAAATATACTGGTCATTTTAAAATAATACATATAAACAAAAATTAGAAACACATAATTAAATACATTTGAATTCTTGTCAAAACAATGAAACATTACTGAGTTATTTTAGAGTATCTTTGCTGAAAATAGAATTTTCAATAACTATTTCATAATGTTTTGTTTTGTTACTCCTTGAGGCAGATACTGTAAGATGAAGATAACATTACTTCAAAATAAGTTCAAAGCATTTATTTTGCAACTTTATGCTTTTATAAATTTCAGAATAAAAAAGAATCAAAGGTTACAAAGCAGACATCCTTCAGACTACACTGTGTAGCAGGCAGAGTATGTTTTAGTCAGCTGGAATGATCTCAGAAAGTCTTGCTCTACTAACCTGTCTCTGCCTCTCTGCCAGCTTGTCACATTGTTACCTGCTTTTATCATCATAAGCCCAAATATTATAAACATGATGCTCAATCTTAGTTATAGTTCTAACTTGAAAAAAAACCACACCACGACAAAAAGTTTCATTTTCATAAACTGATGTGTTTTGTTGGTGCTAAATATTGAACCTTGAGTCCCATGCACGATAGGCAAGTACTCATCTAGAGCTGTGTCCCAGCTCATGGTACTTGGTGACATAAAAACAGCAAACACACTTGTGTGTGGGCATGACTCTCTTACAAAAATCTGAGGAACATGAGTCATTCCACATAAAATTCTTCTGTGCTGATTTTATCACACAGCTCTCTGCTTCTGAACAGCGGCCTTCAACTTTTCCTATACATAAAATACAATAATCAAACATTTGAGTGAAAAAAAGGGATACACTATGTAAGGAAATCAATTGTAGCCAGGGTTTTCACTGAATCCTAGAAAGTGAGCTCAAGCTGAGATCTTGTTAGGACAGCTGGGAAGACTTAAAGGGCGAACATGGTCATGACCCTTTCTGCATTACTATAGCACCACCTTGCGTAGGTGAGCAATGAGAGGCCACTGGATGCCTCTCAGTAGGAAAGGTTCTAAAGAAAGGAAAGCAGCTGAGTAGTGTTAGGGAAAGTGTAAAAATTCTCAGTTGTGAAGAGAAACAAGGTTCCAGTCTAACTCCAGCCTCTGGCTGAAAACCAGCAATGCTGGAGTTACAAACTTTTAAAGCTACACATGCATAAAAGGGAAATCTCCAATTTGTTAGAAAGATTCAAAATTGACACAATAAACACCTATTTACCAATGATTTTGTTTCATTTCTTTAACTGTACTGATTCTCGTGTAAGTATTCAAAAATTCTTAACTACTAAAGTAGTTTCTTCTTAGCAGCAGAGACATGCTGCATAAAGAGCGGCAGGCACACGGTTGACCTTAGTAATACCAGAGTCACTGGGATCGCTGTCACTACAATATGTTCCTATGATGACAGAGAGCAAGTCTCCAAACTTTTAAGAAAAATTAAATTGAAATCCTTACTTTTGGAACATAAAGCTGTGGGGCCGAAATTTAAAACAAAATTTATTCCAAATCAGAATGTGCAGGACAACTAAAATTAATTAGTGCTAAGAGTAACACCTTGGTCTATGAATGATATTCTCCACAATAAACTTTAAATTCTAAAAATACCACTAAAAGAGCACTGGTTAAAGTTAATCCAACATATTTCTTAAATGCCTGTTAGTAAGCTTCTTCATAATAGTCATTCAAGGTAGCTGTGATTTTCAATAGCATTTACAACAATCTAGCACTTGGTAGATTGGCACACTCTATAACATTTTGTAAACTAGCTGCAATTTTCAGTAGCTGAGTTCACCAACGGTGTATCAGAATTATAATGTTCTCCTAAGCCATACGCATGCCTCATGTATAACTAGTACTAAAGGATTCCTCGGATCCTCTTCACCAACTATAATAGGAGGAATATCTGCCTGTAGTATCTCTATTGGTGTTTGTAAGATGTGAGACAGAGCTCTTAGCTCACGCTGACCGCCCCAGGCCGCTGTGTTTACAATATCATCACAGTACTTTTCAAACTCTTCTGGAGTGTACATATCTCCTGTATTGGAGTTTGTTAAAAAACGGCAGGAAGTCGTCTGAATGGCTCTGCGTGTACTCAGCAGTCTGCCTCCTGAGGGTGGCCACAGTCAGAGCACAGTCTTGGTCTTTGAGCTGATCCTCAAGTGCTCCAAACATACAATGACCATCAGACGGAGTATGTTTAATTTCCAATTCTCTGGCTGCCAATATTTGAACAAGTTTTTCACTCTGGCTCATGTCTCATGTCTGGCTCCAGATAAGTTCTCAATTTCAGCCTCAGCTATCCTTTCTTCCCTTTCCTGTTTCAATGCAGCCTTCTTTTCCCATCTCTTTTGTGCTTTTGAAACCCGAGGTGGTTGATTCTCAAGTACCAAGTTTGAAATGTTAACAGCAACAGAATCTATCTTATTGTCTTTCAAAGTCAGCTTCAATTGCTCCAGTTCTTCCTTGTGTTTTTGCTCCATTTCTCTCTCCAATTTAGCCACCTCTTCCGTGAGTTGCTTCCTCCTCTTTTTTGTCGTTTTGGGAACAGCGTTCTTAATTCCCTGAATTTTGGCTTGCAGCTCCTTCTTCTCCTTCCAATGCCTTCTCACCAGCTGTTCCTCATCATCAGGCTCTTCAGCCAAGACCTCGTCCATGACGACCAAGTGGCTGGGCACACGCGCTGGAGGAAAATTGGCTCTTTTTAATACACAAATCTAAAAATTTGAAACTATGATTTTCATATGAGAGATCACATGCAACATTTGTCTTTCTTTTTTCTTCATTTATTTATATATTTATTCATTTATTCACTTTACATTCCCATTTGCCAGTCTCCCCCCTCTCCTCATCCCACACTCACAACCGCATTACCCCCTCCCCTTCTTCTCTGAGGAGGGGGAAATCCCCATGGGTACCACTCCACCCTAGTACATTAAGTTGCAGCAAGACTGAGCATATCCTCTCCCACCGAGGAATGGTGGATGATGGTAAAGATGGTAATGGTAATGATGGTAAAGATACCAACCAGTTAGCAACAAAATTTGCACAAGATCTGGAAATGGACATGAATTCAGAGACATGGGGATGAGGTACAACAATGTTGGTATAAGTGAAGACACATTTTCTTTTTATTTATTATATATAAAAATGTTTTTTTCTTTTGCTTGGAGTTCTTCTTGTTTCAACAAAAGACTTTAAATTTCTAAAAGTTTTCTTTGCATTTTATGTGTTATTGAAAATACAGTTTTTATTGTCAACTTTTGAAATTCTTGAATACACAACATTTGAGTTTAAAAGAATAGTACTCATAAAGCATAATGTTGACTTTTAAAATTAATAATTATAATTATTATATTATTATAATTATATATCTCATATATAATTATGTTATATTATATTATTATATTATATTATATAATAATTATATAATAAAATTATATTAAAAATAATAATTATTAAAATTTTCAAATGGATTTCCATTGGTCCACATGTGCAGATTAGGTCATTTTTATGTGATTTCTAATCCCAGTTTGTGGGTTTGCTTCCCATCATTATTTTTAGTGTTAATATTTACTTTGTTCTATAATAAAAAGAAATGTAACTTCCCTCTGGTCTTTAGTCATGTAGTATATAGTTTAAGCTATGTCTTTCTCCTCATGACTTTGTAAAATGCCAAAAGGTATAGTTTCTCAAGTTTTTACCATGTCCTACATCATTAGAATTGACCTTTTGTTTGTAGTTATGGTAGTTTCTGTGTCTTTCTCCTTAAGTGCTCTATAACCGTTTCCATATAGTATAACCCTAGTTGGTCTTATTTCACAATAGTTTCCCTTCTTGCTTGACTCACTTTTCTAAAGTGAATCTACGAAGCAGCTGACGAAATGTTTAGAAGATTTGCTATGAGACTGTAATGAATCTATAGATTTCTGAGTCCAAGTGAAGTATGTTTTTGTTTTTGTTTTTTTTTTTTTTTTTTAGGTCTGTATTTATGTAGATGCTGTCATTAATCACATGTGTAGCTCAGATGGTCATGCAGGAACTAGGAGTACCTGTGGAAGATACTATAATGCTAATAACAAGGAATTCTCATCAGTTCCATAATACGGTTTGGGATTTTTTTCTCTTTCTTTTTATTGGTTATTTTATTTGTTTACATTTTAAATGTAATTCCTCTTCTTCCCTTCTCCTACAACCCCTCCCTATCTCATCCCCAACCCTCTGCTTCTGAGGGAGCTCCCCATCCTTTCATCTACTCATCCACTCCAGCCTCACCACCCCAGCATTCTGCTGTGCTGGGGCATTGAGCCTCCCGTTGATGCTGGAAAAATCCATCTTCTGTTACATATGCTGCTGGAGTCACAGGTCCCTTCATGTGTGCTCTTTGGTTGGCGGTTTCGTCCCTGGGAGCTCTGGGGGTTCTGATTGGTTGATATATTGTTCTTCCTATGGGGTTGCAAACCCCTTCACCTCCTTCAGTCCTTTTCCTAGCTCCTCCATTGGGGTCCCATGATCATTCTGATGGTTGGGTGCTATCATCCTCATCTGTAGTGGTCAGGCTCTGACAGAGCCTCTCAGGACAGCCATACCAACCGCTTGTCAGCAAGCTCTTTTTGGCATCAACAATAAATGTCTGGGTTTGGTATCTGCAGATGGGATGAATTTCTAGGTGGGGCAGTCTCTGATTGCCTTTCCTGCAGGCTCTACTTCCTGAATTTCCTTTAGACAAGAACAATTCTGAATTAATATTTTTGAAATGGGTAGGTGATCCTCTCTCTCAACCATGGGCCATGCCTGAGCACTGGATTTGATCTCTGCAGGTTATCTTTCTCCTTTGTTGGGTATTTCAGCTAATGTCATCCTAGACAGGTCTTCGGAGCCTCTTGCTTTCCTCGTATCTGGTACTTTCTGGTTGCTACCCCCATTTCCCATCCTCCAGTGCTATACACCTCTGTTTAATTTCCTGACCCTGTGTACTTCTCCCTAAATCTCCTCCAATATCTGGTCCTGTGCCCTCTTACCCTCTTCTCCTCTCTTCCTCTCGTGTTCCTCTGTCTCTCTACATGCTGTGGTTATTTTGTTCCCTCTTCTAAGTAGGACTGAAGCATCCACACTTTGGTCTTCCTTTTTCTTGAACTTCATATGATCTGTGAGTTGTATTGTCGGCATTCTGAGATGTTTTCCTAATATCCACTTAACAGTGAGTACATATCATGTGTGTTCTTCTATGACTAGGTTACCTCATTCAGGATGATATTTTCAAGTTCCATCCATTTGCCTAAGAATTTCAATGAAGTCATTGTTTTTAATAGCTGAGTAATACTCCATTGTATAAATGTATCACATTTTCCGTATCCATTCCTCTGTTGAGGGAGATCTGGGTTGTTTCCAGGTTCTCTCTATTATAAATAAGGCTGCTGTGAACATAGTAGAGCATGTGCCCTTGTTATACATTGGAGCATCTTTTGTCTATATGCCCAAGAATGGTATAGCTGTTGTTGATCTGACAAATGGTATTATATCAGTGTGAATTAGTGAATTTTCCCCTCTGCCAATCATTCTGGAGAATAACAAGTGACCTATAATTTGGAATTCTTTAATATTGTAACATATAGTTTATGAAACTATAAGAATCCTGATATATAGGAAACTATTAGGGTCAATTCAAATAACAAATGTATTTTAAATATTTCTAAATAATATATTCCAAAAATATGCTTTAAAATTATATTAAAAATGACAGCTACTTCAATTTATCTCCTAGGCTATTGATCTGGGTGATAAGGCAATTAAAAGTGTAAGTACTTTAGAAATATCAGTGTGACAAAATTCAAATTTGCAATTATCTGCAAGTGAAATGACAAGAAGATGTTCTATTTGGAGTAAATATATGCCATTAGTTCATTTCATATCTGTTAGATCTTTTGTTGATTGGTATCAATAAGTTATATCTGTAACTAATCTAATTTGCCAAACTGCGAACAGTTGACAGTTAAACTTACTGTTTCTTAAAACTCAGTTACTCTTCTTTTTCATGAGGGTTATCATCACCATGTAGCCCTAGAAATACAAAGTATCACTTGGGAATTTTTGTCCATTTTTGATCAGTTTGTTAGATTCCTGGTATGTTTGTCTTGGGTCTACTGAAGTATTATTATTATTATTATTGTTATTGTTATTATTATTATTATTATTATTATCTTTGTAAATTATCTTTAAAATATGTCAGAATATGGAAGTCACATATGTTGTATCAAATATTAATCGGAAAATTTGAATATTAGTGTTTTAACAACACAGTTATAAATCCAGATTTTCATTCTAGACTTAAATGTGGATAATGTTCCCGTGTACATTTTCATAGATAATGAATCTCTCTCTCTCTCTCTCTCTCTCTCTCTCTCTCTCTCTCTCTCTCTCTCTGTGTGTGTGTGTGTGTGTGTGTGTGTGTGTGTATGTATACACTTCTTAGGGAATTGTCATTTATTTAGATAACTGAGAATGCCATTGGTAAACTTGCCCTAAGTATTCTAAAAATATATGTATTTTTAAATGTAGGAACTCTGGAGATGGTTGGGCTTTGGTGCCTACTGACAGAGCCCTTGTGTTTGTGGACAACCATGTCCATCCATGGGCACATAGTGCTAGGGGACCATCTCTTCTGACATTCTGGGTTGCCTAGTAGGAGAACATTCTTTGCTGCTTTGTAACCTGCCTTTAATGGCAGTAATGTATTATTTACTTCTACTTTAATATCATTTTTATTTTTTTTCAGAATATATAAAGTGATTCTTTAATTATTTATGTTGGCTTATCCACATGGATTTAAAAGAGTAAGGTCAAGTTACCAGTGGGCAAGAAATTTCCAGAATGGAAAAGTTAGTCTTGGAATTGTGTAAAACTTATTTTAATCTGGAGAAGAAAGTAGTTCTATTTAAATTTTACACAAAGTTATAGCATATGGTACTTATTATTAAGTATTTATTAACTACAGTTTCATAAATTATGGACATCAAAGAAAGAATTGATAATATAGAAGAAAAAATTAAGCGCAAGGTACAGAAAGCAAACAGGTATATTCATCAATCTCTGACTCATAGAGTTTACATGGGATCATGACTGTTAATACTAAACAGATTTTTAAACCCTTTCTGGTCATGGTTCAACAAATACCATCCAATGTCTAATACATATTTTGGTCAATGAAAGGCAGCTGATTTGAAATTTATAAAAGCAGATAGAATAGATATAAACTTATGAGAATTTATAAAATGGTGATTAGCTGACAAGTCTATGAATGATAAACAGAACCAGTAAGTGTGAATTTGTTGGGTGAGTAAGTGTAAATAATTTCAAAATTAAACTAAAATTAAAGCTATTGGATATTATAAGGTTATGTGAAGTTTTCTACTTCAGTGAATGATAATAGACTCAGAGATAAACATCAAATATAAAACAGAAATATTTCTTCTCTGTAAATCATACAAATATTTTTCTATTTTCTTTTAAAATGAGAATCTCATTAGTTATTTAGTGGAATCAATTTTATTCTTGAAGAGGTTTCATGTGAATAATAAGCTGTTCATGTTTTAGAAACAATGTTTAAAATATTTAACATAAAAAGGACATCTATAATTTTTTCAACTTAGTAAGAAAAGTCAGGATATATTATTTGTATATATCAGCAGCCGAGAGTAAGAATTAACTATTATTAATTTAAAAAGGTTATATTAAAAGTATTTTCATAATTGTTTATTAAATTTTAAGATACCCAAGAACAACCTCTGTTTTATGGTTGGACTGAGGCTCATATAATAGAATGTATAATGATGGATAGTTTCAGAGCTGAACCTATTTTTTAATTCATGTGTTCCTGACTCTTATTTTCTTTTTTCAGTTACATTGGATTGTTTTTAGTGATACTGGACATGAAATGAGAGGTTTTAAATTTGTTTTTGCTTGTTTAAATATGGGCAAAGAGAACCTGAGTCTACACAAAAGTTATAAAGTCAGTGAATGTCTGTAAAACACTCAAGGACTTAGTTGAAAATTAAATAAAATTAAATTTTGTAGACAGAATAGGCAGCTTTTGTTTTCTATAGTGCCAAGAATCAGGCAGCTACAGATATTCAAATGACCTGATCTTTTCAATAATTAAGGATGTGAATGAAAGAATAGGAGCACTTAATAACAATGGAGCAAACATGAAAGAAATGATCATTAAACTAGACCCCACTTGTGGCAATGACTGGGTCTGTGAACATCAATGGCATCAGATAAGTTGGGGATGTCCCCATCAGATTTTGTCTAATAAAGAAGTTGTTTAACCTTTTATTTTAAACTATTAAAATATTGAAAAGGGCATTTCACTTGATATTATATATTTTTAGGAACATGGTTGCCTTCAAGAATGTAGTCAATGGTCAGCCTTTTGGAAACTGGTGGGGTAATGTCAGCAACCAAGTAGCTTTTGGCAGAGGAAATAGAGAAGTCATTGTCTTTAACAATGATGATTGGTAAGTGGATAGTGATTAAAGAAGGATTGTTTAATATTACACTCCAAGATGCTTTTGTTCTTTTCTTCTTCATTCATATTTTTATATATGATGTATCCTTTAGAAAATGAATTTAAGCCACAAATAATGGTCAATGTACGTAAGAATTTTATGATACTACTTTCTTATTTTTCTTTTGTGTTAGTAAAACTTTCCTTATTGATCTTTACCTATAGCATACAATGACCATAGCATATATTCAAATTATAGGCTCATTTGACATTTACAAAGCATAAATTATAAACATACATCTTACCATTATAAAACAATGTACCTTATTTGGACTGGAGTACTTTCCCCATTACCTATGATTGTCACTTAGACATTTATCCATTTTACAGAGTCTTCAATGCTCTGCTCTGTGTTTTGAATATTTTAAGTCATGTGAGCACTTGCATCTGGTTTATGAGTTTCTTCAAAAAAATTACTTACTCTGCCTTAAAACCCCTCAATATTGTCGATTCACCTGTAGTACTTCTGAGTATTCTTTTATGACTGCTTCATTTGTAGTACTCTAGTTCAGATACCAGAAATGGTGCTCAGAAAAGGCAGAAATGGTGCTCAGAAAAGGCAGAAGCACACATATTGCTGGATGTTTCAGGGCATCTTGATCTGCCTAGTAAGTTTTATTTCAGTCATGGCTATGTAGAGACACCCTGACTTACAAACAAAACAAAACAAGATGAAACACACAAAACAAAACAGAATTCTAGATTAGAGAATCTCTTTGGGGGGCAGTTAAGTGTCTCAATCAAAATCAGCTTTCTATCAGGTTAAGAATACTATTCTATAAAGCATCTTTTGTTGGCTACAAGGAAATAATTGAAATATATAATACTTTTCTTTTTGAAGAGCACATGGTTAGCTGTTTAAGAGAACTAGAATTATTTAATGCTAGATACTTTTCTACTCCAAATTTGTATGAATCCATAGAAATGGTAGATTATGTTTAATTCTAGAAAAAAAATATTTGTGGCATCATATAATTGAAGTTTTGAAGAATTAATGGTATTAAAATTAAAAAGAATCACCAGAGTGTAAGTCCACCAGATGACTGAATGAAAACAATGAAGGTCCTCACAGGAGGACTTTACTGTTGGGCTTCTATTTGTTCTCTGTGTTTCTCTGTCTGGTCACTATAGGCCATAAAACTAACACACATTTAAAACAATGCCTTTGATATAAAGAATTTGCTTGCTCCAGTTGACAAAGTTTTTGTGTTTGGATTCTCTTACTGAGCTCTGAGTTATTACTGTTCTATAGCACGAGGTAGGGGAATTTATTGTTCTGTAGATAATATACAATGCATGTTCCTGCACTTGACTGGGTTGAATTTGAATTAAATACTAACCTTTTTTTTGTTGTTCAGGGCTTTGTCAACGACTTTACAGACTTTCTGCTGGCACACATTGCGGCTTCATTCCTGAAGATAAAGTCAGTGGCAATTGCACTGGACTTAAAGTAAATGTTGGCAGTGATGGCAAAGCTCACTTTTCCATTTGTAACTCTGCTGAAGATCCATTTATTACAATCCATGCTGACTCAAAATTGTAAGAATCAAAATAAACACATGTAGAGAAACCATCAGTTGAGTGTGTTTCTTATGCTCCATCTTATATTTTTAATTTCTTTTTTGTTTCTTTATAAATATGTGTGCTGTGTCTAACTTAATACAGGAATATATGTAAGGCATTTAAACAACCCTGTGCCATGGCCTTTCCTCTCTTTCTCTTTCCATGAACTCTGCGGATCCCACTAAATTCATCAGACTTCTCTGGATAATACTTTTCCTTGTAATAAAAACCTCTAAGCAATAAACCTGCATAGATAGAAATATTAAACCTTACATAGAGTAATCAGATAACTACATCCTAGATATATGTAGCATTAGCAGAAAGTCTAAATGTTTTCCCCCAAAATTCTCAGAGTCTGAATGGTGTCCTGACACCATTTCTCTTTACTGTTAGTATAATTTCCTTCACGTTTTCCTTTTAATGTATGAAAATTTATTTTCAATAAATTTTATTGACAGTCTAATAATTTATTAAACATACCTTTGACTACTTGAAAATCCATCATTGCTCAATTTTAGTTAGTGACGTTTTTCTTCAATTTTCTTTTATATATTTGATTATTTTAAGAAAAAATACATTTTTCTATTTCTACAACACTCACACATGTGTATATATATACATATATATATATATATACATATATATATATATATATATATATATATATATATATATATATATATGAAGTTTATCACTTACCAAAATCTCATCTTGTGTGCCATAAGCTTCTACCTTCCATCTTTCCCATTCACTTTAAAGCACATTTACTCATGCACACACATATACATGCTCAAATCTTTTTGTGACAACTGCCAATTTAGAATGCTAGAATGAATGTGAGTGGGAGGTGATTTAGTTGATAAAAAGATGTTCACAGTGGTTATACTCCTAAAGAATGTGTCTGTACTACCACAGCAGTGACTCATAGTCAATTAGTCACCCATAATATAATGGAAACTTAGAGGTTACTGCCTAATTCAAAGTGAATGTTGAAGTTTCCAGTGTTCTGTGCAGGCAAACATTGATTTTTCTGGTGCAATGTTGCAACATTTACATCTTGTAAAGATGACTGGTTTTCATAGTAGACCTTTCCATTTTCTGGATCTTATGTCATTACTTCCTAAATTGTCCTTGATCATTCACTCTAAGGTGTTATAGAGTTATTCATTTTATGATGAGTATGTAGTAGTCACCAGTTTTAACAGACTGATCAACTATTTCTCTCTGCACTAGCAGTCTCCAAACAGAAACACAACCTTCATTTTACAAAACTTGGTAAATCATCTCAAGGAACACTTTTGTTTCCTGCTTGTTAAGTCATTTGTGCCTATTGTTAATGACGTTGTTTCCCAGATTTCTTTCTCGGTTCATTTGTCATTTGTATAGAGGAGTGACATGACTGTGTTTGTGTGTGTGTCTGTGTGTGTGTGTCTGTGTGTGTGTGTTTTGAGTTAATCTTGTTTCCAGCCACTCACTGAATGAGTTTATCATCTGTAGGAGTTCCCTGGTAAAATTTTTTGTCTCTTATCTATAGTATCATAACATTTGCAATTAACAATACTTTGACTTCTTTCTTTCTAATTTGTATCCCCTTGATCTTCTTTAGGTGTCTTATAGCTTTATCTAGTACATCAAGTAATGCATTAAATAGGTTCTCAGAGAGTGGAAAAATACTTAAAGAAATGTTCAACATCTTTAGTCATCATTAAAATGAAAATGACTTTGAGATTTCATCTTATACCTGTCAGAATCACTAAGATCAAATACACATGTGATAACTCACACTGGCAAGGACATGGAACAAGGGGAACATTCTTGCATTTCTGGTAGGCATACAAATTTGTATAGCCATTTTGGAAACCATTGTGGTAGTTCTTAGAAAAATTGGGACTCAAACTTCCTCAAGACCCAGATAAACTATTCTTGTTCTTATATTCAATAAATATTCCACCCAATCCCAAGGATATTTATTTAACCATGTTCAGATTACATCTTTATAGTAGTCAGAACATAGACACAACCTAGATATCCCTCAAACAAAGAATGGATAACCAAAATGTTGTACATTAACAAAATGGAGTATTATTCAATAATGAATATTACTCATGATTCACAATCATAAAAATTTCAGGCAAATGATTGAACTAGAATTAGCCATTTTGAGTGAGGTAACCCAGACCCAGAAAGACAAACATGGTGTGTACTCAATTATAAGTGGACATGAGCTGTTAAGAAAAAACTAATCATGTTACAATCCATATACCCAGAGATATTATGTTACAAAGAAAGCTCTAGTAGGCACTCCTGGTCTCTCTGGGGAGAGAAAATGGAGGGTGGTCTGGTGTTAGGAATGGGAACAGGAGGATACAGGTGAAAAGGGAATGGTGCAGAGATAGAATGAGAGAGTATTGATAGTGATGAGTGAATTGTGTTTGGGGGGCATTTGAAGGACAATGTAGAAATCTAGTGCAGTCGAAACTCCCTGGAATCTATGAGGGCAAATCTAGTGAAGCCCTGTAGAACTTTAGGATACGGAATCTTAACTGCCCATCTTCAGTAACCATTCAAGGCTTCCAGTGCTGAGACTGTGACATGAAACCAGTCACAAAACTTTCAACCTACATTATGTTTGGGGGCAATGTTGGTGCAGTACTTGAGAGAGAGGCAAACCAGTGAATGACCCAACTTGAGCCCCATGCCAAGAGAGGAATCCCACTATGTCAAAGACTATGGATGGCCAAGAACCAAAGATTGGATAGCACAGAATTCTAGGATAAAAACCAAACATGACTGGATAGAATAAAACAGGCAATGAAATTATCCCTAATGATATTCTGTTAAACTCAGTACCTAGCCAAATCATCATTAGAGATGCTTCAGGCAGCAATTTATGGGAGCAAATATAGAGACCTACAGCCAAGGATTAATCTGAGCTTGTGGAACTAAAAGGAAGAGGGTGAGGAATGATTTTAGGAACCACAGGAGTTGAGGGCAGCATGATAACACTAAGCCTGGCTCTTTAGAGCTCAAAGAGACTGAAGTGGCAATCATGGTATATGAATGGCTCTGTGCTAAGTCCTCTGTATGTATGTTATGGTTGTTTAACTTGATGTTCTTCTAGGATTTCTAACAATGGGAATGTGTGTGTGTGTGTGTGTGTGTGTGTGTGTGTGTGTGTGTGTGTATTACTTTGGCCTGCTCTTGGGACCAATTTCATCTCCTGGATTGCCTTGTCAAGCTTTAATATAAGTGTTTGAGCCTGATCTTATTGTATCTTATTAGTTGAAATCCCTGAGAGGCCAGGTTTCATGAAGGAAATAGAAGAGCAGTGGATCTGAAAGAGAGCAGTATAGGGTTGCTGATTTGGGATGAGTGGAAACTGCTGTTACGATGCATTGTACCAGAGAATAAAAAGTAAAACAAACTAAAACTAAAGCTAAAGCTAAAGCTAAAGCTAAAGCTAAAGCTAAAACTAAAACTAAATCTAAATCTAAATCTAAAACTAAAAAAAAATAAAAATAACAAAATAAAAATAAAATAAAATATCATGTAGTTGGATCTTATGTAGGCATTTCCTCAATCGAGGTTCCCTCCTCTCTGTTGATACTAGCTTGAGTCAAGTTGATAGAAAACTAGGCAGTACATTTATACACACACACACACACACACACACACACACACACACACACACACATCCACATTCTGTATCCTCTGTATTCAATCAATTGATGGTATTCATTGATGCGCTGAATGATTTTAGTTTTGTGATGTCACATTTATAAATGTCTCTTTTTATTGCAGGAGTAATTGCAATCACATACAGAAAACCCTCCCTTTTGCAACTAAGTTTAAGCATGTGTATTGTCTGTTTTCTATCACATTCTTTCCCTGATTTATCCCTCAGTGTTGTTATTGGGAGGATCACAGCATGACTGCAGTGTTTTATAGGCAGAATGTCTGATCTGCTAAACTCCCACATGCTCTTTCCGTTTCCCATCTGAAAATGCTGTCTCTGGTTCTTGCATCTCGTGACCACATCATACTTAATGCTAATACTCTCTTCAACTTTCAGTGTACCTTTGCTCTTATTGTATTTTCATCTAGATTAACATTCACCATCTCTGACGTCAACTTTGTTTTCTGCAGACTCACAAGCTTATTTTAGCTTATAATAGTTTATTAATTCTGTTCTATCTGCTTTACATTTCCAAAGTGTGTTTTTGTGGAAGTTCTTAGGCAATAATGTCAGAACAGTAACAGATTTCTTCCTTGTATTTAATTTTTTATTGAAAATAGATTTTGTTTCATACAATATATTTTTATTACCATCTTTCCTCCCTACCCAGATCCTCCCCATATACTTATAAAGTCAGTTCCACACACTTTCCCTCTCTCTTTTATTAGAAAACAAATAAGCATCTAATTAATAATAATAATAATAATAAATAATAATAAACAATAATAATAAAAAATAAAACAATCAAATAAGAATAGAGAAAACAAAACCAAAAATATACGAAGAACAAAAAATAAAACAAAACAAAAAACTCAGCCAAACAAATGTCATAGGAAACACATAGTATGACTGAGATACATGTATCTGCAAACAGAGAAAACTCATAAAAACAAAATTATAAACTGTAATATAGAAACAAAAGATTTGTAAAGAAATGTCCAGATAGAACATACGTAGAGATAAAGAACTTCAAAAATCATTGAGTTTTTTTGTATTTGTAATCTTCTGGGCATAAGACCTGTTCATATATATTTGTAATACCCAGTGAGACTCTATTGAAGAAATCTAATTTTTACTTTGTAAGCAGCTGAACGTTGATAATTGTGTTTGACTTAGGGATAGGGAACTGTATTCACTTCCCCTCTCAGCACTGCAATACTCTCTGGCTTACACATTCATTCAGGCTCGGTGCATGTTACCACCATCTCTGTTGTGAGTATAAACTTGTACAACCACTTTGAAAAGCGATTTGTCAGGTTCCTTGAAAATTGGGCATAGTTCTAACTCAGAACACAGCTATACTACTCCTGGGCACAAATACAAGAAAAGCTTCATCATACCATGACACTAGCTCAACTATGTTCATAGCAACTTTATTCCTAAGAGCTATAAGCAACCCAGATGACCGTCAACTGAAGAATGGATAAAGAAAATTAAGTATATTTAAACAAAGGAATGCTACTCAGCTATTAAAAACAAGAACATCATGAAATTTGCACACAAATTGATGGAACTAGAAGATATTATACAAAGTGAGGTAAACCAGAACAAGAAAAACACACACGGTGTGTATTCACTTATGGATATTAGCAATAAAGTGCAGGATAACCATATCACAATGCACAGACCCAAAGAAGCTAAGTAACAAAGCGGAGCTATGTGAGGATGCTTGAATCCCACTGAGAAGGTGAAATAAAATACATTGGTGGTAGTTGGAAAAAGAAAACTGTGTTGGTGAGACAGCAAGAGAAACAGAAGGGATCAAGTGCGGGGATGACAAAGGTAGTGATAACTGGGAGAGAGAACTGGGATTGAGAGAAGGCATCTCTGGGACAAACTGGAAACCTAGGATAGGGGAAACTCTCAGGAACCTGTGAAACTGACCCTAGCTAAGAGTCCTCACAATAGGGGGTATGGAACCTGAAACAGCCATCTCTTGTAGCCAGGCAAGACTTTCAATGTAAAAAGGCAGACACCATCACACCTACAAAAGCTTTGACCCACAATTTGTCTTACCTATTAGATGTACAGGAATAAGAATAGAGCAAAAACTGAGGGAATATATAACTAAAAATTGGTCCCCCTTGAGACCCATACCATGAGAAAAAGCCTATCTGTGACAGACTGATGAGATTCTCCTGTACTTTCAGACAAAAATCTAACATAAATAACATTATCCAGCAACTGATGAAAAGAGATGCAGAGACCCACAAACAAACATTAGGGAATCTTGTTGGAGATGGGCTAGAAGGATTGAAAAAGACAGAGGAATCAACGATAGCACAATAAAGCCTTCAAAATCAATAAATCTGGGCCCATAGCAGCTCACAGAGACTGAACCACCAACCATCGAGCACACATGTAATGGACCTCAGCACCCTATTCAAATGTAACACATAAAAAACTTGCTCTTCGTGTGTTCTCCTGTCAACTTGAGCAGGTGCTCTCTCTTTTTGCTCCCTGAGTATATTCCTAGTACCTTTCATTTACTTATTATATCTGTACATTAGAAAGAGCAAATACCTTGGTTAATGAATGACTTCTTGGAGAATTCTTCCACATTTGCCTCTGGAATTCTTATTTTTCATTTGTCATGATAAAAAGGACCTAAGTGCCCTTCTATTCATGTGACTAATGATATGGCATATTTACACTTGCATGTGTTTTCTGTACCTCAAAGACCACTTTTTCACAATATGTTTGTGTTTGTACGAGTGTATTGCTATAATTTGAGCACAAGTTCATATAAACATTAAGTAGAATTTTACCCTGAACTACGTATCTATTTCTAGTTTATGTTTTTAAAATTTCCCCAGTTCATTTGAAATCTTATATTTAATTACCATAATTCTATAGATTAAAGAAAAAATACAGGACCATGGACAGTAAAGCATTTATATTTATAAATTTATATTAGGAGCAATTACCTCAAGTAATAATCTTGAAGAAAAGATACTCCAGGAACAAACCATAGATGTATTCTTTTATAGTTCTGTTTTGTTAATAATGTTAAAGACATTTAGCATTAAACTTTAGGCTTTCCTTAGAAGACATAAATTTCTTGGGAAAAACTAAACTTGATATAAAAATTAGAGTCGAGAAAGGAAGGAGGGAAATGTTGGGTAATAGTGGAGGATTATTGACGTAGGAATTTGTGGTGGATTTGTCCTAAAATTTTTGTCCTATAAATATTTTATTCATGCATAAACTTCACTAAAAATGAAATCTTAAATAGAAAGTTTTATGAACAGAACAAAAATCATTTTAACAGTTTCATGGTCTTATATTTGGACTTCATAGCTATTTAAATCACTTGTTTGCAGTAGAAATTAGGATTGAATTTTAAATTAATGGAAAAATCCCTGGAAATACATTTTTAAAAAAATTCACATTCAATAATAAAACCATATTTTTTAAAAAAAATCCCCAAATTAGTTACTGAGGCAGAGATTAGAAGCATATGTAACACCAGTATGTCTTGAGAGAAATCTGAAAAGAAAAAATAAAGTGATAGTGTGTGACAAGGCACAAAAAAAGGAAGTAAAAAAAAAATAAAAGAAAATATAAAAATGTTCGGCACACTGAGTGAGATAACTCACTCCCAAAAGGATATGCATGGTATGAACTAACTAATAAGCAAATATTAGGAAGAAGAATACTGAATACCCAGGATAAAATCCACCGAACTCAAAAAAGATTAACAAGCAGAAGGGCCCAAGTGTTGACACCTCAATCTCACTTGAGAAGGAGAAGAGAGCAATCACAGGATAGTGAAGGAAGGGATAAAGGGAGTGATGTGGGAGGAAGAGGGGACAGAGAGGGGAAGAGAGAAACATGATCAGATATTGGGTGGGAGAGAGGGATTGAAGCCCCAAGGGCCATCAGAAAGAATGGAAACAGGCAATATAGGTGGAGGAACCCTCTAGAATGTACCAGAAACCTGGGAAGTAAAAGACTCTCAGGACTCAAAGAGATGGACCTTAAAAGTGAAACCCTACAGTGGGGAGTGTAAACTTTTGGATCCCACCTCCAATTGAAAGTCAGGGCATCAAGTGGAGGGATGGGTTTGCCATCTCACAGTTAAAACTCTGACCCATAATTGTTCCTGTCTGAAAGAACTGCAGGGAAAAAAGTGGAAAAGAGCCTGAGGAAAGAAGGTCCAGTGACAAGCCCAAATTGGGATCCAGCTCATTAGGAGGTTCCAAGGCCTGACACTATTAATGATGCCATGGTATGCCCACAAAAATGGGCCTATCATGACTGCCCTCCTAAAGACCTAACAAGCAGCTGAAAGAGTCAGGTGCAGATATTTATCTCCAAGCAATGGACAGAAGCTGCTGTCCCCTCTGGTTGAACTAGGGAAAAGCTGGAAGAAGCTGAGGAGGAAGTCAACCTTATGAGAAGATCAGCAGTCGCAATTAACCTGGACCCCTGACATCACTCAGACACTGAACCATCAACCAGCCTGCATACACCAGCTGATATGAGGCCACCAAATATATACAGCAGAGATCTGCCAGGTCTTGACTCAGAGACCTAACCCTCAAGAGACTGGAGACCCCAGGGAGTGGGGAGGTTTGTTGTGGTAGGGGTGGGGGCAGGGCTGGGGTAAGGACAGGTTCCTGGAGATGGGGAGAGGAGGTATGGTATCTGGAACAGTGAGAGGGTGGATCTTAAGGAGGATAAAATATGGACTGTAAAAAAAAAAAAAAGATTAAATTAACTAAAAGATTCCCTCTTATCATCATTTGTTCTCCTGGAGCACAAAGAACATTTCTGAGGAACAGAGAGGACAATGAGACATTGGAATGTGCTAGATGGCAATTTGTCAAAGGGTTGCACTGAGGGTGGGAACAGAACAAGAGTTTTCTGCAGTATCACTAGAGCCAGTAACAAAGAAAACAATACAGAGATGATAATAATGATGTGTAAAATAAATCCACTGATAACTCAGTGTAACTACCAGGATGCCTGCACTATTTGCAGTAATTTGTTTAATCATGATAAGGACCGTGGAAGTATGACTTACATTTCTAGTTCATTTTTTTTTTTACTAATAACAAACTTTAGAATTTATTGAGAGAACAGTGCACTCTGCTGGAAAAGAAGGCCAGAGAAAGAAGAGTCATCAAGCTGCTCAGAGTAGAGGCTACTATTATTCAGAGCCTTTTCCTTTCTATGCCCTGGATAGAGGTTTGAGGTTTGACTGACAACTTCAAGTACTGTGTAACCTGTTACTTACTGTACAAATGGTTCTCCTAGAATTCACTTGATAGTCTAATGTACACATGTTACTTTGGAGCATAAGCTAAACTAAGAAGAACTTTTCAGAGTCCTGTTTGTAGGAAAGCTGAGAGTTTCAAAGTATAGCTTGTCTTCCTTTTAAAACCTTTTTCTGAAGTGTTAGACTCTAGCACTTGTAACCATAAAGTGTAAGATTCAAATGATACTTTTATTCTCTGTTTTCTCAACAGTTGACCTTTGCCTTGTATCTCACACTATCTCTTTTGTATTTCTTTCCTATCTGATTCCAATAGTCTTTCTCATTTAGTTATTCTTGTCAACATTCCATCCACTTTATTTTGAAAATAATGTTTTTTAAGGAAGGATCTTTCTATATTGAAATTCTATCCTCTCCTTTCCATTCACTTAACTTCACTGACATATATAACTGAATATTTCCCAAACCCAGGCCTTTGTACCCAACACTTAAGTGAAAGCCCATCATCTGTCAAGATCAGGTCGGAACGTGTAATAATATTTTGACCTGAACAGAGTGATTGTAAAGAATAAAATTTATTATATTTGATGTTTCTTCAAATCCAATAGATGAAAGTGTGTGTGTGTGTCTGTGTGTGTACCTTAAAATTATTATTTTCATTTAATCATTCAATAATCTATCTCTCTTCATATCTAATTAGTAAAATAATTTTTAAAGTTTTATTTAAAATTCTGTAAATGATTATTTTGTTTCCTATTCCTGGTTAAATCCTGCCCTATTCTCCCTAATCCCTTCTGTGTTAATGACTTCTTTTTAAACTCATCATACAAGTGGATTTAGTGTTGCTCCTACATCATATATATGTCTAGGCTTGAAAATGTAGGACAGGAAAAATTATCAAGAAGATTGTTCCTGAGGAAATATGATTGTCTTCTCAGATGCCATTGATTGCCAGTAGCTCTTCTTTGAGGATCAGGTGCTTAGGATAATTCCTCCACCTATGAGATCATGTCTACTGGTGGGGTCATTATGTTGGTTTTTTCAATACTGTCTCATTCACAGTATTGAAATTTAATGGGTCTGAAGTAAGTCCATTAACCAAGTTAATTACCCACCAGACAACATATCCCAATGAGCAACTGTTGTTTTTATACATTGGAGGTACTAATATTTAAATTGATATAAGGTCTCCTCAGCGCGATTTAGTGCTGATATTATAAATGTAAGCAACATGTGGCTGGAATCCAGAGGAGCACAAACTACTGCCATTTTTTTAAAAAAAATACGTTAAATCAATATATTTTTGTTTTAAATTCTAAGTACTTACCTTTGCACCAATGGATAGCTCTATATCCACATACTTCGCTAAAGGAATGTCGAATGGAGTAAATCAGGGCTACTAGAAAGTTCCATTAGTGAGAAAAGTGGAAAGAAGCTATTGTAGAAAGTCTAGCCTAACTTGTACATGTGCAATTAATTACTACAACTAAAATTCATGGGGCATTACTAGAGGATGGGGAATTCTAAGAGCTAATGTCTATTAGATATAAAATGGATGCTACTTATTTTTAGGGTGTGAGTGTGAGAGCATGTGCTCTCTCTCTCTCTCTCTCTCTCTCTCTCTCTCTCTGTCTCTCTCTCTGTGTGTATGTGTGAGACAGAATGTCATTTGTGTGTATGTGTGTCTGTAAGTTCATGCTCATATGTAGTCATGTCTAGAGGTAAAAGAATTTCAATGTCCACTTCTGTTCCTCTCCAATTAATGCTACTCAGGGTCTCCTACACAACCCGAAGAACTCAGTTTTTAATCCAATACACTGTCAGATCATTCAGCTCATAGGATCCTCTAGGTTCTGTACCATCTCTTATTTTCTCCAGTGACTTTCTTCCTTTTCCTCCATACTCCTCTAAATATGATTTCCTTTCCTCCATTCCAATTTTCTACAATCCTGTTCATCTAGTTCAAGAGAATCTACTTTTTGAATATGTATGTACTTAAGAAGATTTTTAGATTTGTTATGTGACTCAGCCTGGTAGTGTATCCATATGTGTCTATACTCTAGAGCCTGAGAAGTGATATCAGATCAGTCAAGAGTCTGATGGTCTCAGTAGTTCCAATCTTTTGTTAGAGACCTGGAGTATTTCTTGAAAGAAATTAGTCTTCAGTCCTTATTGGGAGGTTAAAACAGTCATCTTTTATTTCAGCATAGATTGTTAACAGAAGAGACAGCAGTAGTAATGAAAGTAACAGAGTTGATAAACTCCCCAGCAAGACAAAACTTATAGTTTTACAGAAAACAATTATATTCCTTCATATTTTTCTAAATATTTTATCTTTTATTCATATTACTTCCTGATCACAGTCTCGCTCCTTCCTCCCCTCCCTGTCCTGCTCTTACTAGTTCCTTCCCTCATTCACCATCCTGTTTTTCTCAGAGAAGAAGCCCCTTTGTGTACACCCCATCCTGGGATATCTAGTCCCAGCAGGCCTAGGACATTATCTCACCCTGAGTCCCAACCCAGCAGTCCAGGTAGGGAAATAGGATCCAATGGCAAACAACAAAGTCAGAGACAGCCCCTGCTCTAATTGTTAGGAGTCTCATATGAAGACCAAGCTGCATATCTGCTATAAATATGTAACGGACCTAGGTCTAGCCCATACACGTTCTTTGGTTGGTGTTTCAGACTTCATGAGCACTCCTGGGCCCAGGTTAGTTGACTCTGTAGGTCTTCTTGTGGTGTCCTTGACCCCTCTGTCTCACTCACTTCTATCTACCACTCTTCCACAAGACTCCTTGAGCTCTGCCTGATGCCTGACTGTGGGTCTCTACTTCTGTTTCCATCTGTTGCTAGATGAAGCCTCTCTCCAGACAGTTATGCTAGGCTCCTGTTTGTAAGCATAGCAGAGTATCATTAACATTGTCATGAGTCAAGAAGTTCCTTATATATTTTTTCTCAGAAAGGAAAAACTATTTGGTTTTTTAAAATTTTTACATGTGTTGTTTCCAGTTTCTCAGAATGCTTATCTGAGGTGAACATGAGAAGTAATACCCCCCCAAAAAGATAATACTTTATTTGTTTATTTTCATTTATATTTGGATACTAATAATTCTTTAAATTATTCCAGGAACTTTTAAAAAATTTAATTATTTTGTTTCTTTATATTTCAAATATTATCCTTTATACAGGTCTCTCCTCACAGAATTATTCCCCCAACTTCTGTTCCCTTTGCTTCTGAGAGAGTCTCCCACCCACCCACTCCCTCTGGTATCCTCTCTCCCTAGGGCATCAAGTCTCTACAGGATTAGTCACATCCTCTTCCACTAAGGCCAGACAAGACATTTCTGTGCTACAGCGTGTGAATATTCTTTGACTGGTGGCTCAGTCTCTGGGGACTTCCAAGGGTTCAGGTTAGTTGACACTGTTGGTTTTCCTGTGAGATTATCACCTCCTTCAGTTTCTTCAGTCCTTCCTCTAATTATTCCATAATGTCCCTGACCTCAGTTCAATGCTTGGCTGTATTTGCATCTGTCTGTCAGCTGCTGAAAGAGCCTCTCAGAAGACAGACATGCTAGGCTCCTGTCTGCAAGCACAACATAGCATCAGTAATAGTGTAAGGGATTAGTACTTGCCCATAGGATGGACTCTAAGTTGGGTTGGTCATTGGATGGTCATTACTTCAATGTGTGCTTTTTTGTTCCTGCATTTCTTTTAGACACAAGAAAATTTGAGTTGAAAATTTTTAGGTGGGATGCTGTCCCTATCTCTCTACCGGTGCTCTTGTCTGACTACTGGTGTAGTGGTCTCTTTAGGTTCTATATTCCCACTGTTGAACACTTTGACTAAGGTCATGCACATCAAGTCCTGAGAGCCTCCCCCTTTCCAGGTTTCTAGAGGTTTGTCCTGCTCCATTCCCCTAGAAGCTACATACTTCCATTTATTCTCATGACCCTCTGAGCCTCTTTCCTGTCTCCTCCCATTCAATCTCTGAGAAAAACCACTAGATGTTCCTTTTCAGAAGAACAGGTCAAAAGTAACTTAGATTTGTTTATGTCAGAACCAGTGTTTGTCAGAGATCCTAGAATGATAGAAAGTGGAATTTTAGGGATAGATGAAGAAGAAAGAATGGGGCTAGAAAGGCAAAAAGAAGGTAGGAAGGAGAGAAGGAAAGAAAAAAGAAGGAAATATTTGGAAGAAGTAAGTAGCAGGATGGCAAGCAGGAGATCTTTGCCTTCGTTTGTTCCCCTCATTCTGAGCACTTGTTTGAAATTGAGAAGATATTTAGACCTTGGAGAGTACAGATGCTGATGACAAGCTGTCAACAAGTTTACACTAAAAGTGAAAAAAGAACACGAGTTTATAACAGCCTGGCTTGTACAAACAGTGGTGATAACAGTATAGTGATTATAATAACAGCATGACAACTAAATACACTGAACTTCGGTGAAATCCTGCACTAAGATAATGCTTTTGTTTGCAGTCACCTGTTTAAGCAAGATAACAACTTTTGGGAATATAAGTTACATTTTTTTTTATTTCTAACACCTTATCAATAGATAAAGTACTTTCAGAGAGGTGACTTTCAAGTGTAGGTAAATTAACCCTAGAAGTGACCTCAGGATTCTGTTTCAGGAGGAACATACATGTAAACACATGATAAAGATCAGTGGAAAAATGAGGTCATGAATTTGAGAGAAAAGTGGAGTGAATGGGAGGGTTAGGGAGGAGGTCAGGGAAGGGAAAAATCTTACATTTATATCATAATGTTGAATTTAAATTCAAAAGTTAAATTTAAAAGAATTTTTAAATTGAGACCGAAATAAAGTGTAGAACTTTTTATTCTTCAGTCCATGCACTGGATTATTATTCTAGCTCTTCTGTAATGAGACCTGTGTCACCCACTATGTAGCCACACTTCTCACGTGATTTTAATATGTAGCCACTGCCAATTTGTCTCCTTAGTTTTTGCAAATTAATCTTCTTACTCTATTTTAAAATTGATATTAGGTAATGAGTAATTTCACTGTATTTTTTATTTACTAATTCCTTGTCATTATTTGTATTATGTGTTAGAATTCCCCCAAATGTCTCATTTTTTATTAAACTTCTTTCTGGGACCTTCTCAGTTGTCAAGATACAGGTATGAAAAGTTGATGACATAGTCAATGTTCATTGGCCTGTACATGTTAAATGTCAAGGGCTGACATCTGTGGTCTTCATTGTCCCCATAAGTTAATAGTGTATATTTTGTGTGCCATACCTAAAACTCCAAAAAAAATTTTTTTTAAAATAACCTTATCCTCCCAGTCTCTTTCTTCACATGTTGTTTGTGTGTCTGTATGCATGTGTTTGTATGCCTATGTGTATGTATGTATTCCTGTGTGTGATTATGATTCTGTATTTATATACCTGTGTATCTGTGTGTAGTATTTTAAGTTGTGCATGTGTAGAGGCATAAAATGGAGTCCTTAGCCTCTTTTATTGTTCTCCACTCTGTTCATCTAAGATTCTTTCAGTGAACCATGAGTAAAGATTTTTGATGTGTCTTGTGGATGCAGTTGCTTTAGGATACTCTTGTCTTAGGTTTCAGTAAGGGTGCTTTTCATTATGCAAAACTTTGCTTGGTTGCTGATGATTTAAAGCATGTACATAAACTACATTCTCATTGTAAAATATACATTTTTATATGCACTTTGATAAAGTTTTATAATTTTATACATTTAACAGTGATACTTCAATCCCTGTCTACACTGTAATAATACATCATATTTTACTTCTTAGCCTTCCCTAGTAGACATTCTTGAAATTATAAAAACAGTGCCATTCTTTTGTAAATACAGGATAGCCAAAGAGGTGAAGTTCGATGTTTGCAAAACATGACAAGTATAGCAGCTATATCATAGGGATAGCTCTAACATGGACTCAGTGCAAGACACAAATATTACTAGGCAAAAAACACAAGCTGACTCTCAGACATCCTTGCATCTGACTGTGACTTCTGGAATGTGCTTCCACTTTTAGCATTTACATTCCTTTCCAAATTAACATAACCATGAAAACCCTTACGTGTATATGCAGATAATGACCATCAATAAAAATGGTTTGGGTTATTCATTGCCTTATCTCCAGGTGTTGTCAAGATGACAACCAAGTTTACTGTCAACCCTCTTATGCCCTTTATTTGACCCCTTTTTATTGTTTTTCTATTCTCACCTCCGATGTTAGTAATTTATTTGCTGCTATGTCAAAATAACTGGAGAGAGGCAGTGGAACAGATTTAAGGTTAATTTTCATTATAGTTCTGGTGGATAGTATCTACCACTATGACAGTTCATGGCAGCAGGAGGTGAAAGTTGCTGATCCTATTACATCCGTAGTTATCACAAGAGGAAATAAGAAATCAGGGAAGCTAGTAAAACTACAAAATCTGCCTCAAGGTCTTACTTCTTTTAGCAAGTTTCCACCTAAAAGTTTCAACTTTTAAGCACTACTACCAGGAAGCAACTGCAATTTAAACAAATATGCATCAGGATAAAAGTTTTCCTTTGGATGACACCATTTTGCCTGTGATTCCTATTATTTGTTGGCTTTTTCATGAGCCAAAATTATCTTCTTTCCAACTTCCAAGGTCCCATAAGTTTTAACAATCACAACATACTACAAAAACTAAGGTCTCCTTTGATGGACAACATAAGCTTTTCATTTTGCAAGCTAATAATATATTAAAAATAAATTACATGCATCCAATATACAATGGTACAAGTAATTATTTATATAGGAAATAGAAAGAAAATGTGTAAGGCTAAAACCCAGCAGGGTGGACTCTTAATCTAAGACTCTCTTTAAGGATGCTGATGGAATAATGTTGGATGCAAAAGACATAGGTAGCCCTACTCCTCCAGATGTTTTTCTGGAGCACAAAGGCACTCTACTGATCTGGATGCACTTATTGTAAATGAAGCATTTTCAGATGATATCTCCTGACTTGGACATTTCTAATATCCTTGGGATCTTTGTGTTACAATTACAATTCTGTGCAGTGGTTTCTTTGACCCTTCCAAGATCCTTTCAGGGATCCAAATTTGTACCAAATTGCCTGGGATTAGAAATTCTTTAAAATATTGGATGTAAGCCCAGGGATATCTTCAATCCTTCCTCTCATTTGCCTGCATAATCAGAATAAATAGATCAATCTTTCAACTTCTGCTGTCAAAAGGAATGGAGCTTGCATGACAATTAGGACATCTTCTGGCTGCTTGATACTGGAAAATGCCTCTTCCACAGTGGTTTTTCAGGAACAGGGATCTGCGTTGGTGGCATTCTGATTTGAGACTTTTCCCTTTCACAGAAACATTTGTTTCACTGGTTTGGAGCCTATGGTGGGTGAGATCTTTCCTTCATGTCAAATTTTTTGTTCTTTCAATGTAGAACAGACAGTCTCTCTTTAACAGCCAGTTTCTCATCAATTGCCTATCTCTCCTGTAAACTTGATTAAGCCCATTTTGCCTTCAAAAGGGATATGTTTTTCTGTCTTCCTCTTCTTCTTAAGTCTTTAACAAAGTCCACAGGGATAAGAAAAGTACCAAATAGCTATTTCAGACTCTGACTGCATCACTGCATGGGAGTTTCCTCAGTCATAAACATTAAATTTACAACTTTAAGATTAACTTCTATCAAGTTCCCATGGAAATAGATTCAGATTCTTAGGTGGAATACACCTGGAGTAACCTCAATTCCATCTCCATTTAGACTCTTTGTTCCCCTCTTATCCTTATGAGCCTGGCTCTCTGAAATGCTTTTACCTATAGCTAGCTATTCTAAATGCAACCTAGAGTTTATTTTGCACAATTATCTCATTTATCTTCAAATTATTAATACTTACATTGTTCACTAGATACTTTCTGCTTTTGGTTACCATATTGGAATGCACAACTTTAGTATTTAAAGAGAAAGTATGGTACAATAAGAGAAGAGTGATTTTAATTCGAATAGATAGCATCAGGTGTTGTCTTGTACTACATGATTGAACCTATGTGACTAAGTCACTTCCTCTGGATTACAGTTTCTTTATGCATATGTTAAAGGAATAAAAATGAGTGTTCTAGTGGAGACACGTGAACATCTGCCTCCATGTCCCCCCTTTCTCTCTCTTCCTCTCTCTCATCACCTAGCTTCTCCTGTCCTTCTTCTCCTTCTCTTCTTACTCCTTCTCTTCCTCTCCGTACTCCTCCCACCTTAGCTCCTCCTACATATCACCCTTCCCATTAAAATAAAACTTTTCTCCCAAAATACATAGTTGATATATCTAGGTTGGGTATTGTGTTACACTTCTGATTGAGCATTACCAAACTTATAAAGCCTTTGATTAACATTTTAAAAAAATTGTATAAAAGCAGAAAGGAAAAAGGGGCATGGGATAGGGGTTTTCTAGGGAGGGGAAATGGGGAAAGGGGATGACATCTGAAATGTAAATAAAATATCCAATAAAAAACTGTCCTTTATAACAGATGCCTTGGTTATGGTATCTCTTTACAGCAATGGAAACCCTAAAACAGATGTTGGTACCAGAAACAGGGGTATTGCTATGATTGGCCTGACCAGGTTTCTGTTTAGAGGAATGTGGATTTGGGGACTTAGGATTTGGAAAGTGGTAGAATACTTTAAATGGGGCTTAATGGGCCATCCTAGTAGGAATATGGAAGACATTCGTGCTGAGGGTGATTTTTAACTATGGAAGCCTGGCTCAAGAGGTTTCAGACCAGAAGAATATTAGTATGTGGCCTAGAGACTGTTTTGTGGCATTTTGGTGAAGAATAGAGCTGCTTTTTGTCTGTGTCTGAAAAGTCAGCCTGAGGCTAAGTCTAAGGTGAAGAGAATAAAATTAATTGCATTGACAAAGACAGTCTCAGAGAAGCCTAACATAGATTTTTTTTCCTCTGGTTTACTTTCATGAAGAGCTTTGATCAAGTGTAGCAAACTTACAAAAGAAAAATACAAAATGTTTAGTTCAAAAGTCACACTGTTCTGCCAATCACATTGTGCCTAATGGCTGCTGCCCTGAAAACTGTATAAAAAGCTCACTGAATAAGCTGTGCAGGGGGGTGGGAGTAGCGCGGGGGGGGGGGACCTCTTATTTTGGATACAGCATGGTGGACTAATAAAATTCCTCTTGCTTTTGCATTGAAAAAAAGAGTGTTCTATACAGTTGTTTACCTGGTGCTTACTTATATTAAAAAATGAGAGCATTACTCACAACAAAAGCTTATCTAACAGTTGAATGATATACTTACTATACCACAGACATTTACCGGACAAAGGACACATCATTTTAATTATAGTTTGTTCTGTTACCCATAGAACCTCATGGCTTGCTTGCTTCTCCCCCCCTCTCTCTTCCTCCTCTTCTTCCTCCTCCTCTTCCTCCTCCTCCTCCTCCTCCTCCTCCTCCTCCTCCTCCTCCTCCTCCTTCTCCTCCTCCTCCTCCCCTTTTTCATTAGGCTATGATCTGGACTAACTCAATGTCCTCATCAGATTAAACCTTCCCAGTTTTGACACCAGATTTCAATCTGTTAACATTTGTGTTGATGTTATTGTTGTTTCTCCAGTATTCTATGTTGTTTCCTTCTGTGACCCTTAATCTGCTCTGATTGTGTTTTCTCCAGTCAAACCATTTTCCTATTTTCCTCTTTCAATTCAGAGCCTAAGTCATATTTTTAGTGAATTATTCCCAGAATTCTAGTCTGAAGTATTCCAATGTTGAACTCATTCTTCATTGTAATTCTTTCCTACTTTTACAACTAATCATATTCATCTGAAATTACTTAAAAAATTATTATAACTATAGTTACTTGCTTTTTCTCTTTCTCTGAGAGGAATTTGTGGATGTCCAGCAATGTTCATCATTATAACTTAGGGTACTATATGTTTGATAAAATGAAGATACTTACTCAGAACTTGCTAAAGGACATGAAAGTTTTTCCCCCATTGGCATTGTCATTTGACTTTTAAAAATTTAATCAATTATCTTATTTATTTATTTATTTATTTATTTATTTATTTATTTATTTATTATTCTTTTACACTCTGGTCATCATTCTCCTCCCAGTCCATCCACTTACTGTTTCTCATCCCCCACCCTGTCTCCAATAGGATGTCCTAACCCCCACCCCCCATGCCACCAGATCTCACTCCATGAGGGTTCAAGTATGTTTAGGGTTAGATGCATCTTCTCTGACTGAATCCAGACCCAGCAGTCCTCTGCTCTATATGTGTTGGAGGCCTCATATCAGCTGGTATATACTGCCTGATTGGTGGCTCTCAGTGTCTATGTGATCTTGTTTGTCCAGGTTAGTAGAGACTGCTGATGTTCCTATGAGACCCTTCTCCTCAGCTTCTTCCAGGCGTCATTTTTATTCATTGATTTTTTTCACTAATATTGAGAAGGATAGTTGTACATTTTTATTTCATATTGTGGCAGGTATAAAGATATTTGGCTAGGGGAAAATAGGAATTTGGCTAGAGGATTGATAGGAAGCCTATCAATCCAGTGTAGGGAAGATATATATTTCTCAAATACAAAGATGCCTGCATCATGTTTTTTTTTTTATTTGTGTACAGTGGGTTGCTGTGCAGCTCAGTTTTGTCTTATACTCCAAATCTTTATTCTTCCATCCTTGCTGTTTTTGCTATTGCAAGTGAATTCTACAGTGTTTAAAAGTTTCTTAAAATAAATATAAATATTTAAATAATTAAAATTTGAGTAGGAGAAACAAAACGACCTCAATAAATTAATTTTTTATTTAGAACATAAATACTATATATTTTTGCAAAAATAACCCTGACTACATTTACCTCCAATTTTAATTTCCCTGTATTGGAGGATGACATCAGAAGGAAAGATCTATAGTAGTCAAATAATACATGGTCTCAAAGGGCGTTCAGTTTATTTAACATGAGAGTTTTTAAAAGTCCATCACCTGTTCACATCCTCACAGCAAATCTTTTAGATTACAGAGAAAGAGCTCATTCTATAAATATTTATTCATAAATATTGACTTGATATACTGTACCTTTTTCAGGATATAAATAGGCGCTAGAGAGAACACTGACAACTTCAAAGCAAAATGAAGTTCGTCTTGCTGCTTTCCCTCATTGGGTTCTGCTGGGCTCAATATGACCCACATACTACGAATGGGAGGACTGCTATTGTCCACCTATTCGAGTGGCGCTGGGTTGATATTGCCAAGGAATGTGAGAGATACTTAGCTCCTAAGGGATTTGGAGGGGTGCAGGTAAAATTACTTCACAATTAAAATCTAAAGCTTACTGTGCTATTATAATATTCTAATCAAGACTAATGAGTTTAGAGCACAACTTCATTTCACACATAATTTTGCTGAGAAAGGAAAAGGTTTGGTAGTTGTAGCATCTTTAAACTTACTGAAGAGCCGGGCAGTGGTGGCGCACGCCTTTAATCCCAGCACTTGGGAGGCAGAGGCAGGCGGATTTCTGAGTTTGAGGCCAGTCTGGTCTACAGAGTGAGTTCCAGGACAGCCAGAACTACGCAGAGAAACACTGTCTAGGGAAAAAAAAAAAGGAAAAAAAAAAAAGCTTACTGAAGCATATCAGGAGTGTTTCTGCAAAGTTTTTTCCACAATATTTAGTGACTGTTAATCAGCAGAAGTGAATGTTTACTGGTTGAGAAGTAATGTCAGATTATTGATAGCTTTCTACAAAATTTAGGTATGTAATGTAAGCCATAATCTGGTACTAATTATAACTGTTTTATTTGTAGGTCTCTCCACCCAATGAAAATATTGTAATTCATAACCCCTTTAGACCTTGGTGGGAAAGATACCAACCAATCAGCTACAAAATTTGCACAAGATCTGGAAATGAAGATGAATTCAGAGACATGGTGACAAGGTGCAACAATGTTGGTGTAAGTGAAGACACATATTTTTTAAAATTTATTACACATGAAAGTATTTCCCTTTTGTGTCTAGTGTTTTTGTTTTAGCAGGTTTTACATTTTACTTTATATTTTATGTTATTGAAAATACAGGTGTATCTTATTGTCAATTTTTGATGTCCTTGAATACATATTGTATGACTAGATGAAAGAATAGTACTCATAATGCAAAATGTTGACTTTTAAAATGAATAAATATTAAAACCTCCTACAATATTTCAATGTGTATTGATTCATACATGAGAATTAGGTCATCTTTATGTGATCTCTCTTTCAAACCACATTATGAGTTTTCCACTCTGTCATTATTTTAGGTAGTATCATCTTTGTTCTATAATGAAGAAACACATACCTTCCCTCCAGTATTTAGCCATATAGTATATTGATTAAGTAAAGTTTCTTCTCCATGTAACCTTGTAAAATGGCAAACACCATAGTCTCTCATTTTTATACCATATCCTATATCTTCAAAAACTGAACTTTTGTTTATAGTTCTGGTAGTGTCTGTTTTTCTTTGCTTAAGAGCTCTATATTCTTTTGCACATAGTATGACTATAGTTGATCTTATTTCATAGTGGTTTCCTTTCTCACTTGACTCACTTTTTTGCTGTGGAGATTGTAATGAAGCTATTGACTTTTGAGTCCAACTGAAGTATGCATTATTCTTTTCTAGGTCCGTATTTATGTGGATGCCGTCATTAATCACATGTGTGGCTCAGGCAATGGTGCAGGAACAAGCAGTACCTGTGGAAGTTACTACAATACTAATAACAGGGAATTCTCAGCTGTTCCATACTCTTCTTTGGATTTTAATGATAATAAATGTAATGGAGAAATTAATAACTACAATGATGCTTATCAGGTAACAAAAGAAACATTGATGAGAATAAAGAACTGTCCATGTATCTATATATGCATGTAAATTTATGAAATGCCATTGGATATTTCATTTCAGTCCCATATGGGAAAAAAATATTACTAAGACAAAATGCTGAAAAACAGGAAGAAAAAATGTCCTGTATTTTTGTTACATTATTTTGTAAGGATGCACTAAAGCTAATGATAAAGGCAGGAGTGTTCTCACAAAAATTTGTCTGAAAAAAATTAAAATTTTGGTTTTATTAATCACATAAATATGATAAATTGGAAAATATTAAAAATACGTGTCTTATATCTTCAAACACTGAATTACAGTCTCAATTTTGTAGCAGTGTACTTAATATAAGCAACTTCTTGGCTTCAATTTTCATACCTCTGTAAAATAAAGAAAAGAGGAAAGATAAAAGAAAGGGAGAAAGAGACATGGAGAGAGTGAACAAGAGAGAGAGAGAAAGAAAGAGAGAGAGATGTGAGACAGAGACAGAGAGACAGAAAGACAGAGAAAGAGAGGAAAAATTAGGATCAGAAATGAGAATAAACCAACTAAAATGCTCACCTATTTTAATCTATAATATTCTCTTTTGTTATAAGGAATTTTATAGTCTGTGTCCACATTAGAAAATCAATACATTCCATGTCCCAATCAAACCTCATATAAAATTTGCTATTGATTAATGTGTAAATGACTGAATGAGGAAATGAATTCTTAGACAGAAGTTAGGTTTTATAACTCAATCACATTTTTCTCCCAACAGGTCAGAAATTGTCGTCTGTCTGGCCTTCTGGATCTTGCACTTGATAATGTTTATGTTCAGAACAAGGTGGCTGACTACATGAACCATCTCATTGACATCGGTGTAGCAGGCTTCAGACTTGATGCTGCTAAGCACATGTGGCCTGGAGACATAAAGGCAGTGTTGTCTAAACTACATAACCTAAATACAAAGTGGTTCTCCCAAGGAAGCAGACCTTTCATTTTCCAAGAGGTAGAACAATATATAGTTTTGTTTTTGTTTTTGTTTTTTAAAAAAATCCTTTTTGATATTATTGTTCAATTAAAATATTTCCTTCTTCACTTTCCTGCCTCCAAATACTTCCATGTAACCTTCCATATTTTCCCTCACATTCATGTCCTCTGTTTTTTACTTACTCTTATTCTGTTACTATATGGATATGTGTGCATGCAGGTATGTACATATGTACTCATACACACAAGATACACACACACACACACACACACACACACACACACACACATATATATATATATTTCATAAACATAACTGATGTAGTTCATTGTGTTTCATATGTTAGTGATTCATTTCAGCTATTGCTCCCCATATGAACATTGTCAAGGTTGACTTGATACTGGACAACCAACTGCTGTGCTCTTCCCTTGAGATGACTGACTCCCTGTTCCCAGTTTTCCTCAGTTTTCTGTAGTTCTTTGCATAGGGTATAAAGTCCCATGAGATTTTTCTTAAATATCATCATTTTTTAAACCAGATAATTGATAGCAGATTTCTCTAGGCATATAATTAACAATGAAGGTTAATAACTCAGTAGTGTGTAGACTTATTCTGCCATTAAAATTATGAGTGTTGTTAATCAAAAAGTGCACATTTAATTCTTTATCACAATATGTTTCAAGGCAGAACTAACTTTATTAATACATATCTTATATTAAAATATCATTTTAAAAGACACAGAAATCATAATGTTTCATGTCTTCAGCCAATCTTCTGATTTTGATCTTTGTCTCATACTCTCAGAGTTGTAGGTGTTTAAGGTAAATGGGCAAATGGATGAAGTCTTTTTTTTTGGCATAGTTTCACTTGAAGTGCCTTCTTATCTCTAATATTATTAGAAAGTTAATGAGTTTATAAGCACCTCTAATGTTGAGAAGATAGCAAGTGTTACATTATTGTGAACTAGTGAATTTTCCCTCTGGCAGTCATCCTAGAGGATAAAAATTACTCTTTTGTAATTTGGTTTGGCTGAACAGTGGTGGTGCACTCCTTTAATCCCAGCACTTGGGAGGCAGAGGCAGGCAAAATTCTGAGTTTGAGGCCAGCCTGGTCTACAGAGTGAGTTCCAGGACAGCTAGGGCTACACAGAGAAACCCTGTCTCGAAAAAACAAAAATAAAAACCAAACAGAAAACATTTGGTTTGTAATTTGGTTTCTTTCAATATTGTGACATACAGTTTATGAATAAAATCAGAATGTAAGTGTACAGAAAGACATTAGCAATGTTCAAGTAACAGAACTATTTTAAATAATTCTAAATGATATTATTTTTAAATATCATGATATAAAGCTATGCTTAAAATGACACTTTTCCCAATGTCTCTCATAGGTCATCGATCTGGGTGGTGAGGCAATTAAAAGTAGTGAGTACTTTGGAAATGGCCGTGTGACAGAATTCAAGTTTGGTGCAAAACTTGGCACAGTTATTCGCAAGTGGAATGGCGAGAAGATGTCCTATTTAAAGTAAATATATACCATTTTGTCATCTACTCTATCGTGTATTTATTGTCATTTGGCATCAGTAAGACATATCTTCAAATATCCTACATAAAATTGTTGATTATTAGTTAGGCTTATTGTTCACTAACCTTACTCAATGAATCATGTTTTTCATTTGGTATATCAACCATCTGATAGCAGAGGAAATCAAAAGTATCACTTAGTAAGTTTTGTCTGGTTATGATAAGTCCACTAAAGTCTAAGAATGTTTGCTCATGGCCTACTAAAAATGTGCTAGTATTTCAAGTATAGTTATACTAAGAAATGATCCTAATAATGTGACCACACTAGGGAATTTCTTTATGCTACATTAGAGAATTAAATGAAAGTTTAAAAGTTTGTAATGTAAAAACACAGTTGTAAATTCATTTCCATTCTATATTAAACAATATGAATGATTAATTCTCATGTCCATAATATTACAACACAATTAAAATAATCTAAAAAGAATAAAAAATAAAGATTATATGGTAAGACCTAAATCTGAATAAAGTTTTCATGTATGTTATTATAGAAATTATAGAAAATATAATTTATATATATATATATATATGCATATCTATATGAGAGACTTGTTATAAAATTGTCATTCATTTAGATAATTGAGGATGCCATATGTAATATTATGCTAAGCACTGTGGATGAATCATGTACTTTTTTTAATGCAGGAACTGGGGAGAAGGTTGGGGTATGGTGCCTTCTGACAGAGCCCTTGTGTTTGTGGACAACCATGACAATCAGCGAGGACATGGTGCTGGAGGAGCATCCATCCTGACATTCTGGGATGCTAGGTAAGATAACATTCTTTGCTGCTGTGGAGTCTGCTTTTAATGACAGTAATTTATTATATACTTCTGTTTTAATACTATTTTGAAACTTTCAGAATGTATAAAATGGCTGTTGGATTTATGTTGGCTCATCCTTATGGATTCACAAGAGTGATGTCAAGTTACCGTTGGCAAAGAAATTTCCAGAATGGAAAAGTAAGTCTTGTAGTTGTTCAAAGCGATAAGAAAATACAGAGAGAAGCAGTTATTCCTGATAAAACCCTGACTCTTAGAGTTGATATTAAGATATGCCTGTTAATTCTAAAGGGAATTTCAAATTCTCTCTGCCCTTGTTATGATCAATGTCATCATATGAAAACACATTTTTCTCCTGTAGAATGAGAAGGCTGTTTATTTAATGATAATCAAGGAAATTATAATAGATATGAGCTTATGAGAATCACAGAATAGTGATTTGAGGAATAAATCCATGGGTGAGTTGAATTATATGCATTATGTCTTTGTTTGTTATGTACATAAGATTATACAATTATAAAATTGAACTAAACAATTAGACAGTCAGATATCTGAAAGGCTATGTGAAGTTTCCTATCTCAGTGGAAGACACTAACTAGCCTTATAGCACATACCATAAAGAAACTATAAATGTCACTTCTCTATAAAATTTGACAAATATTTTTTATTTTCTTTGAAGATAAGAGTCTCATTGTTTTGTATTGAAATTTATTCTCTTCTTGAAGAGGTTTCATGAGTAGAATGAGATTATTTTCCTAGAAAAATATGTAAATATTTTGCCATTATAAGATTATCATTTATACTTGGGTAACTTAATAAAGTCATACATTTTGTTAGCACATTTTAAAAACACATTTGTAAGAAATCAATTGCTATTAACTCAGAAAGTATCATATTAAAAGCATTTTATATATATTTTTTAATTAGTATAGAACTACGCATCGCCTCATGCATAAACTGAGGCATATATATGTACTGAATACTGATGTAGATTTCTCAGGCAGTAACTGACGTCAGTTCTTTAACCCCAATTTTCCTTTTTATAAAAATTTAAATATTTATATTATTTTTTCTTTTATATTGGATATTTTATTTATTTACATGTCAAATGTTATCCCCTTTCTCAGTTTCTTCTCCAGAAATCTATATCATCCTTCTTCCTCCTGCTTCTATGAGGGTGCTTCCCTACCCACTCATGCATTCCCATCTTCCCACCCTTGCATTCCACTACACTGGGGAATTGAGCCTTCCCAGGACCAAGGGCCTCTCTTCATATTGATGTCCAACAGGGCCATCCTCTGCTACATATGCTACTGGAGCCATGGTTTCCTCCATGTGTGATCTTTGGTTGGTCTTTTAGTCCCTGGGAGCCTTGTGGGGGGGTCTGGATGATTGATATTGTTGTTCTTCTTATGGGGTTGCAAACCCCTTCAGCTCCTTCAGTCCTTTCTCTAACTTCTCCATTGGGGACCCCAGGCTAAGTCCAGTGCTTTGCTGTGAGCATCTGCCTTTTTATTTGTCAGGCTCTGGCCAAGCCTCTCAGGAGACAGCTATACAGGCTCCTGTTAGCATGTTCTTCTTGGTATCCACAATAGTGTCTGGGTTGTTGCAGTCACAGTAAAGTGCTTTTAATGATACAGAGTAAAAAATAGAATGTCTAAAATTGTTACTGATGTTGTTAATATGTCTTTAGAAAACCTGAGTTTGAAGAGAAGTTGAGATTTCAGTGAAGGCCTGTAAAAACACTGAAGGACTTAGACAAAAATTAGACACTGCAAGGATAGAATTAGCATGGGGGGTGTGGTTTTGGTTTTCTGTAGTGACCAGAGTCAGGCAGCTACATGTATTCAAATGACCTAATTCTTTCAATAATTAAGGATCAGAATGACTGGATTGGACCACCTAATAACAATGGAGCAACAAAAGAAGTTACCATTAATGCAGACACCACGTGTGGCAATGACTGGGTCTGTGAACATAGATGGCGTCAAATCAGGTGGGATTGTCCCCTTCAGATCCTGTCTAATAAAGGAACTGTTTAACCTTTTATTTTAAACTGTTGAATTAAAGGGTACCAGCATTTTATGCAATGTTGTGTTTTTAGGAACATGGTTGCCTTCAGGAATGTAGTCAATGGTCAGCCTTTTGCAAACTGGTGGGATAATGGCAGCAACCAAGTAGCTTTTGGCAGAGGAAACAGAGGATTCATTGTCTTTAACAATGATGACTGGTAAGTGGATAGTGATTAGGTAATGGTTGTATGATATTACACTCCAAGATCCTTCTTTTCTTTTACTGTTCATTTATATTTTTCATATGCGACAAATGGTCTTGACAATTCATTTAAGTCACAAGTAAGTATTCAGTATTCATAAGAAAAATGCTGTTTGGTTTCTTAGTCTCTTTTGAGTTAATACAATTTTGATTTTTGTGATCTTTAATCACAGTGTACAATGACGGTAGCAAATATTCATACTTAAGCCTGAGTTGACACATTTTACAAAGTATATAAATAGTAAATATATATCTTAACATCTAGTGCCATACTAGTACTAGAGTGCTTTTCCCATTACCTCTGATTGTAATTTATACGTTAGTACATTATACTTATACAGGGTCTTCAATTATCTACCTGCATGTTTTATATATTTTAAAAACATATGTGTACTTGCATTTGTTGTTATGAGTGTCTTCAAGTAGTTGATGACTCTGGCTTTAAAACCTTCATCCTTGTTCTCTGACCTGTAGTCCTTCTATCTGAGTTTTCTTTTATGACTCTCTCATCTGTAGTCCTCAAGATCAGATACCAGTAGTGGTGCTTGTTACCGTGAGGGAAAAAGCAGCCCTATTGCTGTGAGTTTAAATCCATCTTGATCTGCATAGTGATTTGAGTACAGCCATGGCTGGCTAGGCAGAGAAAGACCCTGTCTCACAAACAAAACAAATAAAAAACAATTCTAGTGCAGAGAATCTCTTTAGGAGACAGTGAACTGACTCAACTCAGAATCAGCTTTCAATCTGGTTGAAAATAGTTTTTTTTCTCAGCTGGGCAGTGGTGGTGTATGCCTTAAATCCAAGCACTTGGGAGGCAGAGGCAGGTGGATTTCTGAGTTCAAGACCAGCCTGGTCTACAGAGTGAGTTCCAGGACAGCCTGGGCTATAGAGAGAAACCATTTCTCAAAAAGTAAAAAAAAAAAAAATTCTCTAAATCATGTTTTATTGGCAACAACAAAAAATTAAGTACATGAGTATAATTTTTTTCTGAATGAGCACTTGGTTTTTATTTTAGGAGAATTACTAAAATTACTTTATACAACCTGTTTTCTACTACAAATGTGTATGTATCTATACAAATGCTAGATTGTGTTTAATTCAAGAAAATATTTCATGTGGCAGTATGTGATCTAAGAACCTTTGAAGAATGAATGCGATTTAAAAAATTATCAGAGTTTAATCCAGCAGTGGACTGACTGGAGACAAAGACAGTCACAGAAGAACTTTAGTGCTGAGCTTCTCTGCATTCTCGGTTTCCCTGTCTGGTCACTACAGGCAATGCAGCAAATAGACATTTAAAATAATGACTTTGCCATAGAGAATTTGTTTGTCCAACTGACCCAGTCTTGGTGTTTGGATTCTCTTACAGAGCTCTGAGTTCTTACTGTTTTCTAGTACAAGGTTGGGGTAGGGCACTTATGGTTCTGTGGAGAATACATAACGTACTTTCTAATATTTGACTGGATTGAATTCAAATCAAATATTAACTTTTTATTTCCCAGGGCTTTATCAACAACTTTACAGACTGGTCTTCCTGCTGGCACATACTGTGATGTCATTTCTGGAGATAAAGTCAATGGCGGTTGCACTGGACTTAGAGTAAACGTTGGCAGCGATGGCAAAGCTCACTTTTCCATTAGTAACTCTGCTGAAGACCCATTTATTGCAATCCATGCTGACTCAAAATTGTAAGAATCAAATTAAAGACTTGTAGAGAGCACATCAATTGAGTCTGCTTCTTTTTTTATATGCTCTGCATTATAGTTTTAATTTCTGGTTTTTTTTGTTTGTTTATTATCATGTGTGCATGTTGCTGTGTCTGTCTGAGCAGTGGAATGTATGTAGGGTGTGTAAACAACCCTGTGCCATGGGGTAACCTCTCTCCCTTCCCCATGAGCTGTGGAGATCAAACTGAAATCATCAGATTTCCCTGAAAAGTATTTTATCTGCTGTTGTATGTTGCCAGCTCATAAGTCCCTTACTTCTTAGATTTCATTTTCTTGTAGTAAAAACCATAAGCAATAAACTTGAATAGGCAGAACTCACAAAACTCACATTGAATCATCATATAACTACATGCAATATCTACTAACCATTAGTAGAAAGTCTGAATGCTTTTTGAAGAATATTTTCAGATATCTGAATGGTGTACAAAGCAAAATATGCTATTTTATTTTTGCACTGTCTCCAACTGCAAACACAAACTTCACTGACCAAAGCTTAGAGATACATATCAATTAGACTTTTTATTTCCCATATATCCTTTTCTTTTCATGCTTCTCACATATTTTTGGAGGGGTGCTGTTCTTTGGGTTGTGAAAAACTCATCTGAGGCAACGCTGGTGAAGAATAGTGGCTTTCTTCCTAGCAGCTCATTTATCAATCCTCCTTCAGTAATATATCTAGACACAGTTAGCAGGCACTATGCCTACTTGATATAACAAGAATATGTTGTCTCTCAGTTATTATAACTTTAAATATCATGGGTTTATGGGCACAACTAAGAGTCCTTTATGAATTGTGTCAAAATTCAAATCACAAATGTATTAGCTACCTCTGTAACCATTAAGCCATTATTGGATTAGGCAAATAAATGCTTTTGTAATTAAATTATAAATACAGAATTTTCCTCATTCTATTTCTTCTTCCTCCTTTCCCGCTTGATTTCTCTGAACTCATAGTTTTTTTTCTTGAATGTTGATATCTATCTATATCCATAGATAAGTACTCAAATACATGAATACTTTTAAGTCTATTTATTACATACACACACACCACACACATATTATTAAACAACATATATACATGTTTCCCATATATGATTAAGCACATATATGTTTATATATATGATTAACCAACTATATATATATATATATATACAAAATATTTCTATATGCATAACTACAAATACACACACACACACACACACACACACATATATATTTATATATAAAATCTAAGTGGACTTAAGGCTTTTTCCCCAAGAGGGAAAACATATCTAGTTTTGGAATATTAACAAAACACCCAGAACAACTGAGGCTGTGAACCATAGAAGATTCACTGCCATCTTATTAACCAACATAATTCAAAAATGTTTATCACTAGTCATCCTTGTACAAAAATGTCTAAATCTCACTTCTCACTAAAGAAAATGTCTAAATCTCACTTCTCACTAAAGAAGCTTTTCTGTTTTTCTCAAAGCAGATTTCTTTTTTTTTTAAAGAATGCTGTTATACAGAAAATATATATAGAGAGAATCTCAACAGGTTAAAAACAGAGATCAACTAACTGTGCTGTGTCCAGCTTCAACTGATACCTCTACAACACTGAGCCTGCATCTTAGGCTCAAGGAAGATCACACAATAGGAAGAAGAAAGATTTGTAGAAGGCAGAGTACCAGAATGTCTGGTGTGAAACTGTGACCTCTAGAAATGACATGAAAGTTCAAGAGTGATATCTCAAAATTATCACTGGATAATTAAAGCATAAACAGCTACATCAGGAATAGCAATGGTAAGGTAGGAGGAGCTAATATCACAGGATCCTATCCTTATAACTAAGCAGTAGAGGAAATTAATAACTGCTGAGAGACAGAGAAAATTAAATTTTCCATGAATTGATACCTATTTGCTCATCTAATATCAAGTAGTCAGACCAGATATCATATACATACAAACCAAACCTCCATCATTTGGGAGGCAGATATATCTTTGTGAGCATGTACAGCCTATTATACATTCAAAGGTAGAAGTCACTCATGAATACTCAGTAACATCTTGCCTCAAGAACTCAATAAAATAAATAAGTAGGGTATTTTGATATATATCATGAATACTGTGGATTTCAATCTCCTGTCAAATATAAGTGAAGATTTCTCACATGTTTCCTATTACTTCTCCATTCTCTGGAGTATTCTTTGATTTACAGAATCTTTTGTAGTATAATAAGGTCATGCCATGGCAAATCTTATTACTGTTCAATAGAAATAAAACATATAATGTCTACATATGAGCATATAGTCGCAGATAGTGGACATATTTTTAGCTTTGGAGCATTTGCCATGCTTGTTGCCACAGTGACTCCACCAGATTGTATCATCTTTCTTAGTTCTTTTTCTTCAATCTATAGGTGACAAAACAACATCAATGGCATAAGCACACATATATTCATATGATTAAAAACATCCTCACCTCCACACCCACCCCATATAATGATGTGTATATGAATTCATAAGTAAAACAGCTATTTTTATAAGGCTACTTGTACATTTATGACTTCATTAGTAACCATTTGTTTTTGTTTTGTTTTTAAGTCCCCAAATGGAGTTCTCACCCATGGGCAAGGTTATTTCCCAGGCTCTCAAAATTTTTCAGGTTCTCATGGTTATCTTTTAAGGATGGGTCTCCCTTCCAATCCATCTTGATTGTACGTGTTTGTGTCTTGTTCGGCAGCGATTTTGTTGATCTATCATAGTTGTAGCTTTCCTCTCCTTTCTAAGAAACAACTTCACAACAGACTTCTACATCTCTGTCTAACAGCCTTTCTGCTCCCTCTTCAGTAATGTTGTATGTACAAATGATGCCACTGTGTTGTGGATCTATCAGTTGCAGCTGGGCACCACTGAAGCACATATGCTATGTTTTATGACAAGTACAGTTCTGAGGAATTTTCTCTTTGTCAAAAGGGGCCATTTATTTGATGAAAGGAAAAAGTTTTATTCAATCTATGTGGAGTCAGCATAAATATTTAGAATGCAGTCAGAAATTATGTTAGTTCAATAAACTGATGCTAGTATATTCTTCTCTAAGATATGTGAGCCCATGACATGTAGTTAGATTGGATACCTATACCAGGCATGAATTCCCTCCTTTGAGCAGTGGTTAAATCCAGTTAGAGAGCTGTTTTATTCCAGGCACATCTTGCCTTACATTGCAGTACTGCAGCTCACTGTATGCGAAACATGTTAAGATGCTTGGTGACTTTGATCTCTGCCACCCTCAGTCCACAAAGCACAGCCCAGTGATATGGATGCTAGTAAGCAGCCAACATGTTTCCAGCTCAGTTCTGGTTTTATTGCTTTCTGTATTGTGTCTAAACAATGTTATCTTCAGCAACACCTTGATGGCTAACTCTCATCGATAAAGAAGGCCAATTGAACTAGCCTGTAGTTTTAGTGATTCTTTGGGATCTGATAACCAAGGGATAATTGGATTATGCTATACCTGGAACTCAGCTTTGTTTAATATTATGATGCTTTTTGTGGCTGTGCTATTCAATTAAGCTGTGTAGTTCCTTCAAACTATGTTTATTCATTGTGTTGTGTTTTTAAAAATTGAGTAGCTAACAAATAGTGGATTTTCATATGGCCTTTCATACATATTTAGCTTGGTTAATCCTCAGTTAATGTTATTTTTAATATAAATATAAGCTGTAAAAAAAGTGGCTGTATTTTTTCACCCAAAGCTACTTACCCAATAATGACACAGAAAGACCAACATTTATTTTTAAGTCTCAATACTTGGGCCATCAATTTTTCCTCCTTAATCCCCTAAATTAATCTGGCCACCTCCTAGCTGAAATCCCTATAGTACTCACAGTTAGGATCTTTCATGCTTCTGCTCTCATGAGCTTTTTCCTCCTTTCTTTTGTTTATTTTAATTTTAATTATTTTATTTATTTATTTACATTCCAGTATTTGACTCTTACAGACCCTCCTTGTAATGTGCTTCATCTCATTACTCCTCCTACTTGTCCTTCAGAGACCGCTCTCTTCTCTCCAGGCCTCTCCCTTTCCTTGGGACATAAGGATCTCCAGGATTAAGCACAACATCTCCCACCTAGGCAAGATCAGGTAGACCTCTGCTACATATGTGCCAGGGTTATCAAACCAGCCTATCTATATGCTCCTAGTTGGTGGCTCAGTCTCTAGGAAACAACTGAGGTCTAGGTTAATTGAGATTTCTGATTTTCCTATAGGGTTGCTATGTCTTTCAGTTTCTTCAATTCTTCCCCTAATTCAACCATAGGGGTCCCAACTTCAGTCCAGTGGTTGGGTGTAAGTATCTGCTTCTGTGTCAGTCAGCTGTTGGTAAGACTTCTCTGAGGACAGTCATGCCAGGATCCTGTCTCTGGAGAGTTCTTGGGGCCATTTCCTGGGTTATGGCAAAAAATATTTACATTGGGCTGGGACAAGGCTCCAGATGAATACAGTTGAGGAATATGTTATTTGTGTCTTGATCATCTCAATAAGTCCCTGAATACATTAATCATGCCTCGATTGTTCCTTGACTGCTTTGTCTTTGCCTTGTTTGTTCATTGAGTACTTTGTCTTTGGTCTAGAAGTGACCCTTTTTTTCTTGGCATGTACCTAGAATGGTATAAATGGTATAAAAGCAGACTGGAAAAAAAAATAAGGCTGCTCCAGCACTGGCTCTAGTCATGTTATAATGTTGTCTAGTTGTCTTTCCTTTTTTTTTAATCCTTACTTCTTCCCTTGAGACCCTGTTGACTGACCGAGGTGATGACTTGGTCACCTGTCTGTAAGGACATCATAGCATAGCAGTGTCAGACCTTGGTGTTCCCTACACTTATGAGATGGGTCTCATGTTGGGCCAGTTATTGGATCTCTTTCCTTCAGTATCTTCTCCATTTTCATCTTTTTACTTTTCTTTAGAAAGAAACTATTTTGGCTCAGGAATTTTGACAGTGGGTTAGTAACCCTGTTCCTCCCCCTGAAGCCCTGACTATCTACTGGAAGTGAACTCTTTGAGTTTCCTTTCCCCAATATTGAACATTTTGGCTAAGGACACCCCGAATGATTTCTGAGAGTGTCTCATCTCCAGGGTCTCTGGTACAATTTACAGGGTCCCCTCACCTCCCACTTCTCAGGACTGCTAATTTCTATTGATTCTCTTTGCCTTCTGGGCTTCTCTCATGCTTCCTCTCCCCCCATATCTGATCCTGATCACATTTTCTCTTCCCCCTTCCCTCTCCCACCCAGAACCTTCCCTCACTCTGCCTCCTGTGATCATATTTTTTCTCCTTCTAAGGTGTTGAAACCTCTTTTCTTTCTTACAGTGCAATGAGAACTCTGCCAGTCTTTAGTGTCACCAGTTAATTGATGCTGACATTTTACTAATCAGAGAACATTTCAAGAGGTTATAAAAATCACAAACAAAATATCATTAAAAAGAGAATTAATGATTTATTCTATGTGCTAGAAAAGAAGATAAAATATTGACTGGGTTTATCTATACAAAACTTTACTACTAACATAGCTACTATTTTTAACACTTTATGAACCAGTGGAACTATGACAGGTGATGAATGTTTAGCTAGAAAACTATTTTTAATGGATCTGCATGTAACATTCACTGTTGTAAACTTCTTATTTATTTTATTATTTGTATTTATGTGTGAACTTATGATGAAATTTTTACTGGGTGAATATGTATTCTGAAAGATATATCAGTGGTGAGAATAAAGAGATGAGAGAGAACTTTTCCCTTCCCCATTTTCAATTCATTTCCCCCCATTTTCTTAGAGAGCTTTCATAGGAAACTTTTTACAATGTAGAAATGACTTTCAAAGTGTCCTTTTTTTCTTCCTGCAAGTTGACTTCAACCAGCAGGATGAAAGTTAGAGTTGTGAAGTTCCTGCTAAGATAGAACAAAGTCTATTTTACTTAATCCCTTGCTGTTTTAGGATGAGGTGCTAAGTGCCAGAGGCTGCAGTTCTAGCCACAGAGAAACACAGAAGTTAGGTCAGCTACAGTAGCAAAGAAAATTAGACTTAGTTAAGTAAATTTTTAATTATTATGCAGCAACCCTAAATGTCTCCTTTGAGAATAGTCTTACCTCCACATCTCCTAAGACAAAAATCCTACCCTTCAAAGGTGCTCTTCCCTCCCTGCTGCTTCAAGAAGAACCAGCAAGCAAGAAAGAAAACCCCACCAGTGCTGGCCCCTGGCAGAGGTTGACTTCTTGATTTCTTAATATATTTTGGATATTAGTTCTCAGTTGGATATAGGGTAGTGAAGATTTTTTCCTAATCTCTAGGTTGCCAATTTGTACTATATATGATGTCTTTTGCCTTACAGAAGCTACTTAGTTTCATGAGGTTCCATTTATCAATTATTGATATTAGAGCCTGAGCCATTGGTCCTCTGTTCAGAAATTTTCCCCTGTGCCAATGTGTTCAGTGCTCTTTCTCACTTTCTCTTCTGTTAAATTCAGTATATCTGGCTTTATGTTGACATCCTTGATCAATTTAAACTTGAGCTTTATCCAAGGTGATAAATCTGGACCTATTTTCATTCTCCTACATACAGATGACCTGTTAGTCCAGCACTATTTATTGAAGATTCTTTCTTTTATTCCACTGTATGTTTTTGGCTTCTTTGTCAAAGATCAAGTGTCCATTGGTGGATGAATTTACTTCTGTGTCTTCAATTCTATTTCATTGATGGACCTGAGTGTCTCTGTGCAAATACTATGTGGTTTTTATTACTATTGCTTTGTAGTACAGCTTGAGATCAGGGATGATAATTCCTCTAGAAGTTCTTTTATTGTTGACAATTGTTTTGACTATCCTGGATGTTTTGTTTTTAGATAGAAAATTGAGAATTGCTTTTTTCTATATCTTTGAAGAATTGTGTTGGAATTTTGATTAGGATTGCAATAAATCTATAGATTGCTTTTGATAAAATGACGATTTTTCCTGTTATTCCTGTCTGCCCCTGAGCACGGGAGATAGTAGTGGTATTTTTATATTATTTATTTATTTAGTTATTTATTTAATATCCAAAACTCTGTCCCATATCCCAGGCCTCCTCTTACAGAGTCTCTCCCTCTATTTCATTTGCCCTTGTTAAGGAAATACCATCCCTGATCTTAAGTTTTAGTACAGGTTAATAGTGATAAATACTGTATGATATTAGCACAGAAACATACAGGTTGATCAATAATATAAAAATGAGGATCTAGAAATAAATTCTCCTCCTTTTGAGAATCTCTTTTCTCACTCTTCATCTTTCCTTGACTGGCTGAAGTTTCTCCCTATTCTTTCTTTACCCCAGCCGTAGGGTGATCAGCTTTTAGACAAGGCAGAGAATAAATGGTAAGAATTGTTTATTCTCCAAGTGTGTCCTTTTCTGGACAGTAATTTGTCTGTAGATGGAAAGAGGCAATTCTTGCCTAGTGGCTGTCTCCACACAACTGGAGTAACTCCAAAGTAACCAGACCTTAATAATTCTGCATCACTAAGGTCTGTCAGATGAGTCTGGGCCAGAAGGCTGAAGATTTGATGTTTCAGCGTTCGGTAGTATAGGGGCTGTCCAAGTGTTCAGCGGTCTCTATAAATTGGCTAAGTTTTAGAAGCTATGCCTAGTGCTTCCCATAACTTCAGTTAACTCAGTCATTCTGGATTTCTGACGGGGTTGAAGACCTATAGTCTCATAGTCAATCCTGGATATTTACTTTGAGAGAAAAGATCTGAGTGGATGGTTTTCAGCTGACAATCATTCTAAAGCCAAGAAAAAAGCCAGGTAAAAAAATTAAGTGTTTTAGTCAAGAGAGACGACAGAGGTTCTGGTTAGTCAACAAAATGATGGACTGGATATTAAGACGGTCTTGTACCTCACTGGTACAAATAGGAATAATTATGCTCTAATTGTATTTTGAGAGAAAAGTGTTATTTTAACATGAAGGGTGATATGTAGGAGGAGCTAAGGGGGAAGGAGCACTGAGAGGAAGAGATGGAGTAAGGAGAGGAGAAGATGAAGGAGAGGAGAAGCTAGGTGATGAGAGAGAGAAAGAGAGAGGGGGCATGGAGGCAGATGTTCACATGTCTCCACCAGTCAAAGATAGTTTATATAATCTAGGTAGTGTATTGGGTTACACTTCTGATTGGTCATTACCAAACTTATAAAGCCTTTGATTAAATTTTTAAAAAATTTTATAAAAGCAAAAAAGAAAAGGGGGCACAGGATAGGGGTTTTCTAGGAAGGAGGAATTTTGGAAAGGGGATGGCATCTGAAATGTAAATAAAATATCCAATAAAAAAAGAGAATTGTTTACACAAACTTGAAACAGAAGATTCTTTGTTTTCTTCTTTCCTTCCTCCTTCCCTTCTTATTTCCCTCTGTGTTTTGCTTGCTTGCTTCCTTCCTTTTTTGTTTACTTCCTCTCTCTCTCTCTCTCTCTCTCTCTCTCTCTCTCTCTCTCTCTCTC
>JANHMN010000001.1:42326352-42337351 GCA_030674055.1 Rhabdomys pumilio
CTCTCTCTCTCTCTCTCTCTCTCTCTCTCTCTCTCTCTCTCTCTCTCCTACATTCCAAATACTGCCATCCCTCCTGGTCCACCCTTACAGATTCTTTTCCACTATCCCTCCTCCCCTTCACCTCTGAGAGAGTGCCTCACCTACACTCCAAACTTTGTGTGTCAAGTCTCTGCTGGATTAGGTACATCCTCTCCCACTGAGTCACTTTGTTTCATTAGTATTATGTCAAGTTTTTATTTTTATTTTTTTGTGGCTATTGTGAATTCTCAAATAAAAATCAGATTCCTAACAGTGAGCATTTATAAGGCACCATGCCCATTTGATATAAACATAGTATATTGTCTTCCAGTTCTTATAAATTTAAAAACCATATACTTATGGGCATAACTAAAAGTCCAAGTATGAATCCTGTCCAAAATTGATTCACAAAGTTATTAGCTACATTTGTTGCTGTTATATTATTGTTACACTAATAAATGTTTTTGTAACCAAAACATAAATACAGAATTTTCCCCATTTGTTTTTCTCTTTCTCCTTGCTCTCCTTGCTTCTTCAACTGATGTTGTTTTAAATGTTTAGTAGATATTTGCCTAAACACATGAGTGTTTTTCTTCACTATTCTTAAATGTGTGTGTGTGTGTGTGTGTTTCTGTGTTTGTGTGTGTATGTAAGTAAAACAATCTCTGTTTATATAATATATAACATACACATATATACATATAAAATGTAGAGTGTACTTTGTGCTCAAATGATGTAGTATTCTAATCAGGGTTGTGAGTCTATAATATAACTTCATTTCAGAAATATCTTTCCTGAGGAAGAAAAAGTTTGTTGGGGTAATACATTATACTTATTCTAAAATATCAGCTGGACTTCTTCAATGTCTTACCATAATTTCTGGTAATTGTTAATCAGCAGAATGACATATATACAAGTTGAGAAGTACTGTCAAGTTATTGATAGGTTTCTATGAGATTCAGTTATGTAAATAAGCCATACTGATTATAACTTTTTATTTGTAGATCTCTTCACCCAATAAAAATATTGTAGTTCATTACCTGTCAAAACTTTGTGGGAAAGATACCAACCAATTAGCAACAAAATTTGCACAAGATCTGGAAATGGAGATGAATTCAGAGAAATGGAGATGAGGTACAACTATGTTGGTGTAAGTGAAGACATATTTTTTTTTACACTTATTACATACAAAAATTTGTTTCTTTTGCTTGGAGTTCTTTTCGTTTTAGCAGAAGGCTTTAAATTTCTAAAATTTTTCTTTGCACTTTATGTGTTATTGAAAATACAGTTCTTATTGTCAACTTGTGAAATCCTTGAATACACAACATTTTAGTTTAGAAGAATAGTACTCATAAAGCAAAATGTTGGCTTTTAAAATTAATAATTATTAAAATTTCCAAATAGATTTCCATTGGGCATTTGTCCACATGTGCAGATAAGGTCATTTTTATGTGATTTCTAATCCCAGTTTGTGGGTTTGCTTCCCATCATTATTTTTAGTGTTAATATTTACTTTGTTCTATAATAAAAAGAAATGTACCTTTCCTCTGGTCTTTAGACATGTAGTATATAGTTTAAGCTATATCTTTCTCCTCATGACCTTGTAAAATGCCAAAAGATATAGTTTCTCAAGTTTCTACCATGTCCTACATCATTAAAAATGACCTTTTTTTGTAATTATGGTAGTTTCTGTGTCTTTCTCCTTAAGTGCTCTATAACTGTTTCCACATAGTATGACTATAGTTGGTCTTATTTCACAGTAGTTTCCCTTCTTGTTTGACTCATTTTTCTAAAATGAATCTACAGAGCAACAGATGAAATGTTTAGAAGATGTGTTCTGAGACTGTAATGAATCTATAGATTTCTAAATCCAAGTGAAGTATGTTTTTGTTTTTTAGGTCTGTATTTATGTGGATGCTGTCATTAATCACATGTGTGGCTCAGATGGTGTGCAGGAACAAGCAGTACCTGTGGAAGATACTATAATGCTAATAACAAGGAATTCACATCAGTTCTGTAATACAGTTTGGGATTTTCTCTCTTTCTTTTTATTGGTTATTTTATTTGTTACGTTTTAAATGTTATTCCCCTTCCTTGTTTCTCCTCCAAAACCTCCCTATCCCATCCCCAACCCTCTGCTTCTGAGGGAGCTCCCCCATCCACTCATCCACTCATCCACTCCAGCCTCGCCACCCTAGTATTCCCCTGCACTGGGGCATCGAGCCTCCCATTGATGCCAGACAAGGTCATCTTCTGTTAGATATGCGTCTGGAGCCATGGATCTCTCTATGTGTATTTTTGGTTGGTACTTTATTCCCTGGGAGCTCTGGGGGTTCTGATTGGTTGATATTATTGTTCTTCATATGGAGTTGCAAACCCCTTCAGCTCCTACAGTCCTTCCCCTAGTTCCTCCACTGGGGTCCCATGGTCATTCTGATGATTGGCTGCTAGCATCCTCAAATGTATTGGAGCCTCTCGGGACAGCCATACCAGGCTCCTGTCAGCAAGCACTTTCTGGCATCAGCAATAAATGTCTGGGTTTGGTATCTGCAGATGGGATGGATCCCTAGGTGAGGCACTCTCTGATGGCCTTTCTCGCAGTCTCTACTCCCTGAATTTCCTTTAGACGGGAACAATTCTGAGTTAATAGGTTTGAGATGGGTGGGTGAACCTCTCCTTCACCCATGGGCCATGCCTAAGCACTGGATTTGGTCTGTACAGGTCCTTTTTCCTCTTTGTTGAGTATTTCAACTAATGTCATCCGCGTCAGGTCTTGGAAGCTTTCTGCTTTCCTGGTATCTGGGACTTGCTAGTTGCTACACCCAGTTCCCCATCCTCCACTGCTACACACCTCTGTTCAGTTTCCTGACCTTCTGTACTTGTCCCTAATCTCCTCACATACTTGATCCTACCCCCTTTTATCCCCTCCTCCTCTCTTCCTCCCTCTACTTTCTAAGTAGAACCGAAGAATCCACACTTTGGTCTTACTTCTTGAACTTCATATGGTCTGTGAGTTCTATTGTCTGTATTCTGGAATGTTTACCTAATATCGACTTATCAGTGAGTACATACCATGTTTGTTCTTCTGCGACTAGGTTACCTCATTCAGGATGATATTTTCAAGTTCCATCTATTTGCCTAAGAATTTCAATGAAGTCATTGTTTTTAATAATTGAGTAATACTCCATTGTATAAATGTATCACAATTTTTGTATCCGTTCCTCTGTTGAGAGAGATCTAGGTTGTTTCCTTTTCTGCCTTCTATAAAGAGGCTGCTATGAACATAGTGGAGCATGTACCCTTGATATATATACATTGGAACATCTTTTTGTCTATATGCCCAAGAATGGTATAGCTGGTGTTGATCTGACAGATGGTGTTATATCAGTGTGAATTAGTGAATTTTCCCCTCGGCCAATAATCCTGAAGAATAACAAGTGACCTATAATTTGGAATTCTTTAATATTGTAACATATAGTTTGTGAAACTATCAAAATCCTGGTATATAGAAAAACACTAGGAACAATTAAAATACATTTATTTAAATATTTTTAAATAATATAATATTTCAAAAATATGTTTTAAAATTATATTAAAAATGACAGCTGCTTCAATTTCTCTCCTAGGCTATTGATCTACGTGATAAGGCAATTAAATGTGTAAGTACTTTAGAAATACCAGCATGACAAAATTCAAGTTTGGAGCAAACCCAGCACAGTTATCTGCAAGTGCAATGGCAAAAAGATGTCCTATTTGGAGTAAATATACCCCATTAGTTCGTTTCATATCTGTTAGATCTTTTGTTGTTTGGCATCAATAAGTTATACCTGTAACTCATCCAATTTACTAAACTATGAATAGCTGCTAGTTTGACTTACTGTATCTTAAACCTCAGTTACTCCTCTTTTTCTTGTGGGATACCATCACCATGTAGCCCTGAAAACACAAAGTATCACTTGGGAATTTTTTTCCATTTGTGATCAGTTTGTTAGATTTCAGGAACGTTTGTCTAGGGTCTACTGAAGTATCATCATCATCATCATCATCATCATCATCATTATTGTTATGTTTGTAAATTATCTTTAAAATGTGTGAAAATATGGAAATCACAAATCTTATATCAAATATTAATTAGAAATTTTGAATACTAGCGTTATAATAACACTTATAAATCCAGATTTCTACTCTATATTATTTAACATGTATACTTTAGTTCTCATGTCCATTTTTAAATACAATTTTAAAAATATAAAGAAAATAATAAAGGCCAAAATGTTTATATTGTGAGACTTAAAAGCGGATAAAGTTCCCATGTACATTTTCATAGGTAATGATTCTCTCTCTCTCTCTCTCTCTCTGTATGTGTGTGTGTGTGTGTTTGTGTGTGTACACTTCTTATGAAATTGTCATTTATTTAGATAACTGAGAATGCTATAGGTAAACTTACCCTAAGTATTCTAAAGTTATAATCTTTTTTTTTTCAAATGTAGGAACTAGGGAGAGGGTTGGGCTTTGGTGCCTACTGACAGAGTCCTTGTGTTTGTGGACAACCATGTCAATTGGGGGAACATGGTACTAGGGGAGCATCCATTCTGACATTCTTGGATACTTAGTAGGAGAACATACTTTGCTACTTTGTAATCAGCCTTTAATAGCAGTAATGTATTATTTACTTCTACTTTAATATCATTTTTATTTTTTTCAGAATGTATAAGGTGGTTCTTTAATTATTTATGTAGGCTCATCCACATGGATTTAAAAGAGTAAGGTCAAGTTACCAGTGGGCAAGAAATTTCCAGAATGAAAAAGTAAGTCTTGGAATTGTGCAAAACTTATTTTAATCTGTAGAAGAAAGTAATTCTATTTAAATTTCACATAAATTTATAGCATATGGTACTTATTATTAAGTATTTATTAACTACAGTTTTGTAAACTATGGACATCAAAGAAAAAACTGATAATATAGAAGGAAAAATTAAGAGCAAGGTACAGAAAGCAAACAGGTATATTTATCAATCTCTGACTCATAGAGTTTACATGGAATCATAACTGTTAATACCAAACAGATTTTTAAAAACTTTCTGGTCATGGTTCAACAAATACCATCATATGTAAAAACATTTTTGATCAAATGAGAGGTAACTGATTTGAAATTCATAAAAGCAGATAGAATAGATATGAACTTATGAGAATTATAAAATGGTGGTTAGCTGACAAGTCTATGAATGGTAAGAAACAGAAACAGAAACAGTAAGTGTGACTTTGTTGGGTGAGTAAGTGTAAACAATTTCAAAATTAAACTAAAATTAAGGCTATTGGACATTAGAAAGGTTATGTGAAGTTTTCTACTTCAGTGGATGATAATAGACTCAGAGATAAACATCAAATATAAAATAGAAATATTTCTTCTCTGTAAATCAAACAAATATTTTTCTATTTCCTCTTAAAGTGAGAATCCCATTAGTTATCTAGTGAAATCAATTTTATTCTTGAAGAGGTTTCATGTGAAGAATAAGCTGTTCATATTTTAGAAACAATGTTTAAAATATTTGTCATAAAATACACATCTATAATTTCTTCAACTTAGTTACAAAAGTCAGGATATATTACTAGTATATTTCAACAGCCAATAGTAAGAATCAACTATTATTAATTTGAAACAGTTATACTAAAAGTATTTTCCTAATTGTTCTTTAAATTTTAAGATACCCAAGAACAACCTCTGTTTTATGGATGGACTGAAGCTCGTATAATGGAATGTATAATGATGGATAGTTTCAGAACTAAGCCTATTTTTTAATTCATGTGTTCCTGACTCTTATTTTCTTGTTTCAGTTACATTGAATTGTAAGGTCAAATAAGGTGGGAATTTCTTGTGCATATTTTGTCTAATAAGAAAGTTGTTTAACCTTTTATTTTAATCAGTTGAGTTTAAGATAGGTACCAGCATTTTTCATTACATTGTGCTTGTAGGAACATGGTTGCCTTCAGAAGCAAAGTTAATGGTCAGCCTTTTTCCAAAGTGGTAGGATAACGACAGCAAACAAATAGCTTTTGGCAGAAGAAACAGGATTCGTTATCTTTAGCAGTGGTGACTGTTAAGTTGATATCAGTAAAAGTAAGTGTTAATACTATAATTTGGATCCTTCTCTTTTTTTCTGTTCATTTGTATTTTTTTTATATGAAAAATATTTCTTCTCATGGACTTGAGACTCAAAGTGAATGCTCAAAGTATAGAAACCAAAATGGTGCATGTTTTCAAATTCTTCCATTCCTTGTCTAATTTTGTATAAATTTTGCTGTTTATGTCTTTCACTGTGTTCTTAGACTGGCAGTGATATATACTCATATGTATATGCTCATTTGGCACATTTTACAAAACACTTAAATAGTGAAGATAAATTTTAGCATAATTTAAACAATGTATAGTATAAATACTGAATTCCACCACTACCTCTAAATATCACTTATTGTTTTTATCCAATAAACTACTATGCATTTTTCAATTTTCTATCTCTTTGTGATATTTTAATTGTACTTGTATACACTTAGAGGTCATGTGAGCTGGAGGATGAGGGTGGGAACAGCCTCATGCTGACAGGAGGATGGGCTGGGGGTATGGGATGGAGGGTGAACAGGGTGGGGAATAAAATCTGGAGTGTAAAAAATAAAAAATATTTTTTCATAATTTCATAAAACATGTATGGGTTTATGTATAGAAATATATAATGTATGTTGATTATGCATTATAACCCTATGATCTTCTCTTATATTCTTCTTCAAGTAGTAGAAAATTACAATGTGATTACATTCATTTTTTTCTAGTGAATGACTATGAAAAAACAGTTTCCCAATACTTTTATAATAACATTGCAAAGAAACAAATTATTCCCAAGAAACCACATATATTTGTAACTAAGTTATAGATTAACAAAAGTGTCAGCAAGCAAGGTCATTTTCTCATCCAGCTTCTCTTACTGACAGGCAGCAATTTGCGGTTACAAAGAAACGATTAATTAGTTTTTTACTTATCTTCAAAAGTAATCTTATAAGAATTTTTAAATAATCACAAAGTTAAATTTTTATATAAAAATCAGATATATCTTCTTTAAATTCTCAGAATGTATACTTACTCATCAACATTTTTTATTAAATCATATCAGGAAACTGAGGGCAATAGTGGGTATAAGAAATTAATCATCACCAGTCCAGCCTCAGTGAGGGTCATGTCAGTTAGTGAGTGCTATCATTGCTCTTGTTCACTTGATACTAAAATTTGTTTTGAGAATTGTATATTGCAGAATATACAGCCTTGGTGTATCTACTCATCAAGCAAGCTGAGCAGACCTACTCAAACCTCTGATGTCCTGGAATTCCATCTGGATGCAATGAAGACACAGCGTCAGAGGCTTATCAATTTACTCTCCCCACAACCTCTCTTCTAAATATCTTAATGCCCATAATCAGCTTGAAAAGGTTAATGAAGAGTCAGCGCCCCTATTTCCTGGGCTTGGGGACTAAGGTGGTTAATATTGGGCTGTCTTTCTAGGGAAAAGTAGTGGTTTTATTGGAACAGGGAGGATTAGCTAAGATTTATTTTATAGCCATAACCTATTGGTATAAATCTGTATAATTATTATCAAGATGAAGTTATAATTTCTTAAATGATACAAAATTTACTTTGATTTAAAATTTAAGGTTTTCATTGGTACGAGCTTCTTATTGACATAAAAGTGAGAAGAATATTGATACTCTCATAGGCATTGTGCCTGTATAACACATTTAGGAATACAAGGCTTAGACCCAGTTTTTCTCTAACTTTTTTAACTGATTTAAGATGGTTATCCTGTGAGTTAAAGGACTATAGCAAATTCATGGCTTTGAGTTCATTGTTAGGGTGTTTTCGATATTTTATTTAGAAATAGCTGAGAGGAGTTAACAGATAACTCTCCAGATTACCTTACATGGATAGTTGGTTTTCAAAACATCAGAAATCTACAGAATTGACGTTACAAACATTTCTGTATTAATGTTAATTTTGATTAGAGACCTGTCTGCTCCTGACAGCTTCCTGTCTTGGATTCTAAGAACAAATTGAGCATCTTTGGAGTTATTCCAGTTGTGATGAGACACCCACTAGGCAAGAATTGCCTCTTTTCATCTACAGACAAATTACTGTCCAGAAAAGGACACATTTGCAGAATAGTAGACTGATTATATCTGCCTAGACAGAGTAATCAGCTTTTAATTATTCTGCATCACTAAGGTCTGTCAGATGATTCTGAGCCAGAAGACTGAAGATCAGATGCTCCAAAGTTTTGTAGTATAGGGACTGTCCAGGTGTTCAGTGGTCTCTATAAATTGGCTAAGTTTTAGAAGTTATGCTTTGTGCTTCCCATAATTTCAGTTAACTCAGTCACTCTGGATTTCTGACGGGGTTGAAAACTTATAGTCTCATAGCCAATCCTGGCTATTTACTTTGAGAGAAAAGATCTGAGTGGATGGTGTTCAGCTGACATTCATTCTAAAGCCAAGAAAAAAGCCAGGTTCAGAACTAAGTGTTTTATTTAGGAGAGATCACAGAGGTTCTGGTTAGTCAACAAAATGATGGTCTGGGTATTAGGACTATCTTGTTTCTCACTGGTACAAATTGGTGTACTTATGCTCTAATTGTATTTTGAGAGAAAAGTGTTATTTTAACAGGAAAGGTGATATGTAGGAGGAGCTAAGGTGGGAGGAGTACCAAGAGGAAGAGAAGGAGTAAGTAGAGTAGGAGAAAAAGAAGAGGAGAAGCTAGGTGATGAGAGAGAGAAAGAGAGAGAAGGGGGAGGGACATGGAGGTAGTTGTTCACATGTCTCCACCAGTCAAATATAGTTGATATATCTATGTTGGGTATTGGGTTTCACTTCTAACTGAGCATTACCAAACTTATAAAGCCTTTGATTAACATTTTAAAAAATTGTATAAAAGCAAAAAGGAAAAGTGGGCATGGGATAGAGGTTTTCTATTGAGGGGAAGTGGGAAAAGGGGATGGCATCTGAAATATAAATATAATATCCAATAAAAAAAAGAAATTTCCTACCTTAACTATAAGAGTGTAGCTTTCTGAACTTCAAATAGTTTCCTAATATTTTCTACATCAGAAGCAGTTCCAAAATCATCTTAATCTAGCTTCGTTAACAATTTTACTTTTTCAAATGTTTTCTAAGAATGGTGGTTATTGATGACAATCTACATTTCTATGCTCTTTCTTAGGGTGGTGATTGAATCATTCATCTGCTCCAGCAGCACTGCCTGAAAGAGATCCAGCATTATTATTGTAATTGCCAATGACACTTTCCAGTGAGGGCCAAGAAGGCCCCTTAAAGCTTTCATATAATTCTTAGATTTAGAGGCATGTGAAAGCAACAAGCATAACAAAACATAAAAAGAAAAATTTTAAAGTATAAAATATTAAAGATACCTTTATTATTTGAAATTTTTATGTTTAAAATGCCTCATGTGAATTTTCGTTGAGTGTAAGTAATTGCAACCATGACACTGAGTTTAACCCTTCTTCTGAACATTCCATTCTCTACCTTGAAACCTGAGATATTTTCAGATCAGAAAACCACTACTGTGAGCAGAATTAAGCCTTAAAATCTCATTTGTTGTTGGGTTTGGCTGTTCTTTGTTCTTTTTTGATTCCTCTTGAGGCAGTGGAGTGTGAAGGACATTGGCAGGGGTAAGACTTACAAGATACTCAGGGTTGCTGTTTAATAATAAAACATTTACATATCTCAAATCTCAGTGACTTTGCTACTGTAACTGACATGTCTGAGTTTCTTTTGGGACAGAATCTGCAGTCTCTGGAATTCAGTACTTCATCTTAAAATAGCAAGGGTTTAAGTAAGAGATTGTGCCTGGAGTCTCCCTTGGAGAGGCAAAGAGTAGTGAGGGCAAAAAGTAGGACTCTGGTGTGACTTTAAAGTTTTGGGTTCTCTGGACGTTTTAGCTTTCTAACTGTACTCAAATGCCATGATAACTTCTAAAAAGTCCTAAAACCTTTTTTACTCTTTCCAAGGCTCAAAAAGCTGCTGGATTAGGAAATTGACACCTGTAGCCTAATAATGGGGTATTAAGTAATGTGGCCTTTGCTCTATCATAGCAGAAACTGACCTGCTCTAACTTGGCTTGCTAGATGGACTAAGTTGTATATGTCTGCTTGCTGTATCAAAAGCAATTAACTCATGACACTTGAAGACTTGCAGGGTTCTCAATGGAATTTTGACATCAGAAAAGACTTAATAGAAGTTCTATTATAAAAGAATTTAATAGTTATTAACATAATCTTAGAAATTCTTATAAGATCATCATTAATAATTAAGAAATCATCTATTTGTTTATATAGCATCAATACAAGACAGTACATCTTCATTGTTCTGCAGAGATATAAAAGAGTAAACTAATACCTAGTGATTGCTATATATATTTAATAATAGCAGGAAAAGCATATTAATAGTAGGAATGTTTCTATAGTGTGATTCTTCTCAGCCTTGCCTAGAGAAACATTTCTGTCATTAACTTTAATAGTCTATGACAGAACCATCTCAGGAAGATCACCTGCTATACACTGCTCACCGTATACAACAGTTTCTATACAGCTGACTTCCACTACACGTCTCCAACCATGATAGACTGTAGTGTTCTATGAGACCAATTAGTTTCTTGTTAAGTGTGTTACAAGTAAAAAGAAAAGGAACATATATACCCTTGTGTTGACTGCTCTTCTCATTGCAATGACTAAAGAAACGGCAAAAGCAATTTAGGAAAGAAGTTATCTTGGCTCACACTGTGAGTGTATGGTCCATCATTGTGGGAAGTCATGGTGATAAGAGTGTGGGGTAGATGGCAATAGCCTATCATCCTTCAAGAAACACACACACACACACACAGAGAGAGAGAGAGAGAGAGAGAGAGAGAGAGAGAGAGAGAGAGAGA
>JANHMN010000001.1:42344264-42354762 GCA_030674055.1 Rhabdomys pumilio
GAGAGAGAGAGAGAGAGAGAGAGAGAGAGAGAGAGAGAGAGAGAGAGTTATTTTCACAATGCCTTGGCATGCAACAACTGGACATACCTAATTCTTGCCCTGTTACCCCAGGCTCAGTAGGGGAAGTAGCTTTATTTCTTACATCTCTGGTGGCTGTATCTTCCTTCAAGAACAGTAGTAAAAAACTTTCTGCATCTCTTTTCTACTTGAGGAAACCTGAAGGTTCTGCCTTTTCTGCCCATAAATGGTCAACATCTTTATTGATGGATAAAGAACCAACTGGGGAACAGTACCTTTAGCATCAGTACTTGCTGATTCCCAATTAAATCAAAGTATCAGAACTGCCCCCTACACAGACAGTAAGTTCGACCAGCACCATTTGTTGAGAATTCTTTTTCTTCCTTTCTTCCTTCCTTCTTTCTTTCTTCCTTCCTTTCTTTCTTTCTTTCTTTCTTTCTTTCTTTCTTTCTTTCTTTCTTTCTTTCTTATTTTATGGTTTTGGCTTCTATGTCAAAAATCAAGTGTCCTTAGGTTTTATGATGTATTTCTGGGTCTTCAATTTGATTTCATTGATCAACCTGTTTGTTCCTACACCAGTAATATACAGTGTTGTTGTTGTTGTTTTGTTGTTTGTTGTTGCTGTTTTTTTTAATCACTATTGCTCTGTATAACAGCTTGATGTTGGGATGGTGATTCCTCCAGAGGTTCTTTTATTTTTCAGGATTGTTTTGGCTTATCCCAGGTTTTCTGTTTTTCCATATGAAGTTGAGAATTACTCTTTCAAGATCTATAAAAATTTGTATTGGAATTTTTATGGGAATTTTATTGCATTTGTAGATTGCTTTTGGTAGGATGTCCATTTTGTACTATGTTGATCCTACCAATCCATTAGCATGGGAGTTATTTCCATTTTTTGAGGTCTTCCTCAATTTCTTTTATCAGGGACTTGAAGTTCTTGTCACACAGATCTTTCGCTTGCTTAGCTAGAGTTACATCCAGATATTTTATATTATTTGTGGCTTTTGTGAAGGGTGATGTTTCCCTAATTTCTTTCTCAGTCCATTTGTTTATCATTTGTATAAAGGATGGCTAATGATTTGTTTGAGTTAATTTTATATCCAGCTACTTTGCTGAAGTTGTTTATCAGCTCTAGGACTTTTATGGAAGAGTTAGGGGAAAGATGGAAGGTCCTGAAAGCAATGGTATTCTCACAGGAAGACCAACATTAACAACTAACCTGATCCCTGGGAGGTCCCAGAGACTGAACTACTAACCAAAAGGCTGGTCTGAGGCCACAGGCACTCAGAAGAAGAAGGCCTTTCTAGCCTCAGTGGGAGAAGATGCCCATAATCCTGAAGAGACTTGATGCACTGGGGTGTGTGGATTCCTAGATGTATGGTATCTTCTCAGAGGGAAAAGAAAGTCTGGATCAGAAGAGAAACCCTGGGAGTGGAGACTGGGAGGTGGGGTAGCATTTGGGATGCAAATACATAAATAAAATTTTAAAAACAGAAGAAGAGTAAAAGGAAACAATATAATATGTAACCTGTGACACTAAAGTTCCTATTTGCCTGCTCTATCCATGACTGTAACATCTTTGGCTAATGAAACAGCCAGCAATTATTGCTCCCCAGTGGAGAAAAAGGTAATAGTCACTCATTTGCTCCTGCTATAGAAAAAACAAACTAATCATTTTTTATGTTGTTTCATCTTACAGTTTTAAAAGATTTTGTTCCTAACAAATCATATTGTAATATATTGTGACTTGGGAAAAGGTAATGCTTCTTTCACAAGAGTGAAGTTTTACTCTCATGTTACTAGATTCATTATTGTGATAGTAGATTAATAAAAAACTTGACAACTCCACCACATCTTTGAAGTAACACACTTTGTCATGCTGAGATCCACTGAGAAGCTCTACAAGATACCAGTGCAATGTTGATTGTTCACTTACAAAAATCATAAACCAAATGAACATCTGTTCATTGTGGCACACCCAACTTCAGATAACTCCTAGAAGTAAATCCTGTTTTAACTTCTAACTTCTTCAAATTAGGTGAAGTAGCATCAAAACAGGTACATATCATTTACATTCTCCTGAGTTGAATATTAGCTATTTATATTTTAATAAATGAATTTTGAATTTTGAAAACATGGCAGGCTTAATTTGAGAAAAATGATTTATTCTGGGAATTATGGCAAACTCATACAATTAATCATCTGCTTGTGTGAATACTATGCATTCTACTGGGTCAGATTTTCTCATGTTCTCTTATTGCTGCCAAGTCCGTCATTACATGTCAACCAGAAAACTGCTGACATATTGCCAATTATGTTGAGGCTTCCTGTCACCCTGTCCTAGATTTTATTGCTCTAGGATGAATGCTGTGCAAGCAGAAGTCAATATGTTAGGGACAGTGAAAAAAATAGTTAAAAAAATTCTTTGCATATAATTGGAGCAGTGAGTTCATTTATAGTTTGAGCATTCTCATATTCCTGAGATTTTGTAAGTAAAATATTAAATGAGGAACTTGCAATGTTTTCAATGGGGCCACTCTCTCAAGCAGCTGTTTAGAAAAATGCTTAAAAACATTATGATTGTGCTCTCAATCAGGTATTATATTTTTAAAAATATATAATAATTTAAGACTATCATACAAAAGAAAAAAAGTGTTAGTAAGAAAAGCAAATCTATGACACGTGATTGTGGCACACGGCATTAATCCCAGCACTCTACAGACAATGGCAGGTTCTTAGTTTGAGACCAGACAGAGCTATGCAGAGAAACTATGATTTAAAAAAAAAAAAAAGAACAACCAAGGATACCAAGGAAGCAACAAAATGAAGGCAAATCTTTGTAATACTACAACTACCTGAGAACACTTTATATAACATGCCTATTGCACTTCAGAACGTAGTAGCTGTGATTACCGGAACAAGTATGTGTTACATTACATTTGTCAACATGCTGCTATAGATAGGGGACAGTCTAACACGGCCCCACACCTTAGAAATTTATATGTAGTTAATGGTTAATGGGGGAGGAAGACTTTTTTTTCAGTAACATAATTACTGGTCCGGTGCCTGTACAAATCTTTATAAATCCTCTCATAAGCAATCTTAATAACAGTCACTGGGTCACAAAACTGAGAATACAAGACATGAAAGTAGAAGAGCGAATGAGGAAGATAAATGGAAAGAGTAGGAGTGAGTGGGGAGAGGGAAAGAAGATAATAGAGGTGAATATGCTAGAAATAAATGTGAAATAGATTTGAAAAAAGTAATTGCAATTTGCTCATTGTTGAAATTTGTCATTTGATATTGGAATACATTTTTAAACAATGTAATTACATTATCTTTGTACACATGTTTTACTTTTTTGCTAATAACTTATTGTCTCATATTTATAGAGCACTGCAGTAATATTTTAGAGATATTGAAATCTGAGACTAAAAGCAAATTTTAACATTTTCCTTGTGAAATACATTAGTACTAAAGTATCAAATTATTTTTAGAATCCAAAATAGAGTCTTCTTTCATATAATACATTCCAAGCACAGTATCCCCTCCCTCCAGTCCTTCCAGAGTTTTCCCACATCCTCTTTTCCCCAGACTCACTCCTTCCCCCCTCCATTTTGCATCAGATAAAAGCAAGCTTCTAAAATATGTCAGCCAAACAGGACAAAAGAAGGCACGATAAGACAATGCCCAGACTTTAATATCAAGACTAGAAAAGGCAACCTTTTAGGATAAAAATTGTCCCAAAAGCAAGCAAAAGAGTCAGAGACAGCCCCAGGCCCACTATTAGGAGGCCCATAGAACACTAAGGTAATTGCACATAAGTGCCAAGGACCTCATGAAATAATAATGGTCATTCACATTTGAACACAAGAATTTTAAGTTTCTAACATTCTTTGAGCAAGTACATATGTACATTTAGATTCAACTAAACTAATTTATATAATTATAAATATAACATAATTATAATATAAATGATACATAACTCACAAATTATATATGGAAATGTTACACTCTTTAAATAGTAAGTACGACCTCACATAGAACTTCACTTCTAACGTGAAAAGAGAGAATGAGCTGTGAATATGGCTTGGTGCTAGAGTTATTGTCTAGTGTTCCTGAGACTCCTTGATCCCCAGAACTGTAATATATAACAATCAGCTAAAGTAAAACTAGAGAAACAGAAGATACTGAACAGGGAGAAAGAGATAGAAAGGGAAAATGCTAGTAAAGGGAATAGAAAGTTACTTCAAAGGCTAGAACTAGAATTTATCATAGAGACAAAAACAATTGAGCTAGAATCGGGGTAAAGAATATGAGATATAGTTGCAAAAGTTTGTAAGGATAAATGGTTGCCTTCCCATCAGTGACCTGGTGAGTTCAGTACTGAAACAGGATATCTATCTGAGATGCTATTTAAGAAAATAGATGCTTCCAGATAACTATATTTTGATACCTAAATCATTAAATATAAAAATGAGAGTAATTTAAAAATAATTAGACAATATGGGTTTTTTAGAACTTAAATCATCTTGCAAACATTGCATATTTATAAGGAGATTAGTAGTTGAAAACATTGGTTTTTAATACTATTAATAGATCTATACACAACTGTGGCTTTTGTAGCATTAGCAATGTTATATTTTAAGCTTCATAGAATTGTTAGCTGAATTGAAGTAGGCAACTTAAATTCTCTGATTTCTTTTAAATGCTTAGTGGACTGTCACTAGAAAATACTTTTTCATGGTTCCCAGCACATTTAAGGGAATTGAAACTATACTGTGAACATGTCCAATTACACTTAGTTTATAAGTAGTTTTTGCAATTAGTTGGACAAATCATTATAAAAGAAAGTCTTTTATGTGAATATGATATACTAACATAGACTCAAACATATGGTAAATTCAAATTGCTCTCTATATGAAAGAGAATGAATTATAGAAAACATTTGTTAAACATATTCTTGCAGACAGGAGCCTATCATAAATGTTTCCTGAGAGGCTTCATCCAGCAGAGGATGGAAACATATGCAGAGACCAACAGGCAAACATCAAGCAGAGCTTGAGAAGTCCTTTGGAAGAATTGGGCATAGGGTTGAGCTAGTGGGAGGGCTAAAGACACAACAAGAAACCCTAGAACATCAACTAAGCTGGGACTATGGGGGCTCACAGAGACTTAACCACTAACCAAAGAGCATGCAGGAGTCAGACCTACGCCCTCTACATTTTTGAAGCAGATGTGCAGCTTGGTTTTCATGTGGGTCTCCTAACAAATGGAGTGAGGGATGGCTCTGACTGTTGGCTGAAATTGGATCCACTTCCTCTAGCTGGACTGTCTGGTTGGGCCTCAGTAGATGAGGATGGTTAGCTTAGTCCTGCTGTACTTAATGTTTTAGGGTGAGGTGGTATCCAAGGGGGTGGGGCAGGAGTTCTGCTCTTAAAAAAGGGGGAGGGGATAATGGTATTTGGATATAATTGCTGGGGTTATCCTATTATAATAATATGTCAGAGTTCATGCCCCATATAAGAGTGCACATTTATTCTTAAATACGAGGCCATTCTTTAAAAGAGAGACAATAGAGGATAATTATCTCAGATAAAGATTCTCACAAGATCTTTTAAAGTTATTCAATACATAGATATTATATCATTGTTGGCCAACTAAATTTCAAAGTACAGGACAAAAAGAAATGATGAATCCCTGAATCATCATTAATTTAGCCTTGTTTCTAAGTGTTTTGTACATGATAAAGAGGAAATCTGAAAATGGAAGACCTAGACTTTGTCTTTTTATTATAGCCTTGCTTTACTGTTGATTTACTTTCTGTTATGTTCCTGATATAACACTTTGAACAAAAGCACCTTGGTAGGAGAGGGTCTATTTTGATTACAATTCAAGCTCAAAAATCAAATATTGTGGAAAGTTAAGGAATGAAATAAACTCAAGCAGAACCAGGGAGAAGCACCACTTGCTGGCTTCATCTGACAGCTTTTATGTAGCTTCAGTCTATCTGACTACTGATGGTGACACCCACACTGAGCTGAGCTATCCCATAGCAACCATGAATCAAGGAAATCTCTCACAGACATAGCCATAGCAAATCTGAAGGAGAAATTTCTTTAGCTGAGGTTCTCTGTTTAGGTGACTCTAGGTTGTGCCAAGCTCACAATAAAATAAATTTATCATATCTTTAAAATAATTTCTTATTTAAGGAATATAACCTATGGTTATATAATTCTATATTAATACATTTTACATTAAGGTCTGCTGCAGTTATAAAATTGATAATCTCAAACCATCACATAACCGTTATCAGTCTGTTAATTTGTGATTATTAAGTTTATTATAAATCCATTAACTCCACTTCCCTTCACATCAAGTTACTGCAGGACTAGGCACATCTTCCATTGAGGCCAGACAAGGCTGTCCATTAAGAGGTACAGGATCCACAGGAAGGCACAGGGGCAAGAGGCTCAGAGACAGCCCCTCTTCCAGTTGTTGGGAGACCTGGAACCAAACTGCTCATCTACTACATATGCATAAGGGACCTAGTTTCAGCCTGTTCTTGCTTGTTGGTTGCTGATTCAGTCTCTGAGAGCTCCCATGCATCCAGATAACTTGACTTCATTGGTTCTTCTGTGGAGTCCCTGTCCTCTCCAGTCCCTCAATCCTTCTTCCAACTCTTCCTTAAGATTCCTCATACTCCATTATATTGACATTGTAATGTCTCTAGAATTACTTGTCTTTCCTTTCTTCCTTTTCCTCTTATTCATTTCCTCTATTTCCTTCCTTTCTTGTCTCTTTTTCTATATGATATATGTTGAGGATCAAATCTCAGTCCTTATGAAAGTTATATAAGTACTTTGCCAGAGAAGCACACCACCAACCCTAGAATTACTCAATTAATTTAATTTGTACCAGATAGAATTATTGAATAATAATATGTAATAATGCCTGGTATTTTAATAGTCATCTTTGCAACTAGTCACACATGAGAAGAAAAGCATATTGTTGGGTTGTTTCTGTCTCTTGTCATCTCAACCTTTCTGTTACCACATGTACTTTTTGCCATAGTAAGTAGATCTAGAATATCCAAATGACACAGCTGATGGCTTGTGACCACACTTTAGAATAGAAACATAAGATCTTGATTAATTTTGAGATTTCTGTTATTTTTGTACTCATTATTCCTTCTTCCCCAAATAAGCCACATTTTATTGAACTTAAAGTTCTGAAGTTTCTGAATATTTATATTTGAATTTTATATTGGTATCAATACAGTTAGATAATAAATCAACAATAAAAACTGAACTGGTTAAAACCAGACTTAATTCTTTTCCTCTTGGTTTATTCTCATTGCTTTGTTGGTCTATAGATATTTTACCATATTTTACTACCTTCTAATAGTCTTTTTTCATCAAGAGCAAAAGGCATGTCTTCAATGTATAAATTTCTAGGGAAAAATATTCTTTATTCTTCCAACCTACATAATGAATTTTTTCTTTTATCTCTTTTCATTTCATTAATCTAGCCTAGGGGAAACATAATTCTTTTTAATTTTCTTTCATAAAATAACACAGAATACAGGAAAGAAATTCATATCTTGTCATCTTCAGAGGATAAATGTCTTAATAGATTATTTTAAAGTTATGATTAAGGATAAAATATAAGAAAATGAATGTATGAAAACAGTACTTTCCTATAAAAACTTATATAAAGGATGTTTTTTTTCCTCAATTTTAATGGTAGCTGAATTTTTTATTTTCTGTGTAATAACGTGTCTTTAACATGTCTAAAACCTACTGAAATTAAGAACATTGATGAAAGAATTAAAATGTTTAATTCAATGAATCTTTATAACTACAAAATATACACTGGTCTATGAGAATAAAATATTCTCTTTCAAGAAGCTTAAAATTTGAAAAAAATTGGAGAAATCGTTTGTTAGTCCCTTAACTGATCAAGTTATGATATGATTAGTGCCAAAATGAATAGTACCAAAAAAACCCACCCTAGAATACTAATACCTGGAAAGAAGAAAAAATAATTAGCCATAATTTTAATAGTATTGCCTGTCTACCCTCTATTTTTAGCATAATAATCTCAAAAAAGAGGAATATATCAGGGCTGGATTCCTGGACAGAAGCACTTAAATTTCTCTTGCTATTATCAGGAACTTTGTTAAACTAGATTGCATTCAGAAATAAAAAGAATTAGTATTATTTTTTATTACTATTAATAGAAACTTTTAAAACAAGTTTGACCAACACTTTAGAGACATAACTTAGGGAAGTTAGGATTTGTTTTGGCTTTCTAGTTCAAATATTTCAGATTATAAATTTTTGGTGTCTGCAGTTTCTGACCTGTGATGTACAACAGTGGTGTGACAATGATGGGTTAGAGCAGATCTGGTCATACTATGGCAGCCTGGAAACATAAGGGACAAGGCACATCATTCTAGAGCATAATGTTTGTGATCTACTTTCTTTAACTAGGTCATTATCTTTCTCATCACCAACTCTCAACAATGCCATTTTATCATGGATTCATCTAGGAGTTAATCCAATGATAAAGCAGTAAAATCAAGAATGTGCCACAGACCAGCCTACGCTTGGAGAGGTGTTCTGAAGAATGAGTGTATAGGGGTGGTGAAACAAATGACAAGAAGTCATATTTTGGGTTCAAGCTGATGACCTATGTACTGCTTGAGACAGCTTTTCCTTGCTATTCTAAAAAATTGTCTGAATAGCTCATCTCTAGCATGTTAATTCAGTCATTACCCCAGATTTCCTTTTGATTATCCCATGAATTAACATCCCCTGACCCCAGCCTCTAGATTCTTAAAAAGAAACAGCTAGCACAAGCACAGACAATATGATAGCTAGGTGGTACCCAGCCTTGCAATTACCATTCCTGTCATGCCTGAGCCTGTATTTAAAATCCCTCTGTACCAGGCTGAACTTGAACTCACTAGTCTACTTCCCTTTGTAAGCTTAAACAAACAAACAAACAAAACATAGGTGAATGGGATCTCGCCCTGAGCTCACCCCTTGCTGAATTTCTTTATATTCTTTCTTAGTCTCTTTCAGTCAAGATGGCTCATAGTGCATCTGCCTCTGTTCCTTTAGGTTTTTGAAGCTCCTTATATAATTCATATTGCATTTTTATATTTTGCATCACAGAGAAATCCTGTATTTTTTAATTCATGTTTTCAGTGTTCTTTCCCACAGCCTTAAGGGATGTCCTGAAGGTCACAGCATTCTACTATTTGGCTGAGACATTAGACACACATTTGCCTCCCAGACTCACGCTTTCTCTGACTATCATAGAATCATTCACATTGGCAGAGAGGGCATTTCTCAACGAAGGAACATGAAAATAAGTACATTATTATACAGACAAGTTTTACTCTCACAGCAGCCATCAGCACTCATGAAGGTACACACTCTGTTGGTTCTGTTTCAGGGATGGGAACCATGTCACATGATCCCTACCATGAGCAAGCTGGACTCGGCAAGGATGCAATCATTTACCCAATGCTCATTAGGTAGTATCTACGGCCCAATATATGAATCTGTGATTGACATGTGACATACAAACCATAACAGTAATCAATGTTAATTATTAGTCTGGACTTAGTTTGATGGATTAAGCCTTAATTTATGACAATATAATTTATATTACATAGTGATGTAATTATTTAATATGGGTTTATACTCTTCTAAATATAACAGCAACATACTGAAAAATTTGTTTTACAAAAATATTACTTAATAATTTATATTATTTTCATGGTCAACTCAAAATGAAGAACTCAATGATATCCTTGGCGGTTCTTTGTCTTATAATGTTAAGTAAAAGAAAATGTTTTATTTGTTCCTTCATTACAAGTCCTTTGCATATATATTATGGCTTCAAATTTTGAGTTTTTATGAGATTTCTGAGTATTTAAATGTTTTTGTTCTTTTTAAATTTTTTCTATTTTTTATTTTTCTATTTTTATTTTAATATTTCTTGATCTTTTTTGCCTCTTTCTTCTGTAATTTTTTCTTTAATATTTCACATGTCATGCCATAAATTGATCAGCAAAAGTAAATGAATAAAAAAGTATTTCTTCATTTTTTTCTTAAAATTTTAAGTTTCTGGAAAACAGAGTACTTTATTTTCACTGACCAATGTATGTTGTACAGTTATGAAGATTCATTGAATTAAACATTTTAATTTTTTCCTCAATATTCTAATATCAGTATGTTTCAAACTTGTTCTACTTACAGTTTTCTCTCTCCCTGTTCCTCCCAATTCTTTCTCATCTCCTCTTCCATCTAGATCCATACTTTTTCTCTTTAGAAAACAAACAGGAATCTAAGGAATACTAATAAAATATATTACAATAATACAAATAAAGCCAACAAATAAGAATATGACAAACATCAAGAGAGAGAGAGAGAGAGAGAGAGAGAGAGAGAGAGAGAGAGAGAGA
>JANHMN010000001.1:42354772-42387166 GCA_030674055.1 Rhabdomys pumilio
AGAGAGAGAGAGAGAGAGAGAGAGAGAGAGAGAGAGAGAGAGAGAGAGAAAATATGTATAGATGCAGGAACAAAAGTTTGCATTCTAAGAGACTCCATAAACACTCAAAATGTGAAGGCATAATATATATGCAAAGAAACTGTATGTAAGGAACAAATAAAACAAAATAAAATGAAACACTCTCCTTGACTTAACATTATAAGACAAAGAACCACAAGGATGCCACTGAATTCATTTTGAATTGGCTATTGTTGGGCATCATGCCTGTGCTTAAGAGTGGATTGTTTTCCAGTGATATTCCTTTGGAGAAAACTAATTTTTTTTCCAAGTAGCTATTAATTGGAGATAGCTTCTTGGTTAGGGATAGGGGTATGTATGTTCATATCTGGAACCCAATCTGGTACAGAGCTGTGCTGGCTCTGTGTGAATACTGCCACAATCTCTGTGAATTAGCTAAGTATTTCAGCTCTATTGTGGCTATAGGGACTTGATTCTTTGGTATCCTCTGTTTTTTCTGTCTCTTACATTTCAGCTTCTTCTTGAACAGGATTTCCTGAGCATGGAGAGAAGGACTTTGATGGATGCATCTCTTTTGGAGCTGAGTGTTCTAAGGTCTCTGTGAATAACATTGAGTGTAACAAGTGGGAAACATTCCTGGTACTGGCAACAGCCAACTCTCCAGGGTAGTGAAATCATGGATCTCGGAGAAGAACCTACAACTACTATTTTATTAAGCCAGCACATTCCCTCACTATATTCTTAATATTGTTACCTATGCCCACATATAAGTGTAGTTCTCACCCCTCATCAAAGAAACTTCTCTTTGTATCAGAGACCATTATAGAAAATGACAACCAGTCAAAGTGTAGAGTTGTGGAGCCGAATCCCAAGTGATATCTTGACAACAAAACTCCTGGGCAAAAAATTTTAAAAGGTACATAATGTTTAAAAGTTTTTTAAAGCAGCCATTGATTTTAATTAATGTAAGTACAGACATAACTGTTTCTATTCTTTTCATTTTTAGTAGTAATTGGTTTACTGCAAGGAAAGAATCCTTAGTTTCTAAGGTGGGAGAGGAGGTCCTTGGACCCATGAAGGCTGGATGCCCCAGTGTGGGAGAATTTGAGGGTAGGGAGGTGGAAGGGGGTGGGTGGGTGATGGCACATCATTATAGAAGCAGGAGGAGGAGGGGTGGGATTGGGGTTTCTGGGTGGGGAGGAAATGGGGAAAGAGTATAACATCTGAAATGTAAATAAAATATCCCATTTTTTAAAAAGAACCAATTTGGACAGTTTTATTCTGCTTCACAGTTCAAAGGGACAGACACTGTGATGTCTGAATGAAATGGCTCTCATATTCTCAGGTATTGACTGCTTAGTCCCCAGTTGGTCACACTAGTTGGTGATGCTTAAGACATAGGACCTTGCTGAAGGAAGAGTGTCACTGGGAACTGGTTTTCAGGTTTTCAAGGTCTTATACTATTCCCAGTTCAATATCATCTCTTGTAGTTCAATAGTGAAGGCACAAGGAAGTGACCAAACTAGACCATCTCACGGGCAGAAAGACTTACTGGTGATCAAACTATCAAGGTCTTCTCTCAGGGAATAGAGAGAAGAGCAAAATAGTGGAAGAGCAACCAAAACTTATTTAATGGCAGTCAGCAGGGTAAGGAGCTGAGTTGATACAGACTATCTGATTGACTGGAAAGTGGGTGTTCTTGCCCAGTGCTGTTGATTTTGGGGGGGAGGTTAAGAGAGATTCTTGAAGGACTTGGTGGTCAATGGCAGATAGGATCCAGTCTTAGGAGATCTGCTCCACTGGTAAACATAAATTGTTAGTATTCTTTATCTAATAACAATAATTCTGTTTACCCAGATGAAGTCTTCTGTTTAAACCAAAGTCATCAGCACTACCATCTTAGGGGACAGTTTGAGCTCTCAGTTTTCAGATCCAGCCAACATTCATGCCTGCTGAAATATGTGCCTGTCATCTTGATGACAGACTTTTATGACACTAAAATTTTAAACCCCAATAAACCATTCCTTTTGAAAAAAAGAAATGTAAAGTCAAAACAAATATTTCAGGTAATAGGTTTTTTTTTTTTTTTTTTTTTTTTTTTTTTTTTTTTTTTTTTTTTACTCCTCCAGTTTTTGCTGAAATATTCATTATGGTCTTACTAAAGAATTCTGGGAGAAGAAAACAATGGTTTTCTTTTCTATGATGGTTTGTTTCTAGTTTGAGAATAGCTGAAAGGATCAATCTGCCATTCAGCTTCTTATTTGCTGGGTGTACCTCTAACTTGGTTTTATTTGTCTTTCTATTTGATAAAAAGATTCTCAACATAATTGGCAAAACTCAGATTCATATTACTCACAAATTTATATAAAGCTTTAGACAATGTATTAAATTGAGTAACTTCCTCAAAAACACTTATAAACATTGCTTCAGTTGGGAAGTAAAATCATATCCTAAATAAGTAATTATGAAATTTAAAAATCAACTATTATTTTCACATCATACTTTTCTAATACACATCAGCAAAGAAATAAGAATAATGCTAAAATTTTGCCACAAGGTGGCAATGGTGTCTCAGATATGAGATGTATCTGAACTTCCTCTTTGGGGGATGATCTTCTAAAGTGATGAAATATTTTGTGAATATATCATATTATCTTAAGGATTTCGAGTTTTGGGTAAACATTAAGTGAAGACCATCCAAAATTAGAATTAATTTCTGATTGGAATGTCTGCGGTTTGTCTTCAAACCCCTCAAAATGTATGAAGTTCCCTCTCTCAAACAACCAGCTTTGGTTGAATATTAGATATTTTAATCCAATCTAAAGCCCTTAGGAGAAAAAAAAAATAATCAGACAGATCTCTTTCAATTCATAATATTGCAATTTCTGATTGTCATTTTTTGTGTGATTTGATGCAGGGAACAATTGATTCCAAAATGTTAGTACTAGGATATGAAAATCAACTTTTATCATGATTAGAGTTACTAAATAGGAACAAGTGAAAGATTACAAATTGGTTGTTTAGGAAAGAACTCAGAAACACAGATCTATTACCAAAGTATATCTTATGTGTACAAAGTAGAAATAAAAATTAGTAAATTAATATTGCATTAATATTCTTTGAAATAAATGCTTATTAGGTTTACTTTATCTATATGCATAACCCATTGTTTTGCAAATATAATTGGAGCTAGAAAGCATTATTTTCTTTACATGACAACAAGACTCTTAAAATAAATTGTCTGAGCTACAGAAGCCAAAGGTGAGGGGTGATGCTTATTAAATATGCTAAAAAGATTAATAAGAATAAAGTTTGCCAAAGGCAGGCAGTCACCTTCACAACTATAAAAAGGAAATAAAAAAATACACGAACATTCTTCTGGCTTGGACATAGCAACAGATAAAGGATGAACATAAAAGGGAAGAACATCACAGCAGCTTGAAGCTTATCTAATAGTATCTTCATAAGGAATAATTATGTTAACTCCCAGAAGGACAAATAAAAAGGGTGGCAAAGTCATTTCAGTCTATATTATGTAGTCAAGAAACATTCTTTTCGTTAGTCACATGAAAATGTGTAAAAGAAAGAAGAGTTTAGAGTTGTTCATACGTAAATGCAAAAGAGAAAGAAAAAAGAAAACCTATTCTCCAGTTAGAGACTATTTTTTACTATAAACCACAATCAAAGGAGTTCTTCATAAATGATTCCCTCCCCAACACACTTCATTAGTGGTCCCTCACGTACTTCATAAATGATTCCTACAACATACACTCATTATTTGACCCTGTGGTTTCTCAACTTCTCCCACTGCAAACCATGTGTCAATCTTTAGTTTACAACTGCATCCTAGTGTTTGAGACTGCACACAAAATTTGTCTAAAGAAATAGTTTTCATTACATTTATAAACTTACACATCAAGAACATATAGGCATAATTATTTTTCTCCTTAATAATAGACAATTACAATAGATATAAATTTTAGACACTATTTTCATATAGTTCCTAAAAGTTGTGATTATCGGCCAGAGTACAACATTTAGATGTTCCGGGTTATTTTTCTTTCACCATTCTATATAATACACAGTATATGAAAAGTATACACAAATTCAAAAGTTCAGAATATGTTGGCTGAGGCAAATGTTTGATATAATTCATCTTCTTTTATATAGACAACAACTTGAATAGATTACATTTAAGTCTATATTAGTATACTACATCTGTATAAAACACTTTAACAACAGGCATTATTAGGTGATCCACTTTCATTATTCATGTGGATTTTGGTTCTAGTTACTCAATTTAACTCACATGATAAATTATTATTATTATTATTATTATGTTCAAGGACACAGGAGTCTTTCTTACAGCTTTCAAGACCCACACTTAAATTTTCCATCATTACTATGAATTTATCAAAATTTCTTCCCTTCTGTAGCTGTTGTCCTGTAGGACAAGTTAAGGAAAATGATTAACGGTATAGAGATTAATTTATATTCATGTTTTGAAATTTATTGTTTCTCAGTATTGATGACAATATCATCCACTGTAAATATGGCCAATTATATCATTCAATAGTTAATGCCTAGATTTAAGCTTCAATGGAAGTCATTCCCTCACTCTTCTCATCCATACTTCAATATATGAAAAACCTAGAAGAATGGAAGATATGCTTCCAAAGAACATTTTTACCTTAATAAATATTAAGTAAAATTATAGAAAGTAATACATCAGCTCACCAGAATTACTGGACTTGAAAAGTAGGACTTCCAGTGGAAGGACATAGACATCGATCCACCCTCAAAACCTTCAATCCAAAATTTGTCCTTCCTACAAGATGCAAAGGGATAAAAATGGAGCAGAGATTGAGGGAACAGTCTACAATGACTAGCCCCAAATGAGACACATCCCATGGGAAAGTGCCAACCTCAGATACTATTAATGATGCTCTTCTATGTTTATGTATAGGAGCCAAGCATAGCTGTCTCCTGAGAGGCTTCATCCAGTAGCAGATAGAAACAGATCAAGAGACGAACAGCCAGACATCACGTAAAACTCTGAGAGTCCTGTGGAAGAGTGGAGGATTGGATTGATCAAGTTGGAGAAGTCAAGGACACCACAAGAAGACCTACAGCGTCAACTAACCTGGAACCATGGGGGCTCACAGAGACTGAACCACCAACCAAAGGATGCAAGGGCTGAACCTAGCCTTCCCTTCCCCAACTAGTAGCAGATGTACAACTGAGCCTTCTTGTGGGTCCATGAACAATTGGAGCTTGGGCTGTCTCTGACTCTGTTGGCTGCCACTGGATCCTCTTCCTCTACCTGGACTATCCGGTTGTGCCTCAGTGGGAGAGAAGGTGTTTAGTTCTTCTGGGACTATATATCTCAGGGTGGGTTGGTACTCAAGGGGCATTTCCCTCTCTTTGAAGAGAAATGGAGGGGGAAATGATGGGAGGGACTTCTAAGAGTAGGACTGGGAGGAGGTGACAAAGGGGGCTGTAACTGGGATGTAATTTGAATAAAAAATCAATTATGAAAATAAAGAGAAGCTGAATACCGGCTAATCTAAAGATTGTTAAAAACTATATAAGATAAAATTTAATACACCCATGCTATGCCAAATTCTAAGGATGATCTCAATAAGGTTGATCTTAAGAGGGGTCTTGGGGAAATGATGGGGTAATGAATTTTAGGATGATCTTATATGGCATAGCAATCTATAAAGATGTGTGTCATCTGTTGTGTACAGTTCCTTTCTAAATCAAACAAAATCAAACAAAACAAACCCTTAAAAGAAGTAAAGCTCTTGATCAAGAGAGATTTCAGTATGAGAGAAAATCAATCTGAGGTAGGATTTGTACTGCTGGCTTTGAGCATGGAGGCTTGGTGCATGTAAGTACACTGGGATACTGTGAGTACAACAGTTTTACTCAACTCATACACAGAAGGTAGCATAGATACTTTGACCTTAGCCCTAGTACTGCAGGACACCAAATCCTACAATACGTAATCTCAGAAGAGAATAGCAAGTTGCCACAGCTTGGATCCAAGCAGAAAACTTGATTTAGCCTTGATTTAAGGTGGTAAGCAGAGATCCTAAAAATTCATATACTTGACATACAGGACAATGAGATAAATGAATTTCACTTTGTGTCACTGCATTTGCGATAACTTGTTTGTAGGAAGTCCACTATGGTGATGAAGATCCATCTGTGTAACGAACCTCTACATTCTTTCTGACAGATTCTACCATTTCAAAGCACGTGGTCACCTCTGTTTGGATTTTTTATTTAAGTGCTGTTCTTTCCTAACTTAAGAAAATAACATTTACTGATCGTGTTCATCATGCAGTTGTGATACATATCATTCAGCTGTTTAGCTGACTTCATGACAAAGAATCCTAGAGTAAACAATGAAGGCAACATGATAAGAATTCTCTTTAAATGATTGTCTTAGTCGTTGAATACGAGAAACACTAACTGGATGCAATATATACTTGCTAGTAGCTTATGCTCGAGGTGCAGGTAGGAGAAAATAGATCAGAAAACTAGTAATGGGTGATGGGAAAAGGAGTAAATGATTGAAACACATGCTAAATAAAATTACAGTTTAATGGGGCCTTGATGGAGAAAATGGAGTCCAGCATAATTCCTTGTGGAACTATATGAACATTGGTTCTGTTGGTTGCCCTGAAGCGATTTCCTTTCTCCTTTTTTCTCAAGCTTGGAAAGGGCTAGAAAGAAAAGACTCTGAGTTCATTTCTATCTCTAGGTGTTAGCAATGACAGCACAGATGTAGGCAAGCACACTCAGAGGTGACACAAGCTTGTCATGTGGTTTAATTTAGCATTTGAGGTGTTCTGGAACTGCATTTGTGTGTTCACACTCACTTGTTTGTACCTGCTTTGACTTTAATGGAAGCCATGGTTTTCTGTCCTCCAAGCAATGATTCTCAGCTCCATTGCAGTGTTTTCTACGTCTAAAGTCAAATGTTCTTACTACTTACACACAGTAATTATTTTAGTTTTAGAAAATGTATTGCAGTAGAGTTGTCCTCTTCAAGGATGTTGCCTATTATTTGCTTCTTAGGTTTGGATGGGAGTTTGGGCTACACAAAGGAAAGATTCAGTGATGCACAAGCTATGGAGCCCATTACAAGTTAGTGCTTTTCCAACTAGCCCACTGTGATCCTTCGTTAACTTTTCAGAAAAGGAACAATTCTTCTCTCTAATAAAGGCTAGCTACTGGGTTGGATTCTCCCACAAAAAGAAATATATTGCAATTCTATTTAAAAATTATCCTTCTGATGACAAAAGATATCAAAGCCTGATTTTTAAGAACAGGGAACATGTCTACATACACTCAAGAATGCAGGAATAAGCAAAAAAAAAAAAAATCAGTGTTCTATTATGAAATCTAAGTAACAAATTAGTGATCCCTAGGATTTTAGACTGTTGACTATAATTGGCTAGTTTGCTGGCTAGCATTGAAATTGGGGGATTTTATCTCTTCTGGAGATAAAGTAGAATTTGGAAGAAAGAGTCATGTAAATAATAAATTTGTCATTTTTTGTGAATATCATTTGATAATTTCTCCAATTTCACTTAAATTTCACAGGGAGAAAGCTTGAGATAAACAAATGGTATACATAAAACTGTATCAAAATAAAAAGGCAAATACTTATCTTTTCATAAATAAAATATTTCCTTTTCCTTTGCTTATAAACAGGGGTCAAAAGTGAAAATAATGAAAATGTATCGGAGAAATGGTTACATGGTGAAATGAATAAATGGTGAATATAAAAAGAAACCTAGATAAAATTTGAAACCAGTAGTGAAATCTCAATCCCCTAACACAATCAAGTCAGCAAAGAACTGTACTCAAGCATATTAAATAGTCCTAATGTCAATTGTGTATACTCACTCTGCTCTGTTTCCTTTAACTACCACTTCACAGTATAAAAGGATGCCCAGAAATTCTTTTCTTTGCCCAAAATATGTTTGGTATGGTGATGGGTGATTACTGCTAACTTTTTATGTTGAAAAAAAAACCCAACATGCAAAATATCATTCACAACAGACTGCCCATCCCTCTGCATTAGCATTCGGCATTTTTAAATTTAGTTTCACATATTGTCATCACTCATCTTGTCTGTGCTGTTGTAATTTGAAGCAAATGTGACAGAATGTCATTGTCAGTGAGAGAACCCTTCAGTGGTGCAAACAGTTGCAAATACAATGTCTTCTTTCATTAGCTGAAACTTCTACTGAATCCATCCCATTGTAGTAATGTCCGCATAGAAAATGTATAAAATATTTCCAGAAAACATAGCATGATACAGTTCATTTGATTTCAGTAAATGTTTATGAGTATTATTAGTTCCTGGGTTGGAAAAATACACAGTTTTAAAAATAACTCTCAACTTTGATCAAAGACCTGTATGACACACATACAATACATTAGGTAGGTTGTTGCTAGTGCAAATACCAAACTTAAATTTTACAAAGCAAAAAGGAAGTCTATCTGAAGCACATTGGAAAATGTAATTGAATAAACAAATACATAACACTGGCACAGGAACTCATAGACTGGAGTACTGGTAGGGCTAACATTTCTGCTTCAGTTAATGGGTTTCATCTCTTGCTTTAACTGCCAATCACTTCATTTCTAAATGATAGAAAGCACAGCTGTTAACAGCTTTACAATTTAGAATTTATGAACACCTAATAATCATTGGAAATGTACCAATTCCTGTAACCAGCAACTGTGGCCAAAAGTGAAATGAAATAATTTAAGCATGGAGATGTAGAAATTATGTGGCTAGATTGAAAAATGTAGTTTCCAGAAAGGCTTAAGGAGAATACATGGTAGAAACCATTGCACACTGAATCTCTATGGCAAGCCTGAGTCTCTCTATAATCTTATGTCTCTGAGTTCCATGACTTCTGAAATGCCCTCCACATTCATGTGCTTTCCAAGTCCTATACATGACTTGTAGGTGGTTCGTTACTTTGGAAAGTCAGGAACAAAATATAAATAAGTAATAAGATGTCCTGCAATAGGAATGTCTCCACAATCCAACACGATAATGTGACATTTTGGAGCATCCATTTTAAATTGACAGGCCATTAATATGAAATTTTAATGAGGGTAGGAATAAAAAGCAGATGGTTTCAGTTCACATTAAATGCAGCTTAGCTGTGTTGTCATACTGACGTTATGGCAAAGTGAGTTAAACTAAAGAACAAGACAGATTTGGGGTGAAATTGAAGAGAGTGTCTAAATTATGTTGTTTCACATTTTTGAAGTCCCTGATTTATTTTAAAACTCATCTTTGTAGGCTTGGCGCTTTGAATGAAACCCAGAAATTTGTAATTTATAGTTTTCATTTTGAAATATCCAAATAAATTACCTCTTAATGGAAGGGATTTTATTTAGTCTTTACTCATGACCAGGTAAATACATTGCTCTGTGATAAACAAATAATTACTTTGGTATAGATTAAACTTATTTACTTCTTTATTTTTTAATATTTTATTGCAGAAATTTCAGCCATACTACAGGTAGAAAAGATGAATTAATGAACCCCTTTGTACCATGACTCTGCTTCAATAATGCCTCTAAAAAGACTAATTTTCAGAAAACTTTTTATATACCTTAATTATGAGCATTTATTTCTTTTAAATGTTACTATGTTTTGTCAAATGTTAAATTATTATTATTATTATTATTATTATTATTATTATTATTATTATTCTTTTGAAACAGACTGTTGCTCTGGGTCATTCAGATTGGCTTGGAACACATTAGGTATGTCAGTCTGGGCTCTGATTATCAGAAATCTTTCTCCTTTAGACTTCTAAGTGCTAGTATAAAAGGTCTATGTCACTATATTTGGTTTTTCAGATGTTTATGGTTTTCTATTTTTATTGAAAATATGATTTTATACCTATATTCTGATTATGGTTTTATCTCCCATAACTCCTCCATTTTTCAGTAGTGAGAACACAGTGAGTTTGGGCAACCTGTAAAGAAGCCACAGCTTTAATAGGTTTGTTAGATTTTTTTTTTTTGATCTTAGCATTCTCAGGTCTGAGTTGTGACCTTGTTTATTTTTGTCTGAGGCACCTGTCCTTTCCATTTTTCTTATAGCAACTTGGACTAAAATAAATTTTTGTTTTTACAGTTGAATCAAAACCAAATAAATTTGGGTATAAACATTTTCCGAAATGGCTCATATGATGAGGCTTGAAGCTTCACACCTAGCTAAAGATGTTATTTAAAAGTAACTGAATAAAAAGGGCACTATCAGTGATGAATTAACCAACTGATGAGTTCTTAATAAATACACTATTAGCAAGTAACTTTGACTAGAGAGAGTAGATCATTAGGAGTATATCTTTGAATGGAATACCCTTCTTTATTTCTATTTTATTTATTTTTTTATGTTTCATTGTAGTTTTTCCAAAACTGGATTGTTCTATGACGTCATGACTCTTCTGATACCCACCATGTAGAGCATGTTACTAAGTTCTTGACAATTATCATTTCTCAGTCTCTTGATTTCTCAGAGTGTTGATGTGATTCATCATGATACTTGAATCTTCCAGCACTATTATTCATTGGCATTTTAATATCAATTTGACAATATGTACCAAATTCCTTGATAGGATTTTCATTCTGATGATATTTGTTATTCAGAATAATTGTAGGAGAATTTGCATTCTTATTTTGACTCGTTCAGTTATCAGGATGCTATGTCATTTCTATGCTATCTTTAATTTTTCTTTAAATATATTTTGACCTCATGACATGGGAATTTTTTTTAATTAGAAGTTTTATTACGTTTGTATTCTTTATAATATGTAATGTCCAAGCTCTTATGCATGCATTGTTTTAAAGCTTTTTTTTTTTAATTTTTTTGGCTATTTTATTTATTTACATATCAGATGTCATCCCCTTTCCCCAATTCCCCTCCCATGAACCCCCTATCCCATCCCCCTCCTCCTTTTTGCTTTTATACCATTTTAATTACATGCATGTATTAAGATCAGATCTAGGTTGAGGGTCTAGCAATACAATAGATGCAAACAGTCAAGGAACAAGCAAGACAATAAACACAAATAATCAAAGAACAAGGAAGGCATTAAACCCAATTACGTGAACACTCCCATGATCACTGTTTCTAAGGGCTTATCAAGGATGACCAAAATATCTGATCCTACTTCCCTGTCCTAGCCCAAGATCATTTTCATGCCTGAAGCCTACTTCCTTGTTTTAGTCTAAAATTTAGATTCGTGTCTGAAATTACTTTTTTGCTCTAGCCTAATATTTAGATTTCTGCCTGAAATTACTTCTTTGTTCTAGCCTAATGTTTGATTCCTGCCTGAAGCCTACTTCCTTGTCTTTGGCCAATGTCATATTCCTGTCAAGCAACCCATTTTCTTGTCCTTGACCTTTGTCAGAATCTTGCCAAGCAGTCCCAAAGGCTCTCCCCTCCCCCCACCTTTTTTTTTTTTTTAAACAAGACTGAGCCTGTTTTAGGTTGTCCTTACCCATCACGGAATATGCATTATGATATGGGAATTTTTAAAACTTCTATTACATTTATTTCTAAATACCTCATGGTGATAAGTTAAATAGAATCACCATTTGTATATGGATTTTAATAGAGTCCTTATTCCATTTCTCTCCACACAATAAAATAATTTTAATATCGTGTCACCATATTTTGTCAAATTGAAACATGTTCTTAAAGAGTAATAAATCTCTTCATGAAAAGCATTGAAGTGGTTAGTATAGCGTCTGCATGTGTCTGTATCAGGTGCTCTGCATATATGTTACGGCTGTTAGCTTGGTGGGTTTTTGGAATTTCTAATATTTGGAATAAGTGTTTCTCTGACTCTTGCCTGCTCTTTAGAATTTTTTCCTCCAATGGGGTTGCTTTGGTCAGCTTCAATAAAAGGCTTTTGCCTTAGCCTATTGTATCTTTTTTTTTCCTGACCTGCTATGCTGTCCTCTCCTGGATACCTCTGCTTTTCTCGGGTAGAAGGCATGGTAGGAGCTAGTTGTGAGAAATAGAGGGAGGAGGAACTGTGGTTGGGAAATTAGTTTTTCTTTCTACTTTATTGAAATATAATTACAGATCATATATTTTAGAATATATTGAATTAATATATACTATGAAATAATTATTATTAAGCTAAAGGAGTTGACGAATCATTAACTTAATTAGTTACTATTTTAAGAAGTATCTTAATTTGTCTAAAATATAAAAACATTGGGCATTTAAAACACCAGCAATTTATAGTATGGTTGAATTTGAAAGAAAACCTGTAGGAACAAAGAAGTTATGTCCTCTAAGAATACCAGTTGCCTTAAGTCCAAAAACAGTATCTCATCTCTTGCATTAGGGCTGGTTGCTTGGACTGGGTGCTAAACGGAGTTTGTACCCAGGAGGAAATGACAACAACAAAAACTACAGAAAAACCTCTATGTGTGTATGCATGTGTGTATGTATATATGCATACATAATTATACAGTATAGTAAATACATAAAGTAGTTATATAGCTTATCATTTTCATTATTACAAATTGTATATAGCCGTATATACTCTGGACTTTAGCTGTTTAGCTGTTTATAGCAAGCAGCTGAAGAGGCTTGATTACACCTGCAGCACCAGAAACTTGTTAATTATGGATTGCACGATGACATTAGGAGAGTTTACAACACTAATTGTGGAAAATTTGAAAATCTTATGAGATAATAATTATTGATTTGTTATTTACATGAACCCTCTTAACAAATTGTGACTAAATTGGTAAATTAAATTTAATAATATAAATATATAAAATATACATATGCATATACATAAAACAAAACTAATAATACTACTACCTTATGATCTAGGAACTGCAATTCTGGCAGTGCTACTGGTGAAAGGATGACAGTCACACAAATCATGTACTGCTGCTAGCCCTATTCCAAAACTGCTCATACCAGATTCTTTTATATAAACAAATTGTTAAGTAAACTGCTACATACATAGAACAGAATATTACATGGAGCAAAATTAGTTAACTATTAATCAAGGACATGCCCTAAATAAACCTCTGGAGCTGTTACAGTGAGAAACTACATTTATATAATGCGGTTGAGAGATAAAAATTTATAATATGTAGAATTTAAAAAGGCTACTAACTTCCAGATGATTAGGAAGGAGAGGAACATGTGGCTGTAAAAGGCAACATGAGTGCTATTATTTTAATTGAAAATATCTTCTAGAGGTTCATTATTTTATCAATTAATTCCCAGTTGGACACATTGAGGCAAGCTATGAAGTGTTTAATAGAAAGGCCTAGCTGGGGTCGGGGATCACTAGGGGTGAGGCCTTGGGTGTTTATTATTCCTGAGTTTATTCTTTCCCTTTTCTGCATCTTCTGCATGAGTCCACCAACTACCGAGCTCTACTTCTCAAAATTCTCCCAGCCCCAGTGGGCTGAGACTAAATTGACTTTTGTCTCATCAGTTGCTCATAGTGATAAAAATGCCACTCCTACAATAAGGGTTCTTGATGAGGTCATCAACAGGTATATTGTAGACTTTTGCTGTATTAAGGCTGAAATTCTGTCTATAGTACTGTAGTATAATTTTAGAAAAATTTGTACTTAGAATATATGTGTCATTTCTGTGAATCTATAGGCTTTGCAGAAGTAAATATTTAAATGAAAAATTCAGTCATTTGATAATTACTAGCCTTTTGTATTCTATGTTTTTATTTTTCAAAAATGTTATATAAATGTTGTTTCTCATTTAGAATAGTTATGTTGAATAATATTTGTTTAGGGTATTTCATTGGTTAATAATTAGGGTTTTTTTTTTTTTCAAATAAACCTCTCTTTAAAATTTAACCTTATTCCATTGTTTGCCTTGCAGAAAGAAGCTACACGGTGTGGGAAATGTTGCCACTTTATAACTTTCAGTTGTTCTTGTCCTTTATGAGATAAATGTGAAAACTATTTTTGGATCAGCAAACGAATATCATTACTGAAGACGAATGAATTTTTCTTTTCCCTATTGAATAAAGGTGAGAAAATGTGACTCTAATGAATTAGAAATGAAGGACATATTCTGTATAATACATAGACAGCATGGCAGCCACGTTTTTACTTAGTAAACATGGGAATGGGGATGTAATACTTTAAATAATAAAATAAAATATTCTGGATTTTTTTAAATTAAACTTGGGCATAGCATTCTATTTTCTATTGTAATATAAAACAGCCTGGTATTTCTTTTCTTAAATAACAAAGATAAACAGGTCTTGTAAGATATATTGGGGATTTCTTACTTTAAGTATTGAATTCTTAAATGTATAATTCAGAATTAGAACATGGTATTTTCATTTTTAAGATTTCAGAAATCTCATTCAAAACAACAGATACATGAATTAAATCTGTTTGTATCACTTTCATTTATGCAAAAAACTAAGATATTGCTTTTTATAGTCCATTAATTGTTCAAAATGATGTCAAAAGTGGCCTTTAGACATTAGAATTTTATTATATATTTTATAATTACCTTTATATCCAAAATTATCTTTCAGAGAACATGAAATAATGATTACATTTTTAATAATTGATTTACAATGATTAAAATTTTTCTACATTTTTGCTTAAATCAAACAATATGTTTTATTAAGATTATTCCAATAAAATTTAGTTTATTTTTATGTTGTGTATATAAGTGTTTATGTGTGTATGGATTTCCATCTTGTGTTTGCAGTTCGTGTGGAGAACAGAAGAGGACATTAGATCAAAGATCTTCAGAAGCTGGAATTACAAACAGTTCTACTTTGTATGTGGATATGATGATCCAAACTTGATATTTTGCAAGAGCAATACTTGCTGTCAACCACAGAGCCATTTCTTCAACCTTTCTGTAGCTTTCTTGCAGCTTGTTGGGCATTCTTACCTCTTTATTTGAAATTTTTCCTCTATTATTTTTTGTTTTAAATATTGTCTAGTATTTGCAGGGTGAATTTTTTATTGTGCTTATAATTTATATAGTTTGGTATTTTAATAACATCCTCATAGATCTCATATTTACCATTCATAGTTTGTCATTGATTTTAGCTAGATGATATACTTTCTCTACCTTATCCTGGAGCTGTGATATCCTGTTTTCCATTCAAGTAATTCTCTTGGTTAATTCTTCTGCCCAGGATTATATTTTGTCATTGAAGTTTTCATTTTTGGTGTTACTTCTGTTTGGTTGTTTTAGCTTCTTTATATTTTTTTGGCTGAATCCTATTTCATATTATTTATTAATCTTCATTTTTCTGTTTACATATTTATAAAACTTCTGCTATTTTTGTGATTTTCAGCACATAAACATTCTACTGAACTCTGTCTGGAGTTTTATCTATAGCACTGATATTGGTGGCCATTACCTTGTAATTGTTACTTTTGGAGGATACTAGTTTGTCTTCTTATTTTGCTGATGTTGTTATATTGGGTGCTCCACATCTGGAGTTAGCTTGTTTAGACAATCTCCCATGTCTATCTGCACTTCCCTAATATGACGTGTCAGTTAAATACAGGGTAAGTGATGCACACAGCTAAACATTTCGGGTCAAGGTATATCCCATCCTTTATTATCGTTTCATCTTCCATGTTTCCTACTCTGACAATCTGTCAAAACTGGGTGAAATTGTTCCAGGAGACAAGCCCCACTCTTGTTTGTAAAAAGACCCTTGGTTTTTCTTTCTACCAGTAAAATATTCCTCAGAATATTCAAATTATATTGGGTTCATAGTCTCTATAGTCTGATAGCAAAATGGGAGAGATACAAGTGTCTCTAAATTCTCTTAATCTTTCCAGGAGATTTATAAGGGTAGTTGCTGGTTACCAAATTCCTTATGCTTAGATCACATATTGCCTGTCTGTGTTTGTTAGCTGCATTATTGCTATTTTCTCATTTCTAGTGTTCACAGCCTCTTTTCCACTTTGGAGTAGATTCTATTCCTTGCTATTCTGATGCTTCTATTCACCATGCTCCATAATACCAGTTTCTCACCCATTTTCAAAATCCAGAATTCCCTTCTATGAATCATTCTTAATTTTTCTTTTTTGTTCTTTTGCTAGAAGTTAGTAAATACCTCAGGATATTTTCAAGTTTCTTTTATCTTTATAATGTAAAAGAAGTTATGTTTTTGAATATAACTTTTACAAACAGTGAAGTAGATTATTAATTCAATGAGGTGCAAAGATTACCATTAGTTTTACATAGGGGTTTTGCATTGGTTTTACATAGGTTTTGCATTAGTTTTACATAGGGGTTTAACAAAAGATCTAATGGAGTTATATTGATAACATTTTATTTTTCTGTTTTCAGATAGAAGTTTAGTTTTGGTGCTGATATTATGACAGAGAAGGCATTTTGAATAAAAGATTCCAAAGTCTGCTTTTTTGATATAGAAGTGAATTCAGCCTGGAAAGATGTTTGAGGAAAGAAGATTTAGTTCCACAGATGATGAATCTAAAGTAAGTAAAAGAACACTGTGAAGGCGGGCTTGCACAATTCTCTACGTCAAACACCTGTTTTTAGAAGGTGAAGAGGAACATAAATGTGAAAATCCTGCAAACCCAGGTAGTACCCAGCAGGTGTACTGAAGAACTATCTTAGTCATTGATCTCTATGGAACAGAACTGATAGAAAGAATATAAATATTAAATGTGGACTTAGACTGTTTCACAGGCCACAGTCTGAGCAGTCCAACATTAACTATTACAACAGAAAGGCAGAGAATCCAGTAGTTGTTCATTTCACAAGGCTGGATGCCTTGGTTATTAGAGTCCAATGACAGAGTCCTAGAAGATTCCCAGGGAGTCTGTGATCCTCAGTCCACACTGGAGTTTCAAAAAATTTGGTTCCAGTACCTGCCAAGGAGTGCCTCAGCAACAGGATAGATAAGCTTTCCAGCTGGAATGAGGGCTTGCAGGCAAAAAGCACTTAGGGAAACAAAATAATCATGGGAGCAAAGGGATTCAGTGGACTTGGGTGAGAGAGAAGGTGAAGTGGGGCAGGATCAGGTATGGGGGGCAGGAGAGAAGCCCAAATGGCCAGGAAAATAAATGTAAATTTGCAGCAACTGGGGTGGTAGTGAGGAAACCTCTAGAAAGTCCCTGAGACCTGGGATAGGGGGGCTTTCAGGACTCAATGGGGGTGTCCTTTGCCCAAATGCTCAAGTGGGAGGAAATGGAACTTGAAGAGATCACCTCTAGTAGAGAGAGTAGATAGACAGGGCCCCCAGTGATGGGATGGGGTCACCAACAGACCTTCAAAATTTTTGATCACCAACCGACCTTCAAATTTTTGAATCAGAATTGCTCCTTTCTAAAAAAAATACAGGGACAAAAAATGGAGCAGAGACTGGAGAAAAATGGGCATCCAGTCACTGGCTCAATTTGGGATCCATCCAATGGGCAGGCACCAAACACTGACACTGTCACTGATGCTGTGGTGTGTTTGAAGACAGGACCCTAGCATGGCTGCCTCTATGAGGCCCTACAAGCAGCTGACTGAGACTGATACAGATACTTACAGCCAACCATTGGACTGAGGTCAGAGAGTCCTTTGGAAAGTTGGTAGAAGGATTAAAGAAGCTGAAGGAGGTGGTGACCCCATAGGAAGACCAACAGTATCAAATAAACCAGACCTCTATGAGCTCCCAGAGACTAAGCCACCAACCAAACAGCATACATGGGCTGGTCTGAGGCTCCAGCAGATATGTAGCAGAGGAGTGCCTTGTCTGGCCTCAGTGGGAGCGGATATGCCTAATCCTGTACAGACTTTAAGCCCCAGAGAAGGGACATGCCTGGGGGAATGGGGCATGAGAGCACACTCTGAGGTAAAGGGGAGGGGACATGGGTTGAAGAACTCTGGGAAGGGAATGAAAAAGAGCGCACTTTTTGGAATGTAAATAAGTAAAATAGTTTTTAAAAAACTGCAAATAAAAGAAGGTGCTTAGTAGTACTGAATGGAGTGCTTAGTGATATTGAGGGGCTATGTTCCAGGACAATGTTTATATTTGTATTATTTTTATATTCATTAAAATGAAAAATACAATGAACTCTAAAAGGTGAGAACATTTCTCTATTATTAATATATCAAATCCTTGTCAATTCAAATGCCTTCATTTTTCCTTCTTGACATCATAGTCTTCTAAGAAATTATATACCTTGTATATAACAATATGAAATAAAATGATTTACTTACTCTTCTGAAGTATTCCAGAAGTGATTTTCCAAACCACTAATATTTATGAAATAATTATCATATATTTTTTATATATAATGATGTTGTACTTTGTATTGAAGACATTTTTCTGTGGTTGTTTAAGAAACTTTTATTTCCAGCTCATTTGCTAGCATAGATAATCATGGAGAAAGTGATATTACTCTATATTTATAAAATGCAAATATCTAAACATATTACAAATTTGAAGTATTCAGATAGATGATAGACACCCAAAATATGTTGATTCATATTATTAAGTAATTTCATATTATTAAAATTATCAGCAAGGTATATATTTTTAGCAGGATTACTGGTATTTTTTGAGTTAATTAGCATTTTTACAGTGGTTTTGCTGGTCCTCATGATACTTATTAAATAATTAACTCTGATTACAAGATACATAAAACTCAAATAACTTATTTTTTCAAAGCAGCACAGGTGAAGGATTTGTTTCCATAGCAGGTAAAATTATTTTATGAATAATTATATCAGTAATTGGTTTTCTCGCCATGTTGGAAGCCTTAAGCTCTATCTCAAGCACTTTATAAACTGAGGTGTTGTGGGACATCCCCATAATCTCAGTCCTTAGGAAGTAAAGGCAGGGGCTCAAGGTCATTGTCTGCTCATTCATTTCTCATTCCAGTTTGCTATACAGAGATCCTGTTTACAAACAATACCCCCCCAAATAAAAGAAAATCTTAGTATATGTTATTTTTTAACAAGGTGCCTGTATACACATATTATTTTTTGTTTACAAAGACATGAAATAAAGTTATATAAAATAATTGAAAATAGTTGCCTTTATGTTGAGAAGCTTAAAATATTGAAACCTAAGATGTTTATTCAAACAATGCTTTACTAGACACACTGGGAACATAATTTGCAATGTGTATCAAGCATTATTTGAATATATTAATGTGGATTGTCACATTACTGTGTAGATTTATAAAGGGAAACATTGTAGAAATAAATGCATGTGTTTCTGTAAGATTTTCCTTTTACTTAAGATGTATTACTAGATCATACAAATATAAAATAGAATGGCACAAATCACATTGCTGTTAAACTAAATTCATCTGAAGTTGAATGTCAATTTAGTAACAATACAGTGATAAAATCTCCTTGAATGTTTTCTATTTATAGAGTAAAATTGATGTGTAGTTAAGAATACCATTTCTTTGTCTTCATGATACTATTTTTAACATTGATTTACTTTAAAGTAAGACTTTTTTGCAATACATATGCTAAAATGAAAATGTATTATATACTTCTAAAGTCATTTCATAAGGTAATTATATTATTTCAACTGAACATGGTTAAAATTATCAGCAAGGTATATATTTTTAGCAGGATTGCTGGTATTTTTGAGTTAATTAGCATTTTTACAATGGTAATTACTGTAATGATGACCTCTATTAGGCATATAGGTGAAGCATTCATTTGTGGTCTTAACAGAAATTGGCCTAGCAGGTACTCCATTAAAATATAATTTTTTTTCTATGCACCACTCTCTTAAAAATCAAGATTCTAAACTATTGTTATACTCAGCCATTATATAGTCATACCTTAACATTAACAATGAGTATTATACTATTGTTACTCCAGGACAATATATAGTCAAATAAATTATGAGTTATTTATTGCCATGCAATTACTCATTCCAAACTTTAATACCAGCTAATTATTTATGATGGTTCTATGCGTTGATGGGGTTCAGTTAAATGAGTTTTTGATAATTTAGTCACAATAAAATTTTAGATGTGTGAATGAACAACACAAGGACTATAATACTGAAGTCAAGAGTTCTAACACATTCTTCTATAATCAACCCTTTTTGTGTTTTCAGAGAGACTGTACTTTCAATGTCATTACTCAGAACCTGTAGTGCACTTTCTAGCTAGATGGGGAGGAAAAAATTACTTCTTATATCATCTTTTTAGAATCTTTGTATCTTTAGTTTTATTTATTTTTGCCAATCATTTATCCTTCCCCTTTAATAATTTGAGGTTGTTTTTCATTTTTCTTATAAAATACTTATTAATTTTCCTTTTATGTTTCTCTCTCTCTCTCTCTCTCTCTCTCTCTCTCTCTCTCTCTCTCTGTGTGTGTGTGTGTGTGTGTGTGTGTGTGTGCGCGCACGAGTTTGTGTATGTCTACATACACGCGCCTATGGTCTATATAAATACAGAAACCCACAGAGGTTAGAAGGGAAATAAGATCCCTTGGAACATCACTGATGCTTACGAGCTGTTCTGTTGGTTCTGGGAACTGAACTCAAGTCCTCTATAAGAGAAGTAAAGCATTTTAAGAATTGAACCACCTTTTCAGCCCTCATCCTCCTCTTCTTCTTCCTTTTTATTCAATTTTAATGAAGTTGAGTGGTTTATTTGAAATATTATTTTATTACATTTATTCATTTACTATAAAATTCTTCATAATACTGTTGTTATATCTCATAAACTATTTTGATTTTAGATTGTTTAAAACATTTCCTTGTTTTTATTTATATTTCTTTGATCCATTGAAAAACAAGAAGGATTTGCTTATTTTCCACATATTTCCAAACACTCATCTTCTCTCTCTCTTATAAATTTTAACTTATACTATTGTAATAAAAGCAGATTCACTGTATAACAAGTCTTTTTTTTTTAAATTTTGTGTTCAAGATTTTTTTGTGGTCTAGATAAAACAAAAGTGTGTGATTGTGTTGTTTGTGTACGTGTGTATATTACTGAATCCATTTAGTACTGCTTGTTGTAGGAGGAGCTAAGGTGGGGTGAGTAAGGGAGGAAGAGAAGGAGTAAGGAAGAAAGAGGAAAAGGAAGAGGAGGACCTAAGGGAGGAGAGAAGAGAGAGAGGCGAACATGGAGGCCAGGTTCAGAACTAAGTCTTTTAGATAGGAGAGATGATAGAGGTTCTTTTTAGTCAACAAAATGATGGTCTGGGTATTAGGTCTATCTTATACCTTACTGATACAAATTGGTATAGTTATGAAATAATTGTATTTTAAGAGAAAGGTTTGTTTGTTTGTTTTTTAAACAGGAATGGTGATATGTAGGAGGAGCTAAGGTGGAGTAAGCTAGAAAGAGGAGTAAGGGAGGAAGAGGAAAAGGAAGAGGAGGAGCTAAGGGAGGAGAGGAGAGAAAGAGGTGAACATGTCTCCGCCAGTTAAAGGTAGTTGGTATATCTAGGTTGGGTGTTGGGTCACACTTCTGATTATATGGGCATCTTGTTATTGATCATTACCAAATATATAAAGCCTTTGGATAATCTAAGCATTAGAGTCTCATTTTTATACCGGACCTGCGTGGTTAGTGGGATGATCTGGGAAATGTCCAGCCTTGCAGAGACAGTGTGGAAGATTGGCAGAGCCATCTCCCATGCTGGCGTCTCAAGGGTAGCAGGGCTGGTTTATCTGGGTGACCGTTTCTAGCTGTGGCGCACACATGGCCTCTGGCCATTCAACATGGTGCCTGAGCTAGGCAGAGCCGCAGGTTAGCCAGTTGGCTTAAACGGCAGCTGCTTTTTAAAAATAATTACTACAATAGCTTGTAAGAACCCTTACTACATACAAGGACCGGCATTTGTTACTCAGAATCCATGTAACAAGCCAGATATCCTGCATACATCTGTAGTGCAGGTCTACTGTAGTAGGGTACAAGAGAACCAATGGGGCTTGCTGTCTTTCTGTATATGGAAACCGTAGTAGCCCAGGTTCAGAGAAATACCCTGGCTTAGAGTAGGCAGAGAGTAATGAAAGGAAACATCTGATTCCCTTTTCTGTTCTCCACATGCATATACGCATGTGCACCCACTCACAGAAACACACACATCAAAAAAATCTTTAAAACAAAAATTTTCAGATGCTATTAAGGAGCTGAAAGGGTTTGTGGCCCCATGGGGAGAGCAACAATACCAACCAACCAGAGCTCCCAGGGTCTAACCCACCAGCCTGGGAGCACACAGTGAGGGACCCATGGCTCCAGCTATATATGTAGGGGAGGACAGCCTTATTGGGCATAAGTGGGAGAGGAGGTACTTGGTCCCATGAAGGCTGGATGTCCCAGTGTGGGGGAATTTGAGGGCGGGAAGGTGGGAGTTGGTGAGTGTGTGGGTGGGGGCACATTCTCATAGAAGCAGGATGAGGGGGAATGGGATGGGGGTTCTTGGGTGTGAAAGGAATGGGGAAAGGGGATAACATCTGAAATGTAAATTAAATATGTAATAAAAAATTTTAAAAAGCTATTGTTAATGTTGATGAATTTTATATGATTGACAGTGAATTTATTGTAAATTTTAAAACCCCTTAAATATTTAACATAGAAAATGATTCTAAAATATTGATGTCATGGGAAAAATTTACAAGGAGTTTGAGTAGTACTGTAGTTTATAATAGAGGTAAATGTCATCCATTATTTTCATTGTATAAGATAATATAATTTCCAGGAGACCCGACCCTTACTGTTAATGTAGAGGTTATTAGAACATTGCCAGATGATAAAACAGAAGTTGTCATTATACTATTAAACATTCTACAAATGGCTCCTTAAGAAGAGGTTTAGGGACAACGGTGTTAAAACATAGCTACAGCAGCTGAAATTGACCCTTTCTATGACCAGAAAAAAATTGTCTCTTGCTCAGATCAGACAGCTATTGTAGATCTCTCCTGCTAGTGTTGATCTTATTATTTTGAAACAGACCAAAATGAATATCCCTGATTTCGGAAAATTTATTCCATAACAATGATGTGTTTCAAAGAACTGCTTCGAAGACTGAAGATTCAAGATCAGACGACTAAGCAGCATCAGGCCAGATTAGATATTATATCTGAAGACATTACTGAAATACAAAAGAATCGGACTGCAACTTAGGGATCTCTCTCACAGAACATCATAGGTTCTAATCAAAATAGGAATTTGAATGAAAGAGTAGCTACTACACTATCCAAGCTGATGAAGAACAATTGTGGGTTCAGCTAGATAACTATTCAGGGTTCAGTAAATGCACCTACTTTGTTCAGGGGTCGACTAAACAAACTATGTTCCAAATAAGGATACAGAATCATTTTGGGGCTGTGAAATCTAAAGATTATGTAGATGCAAACCTATTATGAAAAATCAAACAGCATTTGAAACAACAGCAGAAAAGCCTTAGCCATTTAATTAGCATCGCTAAAGATGACTAAAAGATATAAAACTAGTAGCACATGGACTGGAAGAAAGCATCCATAGCAGAAGCAGTTGATCATTTACAAACTGGTGCCAATGGTTTATAAAACACATATTTTTGCTACTTCTTGCTTTCCTTAAGATGACCACATGAACAGAAAAAGAATCATTTTCCTGCCTGGGATGTTTGAGGTTCCTAAGAAATTACTGTACATAAAATCTGAAAAGATCACCACAAAACTCTTAAAAGAGAAAGCTTGAAATGTTTGTATGTAAAAGCTGAATTTATTTAAGAAAAAGTACACATTTCCCCCAAAACATATGCACTGTTGTACATTTTAAAACAGCATTGAGCATAGTCACTTTGCTTAATGATTAATGTCAATTCTCTTTTCCTTGGTACTATGTGAAACATAGCTATCTTCCTACATAACAAGATAAACTGCAATCATGTGACTCGTGAAGATTATGCATAGGAATGTAAATGCATTTCAGCTTTTATGTTTGTAACATTATTTGTGGGAGATAAAAATAATCCCAAAGTATTTAATGCTATGTGTGACTTTTTTTGTTTTTGTTATTGTATGGAGACTTTAAAATATAGTTTTTCTTGTTATTTTATTTATTTGGAAATTAGAGAACATACCTAGTCACCTAGAATATAACAGAATCATCATTTCTGCAAATATTTTTTAAAAACTTTTTTATTTGTAGAAATGAAAGCTTTAAAGTTGTTAATTTGTATTTTAATGCAAACAAGATACTACTACTTTTATAAGTTTACCTTTGCTTAAAAATTAATTGTACATACTTCTATATTTATCAATCTATCTATCCATCTATCAACCTACCTATTATCTATCTATCTATCTATCTATCTATCTATCTATCTATCTATCTGTAGAGGTGGAACTAGAAATCACAGAGAAATATGTAGAGTTTGTATTTGTGAATTTTTGTTATTTTATACTATTTTTTTCCAGCTCTACTTATGTAATTATACAAAGTTTATGGTTTCCCTTTTTAACAGCTGAATAATATTTCATTGTGTATAGTTTTCCATTGTGTTCTACATTTTCCTCATCCATTCATTTGTTGAATGACATTGTGTTGTTTCCATTTCTCGATATTGTGAATATGGTGGCAACAATCATTGCTGAACAAGTATCTTTGGAGTTGGATGTCAAGAACTTTAGGCCTATGTCAGTTAGTGGTTCATATTGAAGATTTGTTTTTAGATTTTTGAGGATCCTACATACACATTTCCAGAGCTCCTGTACCAATTTGCATCCATACCAATTGTTCCTCTTTCTCCACAACCTAGTTACCATTTATTGCCCATTGTTTTGTTGATATGGACATTGAGACTGGGAACAGAATCAATCTCATAGATGTTTTAATTAACATTTCTCTGATTACTAAAGATAATGAACACCTTTGAGCTACTATTTAGGCACTTTTTTCATATTAATAACTGTATTATACAGGACATTAAGATGCGTCACAAGTCATCCAGTATGCCCTCTAGGGAGTTGCGGGTATGGTGGCTGGAAACACACAAAGTTCCTCTAGGTGGAAAGCTAGGGGTGGTGGCTGTGGCTACAGCAGCTCATTAAAGGCCTTTTCCACAGTTCCTCATGGCAAGGCCCGGATGACACGAGAAAGTCCATGAGTTTTACAGGTTTTGTTTTCATGGTGGTGGTTGCTGGATCTGGGTGTGCACCCTCCCCCCCACCCCCGACCCCAACTCCATGATATCAGGGCAGATCTGAGTTAAATAAAAAGGGAGAAAGGGGTGGAGGGTCTGGGAAAGAATGCTTAATTGGCTATGCCCTCTGGCTTTCAGGTATCTCATTAGTATGTAAATCTCTTGAGGCTGAGGCCTGTAGTCATGCTCTTTACCTGTGCTCTTTGGGAGGGGCTGCATCCTATGTGACTGAACAGCACAAGTTAATGGAGTTCCATGCGACACGTTAGGAGCCTGGATTCTGGGAGCACAGCGGAATAGATGCCTGTCCCTTGCAGGGTCTCTGGGCTACTTCCAGCCAGTGCTTCTACCAAAAACCAAGATGGCTTTCATGGCCCTACAGGGAACCTGGTAATTCTTTTCTATTTTTATATCTTTGACAAATTGTTAATGATCTTGAGGTCAATGTAATGTATTTGTTTACATATCTTTAAAATTACATTCTAGATAGTAATTGAAAGATTTGCTAACAAAAATCATTCATGTCACAGTTTCCATTTTCAGTTTGACTCTACCTACTTTTATCTTTTAAATGTAAAGATAGAATAAGCAGCATTAATATTTTCAAGCTGTGATTTGAATAATGATATTTGATTTTTATTAATATGTTCTTTTAAAATATGCTATACATTCTCTACTGGTTTAGTATATAACGTACTTTCCTGTGTATCATACCTTAAATTCCTTTCCATAATTTTTCTTCTCCACTCAACTCTTGCTATGTAAGGACTCTGGGAACACCAAGAAAGGAGAGGAAGAATAGTGACAATGACACTGAAACTTTTAAGCAGTAGAGTGTGTAAGAATGTTAGAGAAAAAAATGAAAGTAAATAATTACTTAGCAATTTTAAGACAAAGATTCTTGAAATTGAGTGATTTAATCAACTAGAAGAAATAGGAGCAACACACATGTATGTATGCATGCATGCATGTGTGTATATATGCATACATGCATGTATACATGTATGTATGCATGTATGTATGTATGTATGTGTATATATTTTTATGTCTTTTATTGACTTCTTTGTTTAGATCCTTAACCCATTTTTGGAGGTGATCATCTGTTTGCTTGACACTTATTTCTTTAGTTATTTATGTATTACTGGTAGAAATAATTTGTCTCATATATAGCTACAAATTTTCTTGATCATTCTGCGAATTTCTTTTTCACTCAACTGATTATTTTCTTAGCTGTACAACAGCTTCATTAATTTTATGAGGTCCCAGTTGTCATTTACTGGTGTTAATTCTGAAGAAACTTAAGCCAGAGGAGTTAACAATGCTTCTCATATGAACCATATATTTACAAAAATCCCAGTAAAAATGTTCTTTAGAAGAGTTGATCAGGGTATTCCAAGAGACTCCTCAAACAGTATAGTTTACCTGTGTATTCTTTATTGCCTCACAGGAGTGAGGTCAACCCCTATTGCTGAAGATACCACATATGAGTCAGATGACTAGAATTGAAAATGACATAAAAGTCTCTTTCCTGTGGTCTAGCTTTCATGTTCTTAGAAAATAATGTATAAGCAGATATGTGAGTGAAACAATTAAATAGGCCTAGTGAACCACAATACTTAGGAACCAAAGCAATTACCAACTTGACAAAATATTCATAAAACTGCAAGAAGTGACAATTACATGTTGGTAATTACAACAGTCTAATTGGCCTTTTAGTCCACTCAAGAGGCCACAAGAAACACGGAAAACAGAATATAAATACCAAAAAAACTAACATACCAGGAAGTCTTCTGTAAAACAGTCTCTCCTAGCAATGGTTGCATAAATTGGACTGGAGGAATATCAGTATCAGTGGACATGTTAATACAGGAGGGGAACATTTTCACTGTTTCTTATCCTTAGATAAAGAACTACAGAAAAATAATAACTACAGGAAGAAGGATAAGAATCCTCTCCCATCGATGAGCCCCACTATAGGTAACCAAATGCAGATTTGTTGGCCTTAAAGCCATATACTCACTAATAAAAACACACACTCTCTCTTTCTCTCCCTCTCTCTTGCTGTATATATATATATCTATATATATATACATGTATATGTATATGTATATATGTGTGTGTATGCATATAATATATAATACATAATTTATGATATATAATATACATAATTTGTGCATATATACATATAACAAATATAATTAAAGAAAATGAGGATATTCTTTTTAGAGTGGAGGACATTAGATTGTTACAAAGAAGGGACTTGGTAGAGAGAAGGACTTGGGAAATGATTTAAGTCTATTTCAGCTAAAAGCACTAATAGAAGGACACCAATGTACTATAAATTTTATAAACATATGGAAGGGAAATTTTATGATAAAACTAACAATGGTTATATATGATAAAAACTTTTGTCTATTCCATGTTAGTCTACCATAAAGTTATATGCTGAAAGAAACCTTAACTCAAGATTTTACAAGAGAATTTAACCAGGAAATTTAAATGCAAACATGTTAAAAAAAAAGTCTATTTAATACGGTTAAGAAATATTTTCAATTAGGACAATTAGAGTTTAAGAGGTGATTTTTAGCAATTTTCACCTTTCACCATGACTAATGAGGCAATAAAATTCAGAGGCTGAGGAGAGTCAAGTTCACTTAAGAGATGAATCAGATAAAACCAGGCAAAGGCTCAGAGATGTGTTGCCCTCTATAGTAAACTGGTTTATAATAAATTATCTTTTTGTATGAAATAAATAATCTAGACTTTTGCTACTACAATCTACAGTTAGAACTGAAGTAGATTTCTTAGTTTTTTCTACTTAGTAGAATGCCAACATAGAATATTTTCTGTGATAATCAAGTGAAAATAATATATGATATCTAATAAAGATACAAGATATGCATTTAATGAGTTTAAACTATTTTATCATTCAGTGTTGCCTATTATATCTCCTACAAAAGTAATCATTTTTCCATACTGAAAATATGTCCGAATTTTCAAGTAAGAAATGAAGACCCATCAGTAGGATTATCAGGTTCAAATTTTCATTTTTGACTTTGATAGATAGCTTACTTTTAAAAATTAAGAACTAATTAAACTCAAAACTAATGCGTCAAGTTTAAATAGTGGCAGGTGTATGCACATATTAGCAAGTGATATAAGACAATATGATTTCAATAAATATAAATCTAATCAATATTTTAAAGTATATGTTGGTAAAATAAATTACATTCATAGATTGTATCAATTTTTTGGCAATTAATGAATTTCTAGAATACATTGGTCTGATTTTATTTCTGCTATGAAACAATATCTTGACAAAAAAGCAAATTTAAGGGAATATGGTTAATTTTAGCTCATACTGCCAGGTTATATTTTCTCATTTTCAGAAAGTTTCTCATGAAACTTCAAATAAAACATCTGTAGTGAAAAGCAAAGAGGAATGAACACACACATGTTCACTTGCTTATTCTTTTTTTTTAACCTTGATTTCTGCACTCTTATATAGTAAAAGATACCCTGATTATTGAATACTAGCAATCATACTAGGTCTGGTCTTCCCATATCAATTTACTTAAAATTATGATAATAATTAGATAACAAAATGTCTAAAGTTGAATTATTTTAAAGAAAAATTGATATAAAGTTTATAGTTTACAATTCTGATATCTGCAAGTTCTGAATAGCATGGTGCACAGAGTTCTTGTAAAAATTCCCTGGTTATATTACAACATAGAGATGAAGTGGAAGAGAATATGTTGCATCCAGAGATGGAACAGAAAGCTTTTATGTCAAGACAGATGGAAAATAAGAAGATGAGGAGATACTGAGTTTATTCATTTTGTAATAGCAAAATTGTACTTAAACCTAAAACCCTGGTTCTATTCGGAGAGATTAATCTATTCAAGATGTAGGAGTTTCATGGGATCATTTATTTTCCATAGGCTCTACCTCTTAAATTTCTTATCCCTCACTGCTACTATCCTGAGGAGCTAGCTGCCCTCACACATTCCTTGGAGGCACAGCATATGGGACCCTAGGGGATTGTTCTTTCAGGACGACTTCTGGAAACTTTGACCTCTAATCTCAGCAGATACTGATGTCTTTAAGTTATTCTCCCTGAACTCCTGAATCTGTAATTCTGAACCATTAGATCTGTCTAGAAACATGATTTGTTAGGTTTGCCAATGTAGTGAGCAATGTTTAATTTGGAATAGGGTTCCATATGATCTCTGAAAGAGATTTTAGATAAGAGGCTTTGAAAAGTGAAAAATTTGGACCAGCGGGATAGCTTAGCAAATAAAGGCAGTAGCTCTCAAGCCTGTTAACTTGAGTTCACTCTCTCAGAATCAAATGGTAGAAGGAGAAAATGGAATCTACAGGTTGTACTCTAATCTCTATGTATGGATTGTGGCATATATACTCATGTTCTCCCAAACTCACAATAAATAGATAAATAAATAAATAAATAAATAAATAAATAAATAATGTAATATGAGGAGTTTACAAAGAAAACTAGTTTAAAAATAAAACACCATATCTACAAAATCTATTAAGTGTGTAGGTAGAAAAAATGGAGAGTAGAAGGCCGTGTTCCCCTTTTTTCTAACATGTTTCTACATGAAATTTGCACATTAAATGCAAAGTTACTATCTTACAACTAGCCTCCTAAGGAATGGAAGTTGGAATATAACTAAGATAGTTAAAGTGTCCCCACACAAGACTCAAAGCCTGTATCCACCAGCATCTTGTGGATGAGAGACAATTTTGACAACAAGGGCAGAATGGTAGGCCTTCTGCAAAACATCTTAGACTTTGGAAACAGCGATTGCTACTGAACTATTTTCTTAGCCGTTTCAAGAGTCTTCTATGCTATAAATCTATTTATTTATTTATTTATTTATTTATTTATTTATTTATTTATTTATAAATTCTGGTTGACAGACTGAAATGATTTACACTGGCAATGAACTTAAATCCATATTTCTTTTGATGTGATTTTTTTTACATGTATTTTCTTGGATGAAATAATAGTCATATGAATGGATGTAGGACAGTTTTGTGCCTAGTAACATTCTTTAGATTTGTATGACCTGAAATGGCATAATGTTCAAATACTTGATGTCCTAGACCCCTTGTAGAGGTGTTTTTCATTCACTGATATTTTTCTATTTTATTTTATATTTTTAATTGAAAATAGATTTTTTGGCCATATAATATATTTGATTATGGTCTCCCCTCTATTAACTCCCCTCCACCTCTCTACCCATCCAAATCCATACCTTTTTTCACTCTCATTAAAATACAAACAAGCATCTAAAAATCATATTAAAATAAAAATATAAATTAAAACAAACAATCTAGAATAGGACAAAAAACAAACTGAAGAAAAAGAGAAAAAGAAAGTGTATGAGAAACAAATACTGTCAGGAGCCATCATAGGACAAGCTAATAACTAGCAGTTGATCTTCCTGAGATGATTTTGCCTGTGATTAAAAATTTATGACAGAACTCCAATAGGCTAGGTCCATGAAAAAATCATTTTAGGAATGAGTCCTGCTATTAATAAGCTTTTTCTGTTTTTATTAAGCATATATCACAATCACTAGGTATTGGCCCACCCTTTTGAACAAATCTTTGCAGAACAATGAAGATGTACTGTCTTATAGTGATGCTATAGACAAATAAATGATTTCTCAATTCTTTATGATGATCGTATAAGAATTCCTAAAATTATGCCAGGATTTATTAAGCTCTTTTATAGTAGGACTGCTATTAGGTCCTTTCTGATTGTCAAAACTGCAATGAGAACTCTGCCAGTCAAGTGTCACCAGTCAATTGCTTTTGAGATAGTAAGCAGGCATTCTACTACTCAGAGCACATTCCAAAAGTTGTAAAACATTAACCAAAGGTCATAAAAATCTAACTATAATTTATTGTAAGCAACAAAAGAAGATAAAATACTGTCTAGGTTTATCAATACAAAACTTCACTAATAACTTAGTTATGCTTTTTAACTCTCCGTGAACCTGTGGAACTGTGACAGATGATGAATATTTAACCAGATAATTGTTCCTAAAGAATGCACGTAAATATTCTGTGTTGTAAACTTTTTATTCAACTTATGATTTGAATTTATGTGTAAACTTGTGGTGAACATTTTTCTATGGCATCATGTATTCTGAAAGATGTATAAGTGCTGAGAACAGAGAGAAGAGGAAACTCACACTCTCTCCTTATCCCTCTCTTCTTGCATTCTCCTTATTCTGCTTTTCTTAGATTCTGCTTATCCTCTTTTTTTGTTGACCCTTTATTCCTCTTTTCCTGAAGCCCTTCATCCATTTTTATTAGAGAGCTTTCATAGGAAATTTTTAACAACTTAGAAATAATACTAAAATCACTTTTCAAAGTGACCCCATTTCTTCTTGCAACTTCAACTAGCAAGCCTGAAAGTTAGAGTTGTGCAATTCCTGTGGAGATGGAACAGAGGCTACATTATTTATTCTCCTCTGTTTTAAGATGAGGTGCTAAACAGTTTTTCATCTCAGAAGAATTCAGAAGGCAAGTCAGCAACTGAGGCAAAGTGACTTGGACTTTTCCTATGAAAATGTTTTACTAATAAACAGCAACCCTAAACATCTAATAAGACTAAGTCTTACCTCCTCAAACCCCTGTGACAAAGTATGAGGCAAAGAATGTTGCCACTGAATTCATTTTGTGTAGGCCATCTATGACTTGAAATGGTACATGCCCTTAGGAGTTGTTTGTAAACCTTGTGAGACAGTGGAAGAAAATTAGTTTTTCATTTGTTAGAAGTTATCAATTGGAGGTAGCTTCTGGGTTAGGACTAGGAGCTTATTTTCAATTCCTCCTAAGCCTGAGATTCAGTCTTGTCCATACCTGTTCAGTCCCTGTACATGCTGCCACACTGATAAGTGTGTCAGCCCTGTTGTGTTTTTCTGGAAATCATTGTTTTCTTGATGTTTTCTATTCTGTTCTCTCTTATAGTCTTTGTGCTTCCTATTCTGCATAGTTTGCTCAGCTTTGAGTAGAAGTGTTTAATGAAGACATATTATTTAGTATTGGGTATTCCAAGGACTCTCACTCTCTGCTCATTGTCCAGCTATGAGTTTCTCTTTTCTTTTTTTCTTCTCTCTCTCTCTCTCTCTCTCTCTCTCTCTCTCTCTCTCTCTCTCTCT
>JANHMN010000001.1:42387176-42428547 GCA_030674055.1 Rhabdomys pumilio
TCTCTCTCTCTCTCTCTCTCTCTCTCTCTCTCTCTCTCTCTCTCTCTTTCTCTCTCTCTTTTTCTTTCTTTCGTTCTTTCTTTCTTTTTTTGGCTTTTTCAGACAGGGTTTCTCTGTATAGCTCAGACTGTCCTGGAACTCACTCTGTAGACCAGGCTGGCCCCAAACTCAGAAATTCACCTGTCTCTGACTCCCAAGTGCTGGGATTAAAGGCATGCTCCACCACTGCCTGGCCATCAGCTGTGAGTTATATAATGTCTTAAGTCCATTCCATATATAAAGATACTAAATATTATTTTGCAGTTTACACACAAGAAACTGCATAATGTATAGGTTTAGTAACTGGTCTAAAGTTGTGCATTATTAATTATGAAGGTTAATCAAGACATGTTGATTCAATAACATGTACCATTTTTCATTTCTCAGGAATCTATAATATGGTCAGTGGATATAACATAAAGATAACACAGACTATACTTAGTTACATTGTACAGTGCTTCTATAGGGTCAAAGGGGACATGGATGAGAAACTCATAAAATGTAGACAGGAACTTGAGGTGGCAAAAGCTACAAAGCATGATCTTATTAGGCAGAAATAAATCTACATGCTTGTGGGGCACCATGAGAGAAAGCCCAGTAAGGTTGAGCTAGAGCTTGAATCCACAGAGACCCAGAGGGACAGTAGGAGCTTTGCATGATCCCAACTCCAGGACCCTGTCACATAGTCATAGCACCCCACAAAGAGAATTGTGGCCATCAATCATATAAGGGCAGTGCCCACAAGTCCCTCCTCAAGTAGATGAGGCATCTCAGGCCAAGCCAATAGGATGCATTTTCTGTCAGACCAAACCCACCTGAAAACTGTATAAAATATCCTATGCAGAAGGAATAAAAGTGTATGAGAATTACTCCATCATCTGAGAGCATCTGTCACAAGAGTTGTAGCACTGCCAGGGAGAGCTGTAACAGAGTAACACAGCTCTCAGCAAGCTTTGGACACCAAAAGCTCCCCTGTACTCCACTCACTTGCTAGACAGCCATCCACTGACTCATCTTGGCTCAGCTTGACTCAGCTCAGCACAGCCAGTGCAGCATCTTAAAGGAACAAGGGCTCCCAGGGCAGTGGCATCATAGCAGCAGCAGCAGCAGTAGAGGTGGTGGAAGCACTTCCCTCTCCCTGTTCGTGCTCTTTCCCCTTCCCTTGAACACTCCCACTGGATCATGCCAAAGATCTCTGTGGATAGCCTCTTGTAGACAGACTGACACACTCTTAACAGAAACAAACAAACAAACAAATTTCAGACAGAGAATTCTGGAGAAAAAAATGGGATCTAATATCAACCAGATTCAGTGGCTGTTAAACAAATCAAGGTGCAGAAAGGAGGACCGGGTTACATTTAAGGAAGCTGCAATGGTGTTAACCCTGAAAATCTGAAAGAAGATCATGGTTTTTGTTTGTTGTCGTTGTTGTTCTGTTTCTGTTTTGTTTTTTTTTCCAACAGTTTACAAGTTTTTGATAGAGTGGATAGTATACAGACATAAAAGAGGAGGCAGCCACTAATTCAGTGCTATTTTCTTGTTTGATGAACTTGAAGCTACAGCTCATACCATTTAAGAGAAAAAGTGTTTATTCATTTTTAGCTATCTAGAACTGAACCGAAATAATCAGTGTGTCAGAGAGTCTTAGTCAGTTACCAAAAATCTAGAATAATGTTCTTTCCTTTGCCTGAATAAAAGGAAGCCATAAAATGCACAACACTGAACATTGAAAGGATGAAAATCCTTGCTCTGTGCTCTCTAAACTATACATAATTGTAGGTCATTCTGACATCCTGTCCCCCTCATTATATCTTCAATTTTTTTTTGAGTCCATAGCAAACATTTGAGCTCCAACTTTCACAGACATCTTTCATGTTATTTGTTTTTGCTGAAAACACTTCCTGTTCTCAGTCCCTCCCCCTTTCCCTATGGAAATAAGTAGTGAAATGTGAAAAGCAACATAAGTTGGCAGAAAAAACATGGTACTCCAATATTTAACTATGAAGACAAATCTTGGAAATGCTGTATGGAAAGCATATTTCTTAAATTTAACAAGAGGTAAGTATTCAAGAATTCTTTCTTTCTTCTTTCTTTTTTCTTTCTTTCATTCACTTTAGTATGATGCAGTGATGCTATGTTTTATTTCATTTTCTTTCCAATAACTGTTTCACCCTGAGAGTAGTGTTCTCTCCTGAGGGCCAGACACTGACATTTCTGCGGACTTAATCTATATGTTCGAGGATACACCAAAGGTTAAGTAAATTCCATTTTTAATGCCATGATCACTAAATTGGAAATGTTAGCAGCTTTAGGTTTTGACAACTCTGGCCCTTCATCTAAAATAAAGATTCTATACTGTAAAATATCAGATGCTTCCTGCTACAGATGGGCTTTTCTTTTCTTTCTTTTTCTGTTTTTCTTGTAATTTAACGGTTTAGATGCTTTTTGGCTGTGGACTCTATCTAGTCTTCATGGTCCTGGTTCCAGGCAGCAGTCATGCTATACTATTCTTTTCTTTCTTTGTTTCTTTGATTATTTGTTTCTTCCTTCCTTCCTCCCTTCCTTCTTTCCTTCCTTCCTCATTTTCCTTTCTTTGTTTTTATCCATTAATTAATTTATTTACTTTATATTTAATTGCAGCCCCACCTGCTACCAGTCCTTCCCCCACACCCAACACACAATACTACATCTATTCTTCCACATTCCCTTCTCCTCTGAGGAAAAGAAGGTTCCCCTTGGTACCAATACACCCTGGAACATCAAGTCACTGTATGACTAGGCACATCTTTTCCCACTGATGCCTGACAAGGCAGCCCAGTTAGGGAAACAGGTTCCACAGACAGGCAACAAAATTAAAAATAATCATAGTCTATTTTTTAATTATTATTAATTTCTGTTACATACATATGCTTGTACGTATTGTTCCCAATCTAAAAATTAAACATGTAATAAGAGCTAAGTTGCTCTACCTTTTAAAGATAAAACTAGGTCTCATTTATCAATTCTTTATCTTAGAGCATGAGCCATTCGAGTTCTGTTTAGAAAATTTCCCCATGTGCCAATGAGTTCAAGGCACTTTCTCCTCTATTATATTCAGTGTATCTGGTTTTATGTTGAGGTCCTTGATCCACTTGGACTTGAGCTTTATGCAAGGGGACAAATATGGGTCTATTTTCATTTTTCTACATACAGATAGCCAGTTAGACCAGGACCATTTATTGAAGATGCTTTGTTTTTTACATTGTATACTTTTGGCTTCTTTGTCAAAGATCAAATGTCCATAAGTGTGTGGTTTTATTTCTTGATCTTCAATTCTATTCCACCGACCAACATTTCTGTCTCTGTTCAAATACTGAAAAGCTTCTGTAAGGCAAAGGACATAGTCAATAAGACAAACCAGCAACCTACAGACTGGAGAAAAAACTTCACTAGTCCCACATCCGATAGAGGGCTAATATCCAAAATACATGAAGAACTCAAGAAAACCACCAAAAAACAAATAACCCAATCAAAAACTGGGGTATAGAACTAAACGGAGAATTCACAACAGAAGAATCTCAAATGGCTGAGAAACACCTAAATAAAAGTTCAAAGTCCTTAGTGATCAGAGAAATGCAAATCAAAACAACCCTGACATCCCACCTTATACCAATCAAAATGGCTAAGATCAAAACCTCAGGTGACAACAAGTATTGAAGCCCTGAGGGCCAGCAAGGATGTAGAGAAAGAGGAACACTCCTCCATTGCTGGTACAATTGCAGTCTGGTACAACACTTCAGAAATCAATCTGGAGATTTTTCAGAAAATTGGAAATAGATCTACCTGAAGACCCAGCAATACCACTCTTGGGAATATTCCCAAAAGATACCCCACCATGCCACAGGGGCACATGTTTCAGCCTTATTTGTAATAACCAGAAGCTGAAACAACCCAGATATCCCACAGCAAAAGTATGGATACAGAAAATGGGGTTCATTTACACAATGGAATACTACTCAGCTATTAAGAACGAGGACATCCTGAGTTTTGTAGCCAAATGGATGGAACAAGAAAATATCCTGAGTGAGGTAACTCAGACCGAAAAGGACATTCATGGTATGTACTCACTAATAAGTGAGTATTAGCCAAAAAAAGAAAAAGAAAAAAAAAGAAGGAAAGAAAGAAAAGTACAGAATACCCAAGATACCATCCATAGAACTCAAAAAGGTCAACAAGCTGAAGGGCCCAAGTGAGGAAACTTCAGTCCTACTTGGGAGAAAGAAGAATCACAAGTAAGAAGCAAGAGAGGGACTTGGGAGGAAAAGTATACTGTGGGGGTGGGTGAGTGGGGGATCTGACATGGTACTGGGTGAGAGAAAAAGACTGAAACCCTGAGAGCTAGTGGTAGAATGCAACTAGGCAACCTCCAAGGTAGGAGGTTGGGAGAACCCTCCAGAATGCAATAGAGACCTGGAAGGTGAGAGACTTTGAAGACTCAAAGGGAGGGACATTAACTGAAAATTCCTACAGTGGGAGAAGGAAATTGTAGCCCATCTCCAGTTGAAAGACAGGGAATCAAGTGGAGGGATGGGATCGCCATTCCACAGTCAGAACTCTGACCCAAAATTCTTCCTGCCTGAAAGAACTGCAGGGACAAAAATGGAGAAGAGCCTGAGGAAAAGCAGGTCCAATGACAGGCCCAAAGTGGAATCCAACTCAAGGGGAGATTCCAAGGTCTGAAACTGTTACTGAGGCTTTGGAGTGCTCACAAAAAGGGACCTATCAAAACTGCCCTCCAGAAGACCCAACAAGCAGCTGAAAGAGTCAGATGCAGATATTTGTACCCAACCAATGGATAGAAGCTGCTGAGCCCGGTGGTTGAGTTGGGAAAGACTGAAAGAAGATGGGAAAAAGGGTGACCCTGTAGGAGGACCAGCCGTCTCAATTTAAAACCTTGAGATCTCTCAAACACTATATCACCAAAAACACAGCATGCACCAGCTCATATGAGGCCCCCAACACATATACAGCAGAGAACTGCTGGCTCTGTGTTCAATCAGAGATGATGCACCTAACCCTCAAGAAATTGGAGGTTTCAGGGAGTTTAGAGGTCAGGTGGGATGGGGGTGGGAGTTAGGATAGGGACATCCTCATGGAGACAGAAGGTGGGAAGGAGGTGTGGAATGTGGAACAGTTGGAGGGTGGACAAGGGTGGGGTGAAATAAAATCTGGAGTGTAAAAATTTTTCTTTTTAATTTTTTTAAAAAGATAAAATTAGGACAATCTATTTGAGAAGAGAATTTTACAACTTACCTAATCAATCAAGTCTACCTCTGTGATCTTTTTGTTTTATCAGGGCCAAGTTGTTGTCTGTGGTTAGTGAGTCTTATACTTCTTTTCTTCTGAATGATTATGTAATGGCAGAAAAATGAAAGCAAAAGTAATCAAAAAGCAAAAGCCCTCATTATAACTGAGCATCAGTGACAACTCCAGAGTAATCAGATGAACAGAAAGTGCTGTTTTGCTGTTAACATCTGGATATTTCTATTTATAGAAAGATATCACAAGTTAAACACTGAAAAATAAGGCTCACAAACGCAATAAAATTTGGAATGTACAACTGCTTGCAATATCAGGGGATTTTTACTCAATATATTTGCCAACAAATATATATCAAGAGTAAATCCTTCTGTATAGTGGACTATCAAATTCTCTATAACAGGTACTCTTGCCCAATTTAATAGAATCCCTGAAGTGCTCTGTATGTTTCAAGGGCAATACTTCTGAAGCTTAAAATTTACACGTGATAAGCAGGATAATATTTCTTAATAATAGCTTAAATAAAAAGAAATTATGTGACGATTTTGAATTAAATGCTTTCATGCTGAATTGGGCTCAGTTTAAATTGCTCTTGTCTCTAGATGGCATGATTCCCATTGTCCATATTTTTCTACAGGTTGAAGAAAGTACCAAACACATCTAAAAGTATTATTGGCTTTCCTACAGTGAATGACTGCAATTTTTTGCTGTAAAGATTGTACCAGATAACAAACCTCACTGAGATGGCTGTCATAACTCATGGACTCAGCATAAGTTGAAAAGTCCTCCCTCCTTCAAACATTTTTTATCCATCCAGAAAAAAATTCATAATTCCTCTTTCATTTCTAAATACCCTCACAGAATTTAGGGCATTATTTCCTCCATATTCCTTCTGCCCCTTGACTATAACATAAGGACCTAATACACACTTTATTGTACAAATATGTATGGCATACTAAAGAGAAAACAACATATATATGATGTGTGGTCTATTTAAAATATAATTTTACTTTGATGGTCTTGTCTAAAATGAAAGACAAACCCTGAAAGGTAAATTGTTAGATAAGACTCATGCTGAGTGATCCAAGATTTTTAACAGTTGTATAAAAGTTTGTATTTAACAGCAATTATCTGTCAATGATGGCACTAGATAGCAGAGATATTTGTGTGAAAGCCAATATACTTGCCCTTAAGAGAATCACAGTTGTGTAAAAGAAACCTGCTATCAGAAAATTTCAAATTATTGAAAAGGTATTTAATGTATTTTTATCTATTTTTATTAAATAACAATGATTGTAGAAAACAAAATAACTCTATGATAACATTCAAAGAACTAGAACTATAATTATGCGACTAACTTAACACAGTTAGGGGAAATATATGTGAATCTATATTTATGAATAGCTTCTTTATGGATGACAGCCAGATATTTATATGAAAGAAAAGAAAAAGAAACAAAAATGGAGAACTGAAGCATTAAGAGGGTTTGAAGAGAAATAAAATGTGAGTACTCGAAAGAGTCTAGGTCCTCCTACACACACATTCACACTCATACTCTTTATTGTTCCTTACGTGACAATGAGGAAGTGGATCACTCAGCTGTCCATCAGCTGCTGAATGAATGATGAATGTGCTTAGAAATAAATATTACCAAGGAAGGGAAAGACCTATATAAAGCAACTCATCCAACTAAAGACATTGAAGACACGGAGAATAGCTTCCTATTATAACTGAGAACTGTCTCTTTGTTTTTAAGGATCAATCACTTGTCTGTGATACTTACAAGTAATGGAACCTTTAGATGTGACCACTCCCCAATTAAGATAGGTTATTAGAGAAAAAAAATCTACAATTGTGTTCTATTTTACAGTCTTCACTCTGTGGAAGTGAATTGAAGCACCTCATACTGTAAGCAACAATAAACCTTTTCTACACGTAATTGCTACTGGAAAAAAAAAAAGAGAGAGACTGTTGCCATGGCAACAGGAGAGTAAGGATTTTGATTTCTCATGTCCATGGACCAGCATATTGTGAGGTCAGTGAACTTACAAAAGCAACTTGCAGGTGTAATGAAATTCCTATAAGGTCCAGTGATATTTCTGTACAGCTAAAATGAATGACTTTATAATTAATATGAAGTCACAACAGGTACAGATAGTAAAAACAATTGTTGGCAAAAAAAGAATAGTGGAGGCTGTAACTTCATCATACAACTCCCACTACATAACACAATTTCCTCCAAATGTTGCTTTCTAAATGAGCCTTAATTTGATAATTTGCTTCTTGTCTCAGCTGAAATAAATTATAAATTACCTCTTGGAACTTCAACTTTCTACCTACTCCAATTTCACTCATTTCACGGCATTAATTGCATTTTAATATTATATTAGGATTTGAGCTCTATTAGGTCAGCCATTTGATCGGTTTATTTTCTTTCATTTTTGGATTTTGTTTCTATTATTTTGAGAGGGGATGGTCATACTATATATCCTTTGGCTAGCCTGTAACTCATGTAGACTAGGCAGGACTTTGTACTCACAGACTTGAGCAACTGGGTCTCACATGATTTACACATTTGCTTATTTGACTATTGTTCTAAAAGTGAGTTTAATACAGAACTTGAAGAATCATAGAAATCAAATATATTTATTGCGTAAATTAGTGACATACACAACAAAGTTGATTTAAAAGCATTAAGTAGGAAGATATTTAGACACGTCATACTATAGTAATTCATAATTAAATGAATGTTATTTTAGACACACTATGATTGGTTTTTGATAATGTACAATGCCTTGATTGATTTCCCAATGCAGTTCAATCAATTTGATTCCAACAAGAGAGCACATCTGTTGTAATTAGTGTTGTAATCTGGTTCAATTTTTAGTGAGGCAATAAAAAGAAAATAGATCTTCTGATTTTGTTAAATGCTTTAGGGATTTAAAGTTACCTTTTATTGCTCAGGAAACATTAATTAATGAGTGCTAGTTTTTGAGAGACAGGTAGTTCTGTGGGTGCTCTGAGGTACATCAGAAGTTGTAAATTTCTATGTAAAAAATTAAACAGAAAAATGAATGCAAGTGAGAACTCAAGGTTTCTAAAAGGGAAAAATAAGGCCGGAGTGAAGATGATTCATTTAAAAGGTGTATTCGGTTTTTACATCTTCTCAGTGTGATGCATTTGTTAAAAACAAAATCACCTGCATTGTCAGTATTAATTAGAATAATTCAGAAGAACTGTCTTTGTAGCCAGAATAAGATTCAAGGAGCAAAAGAGTTGAGCAATGTATAAATGCTTATCATTTTTTCATAAAAAATAGGAAATAGATAAGTATAAAAATATTGAAATGGTGTGAGTATATGTTTGGCTGACATTTTCTGATTAATCTGTGGACAACCAATTATGATATCAATCAGAGCAGCAGGAAGAACAACTGTGTTATCCAGCTTTTTAGCATTGTAACAAACACATGCGCTGATCAGCTTATACAGCAAAAAAGATGAGAAGCTCATGACTTCAGAGGGTCTATTCTGTGAGTCATTAGCACTGTTGCTTTTCTGTGTCAGATAGACAGCTCATCACAATGGAAAACACAGGCAGAGTAAAACTGAACATCTCATGGGGAGAAATGGAATAAAATAAAGACAAGGAGTCTGGGAGTCTTGAGTCTCATTTATGAATATTCATAGTGACTTGAAGAGCTGCTCCACCTCTTGAATTTTTCAGATCACCCAATATTACCAAACTGGACCCAATGCTCGACACAAGGGCCTTTATAGAACTTCCAGATCTGAATCATAACCAGGACCAAAATAATAATTGCTATAGGCAATTTATGACTGCTGAAAGAAGAACTATTCTTTCAAAGAATAAGGTCAGTAGTTAAGTTTTCAATATTACGTGAGTCATTCTTGAAGTCATATACATATGAGCAACACCAAATAGATTTAGCAGTTCTTCAGGTTATATATAGATATAGATTTAGATGTTGATGTAGATGTAGATATAGATAGAATACATGTTATATTATATATTATGTGTGTGAGACTGTGTGTTTTTGTATATAATCATAATCATTAAATAAAAGGAAAGTTGAACTTGAAAAAGAGTGAGGGTGTCCATGAAAATTATTGAAAGGAGAAGATAGAAGGCAAGGATGATGTAATTATATTTTAATTTAAATAAATAATGCTTGAAAATAAACAAACAAATGAACAAATAAAGAAAGTTATTTGTAATAAAAACAGGAGAGACAGAAGCCTGACCCAGAGAGTCAGAAGAATGAATGGAAATTTGTAGTTGGTCAGGGTGAGAAGGTAGAGGGAATCTCTGGGATGTCCCAGAAACCTGAGATGGGGTAGGCTCACAAAGTCAATGTGGGTAATTTTTGCCAAGATGCCTAACAGTGGGGACATAGCAAACGAAAAGGCTACCTCCTATAGTCAGGCAGGAACTCCAGTGGAGGGATAAGAACACAAACCCACCCACAAAAGTGTCAGCCCAAAATTTCTCCAGTCTAAAAGAAGTGCAGGAGAAAGATAGAGCAGAGACTAAAGGAATAACCAACCAATAGCCGACCCAATTAGAAACCCATATCATGGCCAAATACCAATCCCTGACAATATTAATGATACTCTGTTATGCTTACAGACAGAAGCCTAGCATAGCTGTCCACTGAGAGGCTCTACCCAGCAACTGACCGGAACAGGTGCAGAAACACATAGCTAAATATCAGACAGAGTTCAGAGAGTCTTGTGGAAGAGTTAGGGAAAGGACTGAGAAACCTGGAGGGGATAACAACTCCACAGAAAAACCAATAAAGTCAACTAACTTGGATCCTTGGGGGTTCCCAGAGACTGAACAACTAACCAAAGATCACACATGGGCTGAAACGAGGCCCTTGGCACTATGTAGCAGATGAACAGCTCGGTCTCCATGTGGGCCTCCTAACAACTTGTGTAGAGGCTCTCTCTTAAGCCTGATTGTGGTATCCATTCCCAAACCATGCTCCATTTTTTGACCTCAGTGGGAGAAGATGTGTCTAATCTGACAAGGACTTGATCCTCCAGGGTGGGGGAATACCTGGGGGGGCACCCTCTCAGAGAAGAGGGGATGGGAGGGGGCAGTGGGAGGGGAGCAGCATTTGGGATGTAAACAAACAAACAAACAAGAACTATCTGCATGAAGGACAGGCCAACGAAATTAAAAACATTTAAAGTAATGTATTTATTTAATTTGCTTATTTAAACAATATATTTGATATCTGTCATTGTATACATATGAAAGTGTGAAAATTTAGAGTCTTGGGCAAATATCCACATAATTTATTATTTCTGATGGTTAAAATTACATCTGAATACTAGTTACTGATGAAACATTGAAACCTTCTTTACACATTTATTTTTAAATCTTAGAATAATAATTAAAAGAGAGCTATATTGCTTGAAATTATAGATCAGTCCATATTACAAAGAGCCTAGAAATAAAATGTCTCACCTGATACCTGAAGCAGCCTTTTGATGTGGAAAAAAAATGTGAGCATCACTATTTAACTGGATTTGAATGGCCAAAGGGGAAGTGACCTATGTTATGACATTAGAAGGCTTTTTGTATTTCAAGGATAAGGAACTGAGAGTTGTATCTAGCATGACAGAAAAAAAAAAGTACAGAATAAAACACATTATCATTGTGAAAGCACTGGACAAATGTAACAAGATAATGATGAATTACAATAGCCAAAAATCTATAAGATAAACTAGATTTTTAAAAATTTTATCATTATCATTTTATAATTATAAATGTATTTCTGTAATTGTCTTGGCAATATCTGACTCAGGGCACAGATGAGCCTGTATTTTTGTTCAACACGTATTGTTCACTCATGAACTTAGGCATATGGCCATGCAGACACCATTTACATCAGTACTTAAGATATTTTCAAAAAATTATAGACATGTAACCTGAATGTGTGTTTAGCTGAAATTAATTTTAAATGCTTGAAGGAAGCTAACATGTAAAAAGAAGATTATAAATCTGCAAAATAAGATGCAATCCAAGGAGCATAGCCTAATGAAGCACCTTTTCTTTTCATGAAAGTGAAAATCCCTATAAAATATAAACATGCGAAAAAACTAACAATTTTGTGAAGAAAAGAAAATATGAGTGACTTGTGGTTAGGAAGCAGATTCAAACTTGCCAAAATCAAACCAAAAACTTTATTTTTATTCATTTGTATATTTTGGCTGGAAACTTACTCTATTTTAGAAAGATGTATATTTTATTAGTATTTAACATCTATACATAAACAGCATCAAAAGTGAAAAACACCTATATGTTAAATATACACACTTATTTATGAATTATTTTTCAGTCTTAATATTTTAATGACTTTTTGTGTAATAGTCAAACTCTTACTCCTTTTTATAGATATTATTCTGGTTTTATAATTAATATTATCTTTAAATCTTTATGTTTGGTACTGAAGAGATGCCTTAGCACTAAAAAATAGGTACCGCTATTGTGAAGAACTGACTTTGGTTCTCAGTACCCATGTCAGAATGTTACAGCCAGTTTTAACTCTAGGTTCAGGGAATTTGTTGTCTTCCTCTTGCATCTGAGAGCACCCACATGCACATGGTCATACACAGACACACACACAAGTACACCTGCACATAAATGAAAGTCTTAGAAAACACTGGCATATCAGGTATATCAGATATCTTCAAACAAATGAGGCATATCAAATATTTACAAAATTAACAAATTTAGAGACTCAAAGTGTACATGCACAAGGTTGTCATGTGACACACTAATACTAGATGAAAAAGATTTGCAGTGAAATTAAAGTATGCTTAGTTTCCAAGGAAATATTTTGGCTCTGTTAAAAATTTCTGAAAGGAATTTGAGGTTTCAAAAGTTGGAGCTGCTCTTGTTGGATTTTAGCATTTAGGTGTATGATGATGTGAGACCTTTTCATTACTTGTGACACAAGCTTTTGTTCTGCTTTCAGAACCACACTTTCAGAGACTAACCATTGCAAAATTCCCAGGAACTTCCATCTAAAGGGCTAAATGTATCCTGCTGTGCTGAGCACAGTAATATGGATCACTTCTTAGTGTCTTCCTGTGGGCAGTCACCTTGGTCAGCTGCCTGTAGAGGGGCAGTTCAGTTGATATATAAATAAACAGGCTACACCTCCTCTTCTCCATTCTTTCAAAAGTAACATTTTACTCCTGCTGTTCAACACGGTTAGAACAAGCAAAACTAAAGCAAAGTTAAAAAGAAAATTAAGCAAAATTTGTTCTGGCATCATTGAGAGCCTATACACCTGGCTTATAGTTCCCAGTGCAGAGCTATTGCACAGGAATACACTGCTTGCTTCATGAGCAGCATGACTAAAATAGATGAACAGATGACTACATTGAAACTTTATTGAAGTTTTGGTGCTTGCAATGTGAGGCTGCAGAAGTAAGTGGAGAAGAAATAAGTCTAAATAGAGAAAAGAGAAAACTAGACAGAAAGAAGGGGGAAAAATAAAGCAATGACATGCATATAATGTCAATTGTTTTCCCAGAATGAAAACTTCTGAGCTTTGAATAGTTTCAGGGGAGATCAGAATGTGAGCTTCAGATTAAAATATGGAAGCAAAAATTTAGCAGTTTAGTGCATGATGAAGAAAAGAAACATAAATTCAGAAAGTTAGTTGATTTTTGGAACAAGATTGTTTACATTATCATTACTAATAACAAGCAATTATACTGGTTTACACTTACAGGAGAATTTTATAAACTCACAACATTGTATTGGCACAAATGACAGTTATTTAGTCTTCATTGTTATATTGGAAAACTCAGGTTTACAGTTAATCTCAAGTAAGATTATATGAATGTCTACTATCTTCCTTACAGGCAGGTAAGAAAACCCACTGAATTTTGCACAGATTCCTGAGCAATGAACATTTTGGTATCATGCATGCATGCTGTTTTATGCTGCTTAAAGATGTGGAGGTTTTGAAAATTAGACACCTAGCATACATTAATGCTTAAAGGATGACATTCTATTTTAAGTATCTCAGAAAGAAAACATAGATGATTTTGTAGTAAAAATATGTAAGAAATTCCTTGCCCAGTTAGTATCACCACTCACCTGGTATCAATGTCATACTCTACGGCCTTTCCCAGAGCACAGCTTTAGTTTCCATCTAGGTAAGCTGCAATCGCATATTTCCTCCTGTCTGTTTTTCTTATGCTTTGTTTATGACATTTTCCTGTGGATTTGGAGAAGGAAATAAAAAAATAACTAAATGATCCATTCAAAATATGGTTTAAAAATTATATAATATTTTTAATTAAGTGGTAATCCTGTAGTGATTTAGGGATGCTTAAGTTTTACATTCAGCCTAATTATTAGCAAAGTTTGATGTGAAATGCTGGTGTTTAAAACTATTATAAGTGAATATACTGCAGCTAATGATACTCTATGATGGAAAACTGAAGTTTTTCTTTCTGAGACCAGGAAACATTATGAACACTCTTGGTATCTGTATTCATCACAGGATTATAAAGTTTACTGGGTATATTTTTAATGCAAAAATAGATAAGTAAAAAATAAAATTATGCTTATGGATATTTGAAAATAATTCTAAAGACTATCAGAAACTGTGAGAATTAACAAAATTTAGCAAACTTGCAGGATACAAAATCACAAGGAAACTACGGAAAATAAATGCTCTAACAATAACACACGGATGCAAACATTAAAAAATACTAAGAAACCAAATAGGCCCAATATCTCTAATTACAGGAAATTTTGAAGAAAACATCTTTTCAAAGAGTTCATTCCTTTCTACAACAAATATAGCTGTTACTTCTCCCTATTTTGAAGTTTCTGAAATCAAACTTACTTTCTGTTGCCAAATTCAGTGGACATTTAATGTTTTCTCATTAATTCCTTAACACTGAGCCATTTGACATTGTCTTCTGCTCCTACAGAGACTGTCTTCTTTGGTTTTTGAGAACCTACATATCTGAAAATTTTCTCCCATGATAATGCCAGTCTTGCTTCCCTTCTAGATGTCATTTCTGTCAAGATTTCTACCTTTGACTTTCCATTTATAGATCTCTCCTACAGCGCAGAGTCTACTTTGCCTTGTTATGTTCCCGATCACTGATGACCCAGTGCCATTTGGCTCATCTGATTGCCTTCGATACCCCAGGCATTTCCTAATAGAAGTCATAATCCACTCTGGGCCTCACAAACATGTATCTGTGTCTTACTTATTACTTAATTTTGCAATGTTAGTGTGGCTTAGAGATATACATTAAATGCAACTCCTTGCATGCACATACTTGATGATAGTGAAATTTCTTCTTTTATCAAGAATGTTTCTTTCAGATCAATAAGCGATAGTGGCAGGGCTTCCTTGAACACTTAAGAATGTAATCAAAATGTACCCATGCTTATTCTTACGAAGCAGTTTTAGGAAAAACTATTAATTAAAACAATTTTTATTTTTATTAAATTAGACTTATTTTAGTGCTTATGTTGGTTAATTTTATGTGAACATGACACAAGCTAGATTCCTTTAAAGAACAAAATCTAATTGAGAAATATCCCCAAGAAACCTATGGGGAAAATTCTTGATTAATGATTGATATTACAGGACTATGTTCACTGTGGGCTGTACTATATTTCAGTTTGTTGTCCTTGGTCCTGTAGGAAAAACAGACTGAACAAGCCATGAGGAACAATCACCAGAAAGATACACTCCTCCATGACCTCTGTATCAGTTCCTGATTTCTGGTTCCTGCACTGAGTTCATGCCCTGACTTCCTTTCATGAAAGACTCAATAGATGCTGTGTGGATAAATTATCTCTTTTCTCCCCAAGTTGATTTGGATTTTGATGATTTATCACAGCATTAGAAAACCTCAAACACTGTTCCAATGTCCAAAATCACAGTGATCTCAAATAATTCCTTAACACATAGATAAAATTCAAAAAAGGCAAAATAACTATTTATAGTCAACTAACTCTTGCTGCATACTTAACCACCCAAATATATTCACATTATAGTTTTCTTGATCATCTGTCTATCCAAGATTTTATGTAGATTTACTGTGACAATATTTGCCAATATTGTCCACATTGTGGTTGGATCAATGTGGGCCTCACTTATTCCTAGGCCTCCTTTATTCAGTAGGCTAACACAGACATCTTTATTATTGACAATTTGCTGTAGTTGGAGTACTATAGAGACTGCTACAAGTATAGAGAAAAAGAGAAAAGGAATCCCATGTCAATGAGAGAAACTCTTCCCAACATAGATAGCAATGATCCAGACAATTGAGGAAGCAAAAGAAAAATGAGCAAATTAGATAATGAATGGAGAATATTATAATTATTCACAATAGATTTAGAAAAAAAAAAGATTTTTTTTCTATCAGCCTAAAATACAGAGCTAGCTGAGAGGAGGTGCTAACTGTAGTTTTAACAGAGACAGCAAAGAAACTGCAACCTCAACTTACAGGAGTGATTTCAAGGGAATTTTTCAAAAAGCAGGTAGGCCCTTCTGGCATTGAGATGGATTCTGTGAGACACGTAAAGCACATTAAATTAAAGGTGATTCAATGGCAAACTAGATGCTGGAGGCTTGAATAAATTTAACAGATGTGTTTGGGTGTTTTTGATTTTTAACTATTTGAACTAATATAATTCAGAGTAGGCCATTTTCACCTGAAAGTCCAAATTTTAAGCAGTGTTGTACCCTAGTCCTTTATGCAAAGAGTGAAGAAATTTTTTTGGGCTGAGTGGGTATTCTTTAAAGGGACTTCAGACTTCCCAGGAAAGAACAGATCCTAAGTAAGGCTGTCAGCTGCTATTTTCCATTGATTATGGATTGTTTGCTTCCTGGCGGTAGAAAAACATTTTTTTTGTCTTCCACCAAAAATGGAAAAATGAGATATAAGACAAAAAACGTATGCTTCAAGAGAGAAACTAGAGAGAACAAAGAATGTTTGTGAGGACCGTTTTTCTGTACAATACACAAAGGAAAACCCATGCTCTGGTAGAAGACATAAACAGTAAGATGACATTCTCCACGACTATAAAAAGTTTTGCAATTTGAGATGTTCTCAGATGCTCTCACTGTTCTGCATAATTATATATCTGTAATATTAAAAAGTTCCCAAACTTTAGTCACCCCCAACCAGTGATCTCAGTTCCTAGCCAAAAAAAAAATGTATTTTCTTTATTTTTTTTGTGAGCATATTTCTTGTTATAAATAAGCCACATTAAAACATGTATTCAAACATGAGAAAACCATTTGACAGACATTTTCATATGACTCTCGTACAGAATCAACATAAGCCATAGGAAATTTTGGCTTGTAAGAGAGATTACTGCAACTAATAGTGTATAAAGGAGTATCTCATATTGGTCCAAGAATTACTTAAGTATATAAAAGAGCCAGGTAGTGTTAAAAAAAAAAACAAGGAAAACTATACTGTCTATTCACAATTTAAAAACTTATTAGTCTATGGCACTAAGTGTATTCACTCATGCATAGATGAAATGAATATAAAATCCAATCAGAATGGGTAAAAAACCTATTGGAGGTGATATATATGTAAACCCAGGACAATCATTTGGCCTTTTAGTATATAGTAAAGAGATTTGGAAAGTAAGCTTTTCAACTTTGATGGCTAATATGTATTTAATGCTCAGTGGAGAGAAGAGAGAAAAGAACATTTCAATCCTAGAAATGTTTTGAATTAAATAGAAAAAATGTAAGATATTCTAAACAGATTCATGTTTGTCAGTGAAAGCTGTAACTAAACTTATACATGAGGTCAAAAATTATTGAAAGTCCTTGAAAATAAATTTTTATTGGGTCAGACATCTACTTAGAATAAGGTTGGAACTTATAAACAGTTAAGCAGTGTTTCTGTAATTATAAATTTAATTTGTTGATATTTTTAAAGGATTAAGAAAACCTCTGATTATTCTTTCTGTAAATAAAAGTACCCTTTAGGGTAAAAACCAAAATCAAACACTAAAAATCCCAGAAAATCCTCTTCTATATTAGGAACAAAGCTCCTTGCCATTTGCAATAGAGCACAGTTTGGGCATCAGTTTTAAAGCTCAGGAGTCCACTGCATGTATTCATAACTGTCTTTACCAGAACATTTTGGATTATATCCAGATTTGATAGGTAATGTAACTGGCATATGAAATTCCACCAAAAGATTCAAATAAATTTAAGTTATGATTAAAATAAAATATGCTTATAGTATTTCATTGTATACTTGGGTGCTTATTTAAAAACACTACATTAAATATTTTATATACAATATATTTTTATCATATTCTTTGCCCACCATATACCACTACCTTTTCCTCCCCCATTTCTTGCCTGCCAAAATTCATGTTTTCTCTCTGCTCAAAAAAGAGATTCTAAAAATAAAAAAATAGAGAGAGAGAATAAGGTAAAAAAAAAAAAGTACACATCAAACCAAAACAGAAAATTCAGTAACAAAATATCATGTAATCCATTTTCTGTTGACCAACAACACTGGGGCATGGAGCCTACAATGAAATGTATATAATGTACCCAGAGACATTGAAGAAAACTGATTTTTTCTCTACTGATAGGTTTTAGTTTCAGATAGCTTTTTGATTAGAGGTGGGACTTATGGGCCCTTCACAATGCTGAGACTTTATCTGGTTTGAACTTAAACAGACTTTGTGCATTCTGTCAGTCTTTCGAGTTTGAATGTGCATCAGCCATCTTTGACTGATCATTTCTCATGAAAGCTCTTAAAATTATTAGTGTGCTGTGAGCTAGATGTGACTTAAGTATGTTCTTAGCACCAGCTATCTTTGTTTTTGTGTACTTATTATTTGTTAAATAAACAAGTTGACATGGGTTAAATCTGAAAAAGATACATTTACTGGGAGGAATGTGTCAAAATGATTATTGCCTTTCAATAACTGAAATTTATTTGTTATCTCAAGATGGTGGATTTGAATACCATGAGTACCGAGTACATTAACAACAACGTCATGTGGTACTCTATGTAATGTATAATAGTCTTCTAATGATTATCATTTAATGCATCAGATTTCTCTGCATTTTTCAAACTGTCTCTGTCTTTGTGCAGTGAACATAGTTTAATGAAAACTCATTAAAATATGGTCTTCATTAGAAAACAGAAGTTTCCCCTTAGAGACTTTTTCCTATACAAAGTAAAACCATTCACATGTAGTATGTAATGACTGAACGCAGAAAGAAGCTTTATCAAACACATTCTGTCATCTTACATAACTCCACTTAGAAGGCTGGAGACTAATTAGAAACATAGCATATATCTCTCTATGGTTTCATTTTTTTTTTAATTCAGATTTTAATTCCTTTTTAAATTCAGAACTTGCTAGATACGTTCTTTTGCAGTTTAACTTTTCCTTTTCAAGAAATTGCTTTTAACTACAAGTTTCAAAAGACAAACAAAACTCACCTAGCATCCAGTCATAAAAACGTTCAGTGGGTGGTGATAACCACATAGTGGTCAACTTAATGCAAGGTGACTTTTTTTTCCCAGAGCTCTGAGTGCAATCCTGCTGAACTTACTGCAGTTCTTGTGTTAGCCCTGTCCTGTAGTGCAAATCAATCAGGTACCCTTTGAGCTCTTGTGCACATTTAAGATTCCAATGCTTGAATCCCACATGCACTTACAGAAGAGGCCAGGAGAGCAGCCACTCTCCAGTCCTGCACTCCATCCCAGCATGATATGCAATAATGACCTGTCAAGAGAGGAGGCTGTCTACCCTCATACTGTGAAATATCCTGAGACACTTTCTTTATGAACGGAAAAAAAAAAAAAAGGAAAGAAAAGAAAAACAGATTCAGCAGGGCTTGAGGCAAGAAATCATGCCCTCAACTTCAAAAGTGCCTCACAATCTTCAAAAACATTTTTTTTTCTACCTGGTATCTTAACCTTGGTGTGTTTTTATGTGTTCTTTTAAAAAATTATAAAAATGAAAGGGATGGCCGGGAGCAGTCTCCAAGCCACAAAGCTTAGTCATCTCTTTTTCAAGGTTCATAGATTAGTCATTTATCTTTTTACCTGAGAAGACTGTGTTTTTGCCTTTCAAACATTCATTGATTTAGTTTTATTTTTTGCCCATTCATAATGGGATAGATGTTGAATAGTTGATAGGTGTACATTAGTTGTTGTGCTGAACTTGTCAGAATCAATTCAAAGAACAAAATCAAGATTAATTCAGTTTTTACAGGTAATTAGTTGGTCTTCAACAACCTAAAGAATGATGGTTAAGTTCTGGGATGTAAAATCTGACCAGTAAAAAAAAATATGTCACAGAAAACTTTATATCCACCTATAAAATAAAATGTATGTATAAACTTAGAGAATCCCAAGGGTCTCTGAACCACAGTGTTCCAGGTTGGGTTGCACTGGAAAGAACTAATGCTAAGAGATATTTTAGCCTAATAATGTTTGTTAGGGAGCTGTAAGGATAAGCAAGGATAAAATACTGAACAAGGAAAACTGAGGTATAGAATCCACAGAGCCTTAGGCAATCCCAAGGTCTCAGAACAGTCTTTCTCAAGAGTGGAGTGGTCCCTAATGGGACTCTCCAGCACTGATTGGCCGTCAGATGTCTTTAGTCCACGGGAGTACACTCAGATGTGCAACAAGCTGATGGCCTACCTCTATCTACTGATACCTGGGCAATAAATAGAACTGAATGAAAGAGTAATTTCCACCATACCAGGTGACTAGAACTGTATTTTTGTAATTTTATTTATTTTTTTATTTTAGTCATAGAAGCAACTTTTTTGTTTCAAGTCTTTAATCCAAATGCCAGATTAAAAAATAATATATATAAAATATTATATGTATATATTTTATATATATACTATATATGTATATTATATTATAATATATATATTATGTATAACTATATGTAACTATGTATAACTATGTATAACACTGAATATATATATATATATATATATATATATATATATATACACACACACATATATATATAGTGCTTCCTTTAGCCTCCTTTACAAATGAGTATGTTTTAAGATTTTAAGTATCATTTAGTAAGCCTTTTCTTTTCTTTTCTTTTCTTTTCTTTTCTTGTCTTTTCTTGTCTTTTCTTTTTGAAAAAGTCTTTCCCTATGTAACAGCCCTGGGTCTCCAGGAACTCACTTTGTAGACCATGCTGGCTTTGAACTTACCTGCCTTGATATAAATCTCACTTTTATTTCCTAAGATGAAAGGATGGGATGAGAATCATGTTCAAGCTTTATAAATACATGGTTTGGGCTGAGTCCAGCATGTTTCTATCTAACTATCTAGAGGCCTTTTCCTGGAAGCTTCTAGCCTCCATACAATTTAGTCTTCTGCAGGTTCAGACCTTGAAGGCTTTAGATTCTAACCTCTGTCTACTAACCTAGGCCTAAAGTCTTTCAGCATCTGAAACTGCTTGATAAACTCAAAGTTTCTAGCTATTTCTGAACTCTGGCTGCCTGATTCAACTTTGCTGTTCTGGCTCAAATTCCTGTCCAAGCTGACTGGTTCAAACTGGTTTCTCTCTGCTTCTCAATAAGTTGTTCTGCTTAGAAAAACTGCAGGTAAACTTCAAGAATTGAACTGCACTTACTACACTTACTGCACTGACGGGACAAACTGAATGGAACAGAACAGAATGGCAGGAACTCAACTGAACTCAACCATATTCAATGGAACTACATAGAATTCAATTTCACTAAACAGAACTGTATCAAACTCAACTAAACTGAGCTTCAACCCTCTCCTCCCTGCACTGGTCTTAAGGAGACTTTCCTGTCTATTTTCAGGAGAGTTGGGAGTATCCTATATCTGGCTAGTTCTGTCAAACCTTTCTCTGATTCATCACTTTGCCCATCCTCAATTAGATATCTTTGGGATTAAAGGCGGGTGTTACAGGTCTATGTGTATTCCAGCAGGATCAAACTGACTTAGATATTTGAATGTGGTTGTTTATTAGAGTAGCCATGTTGCTGGATTAAAATTCCTCTACACTTCTTCCTCCCAAGGTCTAGGTTTAAAATAAACATTTTGAGTTCTCTAGTTTTTGTTAGATAATATAATTTAGCAATTTCACTTTCATTTAGGAAATGGTTTCAAACAGGTTTTAAAAGAGTAAGAAATTTGCAAGATTGCAAAAGCTTGCCACTGTCAGTTTGGTGAAAAAGAAAATGTAACACTTTTGCTTTCTTTTCCTGTTTTTTTTTTCTTAGTTTTTTCCCCCTTATTATTTTATTTTTAGTTGGTTATTTAATTTGTTTACATTTCAAATATTATCTCCTTCCTGGTTTCCCATTTGAAAACCCCCTATCTCATCCTTCCTCCCCCTCCTTCTATAAGGGTGTTTTCCCACCAACCTACACATGCACTCTCACCACCCTAGCATCCCCCAATGCAGCAGCATCAAGCGTTCACAAGACCAAGGGCTTCCACTTTAGTGATGCCAGATAAGGTAATCATCTGCTACATAAGCAGCTGGAGCCATAGTTCCCTCAATGTGGACTCTTTGGTTGGTGGTTTAGTCCTTGGGAGCTCTGAGGGATCTAGTTGGTTCATGTTTTTGTTCTTCCTGTGGGGTTACAAGCCGCTTCAGCTTCTTCAGTCCTTCCTCTAACTCCTCCATTGGGGTCCCCGTGTGTAGGTAAATGGTTGGCTGCAAGCATCTACTTCTGTATTGCTCAGGCTCTGGCAGAGCCTATCAGGAGACAGCTATAACAGGCACCTGTAAGCAAGCACTTCATGGCATCAGCAATAGTTCTGGGTTTGGTGGCTGCATATGGGATAGTTCTCCAGGTGGGGCATTCTCTGAATGTCTTTTCCTTAAGTCTCTGCTCTACTCTTTTTCCCTGAATTTCATTTAGATAGGAGCACTTTTGGGTTAAAATTTTGAAATGGGTGTGTGGCCTCATTCCTCAATCAAGGGCCATGCCTAACTTCTGTGTATAGTCTCTACAGGTTTTATCTTTGTTGGTTATTTCAGCTAATGTCATCCCAGTTGGATCCTGGGAACCTCTTGCTTACCTAGCATCTTGGACTTCCTGGTGGCTATTCCCATTTCCTCACCCCTCCACACACTGCTACATACCTCTGTTCAATTTCCTGACCCTCTGTAAATCTCCCCATTTTCCTACAACACATGCTTTTGCTCCCTTTTCCTTCTGCCTCCTCACTCCCTCCCAAGTCCATCTGTCCTTGTACTTCCCATGATTATTTTGTTCCCCTTATAAGCAGGACTAAAGCATCTACAATTTGGTCTTCCTTGTTCTTGATCTGTGAGTTGTAATGTGGGTATTCTGAGCTTCTTTCCTAATATCCACTTATCAGAGTATGTACAATATAAGTTCTTTTGTGATTGGGTTACCTTACTCAGCATGATATTTTCTAGTTCCATCCATTTGCCTAAGAATTTCATGTATTCATTGTTTTTAATAGCTGAGTAGTATCCCATTATGTAAATGATGTACATTTTCTGCATCCATTCCTCAGTTGAGGGACATTTGGGTTGTTTCCAGCTTTAGGCTAATATAAATAAGGCTGCTATGAACATACTGGAGCATGTGTCCTTGTTATATGTTGGAGCATCTTTTGGGTATATGACCAGGAGTGGTATAGCTGGGTCCTCAGGCAATGCTATGTCCAATTTTCTGAGGAACCACCACACTGATTTCCAGAGTGGTTGTAGCTCCCTGTATAAAGCTCAGTTCCAAGTGGATCAAGGATGTCCACATAAAACCACATACACTAAATCTAATAGAAGAGAAAGTGTGAAAGAGCCTCGAACACATCAGCACAGGGGAATATTTCCTGAACAGAATACCAATGGCTTATGCTCTAAGATCAAGAATTGACAAGTGAGACCTCATAAAACTGCAAAGCTTCTGTAAGGCAAAGGACACTATTAATAGGACAAAATGGCAACTAACATATTTGGAAAAAAATCTTTACCAACACTCTATCTGATAGAGGGCTAATATCCAATATATACAAAGAACTCAAGAAGTTAGACTCCAGAGAACCAAATAACCCTATTAAAATGGGGTACAAAGCTCAACAAAGAATTCTTAATAGAGGAATCTGGAATGGCCGAGAAGCATCTAAGGAAATATTCAACAACCTTAGTCATCAAAGAAAAGCAAATCAAAACTACCCTAAGATTCCACCTCACACCAGGCAGAATGGCTAAGATCAAAAACTCAGATGACAGCAGATGCTGGTGAGGATGTGGAAGGGAACACTCCTCCATTGCTGGTAAGACTGCACCCTTTCTTTTCCTTATACAGAGTAACTTAAACAATAAAGTTCATCTCATTGCTAATAATTTTCACCTTTTATCATCTCATGTTTTTACAGAAATACTTTTCCGCTTATATCTAATTATACTAAGTAAAAGTATTATGTTCAAGAGGTTTTGTTTAATTCTCTGAAATATTTCTCTTCACAAAGCCCTGAGGGATGAGTGATAGCATGACAAGTTTTCATTAAGGAATGATAATTCTTCAGCAATGAGACCTAATATCAAGAGGGTAATAGCTAGAAAAGGGGAAACTTTCATTTTTGAATCCCTAGGACAAAACACAATTGACAGAAGTTGCTACTCGTTTGAGTGGGAGGCAGAGATCATGGAAGCAGGTCAGAGATACACCAAAATGCTTCATACTTTAATTAGAATTTTTGAAGAATCAGGTTGTGGGGACTGAAGAGATTGCTCAGCAGTCAAAAGCATCTGTGGTTCCCAGCACCCACATAATGGTTTACAAGACCCTTTTTTGGCAACCACATGCAACAAACATACTGGAACTAGTACATATACGAAAGGGAAAATATTTGTAAAATAATAAGCAAATTGTGAAAAAACAAGAATTCGTTTGTGGACTTTTTACAGTCTTCTTTTTGAGTCAATTCTATAATATATGTTCAATGTTGCCTTCTTTTGTACTCATGGTAAGAAATTTTTGAAATAAACTTAACAGAATAGCCGTTGAGTGTACTATCTTTTGAAAATTTAAGATTAACATTAAAAATTAAATTGTATGTTTCTGTTATTTAATCAATCTATCCATCAAAACGAAAGAATTGAGTTCATTTGAGAATAGCATTGACTATATATAGTAGAATTTGAAAGGAAAAATAAAACTTGAATAAGAAATGCAGAGCTAAACGAAACATAAGGCTGTTTTCAGAGAGTGCAAACTGAGGCTGAAGTACATCTCAGTAATTAAGTCTCATACTTGTAAACCTTCAGTCCTTCAAATGTAATGCTCGTATTAAATGCATAGAAACAGTAAACCAGATAAAACATATACTTCTTGCTCTCAAGATCATAATTTATACAATAATATAGACTGAGTCCACAATGTATCACCTATGAACTTGATTATCTGAAAAAACGAGTGATAGAAGTTAGTTTGTTATCTGGAATTTTTAGAAACAGATACTCTATGATGTAATTTAGTACAAGGACCAGAAAGAGATGAGGTGTCCTTGCTGTAGTAGTGAGGCAAGATAAAGAGATGTATGTCTTGTTGTAGCCTATGCAGGCTTCAGTGGATCAGATGATGCCCACCATAGTTGGAGAGGGACAACTGCTTTACTGAGACCTCAGATTCAGATATTAATCTTATGTTAATCATGTTCCTAGACTAACTCAGAAGAAAAACAATCTGAGGAGACATATAAAACTCATAATAACACTATCCAAACAGAAATTCTGATAGTCTTTGAGAGCATAAATCTATGAGACAGCATAACTTCACAAATTTAACAGGTCTTTATTATTTTATCCAGCTTTTTTTCTTTCACCAAAGCAACTTACATCCACTATAATTTATCTTTCTTAGTAACTATAATGATTCTGATTCATTGCATCCTTAACAGATATCTCCTTGGGATGAGCATATGGCAGTTGATGTTGAGAACAGAAAGAAAATTAAAAGTATTGTTTGTGTTCAAATACTTTATCAACACATTATTTATCAAATAATTTAAAGGAAAGTGAACAATTTAGCTAGTCATTTGCATAACACAGATTAATGGAAGAAAAGTGGCTTGCAAAAGCTACTAAGATGAAACTTTCATAAAGACAAGTGAGACTGGATAAACCTGGAAACATGCAAGATGAATGACATCTGGAGAGAAAAGAATATTTGGAGGGCTCTAAAATGATATTGCTCCAGGAACATATATGCAGAGTGGGGCTGCTGGCTATGACAGAGCAGAGTAGAAATGTGCCTGGTACCTCTCGAGCCAAATTAAAATAGTGTCCTTGCCTCGGGAGGGAAAACACCACTCTAATGAATAAATAGTAGTAGTCATAGATTTTCTGTTTGAAGAAACGATGGATGTATTACTCAATAAGCAGTCTGTCTATAGAAAAAGTCTAGTTTCTTATCACACTTCCTCCATACAGGGATGCAGGCATTTGCATAGAAATGAATTGATTTGGGAAAGGGCAGAAAAGGGGAAGCAACTGAGAAAGTTGATGCAGCAGGCAAGAAAGTGCAGAGGGATATATCCTCACAGATTTGTTTAATAAGAGCCAATTCCACCAACGGTATAGAGCACCCTTCATAATTTACTTATTTGCAGCCTCACATTTTTGTGATTTTCAATAAGGATGAGGAAATATGATTTTTTAAACTGAAGCTGTAATTGTTTTGTATTTATAAATCAGTCATCTACACATTTTTAAAAAACAAAGCTGAATGTAAAAGTGGAAAATCTCCTATACAGAAAATGAGTGTGATTTTGTTTATATTTCATCTGTGTTTTTAAAGAAATTTTTGCTCCCTCAAAATTATTCAAAGGATACTTAGCTTTTTTCTATGTGAATTTACAGACATGTAGTTTACCTGAGAAATTGGTCTTGCTTATCACTCCTTCTCCATTATAAATATATAAACAAACATATAAATAACTAGTAGATTTTTGAATAGAACAAACATGTACACACATTTATTTTGTACCTTTAAAAACAATTGTTTCAATAAATGGTTGAGATTTTTTAAAATATTAACTAACTGCTCTCTTAATATATTTTCTAAAATATAATAACATGCAGTATGCTTTTTTCAGAAGTAGAACATTTATCAAATCTTTTTCCCTCACTTGATACTGAGTACACAGGTTTCCAAATATATTAGACAATTGTTCTCCAACTAAACCACTTAAATTATTTTTCAAATGGATTTAAAAATCAGCTTTGAAAAATATACTTTCAGGTGTTAAAATTCCACATAATATAACACTAATTACCTGGACAAATAATATTTATATAGTCACATGCTAAATTCAGCATCATTCCATCTGTTAATGTTTCAGGTATATTGGAAGCTACTATGCTGCCTATTTTATTTTCTTCCTGTACTTAACCTTCAAATAGGCTGAAGAGTTTGGTTTTTTGTTTGTTTGTTTGTTTGTTTTGTCCCATAAATTCATTTCCTTTAGAGCGCTTCCTTTTATGAACTCTTATATAGTTTCAATTATTTAAAATTTTTTATTGGATGTTTTATTTATTCACATTTCAACTGTTATCCCCTTTCCAGCTTTCCCCTCCACAAATCCCCTATCTCATTCCCTTTCTAACTGCTTCTATGAGGGTACTCCACCACGCACCCACCAACTCCCACCTCACTGCCACATTATTCCCCTACACTGGAGCATCAGCCTCCACAGGACCAAGGACCTTCCTTCCCATTGATACCAGATAAGGCCTTCCTCTGCTACATATGTAGCTGGAGTCATGGATTATTTTTCATTAATTATTTAGTCCCTGGGAGCTCTGGGGTGTCTGCTTGGTTGATATTGTTGTTTGTCCTATGGGGTTGCAAACCCCTTCACGTCCTCCAGTCCTTGCCTCCAGTCCTGTATTGGGGTCCCTGTGCTCAGTCTGATGGTTGGCTGCAAGCATTGGCATCTGTATTGGTCAGTTTCTGGCAGATCCTCTCAGGAAACAGCTATATCAGACTCCTGTCAGCAAGCACTTCTTGGCATCAGCAATAGTGTCTGGGTTTGGTGTCTACATATGGCACGGATCCCCAGGTGGAGCAGTCTCTGAATAGCCTTTCTTCAGTTTCTGCTCCACTTTTTCCCCTCATATTTCTTTTAGACAGGAACAATTATGGGTTAAAATTTTGGAGATGAGTGGGTGGCCCCATCTTTACCGGGGGCCTTGCCTAACTTGTTGATATGGTCTCTACAGTTTCTCCCTCCTCTTTATTGGGTATTTCAGATAATGTCATCTCCATTGGGACCTGGAATTCTCTTGATCACCTGACATCTGAGACTTTCTGGTGGCTACCCTCTGTAATTAAGGACAATACTTTGAAATCAGATGGATTTGTACTTTTCAGTTATCACTAATCTGAAGAATGGCATTGTACAGATTACTTCTTCTAAATATTAATTTCAATACCTGTAACCTGAGGTCTTTATCAACTTTTTAGGTATATTAAAATTAAATAATGTAATGATGTCTTAGAATTGTAAAATGTAATTAGGAACACTAGTATACAATTATATGACGTTATATTTAAGGAGAGATGTTTTAGCATATATAATCTTAATAATTAAGGTAAACACAGTGCCAATTAAAACCCATGACAACTACCTCATGGAGCAGTCTATCATTTAGATAGGCAGTTGAGTAGTATAACTTTATCAGGAACTGATTTTGAAAGACTAATTGTGGAAGAAACTGAGGAACTTCAGACACACATTGAGTTGACTCTACATTTTATTATTAGTGTGCTACATTTTGATTATGGGTAATACATAGAGTACCAATATAGGACAAATATGTCTGTTCACATAATAATATATACTCATAGCATCTATGTAAAAATGAATTTAAAGTTATTAAATTAATGAATGAATAAATGAATACTAGTAGTGTGCTTTTGTTGGGATATTCACTGAATCCTTCCAAAAGAAGTAACACTTTTCTTGCATTTTTCTCAACCACACATCTTGTTACTCTTTTTCTATGACATTTCTCTCCAAGACAACTGTTGTCATAGAAAAATGCTACCTTAAAATTGTTTTATAGATATAACAAGGCTTTAACCAAGAGGAAAATAATAGAAGAATTCACAGAAGCTAGAATGTGAGGGTTAGCCTTCTTTGTCAGTTTGACTGGACACGGAAACATAATCCAGGCATACCTCTGGGTGTGTCTTTGAGGATATTGCCAGAATGATTTAGCTGAAGAGGGAATAGAAGCTTAGATTATGGACCACACTATCTCATGGACAAGGTTCCTGAATGAGTGAAAAAATTGTTAACTGAGTGCCAGTACTCATCTCTCTGCTTGCTAGATTTCAATACAATGTGGCCAGGTCACTTGCATCCTGATCATGAAGCATTCACTGCTATTATAACCTAGTTTCAATCTCTGAGAAAAAATACTTTCTTCTTTCCTTCTGAATTTGTTTTTGTCTGCCATCTGTCACAGAAACAAGAAAAGGCACTACTATATGAGGAGACATGTATTAGTCGTTTAATTTCCACTTTCACCTCACCACTCCCCTAAATCAACTTCTACCAGGAGTTTTCCATGTCATTCATTGATAGTTCTGAACATTTCTCCTTTGATCCTCTATTTTATAATTCCTTCTTTCTGATTCTCCTCACAAGCTTCTTCCTTCACCCAATGCATAATAGCTTAATCCCAACACGTTCATAACATGTTCATCTCTTTTTAAAGGGCTTGTGAAGATATGACACCTTCCATGTTGTCTTTCACACGACACTATTAAACTCATTTGAACTCGAGGAGGCAGCAAAAGGGTCTATCCCTGACTTGCTTTGATAGATACTATCTTGCATTCTCTGCAGGATGTGAGCTCAAATGTCACTTGACTTGAAGATGTCCCTCTTCTAACACTTTGATGGGACTTCCAGCTGTTAATTCAAGTATATACCCTTTCCTGAAACATTTGAGTGACCAGCTTAAGGTTTTACTGTGGTATGGAGTTAATTCTTTTTTTAATATATATATATATATATGTGTGTGTGTGTGTGTGTGTGTGTGTGTGTGTGTGTGTGTGTGTGTGTATGTATATGTGTATATATATATATTTGGTTTTTTGAGACAGGGTTTCTCTGTGTAGCCGTGGCTTTCCTGGAACTCACTCTATAGTCCAGGCTGGCCTCGATCTCAGAAATCTACCTGCCTCTGCCTCCCAAGTGCTGGGATTAAAGGCATGCACTACCACCGCCCAGCTGGAGTTAATTCTTATCATAGCTATTAAGATATAGGAACAGTATTTTCTTGGTTTCTTCATATCCAGATATTTGTTTATTGGGTAAAGTGAGCGATCATCTTTCTCTAAAGCCTTATTCTTCAGAAGCTTTCCTGAACCATTATTTAGTGTGTTGCAATTAGATGAAAGAATATGTTGAAGAGTAACAGTGTCCCACGTGTTCCTGGTGATGGTGATTGGCTTCATAAGAGTGGAGGACCTTGTTTTTCACATGGTTGACTTGGCCGTTCATATCCTGTTCCACACCCTCTTGATTTCCTTCCTCAGTGTTCTGGTCCCCTACATGTTAATTCTAACACCCTCTTTAGCTGAAATATTTACTTTCACTGAGACATAAGTAGATGATAAAGGCAGAATAAAGTCTTCAGTCTAGATCATTTGATCCATCAAGCTAGTGACTTTATAACAAGCAGGATCACGAAAATATCTTATACTTCAGAGTGTCCAGTGATAGGACAGCCTTGTGCAAAAAGAGGAGAGAGGTTTCACCAGAAACCAGTGCTGCTAGAACCTTGGTCTCTAGCCTGCTGCCTCCTGAATGGGAGAACATAAATCTTTGTTATTCAAGTCATTTAGCCTGTGCTGTCCTGAGAAAGATATGATTTTGTTGTGTTGTCTGTAGTTTTTCTCATAGTATTTCAAAAAGTAATTTGTTCACCACTAATGTGTTTGTATGTGCTGCATTAATGAACTAGTACTCATTAAATTGATAAGTCACAGAAACCTATTTTTTTGTACTTCTTTAAACATTTATTTATTTATTATATATATATATATATATATAGGTACACCATTGCTCTCTTCAGACACACCAGAAGAGGGCATCAGACCCCGTTACAGATGGTTGTCAGCCACTATGTGGTTGCTGGGAATTGAACTCAGTACTTCTAGAAGAGCAGTTGGTGTTCTTAACTACCGAGCCATCTCTCTAGCCCGAAACCTATTTTATTGATTTAAATTTTCTTCTTTTTTTCGTTTGTTTTTTTCTTTCTTTTGCTGATAATTTCTGTTCTATCTTTGTTCTTATTTCATTTTACAAGAACTCCAGTCTGATTACCTCAGGTTTTACCCACGCATCCTTACTTAACTTAATCCCTTCTTTTAGGAGACTTGTTCCACAGGGTCACATCAGAGCATAGGATGCCTGCATATTTGTTGCTGCTCTTGTTTTAACAGAGAACACAATTCATATCAAGATTTACAACTGTATCACACAATTTTGTGCTGAAGATTCTTTTCTTTCTTTTACATAGAACATAGTGTCAAATCTTTAATATTTTAAATTTGTGTTTATTCTATTTCACACACTCACTGTTCTGGAACTCATTTTGAAGCAGTTTTGATACTTCTGAATCTATGCATTTATTTCTGTATGCTCATAGAATCTCTCAACTGATTTCTAGCTCTGCCCTCCCCCCCCCCTCTCTCTCTCTGTATCTGCTGGGCCAATTCTTCTTGTTAGATCACTGGTTTCTAGTTTGAATGGTCAACTCTGAATTGTAAAACCACTGAGAAAATATGTCTTTATTGGTCCAATTTTTACTTAATATTTTTTAATGTATCAAATATATTTTGTTTTAACATATTGGTTTTACTTGTTTCATTGAGTTTGTTTTTATCTCCTAGACACTTATGTGCAATGTTTTTCAATAATTTTCTTGTATATTCTTCAATTCAAATAAGATCTATGTAGTACTAATATTTCAGTATTCTTTACACTCATTGAACAGAAGTTACATTTTAAATTTTTTTCTGTGGTACATTATTTCCCATTATATTTGAATAGCTAGATCTAGAATATACATATGTGTATATGTGCATATGATATATGTACATATGTGTATTTAATATATATTACATAACACATAAAACAATTTATATCATGAATTATTAAATTAAATGAGCATATTACAACTTTCCTATACTGTAATTGTGATCTAATCTTTATGACTTTGGAATATTATTTATATTTATTTCATGCTTTCTACTTTATTGAAATGTCTTCATTTATTTAACCTCTCAGTTTCCTTTTCTTATTTTATTTTATTCTTATTTTTGCTTTCTGTTACTTTTCACACTCATATAATTTGTCTGTAAAGGCTAGTGATATTTGCTGTGTAAGCATGATGACAGCAAGAAAGTGCTGTAAATTATAAAAACTGTTGTCTAGATTTCAATTGTGATGCTTTTCTTTAATGCCTGAGAATCTGTATCATGAACACAAATTATCTTTTGGCTACAAGCTAGAAGTCAATAGCTTTTCTGTTAAAAGAACTTCAAATAAAAAAAGAAAATGTGATAAATTGAACAGTCTTGGAGCTACAAATGTTTGCTAATAAATATGGCAAAATTAAATTTTCAAACTCAAAAATTGTTTAACCTATGAGGCAAAATATATTTTATTTGTCAAGGAGGAAAGAATGGTCATGGATAGGAAAGACATGTAATAAGAAGTGTGAGTCGTTTTGGTTATTATCTTTTTTCTAGCAGTAAATCTACAGTTGAAGATATATGTATACAAGTGTATATATTTTATATGATTTTGAACCTTCAACAAATATTTAATGTCTAATGCTTTATCTTTTTGCAATGGTTCCTATTTTATATTTAATAGAAAAAATATTCCTTGAATTAGTAAAAAGGGATTTAAAGCTAAAGTGTTTTTATACCTCTTGTTTGTGATGCTTCTATTTGTTCTTTTCATTGTTTTTTATTTGTTTTATGCATGGGACAGGTAACTTGTAAATGAGATGTATTTAGAACTGATTTGACAATGAAGTTAATTGAAATGTTACAAGACTTTGCTCCTTAATGGAAAATAATTCTTTCGAGAGTAGCAGCTTCCTTCTTAAAAGAGAGATCACAGAACAAGTGAGACACATGAGAGCGGTCATTAGAGAGAAGGATGAGTGCCTGTCTGTGAAGTGCCGCTTCCACTGTCCCAGGAGACCTGCTGCCAAACAGGCTCAAGGAGGAAATACAAAATCAGACATCTGTATGTGTGCAGCATCCACCATGTTTGCTCTGAGCGGGAGAACCATATGAAGCTAGACAGCAAAGGTGAAATCCAACAAGATAGCCTACTTTATTGCCATGGCAACCCAACTCTGATGAAAAGTAGAAAAACAATAAAATATCCACGGGGGAAAAAAAGTAAAGCTGTGCCATGAATACCTACTGAGAGGAGGAAAGGTGCACTCATGGGCAGAGTTTGGCATTGTCAGCGGTGGGTGCTTTCCTGTAACAATGTTATGGGTGTTGCTCTGGGGAACGGCTGATATAAAAGCCGCGCGTTTACTGAATTATTCAATTCATCCTGTTACTAAATTCAGGACTATACATGAAAACTGTAGCTTCAGATTAGAATCTTAAGTGTCACTGAAGAGGTCAAAGCATTACTCTGCCACTCTCTCTGATGTCTTCTGACAATACCTTGCCATTATACATAGCATAGATTGTGTGTTCAGTCAGCAGAAGTTCTATAGCACTCGGCTGCCTGATTCAAATTAACACTGCAGCCTATTTGTCTAGGTTGGCTTCTCAGATTTTTTCCATTATTACTAAAACTACTCTCCTTTCAATCCGGTAATTATTGATACATAATTTAATATAGAGGGGAAACATTTTTCTTCCTATTCAAAATTTGACTATTGCAGTTTCCTTCATCCTCACAGACATAGGCAATTCTGAGAATAGGCAATTCATAATTCTTTTTATTCTAATAAAATCCTGATTTGCAGCAGAAGTTGAAGAAAGATTGTTAATATTTATTTGCAAAATCAGCTTTACTGGAGTAATTTACCTACAACAAAACCTACCAATAAAAATTTAGATTTGGCAAATATGCGCAGATAAGTAACAGTTATCAAAAATAATATTGTTGCTTTATTATTATATATTTAATCTATGAATAAAAAATGAGGTACTTTATACTGACTGACTTTGGTAATATACAGAATTGTGTGTGTGTGTGTGTGTGTGTGTGTGTGTGTGTGTGTGTATTTTCATGCGTATATATAAATATCACAAACTTGACAATTGGATACTATAAATCTATTTATTTACTTTTTAAACTTTTTGGCACTTTGTTTCATTCTATGAACATGAATTATTAAAAAAAATTGGGTGGTCATTTAATGTCAATTAATTTTGCGTTTGCTTTGGTAAAGTGTGTTAGAAATAATCTAATTTACATTTTAGTAATCTGAAACATCATTACTCAGAATCCATCAAAAATAACAGTCTCACTGGAAAGAATTCTTATTTGATCAAGGATTTTGTCAGTATCAGAGCATGTTATTTTATGGTTTTGTTTTCTTTATTTTTTATTGTAACATAGTCATTAATCTCACCATCGTGATGTAGATGAAACTTTTAAGAATTTTCCACTGTTTAGATTGTGATTGAGTAATGCACACAGCTAGAACACTCTTTGTGCAGATATTTGGTAGTTCATTGAATTTCTTGGATCTATAGACTAATGTCTCCATCCAGTTTGGGGGGTGGGGGTGACCATTATACTTTAAATTTGTTTTGACCTTTTCTATTCTTCTAGAAAAATATAGTTTTGGGTAGTAAGATGTTCTGTATTTTGGTCACACGATCTCTAAATTTCTGTGGCATGATCTATTTCTCATTGTTCTTTCTATTTTTTAGTTAAAAATCTACTTTTCTATCGCTAAACTAATTCTCGCTTTGATATCTTATATATTCCAAATTATGTATTATTAAAGAGAAAATTTAATTTGAAGTTTTATACCTTTTCATTTTTTTCTAGAATTTAAATTAAATTGTTAAAAAGATCCTTACAGGTTTAGTACTTTATTTTGCTCATTGGGAAATGAATTGCTTGGATGCCCTTAATATGTAAGTAATGCTACTTTATCATGTGTAAATCAAGCATGTAGGCATATTTCAAATCGATTTTGAATATCTGTGTCCGTCCTGGGTTTTGCTTACTGTCCTAATTTATGATTCTTATTAATGAAGAGTAATATATTAATGAATAGTAATATATTAATGAATAGTAATATATTGGTAATCCTATATGATAGATAACACAGTGTAGCCACTTTGGATTCTTTTTTGTTCTTCCTAAGGCTGTCTTGTTTTGGTGGTGAATTATGCTTCTGAGCTCATTTGAAATATTTCTTCACTGTTAGGTGTTACCAATCCTGTATAGGTTTAGTTTTTACTTATTCACTTATCTATTAGTATGACTCATTCTGCACCTTCTATTTACTTCCATTTCGGGGACAAATGAATGATTCCCTTGGAGAATATGCTGTTCTCTCAAGCCCATAAATTAACCCCATGTACCTTCTACTTGTGTGAGAAAGAAGGCTCATGCATAAAAAGGCCACAAGTTCACAGTTTCCTTGTCTTCCACTTTCACTGAGCTCTCTGGGGTTCCCTCGATTTTCTTACTGTAGCTGTCAACTAAAGATGTATGAAGAATTTATTATCTCATTTCCCGTCTACCTTTCTTGTTTGCAAAGTTTTCTTTTGATTCCCAGGTGCTTGCCTGACCATCCTGATCTGTGTCTACCTTCAGCAGCAGATAAAGCTAGGAGAGTTCATCAACCAAAATGACAACACAGGAATGACACCAGGCAAGGGGCAGTCACATTTTCTCACTGAGCAAACAGTCTTGGAGTTGCTGCCTACCTTTTTTGGTTTATACAATGTCCTGAAAACTTCATAAGATGCCAACCGTGGTTACACTTATTTTCCTGCTGACATCAATTGCTGATTTTCTTTGGAGCAGTTGCTAAAAAAAACCAGATGCCCTTTATTTATCATACAAGAGGAATATGTTTGAGATATCTAATATCTTTGTATAATCCTAAAACAAAACTCTTATGACAAATTTAATTTAATTAACAAAACTCTCAGAGGACACACTTATTATAAATAATCAGAACAGTTACACTTCTTTATTTTGACATCTATGTGCTTCAGAATTTAAAGCAGGGACGTTAACAAGATAACATATATTTTACATAGTCAATATGATACACTTCACATTTGGGAATATATTTACATAATTCAAGCATTACAACTTTAAAGACCCAAAGAAGGTAACACACAAGTATTTCAGTATTAATACTAAATCTATGTCAAAGAAAATAAGTAAAAGAAAAATAAAACTAACTTCTAAAATATTAATGGTATTTTCCAACTGCTAAATTATCATTTGAGATGAATAAAACTTATCTAGGCAGAAACTTAGAATTATTTTTGAAGGAAAAAAATCTTTTTTTTTTTTTTTTGTAAGGAAACAATGTACTCTAGTTTGAACAGTTTTAGTCTGCTTCTATGGAGCTTTAATATGACAGCATGCACAATTCCTCATACATAGTACGAAGTGATATGCTAACTCTATTGTATGGATTTTTTTCAGTAAATGTAACTATTTCTATTTATTAGGCACAATTCAAGTATAAACCAACAATGTGGTCTTTGTGGATATGTAACAAGACATGTGCCATTTTCTACTCTATTTTATTCTCTTTTTAAAAAAATATTTATCTTGAATCTTTTTTTTTACAGTCCTGTCATTATTGTCCTCCTTGTCTGCCCTCTGATGGTTCCTGATCCCATTCCTCCTCCTCACTGACTCCAAGAGGATGTCCGCACCCCCTACGCCCCCATCTACCCTGCCAGGTTTACTCATTTCCTGGGGCTTCAAGTTATGGCAGGAGTCTTAATTTATGATTCTCATAGCAGCACTGTGCTGAGTACCTTTGCAGATAGTCTAATTTAAGCCTCCCCCCGAAAAAAAATTAAAAAATAAAACAAAAACAGGTTTGCTCTCCTGTCTCATATTATTAATGTTTTGAAACAGAAAATATTTTATGCCTCTTTTTGGTTTTGTATATTCCAGATAATTTGACTTATTGAAAATATTCTTTTTATTCTTTTATATTGGATATTTTATTTATTTACATTTCAGATACCATCCCCTTTCCCCATTTCCCTTCCCTAAAATCCCCATCCCATACCCCTTCTTCTTTTTTGCTTTTATACCATTTTAATTACAAGTATTAAGGACAGTTCTAGTTTGAGAAACTAGCAATACAATAGATACAAGTAGTCAAGGAACAAGCAAGGCAATAAATAAAATTCTGTAAACACTTCTGTGATCATTATTTCTAAGAGTTATCAGGATGACCAAAATATCTGAGCCAACTTCTCTGTCCTAGCCCAAATTCATTTTCATGTCTGAAGCCTACTTCCTGTTCTACCCTAAAATTTAGATTCCTGTCTGAAATTACTTCTTTGTTCTAGCGTAATATTTAAATTTTTATTTAGAAAAATAAAAATCATGGGTCATTTTTAAAATATTAATATGGTATGAAACACCAATGTATTACTTAGCAAACACTAAAATCATCCAGAGTGGGGGAAAACATTTCTTTTCAGTATTTTTTTAATTGTATTTCCCAGGTGTGCTATGTTCTATTTTTTTATTATTGATTCTTTGTGAATTTCACATCATGCACCCCAGATCCCCCTCATCTCTTCATCCCTTCATATCTTCTTTGCCCTTGCAACATCCCCCTCCCCCGCAAAAATTTAAAAATAAATTCTCATGTCACAGTAAAAAGTAAAAGAAAATATTCTTGGTATCCGTGTAAGCTTCATTACTACAATTTAAGAGAGGAGGCATTTGCTCTGGCATATAGTTTGAGGGACTCATTCCATCATGGCAGAAAAGACATGGCAGCAGATGGGCAAGCTATGACAATAAAAGCAGCAGGTCAGTGCTCACATTCTCAGATATGAAACATATAGATGGCTAACACCCAGCCCACTCATTTCAGTTTATTCAGGCGACCAGTTATAACTATTCTCAACTGAATATACCTAATCTACACTATCCTTCATATTCACATGCAGTGGTATTTCTCCAAAATGGTTCTAGTTCCTGTCAAGTTGGCTTTTATTTTCAACCATTACAATTCCACCCACTGTCAATCTGACAGTCAATGTATTCTTATTAATTACTTTATTTACTTTGCTTCCTAAACACAGCCTCACCTCCCATTCTCCCCTTCACACAGTCCTGCCATGTTAGCCTTCCTCCTCAACCACACTGACACATCAAGTCACTGGAGGACTAGTTACATCCTCTCCCACTAAGGCCAGACAAGGCAATCCAGTAAGAGAATCAGGACCAACAGGCAGGCAACAGAGTCAGGGACCAATTTCCTTTCACTCTCAGGCCCTCTCTCCTTGGTTCTCACTATACCTTATCCCTTTCTCCCATTTCCCTCCCTAACTGCTCTTTCACCTAATTTCCTCCGTCCATCCAACTTTCATAACTATGTTTTCCCCTTCTGGGTGAGATTTAAGCACACTCCCTTGGCCCCTACTTGTTATTTAGCAGCTTGGAGATCCTGTACTTTATGGCTAATACTCACTTTTATATATAGCATGTATGTCCTTTTGGGTCTGGGTTCCTTCACTGCGGATGATATTTTCTAGTTCTATCCATTCACATTCAAATTTCTTGTTTTTTAATAGCTGAGTAGTATTCCATTGTGTAAATGAACTGCATTTTCTTTACTCATTCATTGGTTGTAGAACTTCTGGGTTGTTTTTAGTTCCTGGCTATTACAAGTAAAGCGGCTATGACCATAGTTGAGCAAGTATGCTTGTATCATGGTGACACATTTTTGGGTATATGCCCAGGCATAGTATAGCTGGGTCTGGATATATAAAACAATCCTGCACGATAAAAAATTGTTCTAGATGAGACATCATCTGTGATTTCAAGCTGTACTACAGAGCAATAATAATAAAAATGGCCTGGTTTGACATAGAAACAGTCAGGTTGATCAATAAAATCAAATTTAAGAGCCAGAACTAAACCCATACACCTAAGGACACTAGATTCAAAACCATACAATAAAAGAAATAGAAAGCATTTTCAACAAATGGTACGGGTTTAACTGGATGATTGCATGTAGAAGACAACAAATAGATTCATACCTATCACCCTACACACATTTCAACCCTAAGTAGATCAAAGACTGGACACACTAAATTTAATAGAAGTAAAAAGTGGGGGATAGCCTTGAGTGCACTGGTACTGAAGACAACTTCCTGAACAGAATACCAATATCTTAGATACTAAGATCAACAAGTGATAAATGGGACCTTATAAAACTGAAAATCTTCTGGAAGGCTAAAGACACCATTAATAGGATAAAACACCAGCCTACAGAATGGGAAATGATCTTTACCATTCCTATATCTGACAGAAGGCTAATATCCAAAATATAAAAAGAACTCAAAAGGTTAGATACCAGCAACCCAAATAACCCAATTAAGAAATGGGGTACAGAGCTAAATAGAGAATTTTCAACAGATGAATCTCTAATGGCCAAAAAATTCTAACACTTAAAAAAATGTTTAAACCTTCTTAGTCATCTGGAAAATACAATCAAAATGACTCTGAGATTCCACCTTACAGCCATCAGAATGTCTAAGTTCAAACACTCAAGAGACAGCACATGTTGGCGAGGATGTAGAACAAGGGGAATACTCCTCTATTGTTGATCAGAGCCCAAATTTGTACAACCACTCTCAAAATCAATTTTACAGTTTCTCAAAAAATTGGGATTAGTTCTACCTCAACATATCATTTTTAAATTTATTAATCATTTTATTTGTTTACATTTCAAATGTTATCCCTCTCCCAGGTCTCCCCAGCACAAACCCCACTCCCCTTTGCCTCTAAGATGGTACTCCTCAACCCATCCACCCACTCACCCATCCACTCCCACCTTACCCATCTAGCATCTTCTTTCTCTGGGACATCAAACCTCCACAGGACCAAGTACCTCCTCTCCCATTGATGCCAGACGAGGCAGTCCTCTGGTACATATGTAGATAAAATCATGGACCAAACCATGTATCATTTTTAGGTCATAAACATAAAAAATTATTTACAAATAATTTTTAAACTCATGCATATTCTCTGATGGACATCTTGGGAACAAAATGTGTTCATTATACTTTCCAAGGTTATCTTAGTCATTAATAGTTCTAGTATCATGAAAAATTGTAAATTTGTAATCTTTTCTGAGATGCAGACAATCTTTTACTGTGGGTTTCTATACAATAAAAGTAGTGTTCTGTCATTCTAGCATGGAATGGTACACAGAATAATCGTTCTTATTTCAAGAGAAAGGAATGAGGGTATAGCAAGGTGAAATATGATGAAAAAGAAATTAACAACAAAATAACAACAACAACAACAACAACAACAACAAATAGAAAAGCAACAGTAACAACAAGGAAACAACACCATCTGTAGGAGAACACCAAATCTGGAAGCTATAGGTATAACCCGAAGTTACTGATGGAATCATATAGTTTCCAAAGGACTTGAGTAGCCTCATCCATTGTATCTTCTGCCTGCTATACATACAGTATTTTGCACTATATCACTACTATAGCTTTCCTCAGCAGGTAGTCTGTGATCCTAATGTTGCTCATATTCTGAAATTTAGTCATCATCATTGTGGTGCGCCAATTTCATTGCGCACTATCTCACCGCCGACATCCGCCTGGACTCATCTCGCTTTAACTAGTAAACAAGTGCTCAGAGCATGTTCAGAGTCTCTTGAACCAGCCCACATGTGACGCATCCCGAGACGTCATATCTCCTGAGCTCTGCCAGCCAATCACAGAGGTACACGCCGACACGCCAACCTAATAGGTATTTAAGGACGACTTCCTTTCCTATCGGGGTCTTCCCTTCACTCTGGCTGCAATAAAGCCTGCTGTAGAAGGATCCTGTTGTCTGAGTCCGTTCTTGCTGGCGAGGTCGTGACGAGGACAGCCACACATCATCACAGATTTTTGCAATAATTCCTTAAAGCTCCCTTGCTGGTATTATAACACTGTTACACATTGGCCAGACTCAGACTCAGTGGTTTCTTGATACTAGAGAGTATGTTTTTCCGAACTCATCAGGAATGTATGCTTTCTGTGCTCTAAATTAGTACTACATGAGCAGTGCCATCATGGTCTTCAGTGAGCTGTAGGTGCATCATGTCCATCTTGTACCATGATAAACAAACTATGTGCCGACCCAGGGACACTTTCCTAGGAAATTACTGTCAATGAACAGAGACTACTTTGTTATAGTGAGTTAGACTCTCTCCTTTTAATTAATTTGCATTTTCACAAACCAGTGTTTTTGATGGTCAAATATGCAAGGCACTATTCTTTTTTATGTTTTTATACTTCTTATATTGTGTGTGTGTATGTGTGTGTGTGTGTGTGTGTGTGTGTGTGTGTGTGGTGTATCATGAATGTGCCATGACATATATGTGGAAGTTAGAGGACAACTTACAGAAATCAGTTATCTCCTTATTTCTTGGAGCTTTGAGGTCATCATGAGTGGAAAATGTCTTTACCTGCAAAGTCTTCTTGCCTACTCTAGGGCACCTCACTTATTATCTTAGTCCAGAGTAGGTTTCTTCCTACCAATATCTTCTTCTCTAGCATCTACCTCAGCTGTGACTTTAAATTTATTTGGGGTGTTTTCCTTAACAATGAATATATATATATATATATATATATATATATATATATATATATATATATATATATATATATATATATATATATATATATATATATATATATATATATATATAT
>JANHMN010000001.1:42428557-42456377 GCA_030674055.1 Rhabdomys pumilio
TATATATATATATATATATATATATATATATATATATATATATATATGTTCCACTTGTTGATACTTTTTACTATATACTTGTGTTAGCATCAGAACCATCCATAGACAGTCGGTAGCTGTTTATAGCCAGCTCCTGAACCCAACAAGGACACCACCTCTAGGTGACAGTGACCCTCCTGCATCTGTTGTCATGGCACCTGTCGAATACTTCAGCACATGTGTTACCTGCATCATGGCCTTGATAAAAGATGTTCAGATCCCAACCCATAGCTCTCACTTCTTATCTTCTTCCGTTCACCCCACTTAAGATGAGTATCTGTCAATAAAGCTTCTCACCTGAGAGCTGTGCCAACTTGGCGTGATTTGTCCATGAGTGTGCTGCTTCATCTAACAACCTAGTTAAGAACGATCAGCAACTAATAGGTTATGTTAGGAATGTATACATATACTTAAATGTATACGCATTCAATAAGAATCAGTGAAAAACGAAGCTATGCATTTTATTGAGCGTGGGAAGAAGCATATGGAAAAGTTTGGAGGGAGGAATGGGAAGATACAAATGTTCTAATTCAATTGTAATCTCAAAAATAAAATAATAAAAAAAAGAATGTTCAGTACTAATGTAGAGTGAAAAATTATAAGATCATTTTATAAAATATATACAGGCTCATTAGTTCCAGGAAGGCGGAACTGAATGTAGGATTTCGGGCCTTCACTGCCCCATACATTCCTCAAGCCTCAGGGAAGAAAATCCACCTGTGGGTGGGGTAGGCCCAAAGCAGGAAGACACATTCCTGGCCACAAAGAAAAATAAAAAGGCATGCCCAGACAAGTCCTAACTAGCCATCCTGCCGCCTCTGCAAGTTGCTGATATTTGAAATAACCAATCATGTGTAACCGCGCCAAACTTTCCCGCCTTTCCCTACCCCTACCCATAAATAGCTCCCGCCTCTGGGGTTTGGGGTCGAAATCCCTTGTCTCCTGCCTGAGACAGGTTTCAACCCAAGGGCCCTTGTTATTAAACTACCTTATGCAAATGCATCAAGGAGGTCTCTCGTGTGTCCGTGGGTGAGCTCGGTCCAGACTTGAGATAGGGTCCCCTCGGGGGTCTTTCACTAACAATCACACAAACTAAATGCTTTCATACCTTAAAATTTTCTCCACTGAAGACACGAGACTTTTACTTTAAATTTAGTTTGATTCATGTTCGGGGTATAAGCAAAATGTAGAGTCTGTGAATGTTACTTGATTCTTGTTCTTCAACCCATGCCCCAGCCCCAAAGGCTAATTAAGCTACAACCACTACATTTCATAGCTTTTCTATCTCAAATTTCTAAGTATTTCCATATTTGTTGAGCAAATGAGTTCTAAGCACCAATGACCCAATGGTCCAGATTATCTCATTGGTGGCTTCAATTGTCTACCAATTTTTAATATTTGTTAATTGTGAAAAATAACCTAGAAAATGATCTTAAGAAAAAACAAGCACAGGTTGTGGCATGTTCATGATGGAGACAGAATGACAAGATTTCTTTCCCTGGTGTAAGACTCTAGGGAGCATAGCCTTAGTTTACCAGAGACACCCTGAGTGAACCACGAGGAAAAAAGAGATTGCTGCAGAATGCAAGAGGAATTTTTAATGTTCCAGCATGCTGGGGCTGTCCTTCATCTCAAAAGATGAGGCTTGTTCAGCTGACATTTACATTGTCTCTAGGGGTAGTGGCCATTAGGCACAATGTGATTAGCAGAACAGTGAATTTTTAAACTGATTGGTCTTTAGGGAATGAGGTGGCAACCATCTCCCATGTCTCTGTGTGGCCAGTGGTCCATTGTCCATGTGCTCTGAGCCCCTCCCCCACCACCTTCAGGTCAGTCTCCACCCGCTGTGGTCTAAGAAATCTTACTTAGCCCTTGCCTTCTGGAGGGGAGGGGTGCCTAAGTGTTTTATGACCTTTCTTTCCAAGGAGGGGAGAGGTCTGGTGGAATTTGCTTCTTCACTGGGACAGGGCCTACAGGCATGAGCCCCCAGGATTGTTGATGGCTGCTGTAGGAAAAGCTTGTTTGTATATTAACGTACAACATATTTTATGTTCCACTTTCAAGAAATACCCTTCCTGTTAATGGCGTAATGACTCCATGTTAATCAGAGACAGCAGGAGTCTTCCAGGGGAGGGTGTGAATAATGACTCAGCAAAATGCTAAGTGTGGGGGTGGGGGAACTTCAGGACAGCCCTTGATGTAGTGGAAAACATGGTTCAAAAGTATATAATTTCTCAAAACATAAGGATGCACTATGAAGTATATGAGAAGCTTAACAAATCTAAAACAACAGAAGCAGCTGCTCTGTGAGCCAGTTTAAAAAGATAGTAAGAAGGAAGATAAAGAGATGTAGGGAGTGGAGATCCTACCCTGCTAAGTTTTTTGTTTATGTTTACAAAGGCAGACAGATTCCTGAGTTTAGAGTCAGCCTGGGACAGAGCTGTTAGGCCCAGGTATGGTAGAAATGGTAATTTCATGACCATATTCCACACAGCTAGTTTATAGTCTATACTTAACAGTGGCAGGCAGATTTCTGAATTCTTTTGCAGTGTTAAAAGAAAATGTGTGCTTGCTGTCTTCTAAGAATTTAGGGGCTGGGGTCACCTGGATGCTGATTTATAGGGTAATCCAAAGGAAACCTCAAGTAAATGACTGGATTGACATGTAAAATAAAAGACTGGGCTTATGATCTGCAGGAGATGAGCTATCCAGAGATTTTTTTTTTTTTTCTTTTTTTAGAAGAAGAGAGAAAAGCTTGGAAAATTGTCTCCAGCAGAGAACAGCAAAAGAATGCTATGTAGAGGGAGAACTGCCTGGAGATCTCCAGAGACAGTTTGACCCTGCCAGTCAGTCTGGGGAGGGTTTTTAAACCACAAACCAGGGGAGTGGGAAGTGGGGTGAGGGGTTGTCAAGGATATATAACATAAGAATAGCGAAACATTTCAGAGGAGCCCAAACCTAAATGATACAGGATCATGTGAAAATCACTCTGCACACTCATTCTTCTCAAGAATGTAGTCTTACCATGTTATTACCGACTATTTCTGGTTAAACTATTTCTCACTTGCTTCGGTCGCAGTCCCACCTAGGTGACTTGCATCTTTTTGTGGTCAGGAATGTATCTTCCTACTTTGGGCTTTTCACACCCACAGGTGGGTTCTTTTCCCTGAGGCTTGAGGAATGTAATCCAGCAAGTGTCCTCTGATTCGGGGATAATGCCCTCCACCCGGAATATCTTGGGGCAATGAAGGCCTGAAATCTTACATTCAGTTCCGCCTTCTGGAGCTGCATTCTTTTGCTCAGGGTAAAGGAAAAACCTATATACATTTCATAAAATGGTCTTTATAATTTTTCACTCTACAAGAGCAGATACTAAGAGAAAGCAAGCTAGAAAGCTGTCTTGAGCAGAACATAGGCCACTTGCTTGGACTCACGATTTGACTTTGAGTTGTTTGTTTTTGCTGCTCCCAGACACTGATTCTCTCTGAACCCCTTTCCAAGCTGAGGCTTGTCCTTGGCAGAAAAGGTGTATTTTGGCTTATAATTTCAGAGCACAGTCTATCATGGAGGAGCAGTCATGGCAACAAGAATTAGAGACAGTTATTCACGTAGTATTTGTAGTCAAGAAACAGAGAAAGAGATTGAGAGAGATGCTGGTATTAGGTTCATTTTCTATGTTTTTTTTTTTTTCTGTCTGACTGTTAGTATGGATATTTCCACCTCAGTTAACCTAATCACAGGAATGCCCAGGGATATATCAAAAATCATCTAAGGTTAATAATGAACTTATGAAACATGTAATTTCAAAATGCCTTTGAACTTAGACCCTCTTTCTCCATAATTTTAGTGAGTCTAGGATACTCATTATTATGGGGAAGAAAGTACATAACCATTATGACATGAGGAGCAATTAATGTTATGATTGATTAGGGTGGGATGTAGAATAATACCGTGTCCAGTGAGGCTGGTCCTGGAAACCAGTTTGCAGTGGTTAAGAAATGGAAAAAGAAAGAAAGAAAGAAAGAAAGAAAGAAAGAAAGAAAGAAAGAAAGGAAAAATAGACACACAGACATACATATCACATAATGGAGATAAGCTGATCTGCACCCTCACTGATGAAGGGTACCATCTATGCAACAATTGAACAATTGGAACCTTATTCTATTTGCTATATGCATCACAGGGAAGAGCCAGCTAGTTTCAGTAGAAGGTCTCTAATGGAGCAGTCTCAGGCTGCAAACATTCATGTAGAGGAAGATGTGTAGATTGGTTTTAATAGGGTTGTCCTCTATTAAATCATGCCTTTGAATGCCTAGACCATGGGAAGTGGCACTATTTGAAAGTATGGCCTTGTAGTAGGTGTAGCCTTGATGGAGGAGTACATAACTGTCAGGGTGAGCTTTGAGGATTCTTATGCTCAAGCTCCCCCCACTGTGTGGAATCAGAGCCTTCTCCCGCTGCCTGGGAAAAACAGTATAGTCCTGACTGCCTTCAGATCAAGATGTAGAACTCTCAGCTCCTTCAGTATCATGTCTGCCTGAATGTTGTCATGCTTCCCACCATAATGACTGACTCTTTAAAACTGAACACCAGCCCCAGTTAAATCTTTTTTTTTTTTTTTTTTTTTTTTTTTTTATAAGAGTTGCCTTAGTCATTGAGTCTCTTCAAAGGAGTAAACCTGAACTAAGACAAAGTGTTCTATGATTTCTGCATACTTTGTCAACATTTAATCATTGATTGGGGAAAGCCTTACCAGTTCCTTGACTCTGAGCTGGGGAAGGTTTGCTGGTCATCATGGATCTAGGCACTGGGTCATATGCCCGTGTCATCCAGAACGTCATATGTTCCATACACATAGACTCAGGTGATACTGTGCTCCCAACAATCTAGCAGATAATATATATGTCCACTGTCCTCTGTTTGTCATGCGTGTGGCTGAGCATCATGGTTTTTTCAAAGTGACAAAGATTAGTAGTACCCACAACTCCCCAAACTGCTAGCTCTTTAACTTACTCACCCTGTACATTAAATATAAAATATGAATATAAAAATATAAATACAAAAGGCCCTAGCTATGATTACTTAACATCTGCTTTCTCCCTCTTTGACCAGAATCTTAAATCTTTCAGGCCCTACTTCTGAACCCTTTTTTGTGTGGAAATATATATATATATATATATATATATATATATATATATATATATATATGTATATTTGAGCTTTATTTATTCTTATTTTTATATTTTATGTAAAATATGTCTCTTAGTGATCATACGATACTCGATAGAACTGAATTTACTCAAAGAATATAAATTATGGAATTAAATTATTTATAATGAAAATCATCCTAAGTTTCTCATTGTTTAGCACTTATTCTGTTTCAATGTACTACCTGAAAATCCAGGTCAGTATCTTAGTGATATGTGGTGTCTCCTCTTTCCTATCCTACCATTTTGGAAAATCTCAATCTGAAGGACCAGGTTTGGTGCACCAAACCTTTCTGTGTTACTTTTGCTTTTCACTACTTGTGCCTGTACATTTCTCTACTGTGTCAAATTATTTCCATCATGATGTCTCCTATACTTGAATCATTGCCTTCATCTGTCTGCTAGCAGCCAGTCTTTAATGAAAGTGAACTCCAGATTCATTTCTTTCAGATTATTTCTCCAACTGAGAAAGCGATTTGTCTCAGTTTTATGATACCCTTTACAAAATGTCATGCAGTCCCTAAAATTTTTCACATGCAGGATCTTATTTAATTTTCTCAGCAACTTTGTATAGAGAAGGCACCATCAAGTCTATTTTATACATGGAGAATTCAATTCATAATTGAGTTCCCTTCTTTCATTTTTATGATACCGGGGACTGAATGTACAGTCTCACATACACTCAGGAAGTTATCATCAATAAGCTATGTGCTTCACTCTAGTTGAATTTTCTAATCATGGTATTGATAACTGACAGAAAAGTGTCCTTAAGTCCTCTGTCTTTCACAACCAATAATTTTTCCATTACCATATTTCATGCTTTCTTTTGGGTAATTTGAAAGTTGAGATAGATTAATACACCTAGAAAAATTCAGTTCATTTTGATTGAAGTCAGATTCTTCATTTGTAAAATAGACATTACACTAATATAATTCCTCGAATGTAAGAAGAAATTTTAGGTGAATAGTAACACTTACCTTTCATAGAGTAACTCATTTCTGAACATATGTGGGCATTGTTCTTAAAGGAGTTTATTAATTCCCACAATATGAAAATTACTGATGGTCTTAACTAAAGTCTATTACTTTTCTCAGCCACAAAATTTTACTCCTTTAAGCACACTCAAATGTTTTGTATTTTACTAGTCCATTCTTTCTATCTATTTTCTCCCAATTCCATCAGGTTCTGCCTATGCTATCTCCAACAAATAGGCTCTTATTCAAGTTAAGTGGTTTTAGCTTTCATCAAAGTTATCAGTGAACAGCATGTTGCTAAATTTAATGGTGAGTCTTCAGAGTTCTACTTGGTCCATCAGCAGCTTTTGACACCTAATTACTCACTTTCCTTGAAATGCTTCCCAATCTGGCTTCAAACCCTATGTGAAGCTGTCTCTGTGCTTCTTCATGGCTTCTGCTTTTTTGAGTTGTACCAAGTTGCACATTTGAACTTTGTAAGAATAAGGCTTTGGTTTATTGACTTATTTTCATCAGTTACATTTGTAGTCTAGCTACCTGTCCTCAAACTCCCTAATTAACAATTAAACAAATATGGTGATTAAGTTCAAATACATTTCTCCAGAAGAAAACCTTCTCTCCCTTTGTGAAGTAATAGAATTTGTAATCTATTTGTCATCCCAACTTTGATATTACGAAAAATAATCTCAGAGTTGTCATATTCCAATCCTGACTTCCATGAAAATGTCTAAAAGTCATTTCTTCCCAGGGTTGCTGGGAACCCTTCAACAGTATATGTTGAATGCTTGAATAGATGAGAAGTTTAATAAATGAATTTATAACCTTTTGAAGGTAGACAATGTGATCATCTTCCCTGCCTTTGAGGTGAGAAAACTAAAGCTATTTTGAGGTATTTTCAATAAGCAGAGATATTGTGTCTTGGAATTGAGCTCACAATTTTTACTTCAAAAAGTAAAAAGTTTTTACTGAGTTTGTACATTTTGACATGTTTTGTAAATATTCAAATCATTGTAAAAGAACATACAGAATTGTTTTCCAATGATGAAAAAATAACGCAAGTGTCAAGGTTTCGATTTACAGGTTGGAGATGAAACCTTGCTTGGAGTTTTTCATTTATGTGGCTTTTTGTTCTGGAATGTCTTCAAGCCACAAAACAAAAACTTCATGATGTCAAATGTGAACAACCAACATTATATGATTTCTCTGTTTTTATTTTTCTGAGATTGGTATAATTAATGCCTGGGACCCAAGAGGTTCCCATGACCCAACAGGAAGGACTTTAGGCAAAATACCAAACAATGAGGAGTGAGAACCTGTAGAGACCACAGCCAGTAAACAAGCATGAACCTCGGTTGAGGGATGGGGCCACCCACCCACCTCAAAAATATTAATCTAGAATTCCTTCTGTGAAAAGGAAATGCTGGGACAAAGATTAGGGATGGCACTTAGTGTCCTCTTCCCCTTCTCTATGCTTGAATTTTGACTGGACTTATGCAGTTCCTGTGGATGCTTGTCTCTAAGCATTCATATGTATATCATGTGTGTCTGGAGGACTCTGTTTCTGGGAAGTCATTCACCTCCTCTGGCAATAATATATATTTTTTTCTGATCTTCTTTTACATAGACACCTGTAGGTGATCTTCTTTTACATAGACACTTTAAAGGAATAGTTTGATTTAAAAAATATCCTATTCAGGGCTCAGGGCTCCAAGTCCCTCACTCTCTGTAATGTTGCTAGTTGTGCATCTCTTTTGTGGACATCTTTGTTTGATTCCAGCTACCTGGAAAATAGATAGATTTATAAAGAATAAAATAAATAAAACTAAAGTAAATAAATAAACTTCTCTAATAAGGGTTTAATGATTCTAACAGTATGTCACTAGGAAATCATGTAATTACTATATTTCTTTAGTAGTACAGTAGTAGTAGGCTTTATTCTTCTGCCCATAGCCTATCTAGTCTAAGATTCTTGGCTACTTTAGTTGTAGCATAAATGTATACCATCGTATAGGGTGGGCCTTAAATCTAATCAAAATGAACTGCTTACCTCCAACTGTGATGTTGTGATGTTCTTGCAGCAACACATCTTGCTGTCAGGTCTCTGTTGTAGATGACAGAATTTATACCTCAGTGATGTTGAAGTTTACATTTGTTCTTTGGTAATATGCATATAAATTATCTTTCAGTACCAATAATAGGGTTAAAGTTTTAGTTGGGTACCAAGTTGATTTTCTATGTTTGATAATATATATATATATATAAGTTGTATTTTTAGCAGTAATGCCTTGTTAATAGGTTATAGAGTTTAACTAAGGCCTTAAAAATAGCTTGGGATATTTGGGGATTTTTTAGAATCTTTTGGCAAACAACATGACATGATATAACCCATTTCTTCTTGCTTGTTCTAAATCAGATTATTTTATTTTTTGGTAGTTAATTTGGAGGAGCTTAGCATATATTTTGTATACTAAATATTTGATCAGAATTATATTCCCAAATGTTATTTTCCACTTCTTACACTATATATTTTTATCATTTATATAGAAATGACAACTTAAATTCAGGAATTTCTATAGCTAATAAAAACGTTCAGCCAAGTGGCTGGATAAAATATTAACTCAAAAAAATCAGTAGTCCTCCTATATAGAAATTACAAATGGAGTGAGAAAGTCAGGGTAAAAGCACCCTTCACTATAGTATCAAATAATATAAAATTAATCATTCAAGTGAAAGATTTGTATCACAAAAACTTCAAGTCTTCAAAGAAAGAAATTGAAGAGGATATCAAAAGATGGAAAGATCTCCCATGTATCATGCTTTATATATTTTAGATACTAGTCCTTTATCAGATGTAGAATTGATAAAAGTCTTTTCTAATTTTGTAGGCTGCTTCCAATGCTTCTAATTTACTCATGGATTAATAGGATTAACAGCAAATAAAACCATCCTACAAAGGGCAATTTACAGATTCAATGCATTGACCATCGAAATAACAACACAATTCTTTACAGACTTTAAAAGGACAATTCTCAACTTCATATGGGAACACACACACACACACACACACACACACACACACACACACACGACATTTAAAATAATTATGAACAATAAAAATAACAATTGGATATCCCACTAATCCCCATTTCAAGTTTTACTATAGAGCTATAATAAGAAAAACAACATGAAATTAGCATAAAAACAGATACAATGATCAATGGAATCAAATTCAAGACCCAGACATACATCCACATACATATAGACCCATGATTTTCTATTAAAAAAATCCAGAAATACACAATGGAAGTTAAAAAAAACACCATCAATAAATTGAATATCTGCCTGTAGAATAATGCACATAGATCCTTATTTATCACCCTGCCCAAGCCCAAGTGGATCAAACCTCAACATAAAAACATAATCTGAACCTGATAGAAGAGAAATTGTAGAGTAGCCTTGGACCCTTGGGCGTTGTTGGTACAGGCAATAATTTCTGAACAGGATACCAACAGCTTTGGTACTAATATCAACAATTAAAAAAATGTGACTTCATGGAACTAAAAAGCTATAAAATAAAGAACACCCTTAATTGGACAAATCATTCTACAGAATAAGAAATTGTTTTTATCAACTTCCCATATGATACAAGACTAATATACAGAACTGAAGAAAATAGGTATTGAATAAAAACAAATAAGCTAATTTAAAAATGGGGTACAGCTCTAAACAGAAAATTTTCAAAAGAAGAACCTCAAATGAACTTAAAGAAATGCTCAACATTCTTAGCCAACAGGGAAATGCAAATCACATCTACTTTCAGAAGCCGTCTTACACCTGGAGATGCTAAGGTCAACAACACAAATAATGTTGTGTTCATGCTGGAGAGCATGTGGAGCCAGGACACTCCTCCACTGCTGGGGAGAGTGCAAGTTCATAAGCCACTATGGAAATCAGCATGACATTTCATCAGGAAGTTGGAATTGAACTATATCAATTCCCTATCACACCACTATTGGAACATACTAAAAGGATGCTGCCTCCTACCACAAGAACACTTGTTCAACTTTGTTCATTATAGCTTACTCATAATGTCCAGAAACTGAAAACACATCCTAAATGTCCCTCAACAGATGAATGGATAAAGAAAATGTGATATGTGTATACAAAGGTATATACAAATAATAATTTGAAATTTGCAGGCAAATCAATGGAACTAGAAAATAAAATATCATCCTGAGTGAGGTAATCCAGAGCCAGAAAGACACATATAGTATGTACTAACTTACAAGTCTGTATAACCCATTTAGTAAATTATTACCAAGCTACAAACCATAGGTCCAGAGAGCTTAGAAAAGGAGGGATTTAGGAGCTGACAGATTGATCTCCCCGGTAGGAGGAAATAGAATAAAGGATGAGCATACTGGGGCAAGGTTAGGATGAAAGCAGGGGCTTCATGCGTGGGTAGATGGAGTAGATGCAGAGAGTGTACAGAAAGATGGCTGGAACGGGGGTGGGGTGGGCATTTGGGGTGTGGTGTGGAAACCCAGTACAGTGTAAACTTCCTGGAAAGTATAAAAGTGCTCTTAACGAGGACTCCTAGCAAAAAGGTTATAGAGTCCCAACTTGCCATCTCTTGTAGCCTGACAAGTCTTCTAATTTCAGGCATGGGTTACACTCAACTAAGTTGTTGGCCATCATGGTCCCTTGGAAATTCTCAAACAACCCAGGCTATTGCTGAGACAAAGAATTGCTCTTTACAAACTGATGATCGGACGCCATTGCTGAGAATAACACCCATACAACTCATTGAACATGGAAAAGTAGAGTTACTGTCTACTTGTTACCCTGACCCCTAAGTTCTAGTCTCTTTGGTGAGGAAAGGTACTCTGTACTTTACAGAAATATAAATATGGAAACTAATTCAGCAACAAAACTTCTGACCTACAATACATCCTGCCAAAAAGTATGCTAGGGCAGTAGTAGCATATAACTTGTGAGAGTAGCCATCCAATGTCTGATCTGACTTAAAGGCCAACTCCAAGAGAAGGAAGCCATACATGATACAACTTTAATGACTAAGAACCATAAACTAGATAGGCCAGAGACCTAGGGTAAAACAAAACGCTACTAATCTAAAAAATGTCTATGAAATGATTTCTAGTGATATTTTTTATACTCATAGAGCAAAGCCTTATCCAGGCATTATCATAGAGACTTATTCTAGCAGCTGATGGAAAGAGGTACAGAGACGTCATAATACCAGCCATTATGAAGAAAGAAAGTGTAAATATTAAATCCCCCTCTGAGAGTTCAAAGAATCCTGGGGAAGAGGAGGCAAGAAACTGTAAGGGCTACAGTGATGGAGGACATCAGGAGAACAAAGCATTCTTTGTGAACTAAGTGAGACACCGATGAGCCTACAGAGGCTGAAACTGCAAGCATAGGCCCTACATGGGTCTGTACAGTCCTGTGGATATGTATTATAGCTATTAGATTAATATTTTATAGGAATCCTGTCTGTGAGAACATGGAGGTCTCTGATTCTTTTGCCTGCTTTTGAGACTGTATTTTTCACCTTTGGTTGCTGTGTCCAAATATTGATATGAAAGTTTTTGCTTCACCTTACTGCATTTTATTTTGTCATGTGTGGTTGTTATCTCTTAGAAGCCTATTTTCTTACAAGAGACAGAAAGGGAGTGCATCCAGAGGGGGAGTGTACATGGGGTGGAACGCAGAGAAGTAGCAGGTAGGAAAACTATAATTAGGATATATTGCCTGAGAAAAGATTCCATTTTTAATAAAAGGAAAAAAATAAAACTATGAGACTTTGAGAGTTATAATATTTTTGACATTAACATTAATAAAATCTTTGTAATAAGAAAAGTTACTATTAAGTAGTGCTATCTCTTTGTGCCCAGTTGACAAAGCTCCAATTGTGCTAGTTGGTTTTTGTCAACTTGACAGAAACTAAAATAACCTGTAAAGAGAAAACATCACTTGAGGAATTGTCTCTACTAGATTAGCCAATGAGTGTGACTGCATGGGTAATTTTTTTTTTTTTTTTTTTTTTTTTAACTAACGATTGAAATGGGAGTGCTCAGCACATTGTGTGTGGTGCTATCCCTTGGCAGGTGAACATGGGTCATATAAGAAATATGGGTTAGATTTATGTTTTATCTTATTTTATAGCACCATTTTATTACTATCCTTTAGCCTCCTGTCTGCTTTCTAATGAAAGGACAGAAAGGAGGTGGCTGATGGTGGCTGTGGAGATGGGAATGATCAGAAGACCACCCTTGGGGTCAATTATCTCTTTTGACAAGGACCTCCAGGAATTAAATTCAGGTCATCATTCTTGACAGGAAGCAACTTTTCCCTTTTTATCATTTCACCAGTCCAACAAATTTTATAAACTGTATAAAATTCAGTACTGAGTTTGTATGAAACCTTGATGATATTTTAAATTAGATTTAATCATATCCTTTTAAATATCTATGCTCCAAATATTAATATTAATGTATCATAAAATAATTATATGCTAAAGTAGTAAATCAGCATACATTCACAAAGAAATAAACAAGTAATTCTAAAATTGGTACATTTTATGCACCATGGAAAAATTAATGCTTTGACCTTAAAATGCTTTATTAAAATACTATAAACTCAGGAATAGAGAGATGGCTTGGCAGTTAAAAACACTCAGGCACCAAAACTATAAATTGAATAAAGCTCTTTTGTTTACAAATTAAAACAAACAAATTGGCACAGCAATGTGCTACCAGAAAACCCAAGTTCAATCCCTAGCACCTGCATGGTGACACACAACCATTTAAATCTTCAGTTACAGGGAATAAAACACCCTCTTCTGTTCTCTGTGGGCTCCACAGACACATGGGAGTATATAGATAAATCATTTGCTTTTATATAGGATATCTGTACCTTTTCTTTCTTCATTCGCTACTTTTTATTGTTGTTCATATGATACTGAAGATTCAAACAGTGTCACTACACCTGTGAGGCAAGCACTGAACCAATGACATTCATACTTAGCCTTTTTATTTATTGCTTTTTAATTTTTAGAACAAGATTTTGTTATGTTACCAAGGCATATCTTAAACTCTATGTAGTTAAGACAGGCGTGAGATGTGCAGTCCCCAAGTCAGGTTCCCAAGTACCTAAGATAATAGTTCTACACCAAACTGGTTTAGCCTAAACTATATAGCAGATCAGATTATCTGTAGACAGAGAAGCTTTTGTTTCTTTCTCTGAAGCTTCTGTGTATATACGTGTGCACATGTGTGATGGGACTACTGTGAGCCAGAGGTTGATGTCGGGTATCTTTCTCTATTGTTCCCCATTTTACTTTGGAACCTGAATTTTACTGATTGTCTCACTTTGCTGGCCAAACGAGCCTTGGGCAGTCTCTTGTCTATGCCTCTTCTGGACTGGGGTTACGGATGTACCCTCACAAAATCTTTACATATACCCACTTGGACAGCATCTCTGGTTCTATGTTTAAGTGAGAAGTATTTGCCAACTAAACAATCTCTTCAGACCTTCTCTTTTAAACTTTGATATTTATTGAATTTCTTGCCTAACTGCCTTGCTGGAACTTTCAATACTACACTGATTAGAAATGAAAATAAAAAGTAGCTCTTGGTATTTTGTTATAGATCTTTAGTGTAAACCAGTGAGTGACAGTATTTCATGGATAAACATGGTGTTAACATGGTGTTTATACATGATTGTAACTAGTGTAGTCGTTTTATTCATATTTTATTTGTTGTTTTTATTATTAAAAAAGGTACTGAATTTTGTAATTTTGTGAATTGCTCTTTTTTTGCACAGTAATTGAATCAAGGTTTCTCAAGCTCTAATTGGTTAATGTATTACACTTATTGATTTTTGAATGTTAAATCAACCTTGAATTCTAGTGTCAAATTTCAGTAGGTCATTGTGTGTACTCCTTTTAATATACTATGAAATTTAGCTTAGTACTTTTTTGTGTTGAATGTTTTGCCTAGCACGGATATTGATCTATAGATTCTTCTTGTAGATTTTTTTGACTTTTGGCATCAGATTAATTCTTCATAGAATAAGCTTGGAGTTCTTTCTTGCTTCAGTTGTTTGGAAAGGTTTGAGGAGTGATGATGTCTTTAAATATTTGGAAAAATTACCATGGAACCCACATGATTCTGAGGTGTTCATTGTTGGCCTTTTTTTGATTACTGATTTGATCTTATTAGTTACCTTCTTCTTCTAGAATCTTTTCCTTTCATCTAGTTTCTCCTAGAAGTGTTTTCCGTTTATCTTGTGAAGTAAACTATAGTAGTATAGCTGTCCATTATATTCACCAACAACTCATTTCCCATTTATGGAAATGGTATTAGTATCCATCCTAAGTATCTGATCATAATCGATTCCTCTCCTTTCACTGTGTCCATCTAACTAAAGTTTTGTTCATTTCACCGAATCATTCAAATATGGTATTTTTTGATGATTTGTACTTTTATTTCTTAGATCAACTTCAATCCTTCTTTCTGATAATTTTCTTTTGCCATAGATAATACCCAAGCACTTCATAAAGAAAAGTTGTTGACATTTACCTGTGGGTCAGGAGTTGGAAATCTAAGACCAGGTACCTAAGACCGGCATAGTGTTTCAACTCATAGCATAAGGAAGCAGACGGAATGGATGTATGGGAAGAAGCCTCACTATTACAGGTTTTGTGTCATAAACTCCTATAGTCCAGTTTGGTGAGAAGAGGCATGATGTTCAGTTAAGAGTGACCCACTTATGAGAGCACCACCTGTGACCCAAACACATCACTAAAGACCTTACTTTTTAATGCTGCCAGAATCAGAAATGAGCTTCCCACCTTCTCTCTGAATACATATAGAAGAAATCTCTCTCTCAGAATTAGTTTTGTTGCCTATGTATAATATTCAAGTAGTTATCTTTATAGTCTTTAAGTAAAAGACACATATCAAAGGGCATTATTCCATTGATGTTTGGAGAAACAATTAGGAGTATGAAGATGAGACAATGGTAAAAATTACCTATAGATTTTTTGTGGGGAAAAAGAAATCTTAAATTAATGGATGAAAGACTTCCAACATGTCAATAAACCATATATAAGTTTTAGCATCAATGTTTCTCCCAGACATAAGTCTGTAGGATAACATGTAGCTTGAAAGCATTTGTGTTCTACTAAATGGTAAAAGGGATAGTTAAACCCAGCTAGAAATTTTTATTTATTTATTATTTATAAATAAATATTTATTTACATCTCAAATATTTCCTCTCTCAATTCCATCTCACAGAGTTCCTTCCCCTCTTTGGTCTCCCCTTTGCCTCTGAGAGGGAAGCCTGTCCCTGGATCCCTCTACTCTCCACCCTGGTTTATCAAGTTTCTGCAGGATTTGGTACATCCTCTCCTACTGAGGCCAGACAAGGTAGCCCTCTACTACATATGTGTCAGGAGTCTTAGACCAGTCTGTGTATGCTCATTGGTTGGTTGCTTTATCTCTGGGAGCTTCCAGGCTTTCAGGTTAGTTGTTGGCCTTCCTGTGGTGTTGCCATTGCCTTGAGTGCCTTCAAGCCTCCTGTAACTCTTCCACAGGAGTTCCTGGCCACCTTCCAATGTTTGTGAGTATCTGCACCTGTATCAGTCAGCTTCTGAGTACAGCCTCTCAGAGGGCTGCTACGAAATAATTAGACAATTATCTTATATATTATCAACAGTGTATGTTATACTCTTTTGACTTCTGAGTTTTGTATGGCTTGTTCAAATATTGTAAATTTATGGGATCATTCCTCATAATTTGTAATTTATCTATTTCAGAAGCTTTGAAAAATTGTAAAATTAAATACTCGATGAGTGATGATATCTGGTATCCTTTGCTTAACTTTGAAGCTGCATTTCTTACTAACATGAAGTCATGAAGTTCACTGTAGTATGGGTATTATCTGTAGTGCTGTGTACTAGGTTTTAAGTGAAATTTTTAATATCTGTGAACACTTTTATAGCTAGAGAACACTAATGACAAAATTTGTGCTTAGATTTTCTAAATTGTCTGTCATTTTTTTTACGTGAACTTTGCTCAGAAAATTGAAGTGTATGGAGATATATAACATCTTCATTGAAGTTTATGTCCAATAGTTTATGCACTTTTGTAGGTTTCAATCATTGTTATGAATGTTGAATGTAATATCATGTATATGTCTTTCTCTTGAACAGCAATATTCACATTCGAAAGCAATTTCTTCTCATAGCATACATTTAGGTCATTCAAAAGCTACAGAAATAGCGTAGTCATAGAGCATGGAAATGGAGTTATCATTTAAATCCACAGAAGAATATTGGGTTTATGAATAGTTAACTTATTTTATTAATATGAGTGAAGAGAATTAATATTCCTCATCCAGTTCCACAACTGAAGCAAATTCATCATTATATTAAAGAGTATATCCCTGGAGATTCTCTCTGAACTGAAATAATTTGACAAATCTGTGGTTAATTGTCTTCATCTCTAAGTACACCAGCAACAAGAAAAAATAACAAGGAATGGCCCATGAACCATGTTTGTCTTTCGCTCTACAAGTGGCCCACTAGGAGCACTGTTTAGCATGCTTAAAGCCAACACAAGGCACTTGGAGTCTCTTTTACATTCTGTCCTTGCTTTCTGGGTTAATGGAGGGCTTACATGTTTAGAGCTGTCAAGTGAGCATCTTTCTACCAGCCTTGCATCAATTTCAGAAGAGGGTAAAAGAACAAAGAATGTAATCTTTTTCTATGTAATTTAAGAGTACTCAATTATTTGGGCACTCTGAGATCGTTATTTTATCATTTTGAAGAGCATGCAGTTAATTGAAGGATAAAGTGATCTCAGTTAGCCAAACTGCACAATTGTTTTAATTGCTTCCCCATGGTGAATAGTACTGAGCTTTCAAGTTTTTCAAAGAGCTTGTTTTGTTTCAGTCTGTTTCTGTCTCCCACTTTTAAATTCTGTTGATATCATCATTTGCTAGTTTCTTCATTACAAACATATATTACTTCTGATTTACGATTGCAGGTGCTTTGTTGAAATTTCTTCTTCAAATGTTTCAGAATTTCTTTATTGTAGTCTCTGTTTTGCAAGTACACCAGTACTTTCTTTTCTCCATGCAATATTGTACATATTACTACTATGTGACTCATACTCTGATTCTTATAAGTTTAATAATCTTCCTAACAGTACTGTAAATGTTTTTTTTGAGCAAATTAAAGTTTTTATGATGTTATCTCCTAAGTGACATTTTTAACAGTATCTAATAGATTAAGACAGTAAACTAATGATGATAGTTGGAAAACATTTATAGAATGAGTATTTAACAACAGTAACATAAAGAGTAGATTATAAATAAACTAATTTTTAATATAAGCAAAATGATCTAGACAGAAGGTCACATTAATATATTTTCTTGGTGTTATCAACAACAACAAATTTATGAGGGATTTCTAGGGGACTCTATTGTATTTCTCTCATTTTGTGGTACTAGGGATAAAACCCAAAGAGTCTTGGACACAGAGCTACAGCCCAGCTCATTTCTGTCTTTCTATTAGATATAAGCTCTCATTGGCCGGGCGGTGGTGGCGCATGCCTTTAATCCCAGCACTTGGGAGGCAGAGGCAGGCGGATTTCTGAGTTCGAGGCCAGCCTGGTCTACAGAGTGAGTTCCAGGACAGCCAGAGCTACACAGAGAAACCCTGTCTCAAAAAACCTTAAAAAAAAAAAAAAGCTCTTATTGAAGTACACACATTGGTCTTGAACTCACAGTCCTCCTGTCTAAACCTTTTAAGCAGCTGGGGTGGTAAGATTGTACCACTCCATTTACCTCAGGTGTTTTCTTTCTATGTAAACACGAATATCACAATTCTGAACACTTACAGCACCCTGCAGCTTCCCAAATGCAACCATCTTTCAGCCCGTCTGTCCACTGAGGTATTTTCTGAATATCACTGTGGGCAACTACACTGTTTGGTTTAGTACTTGTCCTCTAAGGCAATGTGTCTGCTTATCCTTTATTGTTGAATTCTCACCTCAGTGTTCCTTATATTTCTTTATTGATTTAGGTATGATTCATATGTTAAATAAGGCCTTTGTAAGTTGCTCAACCAACATGTTTTGCTTAACTGAATATGATGGGACAAATATACAAAATTTGGTAACCCATGGATTTGTAAAAGGCTGTTATAATTGTCATGTGATCACTGTAAATTTAAATTTTATTCAAATATTTTTAGTCAATGGCTTGAAATATGCGGGGCAGTAACTTCTTAGTTATCACGTAGAGCAGTGTTCTAAGAGGATGTGTTAGAAATGGCAACTACCTTTAGGTACCACTGTTTCTCTGTGTATGAGAGGTAGGTATGCAGGTAGGTAAAACAGAGTAAGTGAAAAATAAAGTTACTGTAGGGTGTTGATTACTGTATATCACACATAGCCTTGTAAGCTGTGTTATAGTTATATGCCTGTTGTAATGAGTGACCTTTAACTGGATTTCTTACAAGAGAAAGTTATTTCCCCATATATTTATAGGCAAAAAATTTTATGTTGCAAGCAGCAGCATAACTTCTAAGAACGATGTATTATAGAGTGCTTCTCTGCCTCTCCTTTGCCTCTGGTTTCTTGCCATCTTAAGTATCTTTTAGTTTATGGATGTATATTGTATTGGCACTCCTGTCATTGCATGAGGCTCACATAGCCTATCTTTGTATCCAAACATTTTGTTTCTGTTAAAGATGCTAGATATTGAAACAGACTCATTCTAAACCACAGTTATATTTTCTTAACATGATTGTATCGGCAGAGTCCTTGTATCCAAATAAGGCTGTAATCTGATGTCTGTACACATTTAGAAAACAGTACTTTCTTGAGCATATGAGTTATGGAAATGAACCTGGGTTTTAGTATGGAAGATTAAAGCACTGGACTTATTTAAAGTTTATATTTTTGTTTGTATATTCCATAAGGTATAATTATCTATCTACTGGGATACTACAATAAATACCAAAATGGTTATCCAAAGAAACATATCAAGGAACTTGAAGTGATGGGGCTAAAAACAAGGGAAATAGGTCATTGACAGTGCTATTCTCAGAAGGATAAATGTACTTCCTATGGAAGACTGACTAGGTGCTATGAAAGTGAGTGTTATAAAAGAGATGGTCTGATCCTAGGATCACTTTATCTTTCAGTCTGTCCAGGTCATCCAACCCCTTCATTTTTACCAGGATATCCTCTACTGTCAGGCTCTCACCATAGGCCAATCTAATGGGAGCCCATGATCGTAAAATTTCACTTTAAAATTTTGTTGTGGGTGAATATCATAAAATATATTATGTATATCCATGTAGGTGACAAGGTGAAAGACAATGATATGTCTAGATAATATATACTAATAAAATATTACAATATGCATATCCATTTACATGGCAAACTATAGGATTTTGCTTCAGATATATTCAAATAAAGCTTATAGATACATTATTAATTATAATTTGTTAAAGAAAAGTCTTTTAATAATAATCATTTTTGGTAGTTTTGTTGAGACAGGGTATCTCTGTGTAACAATCCTGACTGTCCTGGAATTTACTGTGTAGATTAGGGTGGCCTTAAACTCACAGAGATCTGCCCACCTCTGCCTCTCAAGTCCTGGGATTAAAGGCATGTAGCAGCATCCCTGGCTGCTAACAAGACTTTTTATAGAAGAGTCTAAAATATACAGATAATCGTAATTTTAAAAATTCAATAGTGCCTATTAAATTAAACTAGTGATTTTTCAAACTTTGACCACAGCTCAAAGCAGAAAAGTATATTTTATGCATTTTTAGTCTTTAAATCTTGGAATGCTAAGTCCCCCACGTGAACCTTATTGTGTTTTTATATGTCCTTACTTAATTCCACATCATTCAGGGATACATTTTGATTTTTTCCTTCTCTTTGTAATCATTTCTCTTCTTTCATCTTTTTGCACTTCTCTATTTAATTCTCTTTCATTTTATTCTTTTTTTCACTCCCCCTTTTCTGACTGTGTCTTTTTTTTTTCAACAAAACCAATATAAACAAATATATATAAAACTAGTAGCTGCTATGTTTGGTTGAATGTTAATCGGTATATTGGGTTGGGTGGTTAAGGTGAGAGTGTTTGGGGACTCATGGTCAGGATGACATTTATTTATTTGTTTGTTTATTTATTTATTTATTTATTTATTTATTTCATTGATGGTAGTGTGAGTATGAGAATGCCAAGAAGAGACAGTATCATAGACTTAGTTTTCTCTTTTCACCATGGGCATTCTGGACATTGAATTTGGGTTATTATTAGGAAAGCCTTCTTTTGCCAACATATTCCTTTCACATGCTGTGTGATGGTTTGTGTGAGGCCTCTGAACTTTACTGTGCCTCCTCCTCCAATCTCCTATTTATTTATTTATTTTTTTGAGGGGAGGAAAGGATTTATTTGGTTTGAGATCCACATAACTCTTCAATATGGATGAAAACCAAGACAGAAACTCAAACAGGGCAGGAACCTGGAAGAAGGGGGTGATGCAGAGACCACAGAGGGATTCTGCTTACTGGCTTGCTTCCCATGGCTCATCCTGCTTTCTTATAGAACACAAATGTAAATGTCCAGGGATGGCACCAGCCACAATGGAAGTACCCCCCCCACACACACACACACATACATGGGTTACTAGTGATGAAAATTCTCTACAGAGTTGCCAACTGCTGGATTTTATGGAGGCATTTTTCTCAGTTGGCACTCTCTCCTCCAACAAAGAGTAAAGAATCCTCCTAGTATCTTTTTTGTGTCAGATCATGGGGTTCCCAATGGAGGAGTTAGAGAGAAAACTGAAGGAGCTGAAAGAGTTTGTGGCCCCATGGTGAGAGCAACAATACCAACCAATCAGAGCTCCCAGGGTCTAAACCACCAGCCTGGGAGCACATAGGGAGGGACCCATGACTCCATCTGTACATATAGGGGAGGATGGCCTTGTCGGGCATAGGTGGGAGAGGAGATCCTTGGTCCCATGAAGGCTGGATGCCACAGTGTGGGGGAATTCGAGGGTGGGGAGGTGGGAGTGGGTGGGTGGGGACACATCCTCATAGAAGCAGGAGGAGGGAAATGGGATAAAGGCTTCCTGGGTGGCGGGGGTGGGGGGGGTGGGGGGGGGGAAGGGGGGGGGGAGGGGGAGAGATCCTGGGGGGGGCAGGAAGGGGGGGAAAAAGGATAACATCTGAAATGTAGTTAAAATATTCAATAAAAGAAATATATATATATATATATGTATATATATATATATATACACACGTGTGTGTGTGTGTGTGTGTGTGTGTGTGTGTGTGTGTGTGTGTGTGTGACACAAAAAGGTTACTAGGAGGATTCTTTACCCAGTCTCCTTCTTGTTAATGTCTTTGTTTTGAATCCTTCTTCCTAGAGAATGCAGGGCTCACTGATACTTCCATAATTGTTTTTTTCCAGTGCTACTTCAACGTCAACTATTTGGATGATCATTTAACAACTTTTGGTGGTGTTAAAATGTCAAAATGTTCACATTCATTTGGTTGCTCTCAGTGTGGGTCTAGACACTTAGGCCAGATCCCTGAACAAGGCCACTCTGCAGTGTGCTCTGGGTCAATGTTAAGAAGCAATCAGTACTCTTAACACAGCTCTGTGTTTATGTTACCCAAACCTTCCATAATTTTTTCTCTCTATGCTCTATTACCTCATATGATGTCAACATTTCGACCTCTCCTAAACACTTATAAAAAGTCATATTTTCTTTCATTCTTGTAGTTGACAGGCTCTCGAGGTGGATTTTGTTTAGAGAAGTGCTTTGAAGATCACTTTACTAAGAGATTTTTGTGATATCCATCTGCCACCCTCTCATGCCAGAGTGTTTCTCTCTCTCTCTCTCTCTCTCTCTTTTAAATTTATTTAATCTTATTTTTTACACTCCAGATTTTATCTCCATTCTGATCCACCCTCTGACTTTTCCCCATCCCATACCTCCTCCCCACCCCCTGTCTCCACAATGATGTCCCCAAACCCTACCCCCACCTCACCAGACCTTTAAACTCCCTGGGGCCTCCAGTCTCTTGAGGGTTAGGTGCATCTTCTCTGGCTGAACCCAGAACTAGATGTCCTCTGCTGTGTATGTGTTGGGGGGGCCTTATATCAGCTGGTATATGCTGCCTGGTTGGTGGTCCAGTGTCTGAGAGATCTCAGGGATCCAGGTTAATTGCGACTGCTTGACTTTCTTAGGATTGCCTTCCTCCTAAGCTTCTTCTAGCCTTTTCCTAATTCAACCAGAGGGGTTAGCAGCTTCTGTCCATTGGTTGGGTGTAAATATCTGCATCTTACTCAGTTGCTTTTTGGTTTGCAGTAAATTGCTCTTATTATATTTAGGTATGAACCTTGAGTTCCTGGTATCTCCAATATTTTTAACATGAAGGGGTGTTGCAGTTTGTCAAATGCTTTTTCTGAATCTAAGGAGATGATCATGTGATTTTTTTTCCTTTGAGTTTGTTTATATAGTAGATTATGTTAATAGATTTTCATTTATTGAACCAACTTTGCATCCCTGGGATGAAGCCAACTTGATCATAGTGAATTATGGTTTTGATGTGTTCTTGAATTTGGTTTGTAAGAAAATTTTTAAGTATTTTTGCATCAATACTCATAAGCAAGATTGATCTGAAGTTCTTTTTTTGGGGGGGGTTGCATCCTTGTGTGGTTTAGGTATCAGAGTAATTGTAGCATCATAGAATGAATTAGGTAGTGTTCCTTCTGTTTCTATTTTATGGAATAGTTTGATAAATATTGGTATTAGGTCTTCTTTGAAGGTCTGGTAGAGTTCTGCACTAAATCTATCTGACCCTGGGAATTTTTTGGTTGGGAGGTTTTTAATGACTTCTTTTATTTCATTATAGGATATAGGCTGGTTTAGATAGTTTACCTGCTCTTGATTTAAGTTTGTTATGTAGTATCTGTATAGAAAAACCATCCATTTCATCTAGATTTTCCAGTTTTGTTGATTATAGGCTTTTTAAGCAGGATATGATGATTTTTTTTACTCTGTTTTTCATCTTTATATTTAATGAAACACTTCTCTAACATTTAAAAGAAAGCCCCCTTTCTTTCTAAGACTCCATCATATTTTGATCCCCATATATTGTTTTGCATCTTTCCAGTTTTCTTTCCACCCAAGGTCTGATAATAACCTTGAATTACCTTGTTCTAATAAACTCAACCTTTTTGCTGGAATTATGTATAGTTCCTTTACAGACCACCTGATGCTTTTATATTGTTATTTCTTTTCCTGTGTTTAAGAGTTGTTCAGGGTCTCACAATTCTCCAATTTTGTTGTCAGATGCTATGCTACTATTCTGGATGTAGACTATCTGTCCATGTGAACCTGAGAGTTCACTTCAGCATCCTTCATTTGTCTATCCATCAAAAGTTAAAATACACTGTATAATTTATCTTCTTTTTCATGGTGCTTATTTTTTGCTAACCTGGCTGTGATTAGTAAAGTTGCTTCTATTATATTTATGTATGTTTATTGTTTAGATTGGTTTGTACATATTTGGCATGGGGCCATCGGAATGTCATGGCAAGTGTGGAGGCCAGAGGTCAACCTGAAAGATTCAGTTCTCGCCTTCAAGCCTTCAATCATATGAGTTCTGGTGGACTAATTTAGGACATCAGACTTTCTGGCAAACACACACTTTACCTCCTGAGTCATCTGGTTTTCAACTTGCTGTCTGTTTATCTTCTTCCACCAAGTACCTTTCACCTTTGCTGTCTTTTTTTGCTTTTTTTTTTAATTTAAATGCACTTTATTTTTAGACAACCCACATGACATATTTTTTTTCTTAAAAAAAAAAAAAAACAATGCCTCCACTTCAAATAAATCACAGTCAAAATAAAAGCTCAAGATGACATCAGTCCCATTTGTCCTAAGTCCTGGTGTTATATGGATGGTACACAGCAGCCAATTACGGTGACAGGTAAGAGATCCAATTTGTTAACATTTTTCCTTCTCTAAGCCATCCTTAAAGAAAATCATGAATGGAGTCACACCATCTTCACGGTAGTCCAGGAGAGCAACCATACCATCTGGATTCACGTTCTCACCAATAAAAAACTGGTAGTTGTTGAAGTTAGCAAGGATGTGCTTAATTTACTCGGCAGCTCCAGTCATAAAAGGCTTTACTCTTTCTGGTTTCTGTTCTTCAAGTTTGCCCTTGAGTGATTTCATGTAGTCTTTGACGTACTTTTTGTAGACCTCTTTTGTGAAGCTGGTTTCTTGTAAGTGATGGTTCATTACAATTTCAACACCGGTGACTACTGTGCTTTCAGTGCCTTCGCCCTCTGGACCTTCAGAGGAAACATTTTCACCAATGAGCGAGTCATCGATGGCACCCTCTGTTCTACTGACCATCTTGCCCTCCACCTCCAGGCACAGCGCGTCCGCAATCTCCCGGATCTTGTAGTTGTCGGAGAACAGCTCGTCATGGCTGATGAGGTCCCCGTAGATGATCATGGTGACGGCTGAGGACAGTGGCACTAGCCTGACAGCGCGGAGAGAGCAGGTGCAGCTGAGCGGCACTGGGGGGGGGGGGGGGAACGGGCCTGCTGTCTTTAATATACATTATTTGTGCTTTCTTTCCCCTCTTCTCTTAAATCCACTTCTATCTTCTTAAGAACCTAACTTGAAAGTTTGTAACTAATAGGTAACACATTATTCCAGAAATATTTACTGGTTGTCAATTTTGTGCTTCAAAACTAAAACATAGCAATTTTTTATGTAGATGATTCATAAGAAAAGATTTGTATAAAAAACACTTTAGTGCAGCAGTGGATGACTTTATGGGGTGCATGTAATAAATAACATTTGTAGGCATAGGTTTATAATCTTAGTGATTACAAGAAAGAGTGAGGAAGAATTGTTGGCATGAGTATTTTTGATATCAGTCCATTTACTCTAAAGCTCATTTTTTAAAGGACAATAATGGTTCTGGTTACAGCTGAAGTTCTGGAAGCAGCTTTTCATTTTGAAACCTGAGTGGACAAGCCTTTGTGTCTGTGGAATTAAAGTCTCTAAACTCCTGCATCATGCTGATTTGGCATTCGTAAACCCCTCAGCCATGAGGACTTTACTTGTTGAGTACACTAGAAGAGATGAACGTGGAAGGGGAAATGCCTTTAAATAAAATGATTTTATTTATTTATTTAATTTGCGTGTGTGTGTGTGTGTGTGTGTGTGTGTGTGTGTGTGTGTGTGTGACAGAGAGAGAGAGAGAGAGAGAGAGAGAGAGAGAGAGAGAGAGAGAGAGGGATCCTCGTTCTACACCCTGGTGCCTATGAGGAAGAACACAAATCTAGAATATCTCTATTTTCTAAACTCATTCATTTATTAGCCCACCTACTTCAGAACTGACTTTTTCATTTAAAATTATTTATGATAAATGGCATAAGTATATTTTTATGAAACAATGATTTCCTTTAGAGTGGCATTATTATTGAACACACATATACTCTGGCTACCTAGCACACAATTGATTATGTAGTGATAATGTAAGTTGATATGCCATAATCTAACATACAAGAAGTAGACATGTAGAATATGTCTGCTTCAGGGTGCCTTCAGGGTGCAATGTGCTATGGAAGAAATCTTAAATTGCTGCACTGAAACCTCTTAGTGAAGAGTGGCCTGCATTAAACCCCATGATTATACAACAGCATCCATACTTGTTACCAGAAAATGATTACAAGAAGTTAGATGACTATTCTGATGTTTGTAATATTGATTTAGAGATTATAATAATCAACAGAAAATGCATACACACAGATACACACATGTGTGTATTACTTTCAAACAAATTCACAGTAGAATTTTATGAACACACAATATAGCCATCAAATACTGCACTATTTTCATATTTAAAGCTGAGCAATTTTAAAGTGATCTCTTACACTCTGTATATGGCAGTAGAAGTCATTTATTAGACTACTCTGTGTAGCAGTTTAGAGGCTAAGGCGTGTAGAGTGCCATCAGAATTGATTTGACTGCTTATTTAAACGTAAGGTTTGTATTTCACCTAAGAAAGTAGCTAATATAGCATATATGATTGATTTTTTTAGTTTATTATAGCTTTCTCATAAATTATTGCTTTTACTTTTAATTTGGCTTGAACAAAACACAAATTTCCATAGAGACTTAAATATTTACCAAAGTAATGATCCTCACTGAAGAATCACCTGTGTCTTTTACATGACAATAATCTGCTAAATGAAGCAGAGGATTCTGTTTCAGTCTGAGTCATGCTTACAGTCTTACCTGTCTGAAGGATCTATGGTGTGCATCCAATAACTGGCCACTTGAACAAGTGGTTACACTCTAAAACTTGAGAAATGACTCAATTTAAGAAGACAGCAAATGAACTTATGGAGTCCCACATGGCTAGAGAGCAACAGATATTTGAAGAAAAGCCTTCTCCATCATTTAATCAGATTGCTATCTGTTCTAAATTTCTATAATTTCTAAAATCCTGACCCTGAGAAGCAGGATCAGCAATACAATGGAAAGAGCATATTTAAGTTAAGGTTATAGATCAAATGCAGAGACGCTGAATTTTCCTCTTGTAATTGCAGAAAAGCTGCAGTGATGATATGAGAAATTTAACAAATATAGACAAAACTAGAAATAACAGCAAAACAAAATTAAACATAGAAAATATAGCAAAATAGTGGAAACTTGGTTACCAAAGAAGCCCGATCCAAGCATGACAGTGTGACAATGCAAGAAGGCACAACCATCTCGATTTATTCTGCTTACAAATTAGGAATCTCAGAGAGTAAATCAGCCAAGGCTGTGTGGCTGACAGTGAAGGAGACATGGGGTGCAGCATTTGAATGAAGAATATTCTTCATTCGGAGGACTCAGGAATTCAACTCCTTATGTTTTCCCATTTTGTAAACCTTAAAAAAATCTGAAGCTTCAACAACTGGGAAAATTTCAACACATCCAGATCTAAAGATTTGGGATAGTATATAAGTATTACTTTGGGTGCATCAGTCTCAAAACAGGTAAACTGAATGGAGAAAACTCTGACTTTTGTGGGGAGAGAGGTCTCAGCAATGTTCCTCACTATAGGCTGCCAGCCCCTGGCTCCTTTGGTAAGAGTTTTAAGGATATGAGGAATCACTTCATTCTCAAAATAAACTATAAAAAAGATACAAGTTTATGAAAAAGCAGCATGTGCCTTTGTGCTTTATATGGTCTTCATTGATGCATGCTGTGCCGGCATATTGCAAATCATGCCTCCTTTTGTTTGATTTGTACACTTACTTGATACTTTATGGAAGCTCAAAGTTGGTAACTATATTTATATAAACTCAAGTTTATGAATAAATTAATTTATTATTTGCTATCAGCCAAAGATTATAAAATCTCTGAAGATATAGATTTTCATACAGGAGTTTGGGTTTCTCTCTCTCTCTCTCTCTCTCTCTCTCTCTCTCTCTCTCTCTCTCTCTCTCTCTCTC